>CM038677.1:54031188-54756353 GCA_021605205.1 Aegilops longissima | reverse complement strand
AAGAAGCAAGGGCAGGACTCCAAGTCTGTCAATATGATTGTGAGCAACAATGAGAGTGGTGCATCCGGGTACGGTAATTTATTTGCTGTATTTTGGGTTTGGCCGTCCACCGATTGGTGGGTCGACCACAGTGCAGGTGTTCATGTGTGTGCTGACATTTCATTTGTTTTCTTCTTACCAGGCCACAGGTCACGGGTCCGTACTGATGGGGAATGGCGCGAGTGCTTCTGTTCTTGGTGTTGGCACGGTCGATCTGAAGTTTACTTCGGGCAGGATCATGCAAATGAAGAACGTGCAGCATGTCCCCGCCATCAAGAAGAACCTAGTTAGTGGCTCCCTTCTATGTAGAGAAGGGTTTAAGTTGGTATTCGAGTCTAATAAATTAGTTGTTACGAAATATGGACTATTTGTTGGAAAGGGTTATGAATGCGGAGGCATGTTCCGCCTTTCTCTTGCAGATCTATGTAATAAAGTCGTGAACAATATTCATTTGAGTGTTAATGAATCTGAAGTATGGCATTCACGTCTTTGTCACATTAGTTTCGGTGTTATGACGCGGCTAGCAAAATCGAATTTAATCCCGAGTTTCACTTTAGCCAAAGGTTCTAAGTGCCATTCGTGTGTACAATCTAAACAACCTCGCAAGCCTCACAAGGCAGCAGAGGAGAGACACTTGGCGCCACTGGAACTCATACATTCTGATCTTTGTGAGATGAATGGTGTGTTGACTAAAGGTGGAAAGAAATATTTCATGACTTTGATAGATGACTCCACTAGATATTGCTATGTGTATCTGTTAAATACTAAAGATGAGGCTCTACACTACTTCAAAATCTATAAGGCAGAAGTTGAGAATCAACTTGAAAAGAAAATTAAACGAGTCCGGTCAGATCGTGGTGGAGAGTACTTCTCGAAAGAGTTTGATGCCTTCTGTGCGGAACACGGTATTATTCACGAGAGGACGCCTCCCTACTCACCCAGTCAAACGGGGTTGCCGAGCGGAAAAACCGTACTCTAACTGATTTGGTTAACGCCATGTTAGATACGTCGGGTTTATCCAAGGCATGGTGGGGGGAGGCTATAATGACATCATGTCATGTCCTGAATAAAGTTCCGACAAAGGATAACGAGATCACTCCTTATGAGAAGTGGACCAACAGAAGGACAACACTCTCGTGCTTACGCATTTGGGGCTGCTTGGCGAAAGTTAATGTGCCGATCCCCAAAAGCGTAAGCTTGGACCAAAGACTGGGACTGTGTTAATTTGGGCTACGCTGTGAATAGTGTTGGCTATAGATTTCTAGTAGTGAAATCTGAGGTACCGACATGAAGGTCGGTACAATTATGGAGTCTAAAGACGCTACATTCTTTGAGGACATTTTCCCATGAGAGATGTACAAAGCACTTCTAGACAGAATCTGAGGAGACTCTGAACCTGCCATTCGATGGAATATTACAATCAAACACATGATGAAAATCCCGAGGAGGATAATGAGGAATCCTTGGTAGGGGCAAGAGACAAAGGACTGTAAAGACCTTTGGTGATGATTTCTTCATATACCTCGTGGAGGATAATCCCACTTCTATTTCAGAGGCATATGCATCTCCGTGGCTGACTCTTCGGAAGGATGCGGTCCGTGAAGCGAGATGGATTCCATCATGGCTAACGGGACTTGGGAGCTTCTTGAACGTCCTTATGGTTGCAAACCATTGGGATGCAAGTGGGTGTTCAAGAAGAAGCTTAGGCCTGACGGTACAATAGAAAAGTACAAGGCTAGGCTTGTGGCCAAGGGCTACGCCAGAAAAAGAAGAAGAAGATTTCTTGACACTTATTCACCGTGGCGGACCGACCACCATTCGAGTATTGCTCTCGTTGGCGGCCTCACACGGTCTTCTCATTCATCGATGGATGTTAAGACGGCTTTCTGAGCGGAGAGCTAAAGGAGGAAATCTATATGCAACAGACTGATGGCTTTGTGATGGATGGTCGGGAAGGAAAGGTGTGTAAGTTGGTGAAATCTTTGTATGGCCCGAGACAAGCGCCTAAGCAATGGCATGACAAGTTTAATGAAACGTTGACATCTGTTGGCTTTGTTGTCAATGAGGCCGACAAATGTGTATACTATCGCTATGGTGGGGGCGAAGGAGTTATCTTGTGTTTGTATGTTGATGACATATTGATATTTGGGACTAATCTCAAGTTGATCGAGGAGGTTAAGTCTTTCCGTCTCGTAACTTTGAGATGAAGGATCTTGGAGTGGCTGATGTTATCTTGAACATCAAGCTTTTGAGAGATGATGAGGTGGGATTACACTTCGCAATCCCATTATGTTGAGAAGGTGTTGAGTCGTTTTGGATATTCGGACTGCAAACCATCTCAAACACCATATGATTCTAGTGTGCTGATTCGAAAGTCAAAAGGCACAGCTATAGATCAATTGAGATACTCTCAGATTGTTGGTTCACTCCAGTATCTAGCGAGCTTAACGAGGCTCGACATCGCATTTGCTATTAGCAAACTGAGCCGATTTGTTTCAAACCGGGTGATGTACATTGGCGTGCTCTTGAAAGAGTTATGCGTTATCGAAAGGTACTATGAACTATGGACTACACTATACCGGATACCCGTCGGTACTTGAAGGGTATAGTGATGCGAATTGGATCTCGATCTTGATGAGATGAAGGCCAAACCGGGTATATGTTTACTCTTGGAGGTGGTGCTGTTTCGGAAGTCTTGCAAGCAAACGATCTTAACAAGATCGACAATGGAAGCAGAATTAACAGATTAGACACATCGGGTGGCGAAGCGTAATGGCTTCGAGATCTATTGATGGACTTGCCAAGAGTTGAAAAGCGGTTCCGGCCATCCTTATGAACTGTGATAATCAAACAGTTATTGTCAAGGTGAAGAGTTCAAAGGACAACATGAAGTCCAATGACACATAAGAATGAGATTGAAAGCTGTCGGAAAATTGAGAAACTCCGAGTGATAGCGTTGGATTATATCCAAACGGCTAAGAATCGCGATCCCTTCACTAAAGGGCTATCACGTGTTGTGATAGATAGCGCATCAAGGGAGATGGGTATGAGACCCACATGAGTTGCCATGGTAGTAACTCCAACCTATGTGATCGGAGATCCCGTGAAGTAGGACCAGGAAAACAAGCCGGTGGTGAACCGAGGAAAGTAATTTTACTAACCCACTCCGTTGGAGATGCAATACTTTCGAAACTGTATGGAAGGATGACTCTTGTCTTAATGTGTTCCAAGGCTTATATGCATAAGCAAGATGCTATCCTCAGAGCGATCTTTGGAGGAACACACCTATATGAGCCCGATTGCTGGTCACAGCCTATGAGATTGGGGTGATCTCTAGCAAGTTCATGAACAGGCCAGAGTGTGACTAATATGCTCCACCCGAGGGGTCAGCCTTGGCAGCCTCGTGTCGTTGAGACTTGTGGTGAAACTTCTTGACGCCTAAACCCGACAATTCAAGGCATAGTCCATTGTTCAGTTGTGAAGGAGTGTAACTACTTGGTCTAGGTGGAGCTCAACCTTAATCGGTCTCCACTGAGATGCCGGTATATCAAAACAGTGTTTGGAACAAAGGACAAACTGGGCCCCTGAGATCTGGTGGGGGATTGTTGAAATATGAGATGGGCCTAGAGCCCATATGACAATTTCAGATTTAATCTCTAAGGGCCCATGTAGGTGGCATGACAAGGTGGTGGGAAGTTTAGTCCCACCTTGGAAGTGGAAGGAGAGTTGGAGTGGTTTATAAGGGACTCTCTCCCTCATGCTATTGGAGCTTGAGAAGAGATGAGGCCCTCGCGCACTCCTCCTCCTCCGCTCGCCTCGCCACGCCACGCCTCGTCACGCCGCGCCGCGGGTTGCGGGATTGAGCCGAGCCGAGCTCACTCCTATGCGCTTCTTTTGCCGGTCGAGAACGGAGAGTCTTTGACAGTGGGGCCACGATCTGAGACGCCGGATCGTGGGCTACCGACTGGACGTGGGTTCAGCCCACGATATCTCACGTGCCGCCGCGCTTATATATGTGGGCGCTGCCAACCCTAGCCGCCACGAAAACAGAACGCATCTCCGCCTCCACGCCCGCATTGTTCCTCTGCTGCTGCTGCCGGCGGCGCTCCGTCCGTTCACCGCGTACACGGTTGACGGAGAGCAGGCCTCGAAACCACGCCTCCGGATCCCGTGCGGGAGAGGGCGATTAGGTTTTGGGTAGCGACTACGCTGATCGCCGCTTCGCTCATCTACGTCCGCATCACCTTCATCTTCATCATGTCGACCGACCCGACCGTGCCGCCGCTGAGAAGGCCGAGGCCGACAAGAAGGCCGCCGAGGATGCCGCGGCTGCTGTCACCGCCACCACCACCGCATGGCCGATTGGAGGGTATACATCGCTTATCCCTCTCGTGTTTTTTTCTATTGTAGCAGTACTAGCGATATGCGTAGATGTTTCTACTATATGCGTAGTACATGCTCTGTTAGATCGTAATCAGTATGTTATCAATGCTGTTCATGTCATGCTCATGATTTATTCATGGATTACTTTAATCGGAAAACTGCCTATTTTCTTATCAGATATTGAGCAAGGACAGTCGATCTCATTCTCATCATGGTCCAACCTGTTTTGCTTTACAAATGCGCAGTGGTTTCTGCATTTTACAAATACGCAGTGGTTGTCTTACTTGTATATATGTACCATATTTTTGTTAAGAGATCTTTTTTTGAGGTAATTTTAGTTAAGAGATCGTGACACGATCTTGTAGCAGATTTTACCCCCATTTGTTGTTTTCTCCATATGTAAATATGGATGAGCTGAATAGCCGTCCGGCGGTTGAAAAAGTTTTGTGAATTTCATCAGCATAAGCATCATTTGTGAAATAATTACTCCGCCCGCTCTGGTATGAATTTTAAGTATTCAATGATGTGCATTTGGTATTCTAGATGTACCTACTTTTCTTTATAAATATGGTCAAATTTTGTAATATTTGACTTTTGCAAAAATCTATAGGCACTATATTATGAAACGGAGGGAGTATATTATTACAACTCTTCGCGAAGTTGATGCGAATGCGATGATGTTATCTTTCATCTGTGACATTGACAATCGCATCCGATTGGTACGTACGTAGCCCATCACATGAGATGCATGGGTGGAGCCGACTGCGTCGGTCTCTTGGACCCTGTTCCTTTCTGACTCGAGGTCCCATCGCCATCAATTTTAATCACCTACAGTAGCTAACAAGCAAGCAAGCAAGCGAGTGGTTAACTTTTGTTTCGTTTGCCGGGAGAGGCGAGTGGTTAATTAGTTAGGTTAGCGGTTAGCCTCGCTCTTCAGAATCTTCTGTCTGGTAAGTCAAATCGATGGCTAGAGTAGAACTGTCAGTGCCACTAACTGATCAGCCACAGCTTACGTTATGTCTCAACGATAAAAATATTACTGATCGTCAGATACGTAGGCGTGACAAAGTAACCGACAGTAATAAAACGTCAAAAAAAAAAAAGAGATTCAGTTTACTTTCGTCGAGTCGGGGGTGATGGGTCGAACGCCGCGATTTGGTCGAGAATGATGGCAGATTAACCACCGCTGTTGCGGTCCCGTACACGGTTTGCCTGGAAAACGATAGCAGATCTTATGCCTAGCAGAGAGCAGAGAGCAGAGAGCAGAGATATCCGGGTGAATGACTGGCTTGTCTTTCTTTGTCTGCCTGAGACGAAAGTGTAGAGGCAAGCAGGGAAGAGTGCAGCCAGCATGGCTTAATGCAGTGCTAGCAATGCGGTGAAACTGAGACCAATCAATGCGATCATGTGCTCTCAAATATATGTGGGCATGATTAGCTCAAACCACGGACGAGAAATGTCTAAAAGAAACGAGTCGTACTGCACGCCTCTAATTTCTTATTGCAGTCAACCGGGTGCAGCTATAGCCTCTGCTGTTTCAGCTCTCTTCCTCTGCATCCATCACTAGATGCCACTACAATTCTTTAAAAAAAAATTGCTGGGAGATGCCACTGCAATTTTAGGATGAATTTCACTTTTTACCTTGTAGTTGTTCATTTGTGACACGTATTACCCTATTTAGTGGAACTTCTATCGAAATATCAGAATTTAGAGACTTTTAGCATGGTATTACCGCAGTTTTGCATTTTGCTTATGTTAGATAGGATCAGCATGTAGTGTCAATGATTTGTAAAAATATGTGTAAAGATCGGAGGGCACGATTGACCATCATGTCCAGGCTTCTATTGTCCATCTGTTCCATTCTTTGTCATCGACCAGATATTTTTGAATCCCGGGCGTCACCTCACACCTTGCCTAATGGACACGCATCGAAAAAAGAGGGTCCAAAATAGATCTGATGGTATTCTTATTAATAGTGTTCCGCCCTACGTGGCTAGAGTTGTAACGAATGATTGTACGAACATTTGTGTCAATTAATTAATATATGGACGGGGTTTTTCAAAAAAGAAAAAAAAGAGGGTCCAAAGCTTCTAAAATAGGGGTATTCTAGACGAATTTCGATTCAACGGGATAATTAGTGTCACAAATGCATATCTACGAGGTAAAATATGAAATTCACTCACAATTTTACCAACAAGATCTACGAACTATGTATATTTGCATGTTGGATCATGTTAAAATGGTATCCAACCTGCTGACTCGGACGCCACGCAACTCTCATCCACGCTCGCGCGTCCTGCAACTTGCAATGGTCCAATATGCAGTCGCAGTGCAAGACTAGCTAAGATGATTAAAATTAGACGCAGCTGTGTAAACGATGATTACTCTCATATTTTTTATCACGACTTGGAGCACAAAAAGGTGATTCCTGACCTATTGATCGACCATAGGTACAAAGAAAATGAATCACGGAGTGTGAACCGCCACAGGCTGGCATCATTTGACCAGCCCAAGAAATGTTACATATAATATTGGCATATGGCACTGTGACTAGCTATGCTGCAGCAGTGACGTTGGCCTGACATACCTACGTACATCGCTCCCGCCGTCGCCATGAACGCAGTAGAGGTCGGTGAGGGGCGGGTCAAACCCAGGACAATCAAAACCAGTAGAGGACTAACCAACAGATTAACACGGATTGACACAGCCGCTACGTGTGCGTGCACGCGCGGCCCGTGAGGACCAAGACGGTGCCAAATGCCATGCCCGTGCACCCAAGCCGGCGTCCGCGTGGCACGGCCACACGTACGCCCGTCCCACCGATCCGCCGCTCCGGCTCCTATATAACGACGTCGATCTCTCGTCCCACTCCCGTCCATCCATCCATACCTGCAACTGAAAGTCCCACACATCATCACCCGCACCGCCCTTGTTAGCCAGCCATGACCGCCCTCGACTTCATGCCCGCCGAGAAGGCCCCCCAAGCCGGCGCCGTCGCTCTCGGCGCCACCACCAACAATGCCGTCGCCGCGCAGGTGCAGCAGCAGCACAGGAGGCTGGAGGGGAAGGTGGCCATCGTCACCGGCGGGGCGCGCGGGATCGGGGAGGCGATCGTGCGCGCGTTCGTCCGGCAAGGGGCGCGCGTGGTGATCGCCGACATCGACGACGCGGCGGGGGAGGCGCTGGCGGCCGCGCTGGGCGGCGCCCTCTGCAGCTACGTGCACTGCGACGTGTCGGTGGAGGCCGACGTGGAGCGCGCCGTCGGGTGCTGCGTGGCGCGGCACGGGCGGCTGGACGTGCTATGCAACAACGCCGGCGTGCTGGGCCGGCAGGCGCCCCCAGCGAGCAACGGCGCCAGGAGCGGGGGCATCGCGTCCCTGGACGCCGCCGAGTTCGACCGCGTGCTACGCGTGAACACGCTCGGCGCGGCACTCGGCATGAAGCACGCGGCCCGGGCCATGCTGCAGCGCCGCGGCGGTGGCGGCGGCGGGAGCATCGTGTCGGTGGCGAGCGTCGCCGGCGTGCTCGGCGGGATGGGCCCGCACGCGTACACGGCGTCGAAGCACGCGCTGGTGGGGCTGACCAAGAACGCGGCCTGCGAGCTCGGGGAGCACGGCATCCGGGTGAACTGCGTCTCCCCCTTCGGCGTGGCGACGCCAATGCTGGTCAACGCGTGGCGTCATGGCGAGGACGACAAAGGGGGCGCGCCAGCGCCGGTGAACGCGGAGGAGGTGGAGAAGGCGGAGGAGATGGTGCGAGGCTTGGCGATGCTCAAGGGCCCGACGCTTAGGGCGGGAGACATCGCGGAGGCAGCGCTGTTCCTGGCCAGCGAGGAGTCGAGGTACATCTCCGGGCACAACCTCGTCGTCGACGGCGGCGTCACCACCTCCAGGAACGTCATCGGCCTGTGACGATCAAGTCAACCCGATTGAGATGCAGTTGGGTTGGAGGGTAGTACGTGCTCGAGTGTCACCATCAAGTACAGCTCCAGCGAGTGGGCCAAGCCGCATGCATGAACTGTACTTACTAATTAATTATAGGTTGGCACTAGCCGGTGTTTTATTCACGCGCAAAAAAAAGTAGTACCTAAATTGTTGTCGTGCCATTCTATAATGTAGTGTGTTTGCGTTTTTCGAGATTTAAATTTAATCATAAATTTAACCAATGTGGGTGACCGTGGGGTAGAAAAATTATACCATTGAAGATAAAAAATTTATAGCATTGAATTCGTATTCGAAAGAAGTTTTCAATGGTACAATTTTTTCACCCGCCGCAGTCAGCCACATTGATTAAATTTATAAGCAAACTTAAATCTCAAAAAGCGCGGATGCACTATATAATATGGAATGAAGGGACAATGTGGCGCACGAGTAGTGCCTTCCTGTTCGGACTGACGGGGCGGACGAACCGTTGAGTATTGGAGGCAGCCACTAACACAGTGTGCAGTTCAGCCGGGAAAATATCTGGCACGGAATGTTTCATCGTGTGTTTGCGATTAATCCTAAGTAAGAAAAATCAAAATGTATTGAAAATCATGTGAAGCAAAGAATTCCAGATGAAGTTGAAGTACGCGATGCGAAACGTCACATCAACTTAAAATCGATTCGATCTGGGCCAGGCCAAGCCAAGCCGCCGCTGTGTGTACTTAATTAGCTTGGTAACCGGTGGCTGTTTGTTTTATTGGATCTCTTTGACTTAATGGTTGGTGTGATGAGCAACGCGTTGGACATTGGCCTGTCACCTGACTTCTTTCCTTCGAAAGAACAAAATCTCCACTGGCAGACACTCCTGGGTTTTCTCTCCTCCGAATGAACAAAATCTGAAAACGAGGAGGAAATCAAGCCTCGACGACAGAAGTTTAAAATGGAGGGACGGTAGGAGACTTTGCAGTGTCCACTGGCAGTGGCAAGTGGCAATACAAGTAGCACTACTGTAGATGTCAAACCAGACGAAAGAGGAACGGCGTACTGACTAAGACTTTGCCAGTATCATAATCAGCAGACACAGACACACAGACAGGGTTGCTTGCTACTACTATTCGTTTCTTTCCCCTTGCTCATGCTTTCCTTATGATATTTGGGAGATATTTGGTGCAGAGAGTCTCTACGTATGCTAAGATGCCAGCACAAGTGACAGAGATCTGTAACCAAGGAGAATGATGTGGCCATGCCGCGCCGATCGAGCCCAGACAGCGCCCAAGGGTACGGGAGCACAACACTCTGCTGTACCGCGTTTGGTTTTCACTGTGCAAGTGGAAGCCAAGAGCCAAGTAGGCAACACAACAGCAGGCGGCGAGTAGCCGCGCGACACAGCATTGCTCCGCCGCGTTGCCTGCTCGGTCGGCTGGCTCCCACGCCGTTTGGGCCGCGCGGCGGCCATCGCCCGGATGGTGATGGGCCGTCATGTCCCGCGAGGACGGCCGCGACTCGTACGCCTCGCTCCGCCATGTCGCTGCCTACCTATCTTGCCACACCTCAGCATGCAACAGAAGAAGAGTTTTTTTCTTTTCTTTTTTTGAGAATCAGAAGAAGATGAGTTTTCCACCCCTCTTGTTAGGGTTTGGCTTCTCCCGTTCAAGATCTAGATGATGTTGTGTTTGAGGATGTGGTAAAGGATCCAGATGAGGCTGCGCGGTGGCCGGCTGTTGTTCGAGTATGCATCGAGAAGAACCATAGCCTGACTTGGGTTCTTTGAGAATATGCGACCCGCATGGGATCTTTGCTAGTACGTCAGGTTTAGTTTGCTTGAAACAAGCTACTCCCGTATACTTGATCCCAGATCAAAACTGTGACATTTATTATGGATCAGAGCGAGAGAATTGAGCAGACGAAAGGATGCACATAGGCGTATGCTCGTATGTACTCCAATGGTAGATAGCAAGGTCAGCCCACACAACTGGTGCACTCAACTAGCTCTTATGCGGCCTGTTCCATCGCCCACTGCACTTCTTTTCGACAAAGGGTGAATTTTATTGGCGCAAAATAGAGCACCGAGAGGATACAAACACAACGGCGTACACCGGCACCCAACAAGCACGAGTTAAGACCCAGCACGACGCCACCCGTATTACAACTCTCTAGTTTACAAAAAGATCTCTGTCTTGAAATGTCTCGTATATCTAGGGAAGAACCTTATAGATCGGTGATCCCCTTGCAAACTCAAACACCAAAGCTAACTCACACATTAAGCTTAAAACAACACATACTACTAAGCGTAACGTGATAGCTTGAACTCTAATCCCCCATCAAATCTCCCAAAACTTCAGTCACCCTCAAAATTTGGTGAGAATATCATCAAATTGATCATTTGTGGATATGTATTTTACCTCTATTTTGCCTTCTTCCATGCATTATGTGCCGAGAGTTGGGTAAGGAGCCTTTTCGAATGATCTTAAAGGGATAAAAAATTAGAAAGAAAGAAAGGAGGGAAAAGGATCACTGACCAAAAGTCCTATTTTGCTCCCGAGCTCAAATGCTCCCTTGTGAACAGCAAAACCGAAAAAATTAGTAAACATATTCAAATTTTTTTGATTTTTTATGGTGAACTTTGACAAATGTTTTGTATGCTGTTATTCTGTGCTAAATTTTGCAAGCATAAAAAATAGTTGTCAAAGTTTACCGTAAAAAAATTCTGAATTCTTTTACTATTTTTTTCTATTTTACTATTCATAAGGGAGCATTTGAGCTTGGAAGTAGATAGTCCATGTCCCACCCAGACACTTATGAATTTCAACTACCCTAGCTACATGATCTTTTGGGATGTTCTAGACTCACGACTACAAATAGTTCAATTTGTGATCTATTATTTTATGCGGCGCTACAAATTATTCAATATTTAATCTATTTTATGTGCAGGCACACGATGTAATCTGGTAGGTTGATTTCTTGAAAGAATTAACCTTCTTACACACGTACATTCGAGAAATAGTACTATAATGAGAATTCTAGCCCATTTTTAAGGGACAAGAGAAAAATTAATAACGACTAATTGTCAGGTATTTCGATCGACGGAGTAGGAGATTCAAATAAATATAGGATCCCAAATTATTAGTTTTGCAAAAAGGCCTAAGCCTATATATTAAATATCATAGGTCCTTACAAATACACCCTTATAGCAAAATAGAAATACATTCAAGATATTGGGGGTGCCGGAGTCGTCTTCCTCCTGCATCCACCTGCGGTGCGCCGTGAGCATAGCTCGATGCCGCCTCTGGCCCTCGACCTCGGCGGAGCAAACTTTTTGAAACCAAGGAGCCTTTAGAAACAATGGCCGGGAAGTTGTCGATGCAGACCAGGAGACGCCGGCGACAGCGATTTGCGAAAATAAGGTCATGTAGAAACTCTGAAGACGACGAAGGCACACAAGTAAGGCCGCCAATGAAGGCCTCCATGCTGGATCGTTCTGGCCACTGCCGGCTTCACCAACGTCAATGTCGCGCACTGCCGCACGAACATCCATCTCCATCACCATCCCACGACAACCCTCTAGTGCCTCCAAAGTAGGACCACTGATCTGGACCTCCCCGCTGCCACCGATGTAGCGCGGGCTTTGCCCGGCGACATGCCCTAGCGGTAGCGAGAGGGATAGATCACAAGTGGGGGCTAGGGTTAGGTCGTCGCCTGCCTTGTCGCCTCTAACTCTAGGAGTGTTCCAAATGATATGCGGATGTTGAAATGATCTGCAATGATTTGTCTTTTCTGAAGAGAAAAGGGGTACATGTGATAATGCATTCATTTCACCCTTATCGGAATAGACATATGTGATAATATCTATTATGACGTGCAAGACTTGCTCGCATCGATCACAGGGTTAGACGATTTATCTACCGCCTCCACCAATACATGCATGTGCATGTGTAATTTAGATTCTTTTTAATATTGTCCGGTGGGAACACTGCTCTGGCGCGCCGCCCGAGGGGTCAAATCCGGTTATTTACGCTGGACGGTGAGCCCCAACCCTTGCCACGCCTATTTCAACCCTTATAATCCCGTTCGTGTTGTCACTCCTCTCTGAACTCCTTGTCCACTCCCAACCGCTCTGAGCTCGCCGGTACCCATGGTCCTCCTCTGGATCACCACCTACGCCATGCTCACTCTGCAGCACCGATCGGAGCTCCTAGAGGAGATCCAGGCACGACCCCCGCTTGCATTGCAGCCGACTTCCCTTCAAACTCTCTAGAGGAGGAGGAGGTGGAGTAGCAGGCACCAAAGCAGGAGGCGCCATACGCGAATATTGAGGACGATAATGAGGAGGAAGAAGCAAAATGTACGACCTCTACTTCTGAAGCGCGCAATGGCCACATTGCCTCCAGTCATTCAATTGCGCCGCAAAACTTTGTGAGGGAGCTCGAGATGGCGTACCATCGATGCGCTAACGATATCAGATTGCGTTCATAAATGATGTGCATGTTGTAGGGCGCAAATGTGCTTTTGCGCATGAAACGAACCATGCACGCGCTGCTAGAAGACCCCCACCCCTTTTGTGCTCCTGCCTATGAAGTCCGCAGATACGACCAACCACGCATCGCACAACAACTCATCCTCCTTCACCGAGTAACCCGCCATCTAAAACAGAACTTGAAATTCGAAAATTAGCTCAATGACAATTGATCGAACACCTGCAAAGCATGATGTCTGCCATGAACGGCGTCGACAAGGGGGCGGAGGGTACCTGGTTGCGGACAGATCCTGGGTGGACGGCGGCGTAGTAAAAGGGGAGAAGGCCCGTGGGTGGGGGTTGTACACGTCCGGCAATGTCTGGGCGGCGGTCGGAGAGGTACATCGGCAGCGTCGAACGAGGAGGGTGCGGATGCAAAGTAAAGGGAGCAAGGGGGAGTGGAAGATGATGAGACCGAGAGAGGATTTGAGTGGGCCGTGGTTGTCGATGTCCTACATGGCGGCTGTCTCGACTACCGCAAATCCTTCCCCCAGCTTTGGTTTTGATTTACGGAAAACAGACGTCCAAGCCGCTGCACGGATCTGTAGGGTACCATGTTGGATGATAGAATATTTCCGGACAGCTCGGTCCGGACGGAAGTGGGCAATTTGAGGGTCGGCCATGGAGATGCCCTTACCGTGTAGCAATTTATTGAGTACGTTGCCGAAAGCACCTACGAGTTTTTCTTTGAACACAATAAAAAGCAGATGCCATATACAGTCACCTTTATAAACCCATGCAGGTTCACTCTATCTCTATGAGCACCTCCAAGATGCTGAGCTGACATAATATTTTAAGATTGACAAAGTTATCATAGACGTCTTTCTAGTTGTCGGGAACGTAACGACTCCTCTCACTGAACGGACTTTGCCGAAAAGCATGAAGCAAATCCAGCAAAATGCAAGTATCAATGTTAAGTCTAAGACTTAAACCCCAAGGACCTAACCATCTGAGCGCTCAGTTGAAAGCACCTACGAGTACTTATATGTTCATACGCATGATGTATACAGTGGTAGATGGCTCGGTCACACGACTAGCGCACTCAAGTCGACGGAGTACAACACACAGCAATGCAACTCGCTGCTCTTCCCTACCTGCCTCTCCTATCGTTCGCTGCTCTTCCGTACCTGCCTCTCCATGTAGATCACCTAGCATGCAGTTCGTCTCATGCATGATTGAAAGAAGATCAGCAGCAGATCATTGTTCTCCGAGAGCATACGCGATCCTGAAATTAAATCCCCTGTTGCTGACAGACACACAGGGACCTTTTTTTTTTTTGCGGAGAGGGACCAGTTAATCATTTGATTCCAGGCTCCTGCACCTTACTTTATACACAGCAATCGGATCGCCCCGATCTGCTTCGCGGATGGACCGCTTGATTCCAAGATGGTGGGGCGTCATTTCTGGAAAACTATATGAGAAAAATGGATACGATCATGGTACATAACCGAACCGACGTGACTTTATGCCTGATCCTCCTGGGGCCGTACGGGGATCATAGGGTCAACCCGTTCCGATCTGAAATTAAGCTGACGAGATTTTGACCTCCGGCCAACCAGCTTTTTTTAGAAAAGGAGGATGACCCCCGGCCTCTATATCTGGGAGATGCATACGGTCACTTTATTGATTATTCTCGAGGACCTTACAAAGTAGTACAACAATATGCCTGAATCCGCCATCTTGGCAACATATGCCACTACTCCTATCCAATCGATGCGGGTGCTACCGGCCACATACCCGACTACTCACCTAATCCTATCATCAAAGCCGAAGCCCCACCGAGCCACATACCGGTCAGGGCATAAACCTGTCCGACGACTCACATGTGTCGTCGCCGCCATCTTCCACAGTCCGTCTTAAGAGCAGATATTGAGGCTTCTACCTTGTCGTCACTCCGTCATCGACACCACCTTGACGCCAGACAACCACCTCCACTGCGAGTCCATCACGCGCGCATCAGCGCCGAGTCTCCATCGCACCACGCCGCCGAGATCCGCCATCATCAATGTGAAGGATGAAGCACCGCTCCACCAAAAAGCGCCACTGGTCCTCGATCCTGTACGCCTCAAGAATGACGCCCCAAGGAGGAAACGACACCAACGCGCCGCCATCATCCGATCAACTGATCTAGGGTTTCCCCCGCAGCATAAATAAGCCCAAAAGAAAACAAGAAGAAAAAGAAAGAGAAATAAATGCCGACAACGGTAGATCAACGAAGAGAGAAAGACCGGCAACCGCTGCACCCTTCGAAGAAGTACCACCACGCTCCCAGCATGTCGAAGCGCCGCACCCCAAGCAACACATTCAAGAAGTAATGCGACGAAGCCGCCGCTGTTGCCCGAACAAGTTCTAGGGTTTCCCCTGGTACGCGAGGGATAGTGGGGAAAAGGTATACCTGATGCCCCTCAGGAAGGTCCGACAGTGCCCACAGGCGTCACTGCATCGGTGCCGGACAGGCCGACAGGGGTTTCTCCCAACCCACAACCACCACCACCACCCCAGGCATTTCGGAATGCACCACCCTCGCAGCCACCCACCAGCTTGTGCCACCACGACCGGACAACCCTCACCGCCTCACTGGAGCTGTCAACACAGGACCAGAAGATGGAGAGGAGACACCGGCCATGGGAGCGGACACAACTCGACCGGAGGAGGGATCGCTCGACCGCCGCAATGAAAACCGACCGGACGCTGCACGAGGATTTGCCGCCACAACGGCGGCCAGCCCATCGACCCGAATAGATCCTGTCCACCACGCCGCAAAGACGCCGACCAACGGAGTCCTCACCGCCCGAGACCGCCACCACCACGCCACCACCAGGGAACGTCGCCGCCGATAGCCGAGCCACCGGCCCGCCCCAACCCATATGGGCCCCAAATGGGCCTAGATCTGGCTGGCGGCCGCCACCATGGCAAGCCACCACGCCGCCACGGCCAACGGCCGCACCGTCGCGCCGAGAGCCACCGGCCCGCGGCACCTCCACCAACGAGCCGCACCGGCCGGCCGAGGAGCACCGACGCCAAAGAACCACCGTCCGAAAGCGAGGTGGTGCGCCTGACGCGAGAAAAGCGAGCTCGCCGCCCAGCCTCCCATGCCGAGGACCAGCGCTTCGCTGGCGGCGGCGGGAGAAGGCAGGGGCGAGGGCGGGGAGCTGGAGAGGAGCAGGGAAGAAGCTCCGCGCAGGGGAGCCGCCGGCGGCAGCGCGGGAACCCTAGGAGCGGGTCCAGTTAATCAATCATTCCAGGCTCATGTGCCCTTACTTTACACAACAAAACACACGTCAATCCGATCGCCCGTCTTGATCCGCTCTGCGAGTGGACCACCAGTTCATGGCCTGATTCCAAAATGATGGGGGCGTCATCTCGATTCTTCTGTAGCACCAGGAAATGGGACACGAATCATGTCACGTAATATAACCGACGGGATTTAATTTGATCCCGGCCGTACGTCGGTACATAGAGTCAACTCGCTTCCGATCTGAAATTAATCTGACGTGATTTTGACCTCCGGCCAACCAGCTAGCAAGGTTGAATTTGTCAAAATGGCTAACCAGAAGTTACTCCCAAATTAAGCCAGGAGGGTTGACCGTGCACAGGTAACCCTTAAACAATTCACCATGCAGCACAGCCCAAAAGTTGCTGATTAATCAAGTACTCCCTCCGTTCTTAAATATTTGTCTTTCTAGCCATCTCAAATGAACTACAACATACGGATGTATGTAGACATGTTTTAGAGTATAGATTCACTCATTTTGTTCCGTATGTAGTCACTTGTTGAAATCTCTAGAAAGACAATTATTTAGGAACGGAGGGAGTAGTACGTACCACATGAACAAGAAACAGACAGCTTTTAATTTTGACTTGCTGTTTCTTCTGCTTAAATTTGATTTGACCCTATGTTTCTTCTGCGGCTAACCACCACTCGTATGCCTCCAGTTTTAGTCTTAAACTTTTTCAATAATCATGTCATCTATTTCCTGGACGTAGGCAACGGGAACCATTTGCACGGCCGATTAAATTGTAAAGGAAGCTTCTCTCGTGGTGAGAAAATTAGCATGATTCGATCCAGGTAAATTAAGTTCCTTCGTGCATGACAGCAGCATGCTAGCTAAGCTAGTGGTACAGGTTAACCATGGATGTTTTTTTAGGAGAACTTAACCATGGATGTGATGTGCTCAACAAGTATGCATTTCTTTTTGGCCACGCGATCTCTGGTTGATGGCCCAAATCTGACACAATTGTAAGTTTTATTAGCACTTCATCTTTGCTAATTTAGCGAGTAATAATGTGGTGGCTTGGATTATTGGAGATCCTAGCTTAGCTTCTAGTGCTACAGCAGGGCCACAGAAATGGATCTGATGGCGCAAGCAGCAGCTAAAGAATGGCTGCATGGATGCACTCTCCGTTTATTTTGGAGGAGCACGGAGATACACCAAGATCCATACTCAGTTCATAATTAGATGTCGTGGCTTTAGTTTAGTTTGTCTGCTACCGAAACCGGGACAGCTTAATGCGGTATTAGGTGCTAATTAGGTTAGTTAATGAGGATAATGAGTACAGTCGATCTCATTCTCATCATGGGCCAACCTATTTTGCATTACAAATGCAGTCGTTTTTGCATTACAAATACACAGTGGTTGTCTTATGAGTATATATGTTCCGTATGTTAGTTAAGAGATCGTGACAAGTTTCAGAAAAATATTGTCACATATCAGCCCTTTTGCGATCTTGTAGCAGATTTTACCCTCATTTGTTGTTTTCTTCATATGTAAACATGGACGAGCTGAAAAGCCGTCCGGCAGTTGAAAATGTTTTGTGATTATTTTTCCTTGCAAAAAAATTGTTTTGTGAATTGCATCAGCATTAAGCATCATTTGTGAAATAATTACTCCGCCCGCTCTAGTATTAATTTCACATACCTTTTGCAGATAGTACGCAGAAATATCATCACTTGTTACAGTACACCGAAGGGTACATGCATGGATGGAAAATACTATTACTAATTAATCACAAAGTTATCAGCAAGTCCAATAGTATATGTGTTGAGTTGGTCTTTAGTGGGAATTCTCCTTTCTCCTTTTGAAGACAAAGTGGTGCTAGCAGCAACCCAGCAAGTACAGAACGGAATTTAATACTCCCTCCGTTTTTAAATAATTGTCTTTCTAGAGATTTCAAGAAGTGACTACATACGGAGCAAAATGAATGAATCTACACTTTAAAACATGTCTACATACATCCGTATATTGTAGTCCATTTGAGATGGCTAGAAAGACAATTATTTGGGAACGGAGGGAGTATATTATTACAACTATTCGCAAAGTTGATGCGATGATGATGGTATCATTGATCTGTGACGTTGACAATTGCATCCGATCGATACGTACGTGGCCCATCACATGAGATGCATGGGTGGAGCCGTCGATCTCTTCGACCCTGTTCCTTTCTGACTCGCGGTCACATCGCCATCAATTTTAATTGCCTAGCTTAGCGAGTGGTTAACTTCTGTAATATTTGCGGGAAAAGCAACGGGTTAATTAGGTTGCCGGTTAGCCTGGCTCTTTAGAATCTTCTGCATGGTAAGTCAAATCGCTCGATCGCTCGAGTAGAACTGTCAAGCAGTGCAGCGAGAGCCGTGAGGAACTCTTGCAACGATCAGCGCCACTAACTGACCAGCCACAGCTAGCTTACGTTGCAAGCTTAATTAGTTGCAAAAAGTTCTCGTGTGGTTCATGTCTGATCTAACGATAAAATCTTACTGATTGTCAGATACGTAGGCATGACAAAAGCAACTGACAGTAATAAAACGTCAGAAAGATTCGGGTAACTTTCGTCGAGTCGGAGGCGATGGATCGTACGTCGTGATCTGGTCGAGATGATGGCAGATTAACCACCGGTGTTGTGGTTCCGTACACGGCTGCCTGGAAAACGATAATGCACATCAGCAGATCTTATGCCTAGAAGATATCCGGGTGAATAGCATCGGTGACTTCCCGTCCGCGGAATAGGCTGGCTCCGGATTCAAAGTTGAGGAGGAGCAGCTGCAGCGCGCGCCACCGGCTCGTCTTGGACTTCGGCGTCATCAAGATCCAGTGAGACTTAGGTCTCCTTCTAAGGTTGAGTCTTTAATATAACGGAAACACTTACGCCCACACGTGTGGACATTTGCATCTCGCCCACACGCGTGGATCCGCGTCCGTTTGTGGGTGCATGTATCTATGAAAAAAAAGCAAATGTGCAGACAAGCAGAAAGAGTACTAACATTGTGATGAAGCGAAGACCAATCAATGCGATCATGTGCTCTCAAATATATGTGAGCATGATTAGCTCAAACTACGGACGCGAATGATAAAAAGAACGGGTCGTGCTGCACGCCTCTAGTTTCTTATATTGCAGTCAACCAGCCGGCTGCAGCTACCGCTCTGCTGTTTCAGCTCTCTTCATCTGCATCCATCACTAGATGCAACTACTGTATAATTTTACCAACAAGATCTACTGCGTATGTTCTCATGTTGGTTCCAATGGCTGAAATGGTATCCAACCTGCTGACTGGGACGCCACGTCGGCGTTCAGAGACTCTCATCCAGGGAAACACGCTCGCGCATCTTGCAACTTGCGATGCAAGGGCGAGGTCTCTGCAACTGCAAGGGTCCAATGTGCAGTGCAGGACTAAGTAAGAAGATTAGAATTAGACGCGGCTCTGTAAACGATGATTACTCTCATATTTTGATCACGACTTGGAGCACAAAAAGGTGATTCTTGACCTGATGATCAAACATAGGTACAAAGAAAATGAATCGCACGGGTGGTGTGAACGGCCACAGCCTGGCATCATTTGACCACCCACGGATATAATATTTGCACTTGCAGATGGCACTGCTGCAGCCGTCCCCGTGAACGCACACATGAGATGAGGGTTACAGAAAACAATTAGTACTACCACCAGATTAACACGGATTGGTACAGCCGCTACGTGTGTGTGCACTGCACACGCGGCCCGTGAGAACGAAGGCGGTGCCAAATGCCATGCCCTTGCACCCAAGCCGGCGTCCGCGTGGCAAGGCCACACGTACGCCCGTCCGCTAACTCCTATATAATGACGTACGTGCGGCTCGATCTCCTCCCACTCCCGTCCACAGTCCACACATCATCACCCGCACCGCCCTTGTTAGCCAGCCATGACCGCCCTCGACTTCATGCCCGCCGAGAAGGCCCCCCAAGCCGGCACCGTCGCTCTCGGCGTCACCACCAACAATGCCGTCGCCGCGCAGGTGCAGCAGCAGCACAGGAGGCTGGAGGGGAAGGTGGCCATCGTCACCGGCGGGGCGCGCGGGATCGGGGAGGCGATCGCGCGCGAGTTCGTCCGTCAAGGCGCGCGCGTGGTGATCGCCGACATCGACGACGCGGCGGGCGAGGCGCTGGCCGCCGCGCTGGGCGGCGCCTGCTGCAGCTACGTGCACTGCGACGTGTCGGTGGAGGCCGACATGGAGCGCGCCGTCGGGTGCTGCGTTGCGCGGCACGGGCGGCTCGACGTCCTCTGCAACAACGCCGGCGTGCTGGGCCGGCAGGCGCCGCCAGCGGGCACGAGTGCCGGAACCAAGAGCGGCGGCATCGCGTCCCTGGACGCCGCCGAGTTCGACCGCGTGTTGCGCGTCAACACGCTCGGCGCGGCCCTCGGCATGAAGCACGCGGCGCGGGCCATGCTGCAGCGCCGCGGCGGCGGCAGCGGCGGGAGCATCGTGTCGGTGGCGAGCGTGGCCGGCGTGCTGGGCGGGATGGGCCCGCACGCGTACACGGCGTCGAAGCACGCGCTGGTGGGGCTGACCAAGAACGCGGCCTGCGAGCTCGGGGAGCACGGCATCCGCGTGAACTGCGTGTCCCCCTTCGGCGTCGCCACGCCAATGCTGGTGAACGCGTGGCGCCACGGCCACCATGGCGAGGACGAAGAAGGGGGCGCGTCGCCGGCGCCGGTGAGCGCGGAGGAGGTGGAGAAGGCGGAGGAGATGGTGCGGGGCATGGCGACGCTCAAGGGCCCGACGCTGAGAGCCGGGGACATCGCGGAGGCGGCGCTGTTCCTGGCCAGCGACGAGGCGAGGTACGTATCCGGGCACAACCTCGTCGTCGACGGCGGCGTCACCACCTGCAGGAACGTCATCGGCCTGTGATAGGTGGTGAAGTCAAACCGATTGAGATGCAGTTGGAGGGGAGTACGTGCTCGAGTGTCACAATCAACTACAGCTCGAGCTGAACTGTACTTAAATTAATTATAGGTTGGCACTAGTGGTAAGTAGGAGTAATTAGCTGGATCTATTTGACCGAGTGGTTCATGTGATGAAATGTGGATTTGAACAATGGCCTCTAGTTTGCCTGCCTTTTCTTCTGTGTTAATTAATAATTATTGTGCCGGATCGAGAAAGATTTGTTTAGTTCAGTAGTACAACATTCCTGTTTCGGACCGACGATGCAGACGAACTGCTGAGTGATCGAGAGACAAAGACTTCAGTTCAGTCGTTGCACAGAATGTTTCGGCGTGTGTTTGCGATTTTACTTTCTGGTCGATTTGTGTTGAGAATTAGGACACTCCTACATGCGTTGTTCCCCTTGCCAGTGTCGTTCATCTTTTTTTATTTGAATTTTCGCGGGACCTGAAATGTATTCGGTTCATTAAAAAGATACGCAGCTTGTGTATTCGTGAAATGTATTCGGTTGCCTACAAGACTTTGCAGCCTTTTGCAAGATAGGTTCAAGAGAACCAGAATCCAGAATTATAGAGGCACGGGAGGAGAAGAGATAAAGCAAAACAACACACACTTACAACACACATAACGGAGGAAAACAACACACCACACAACCAAAAGCACCACCAGTGTAATTGAACGGTATTGGCCAGCCGAGACCAAACCATGACATTGCACCGTCGACGTAACCGAAAGTCATCGCACATCCGAGACTGCACGATGGCGTGACACCACCTGTGTCGCGCGGTACATTCGAAAGGCCGCACAAGGCCGAGACGACGCCAGAGTGCTTGTGTGCCACCGGCGTAGTCGAAGGGCATCACTTAGCAGACCAAACCAAGGCACTGCACCGTCGACGCAATCAAAAGGCATCACGCATCCGAGAATACACAACACCGCGGCACCACCTGTGTCGTGAGGTACATTCGAAAGGTCAGTGAGGCCGAGACGGCGCCACGACACCTATGTGCCACTGGCGAGCTTGCTGGGCACCGCCTAGCAGAGACACACGAAGAAGCACTCGAGCACAAACCACACGAACACCGACGAACATGAAGCTCGCCAGAAAAGGAAGGACGGCCGAAATCCTGAATTAGAAACAAGAAACCTCAAAATTTAGAAATAATCATTTGAAAATTACTTTCTTTACGAGAATAAGGTTTTGGTTTTTACTAGAATTATGTTCTAAAGTCGTAATGCTAAGGTCCATAGTACCAACACGCCGGAGAAGGAGCCGCAATCCTAGCTTGGTGGCACAGTAACTAGTGGATGCTTTTCTTTTACTCGACCTATTTGACTGAATGATTCATGTGATGATGCATTGGACATTAACCTGTGTTTTATCATGGTTATTATTCCCCTTCCTTAATTCAATCGTACTGCCGGGTCGAAAGGAATTCATCCATTCCTACTACGTGGGAACTGCTGGAGCAGAGGAAGGGTTGAGTGTTGGAGGCCGCCACTGACCTGACGAAGTCCTGTAGTTATATATATCCCGAATGATTGACAATGGGTTTGGAATCACACTTTCTGAGCTCTGGATGAATATAAACACTGAAAAAGCGAGTAGAAGGGAGCAGTGACTTTGCGGACGGACGGACGGACGGAAGACGGAAAGCTCAAGCTTGCGGTGTCCACTGGCATGCAGAGGCAACTGGCAAGTGGCGGCACAGAGTTGTCAAAACCGCCGCTAGCGGACTGACTAGCAACGACGACTTTGCTGGTACAGAACAAGTAGTACAAGATTCAGCAAGTTGCGGTGACAGACAGGCAGACATGATTGCTTGCCGGAGCATTGTGTTTCTTCCCCCTTCCCGCTCATGCTTTCCCTACGGAAGTTGACACAAGTGGTAGCCTGTAGAGAGGCCAACACAAGGCACAGAGGTGTGGCGCCGGGGAGAAGGATGGCGCGCCGATCGGGTCCAGACAGCAAGGAGAGACATGGGCACAGCGCACTCGGCTGTGCCGCGTTTGGCTTTCAGTTTGAACTGCAAGCGGCGTATACTTGGCGAGTACGCCAGCCCGCGCGGCACAGCGTGATGGCTCCGCCGCTCTACCCTCTTCGGTCGGCCTGCTGTTGCATGCCGTTTGGGCCGCGCAGCGAGGTGTCATCTCAGTTAGTACGACTGTGTGTGCTGTGTCGCCGGTGGGGTGTTGCCGGGCCACCGCCGCCGCCCCTTGTCAGCTGCATGCCTGGTCTGCCCACGCTCTCTCTCTCTCTCTCTCTCTCTCTCTCTCTCTCTCTCTCTCTCTCTCTCTCTCTCTCTCTCTCTCTCTGAGACAGGTTGGCCCAGCACCAGCATGACGAGGATGAGATCGGTTGTACTAGGTATTACTACTACCCAAGATCTCCATTGCTTGACTCTAATCAGCATCCATTAAGCTCTGAAAGTTTTGGAGCAGACAGGCATGGTATAGCATTATGAAGTGACCGTGGATCTTGGTGTGTGTATCTGCGTGGCCCTCCAAAGCAAATGGAGAATAATGCAGCCATCCATGCAGGCGTTCTCTAGCTGCTGCATACGCCATCGACCGGATCCTTTTCGATTGCCCTGCTGTACAACGCTAACTAAAGTAGACGTCTATGGTAATAAACTTGTAATTGTGTCAGATTCGGGCCATCGATCAGGGATCGCGTGGCTAAAAACAATTGCATCTCTGTTGCGCCGAGCACATCACATCCATGCTTAGGCTGTAGCTACCCTACCCTACTCGCTGTCATCCACGAAATAAATTAATTTACGTGGATCGAATAATGCTAGTCTTCTCACCACGAGGGAAGATTCCTTACATTTCATCAGCCGAAATCGATCACATAAATAATCATTAAAAGTTTATTAAGACTTAGCGGCAGAAGAAACAGATTCTAGTCAAATTTGAGCAGAAGAAAATAGCAGAATGAAGCTCTGTTTTCTTCATAAAGTACGCTTGATTAATTAATCAGCAACTTTTCGGCGATGCTTTTACGCGGAATTGTTTATGGATTACACCGCTGCATGCGCGTGCTCTAGTCTAGTTTAGTCCTGGCTTAATGAGGGAGTAACTTCCGGGTTGACAAGGTCACGGTCAAGTGGTTGGTCAGAGGTCAAAATCGATGGGAACGGCAGAAGGGGTCGGGCAAGTCACGTCGGTTCGGTTATGTACCATGATTCGGATCCATTTTTCCATAGTTTTTCCCAGTGCTATAGAAGAATCGATCGGGATGACGCCCCCATTGTCTTGGAGTCATGCGGTCCATTTGCAAAGCAGATCAGGGCGATCGGATTGTTGTGTAAAGTAAGGGTACAGGAGGTTGGAATTATTGATTAACTGGACCCTGTGTATTTCAGCAACAGGGGATTTAATTTGATCTGCTGCTGGTCTTCTTGTCAATCATGAAGTGATATACAGAGAGAGGAAGGTACAGAAGTGCAGTGGGCGATGGAGCAGGACGCATCACGGCCCATCACGGCCACCGATTTGATCCGGCGTGCGGCCCAAGCGGCGGCATGGGAGCCAGCCGACCGAGCAGGCAGCGGCAGCCGGCCGAGCCATGCTGTGCCGCTCGCGTGAACACAGTAGCGTACTCGCCACGTACTGACTGTTACGTATATGTTGCCACTAGCGGACAGTGAAAACCAAACGCGGTACAGCCGAGTGGTGCGTTCCCGTGCCCTTGGGCGGTGTCTGGACTCGATCGGCGCGGCATGGCCACATCATTCTCCTCAGTTACACATCTCTGTGACTTGTGTTGGCCTCTTTACACACGTATATGTACTTCCTGCATCCGCACCAAATATCATAGCGAAAGCGTGAGCAGGGGGGAAGAAACGAATAGCAAGCAACCCTGTCTCTCTGTCTGTCTGTCTGTCACCACAGTGCACTGGCCAAGTCTTGCTCTTAGTCAGTCCGCCGTTATTCCTTCGTCAGGTTTGACATCTACAATACTACTGTACCACTCTACTTGTATTGCCACTTGCCACTGCAAAGTCTCCTGCCATCCCTCCATTCTAAACTTCTGCAAAGTCACTGCTTTGCACTGCCGTCGAGGCTTGATTTCCTCCTCGTTTTCAGATTTTGTTCATTCGGAGGAGAGAAAACCCAGAACAAGTCAAGTGAGGGCATCGATTATTTCACTGCCTCTACAGCCGCACGAACCATTTAATCAAACAGATCCAATAAGCAAACAGCCCTTGGTTAGAGCATCTACAGCCGCGATGGCAAATCCAGCTCCTCAAAAGCTCGCGACGTGTCTGCGGATACTAACGAGTCACATCCCAAATAATGCAATCCATACTTGGATACCTCAATTATCAGATCTCAAATTCATACAAACTCATACAACTACGTCTATGTATTGCACACATCGTCCGGCTACTCCATCACTACTAGCATGCCATCGAACAACCAAAATTTGGTATGTTTGGCTATGGTGGAGATCATCCATGGGGACCGCGGCTGCCCTTGCCCTTCCCGGCGCCCTTGCCGCCCATCTCACGAAGTACTGGTCGAATACACGGTAGGAAATGAGTCGGATCTGCACGTCGCCGGAGCTGTCCACGCCGTCGCTGTCCTCCTTGTCCTTCTTCGGTGGTAGTCCGACTATGGCACTTACTGCCCGATTCTGCTCTCGGGTGAGGGCGTGTGTGTTCCTTCGCTACCGTTTCTTCATAATATGAGCGCGGATGGCCTCCTCCTCTGCGGCGGACCGCGCCGCCGCCATTTCCCCCGTGATGCGGGCCTTGGCGGCCCTTATCCTCTCCTTCCCACGGCGGGTTGCCCGTTTTCGATGTGACTCATAGTCTGCCCGACTGGTGATGGAGAAGGAGATATTTTCCACCTACCAGGAGCGCGATGATCCAGTCCCAGAGGACCCGAGCGCCTGTTGAGCCGACGCTATGGAGTCGCGCCAGACAGATCTATCCGTCGGCCGGGCGTTGTCCTCCCGGTAGTGGCGGAGTGCAATGCGCACTGCCATTGCCTCCTCCAACTCGCACGGGATGACACCCCAGTCGACGGATTCAGACTGGTCGGTGTTAGATCCGCTGCCCGCCATGCCGGAGATGGCCGGGAATCGCCAGAGGTGAGCTTGGGTGGTGAAGGGAGTGGAGGGGAGAGGAGCGTGAAGTGGCTAGAGTTGGGTCCAGCGAGCGGATGGAGACGAATACATGTGCGCCCGTGTGGGCCAACATGGTCCGGGTCCGACATGGCGGACGCGTCTGGACACCTCATATCCGCCCCATATTTGGATTGGATATGAGGGGCGCCAGTCAGCCGGGTGTTTGAGGCGTTTGAGGAGGGTTTGGGGCGTCCGGCTATAGATGCTCTTTTTTTTGCGGGGTAAATACTTGCATTACTCAATCAAGATGTCCTTACAATCAAGAGAAGCAATCTCCATCAACTCATCCGGACCAGCCCCTAGCCAGGTCATGGTCCTACCTTGGGATCTAGCAAACACTGTTAATATATCACTAGCCTTATTTTGAGACCTAACAATATGAGAAATACATGTTTGTCTAAGGGATAACATGTTGGAAATATGCCCTAGAGGCAATAATAAAAGCATTATTATTATATTTCCTTGTTCATGATAATTGTCTTTTATTCATGGTATAATTGTATTATCTGGAAATCGTAATACACGTGTGAATACATAGACCACAATACGTCCCTAGTGAGCCTCTAGTTGACTAGCTCGTTGGTCAACGGATAGTCATGGTTTCCTGACTATGGACATCAGATGTCATTGACAACGGGATCACGCCATTAGGAGAATGACGTGATGGATAAGACCCAATCCTAAGCATAGCACAAGATCGTGTAGTTCGCTTTTGCTAGAGCTTTTCCAATGTCAAGTATCTCTTTCTTAGACCATGAGATCGTAACTCCGGATACCGTAGGAGTGCTTTGGGTATGCCAAACGTCACAACGAATCGGGTGACTATAAAGGTGCACTACGGTATCTCCGAAAGTGTCTGCATTGGGTTGACACGGATCGAGATAGGGATTTGTCACTCGTATGACGGAGAGGTATCACGGGCCCACTCGGTAGTGCATCATCATAATGAGCTCAAAGTGACCAAGTGTCCGTCACGGATCATGCATTACTGATGACGAGTAAAGTGACTTGCGGTAACGAGACCGAACGAGGTATTGGGATACCGACGATCGAGTCTCGCAAGTAACATACCGTCGACAAAGGGAATAGTATACGGGTTGCTTGAATCCTTGACATCGTGGTTCATCCGATGACATCATCGAGGAGCATGTAGGAGCCAACATGGGTATCCAGATCCGCTGTTGGTTATTGACCGAGAGCCGCCTCGGTCATGTCGATGTCTCCGAACCCGTAGGGTCTACACACTTAAGGTTCGGTGACGCTAGGGTTATTAGGAAGACTTGTATGTGATTACCGAATGTTGTTCGGAGTCCCGGATAATACCCCGGACGTCACGAGGAGTTCCGGAATAGTCCGGAGGTAAAGATCTATATATGGGAAGTTGTCAAATGGACACCGGAAAGTTTCGGGGGGCATATCGGTATTGTACCGGGGCCACCGGAAGGGTTCCGGGTCCACTGAGGGGCCACCCCTCGGGGGGCCACATGGGCTGTGGGGCAGGAGCCAGCCTGGTGGGCTGGGCGCACCCCCTGGGCCCTTGCGCCTAGGGTTGGGGGAACCTAGAGGGCGCCCCTGCTTGGGGGCAAGTCCCTCCCTTGGCCGCCTCTAGATGCCATCTAGAGGGGCCGCCCCTTCTCCCTTCCCTATAAATAGAGGGGTGAGGGAGGGCTGAACACCTAAGCCAAGGCGCAGCCCTCCCACCCCAACACCTCTCCTCCTCCGACGTGCTTGGCGATGCCACGTCGAGATCTTGCTGCACCAACAACACCACGCCGTCGTCTGCCGTTGGAGCTGTCTTCCTCAACCTCTCCTTCCTCCTTGCTGGATCAAGACGGAGGAGACGTCCGTCTGTGCACGTGTGTTGAACGTGGAGGTGCTGTCCGCTCAACACTTGGTCATCGGTGATCCGAATCACGGCGAGTACGACTCCATCATCACCATCCCCTTGAACGCTTCCGCACTCGATCTACAAGTGGTATGTAGATGCAAACTCACTCCCTTGACTCGTTGCTTAGATGAACTCATAGATGGATCTTGGTGAAACCGTAGGAAAATTTTAATTTTCTGCAACGTTCCCCAACATAACAAGTACTTAATCTCCTTAACGATGGAAGCGTAGACAAAGCGGTCAACGACGTCACATGAAATCATGGTCATGGCCTCAAGAGAATCCATTTCCACCACTATAGGAAGGTCGCTACCTTGAATTGCCAATGAGAGCCCTTCCATGCATGCGCAGAGCTCCGCCTCCAAGGCATCTCTACAGGAATACAAGGTCCTGCACGCTGAGAAATTAATGGTCCCGCGGTGGTCTCGTAAGATCATTCAACCTCAACATTACCAGAAGAATCGAAAGACCCGTCAGTGTTCAGTTTGTTCCACCCCAGCTCCGGTGGCCTCCATCTTCTCTCCTCTGGCACACTAATGACGCTTTCAGCTTGCACCGATTTTTCATACACTATGGGAGATTTGCCTTTTGCTGGATCTGCATGCGAGTATAACTTGATTTCGATCAGGGAATCAACATAGCTTCGCAAGAACCGTACTGAAGCCTCCATATGTGGTGCAGGCTTGCAATGCACCACTTCATTCTGGACAAACCAGCTCCTCCAAAATATCATCATGACCATCATTCGCCCCACGTCGTTCAACGGTGCTAGAACATGAAGAAGCCACTCCTTCCCGTTATGCCGTAGAGAATCTATCTCCGGGATCATCCATACATTGGACATGGCGAGGTACAGGTCCCGTCCAAACTGACAGTTAATGAAAGGGTGAAAGTTGTCTTCTTCCTCCATCCCACAAACCGGACACCTGCTACCAACTTCAAGGCCAATTTTATGTTTCCGCTGCCAAGTATGGAGTGAGTTAGTGGATAGCCTCCATGCAAAGTTACGCACCGAAGGCGGCGCCCAACTTTTCCAAATAAAGTCCCGACACTTCCTCTATCCTGACGGTGACGAACTGGAGGATGCATCAGTGGCCCGGTGCGCCTCCTCAAATGCCAGATTATAGGCCGACTTAACAGTGAATATACCATATTTACCTGGACCCCATGCTATCACGTCCTCCTCCATCCTAGGGGATGCTCTGATCTTTGCTATTTCTTGTACATCCGCATTAACAAAGTATTCATTCAGTAGCTCATAGTTCCAAGATCATGGATCTGATTTAACAAGTCAGACATGAAACGAACACGAGATGTTCCCTGCGGGGAGATTGGTTTATAAGAGAAAGGCCTAGGGATCCAGTTATCTCGCCAAACTCGAATACTTCTGCCATTGCCAACTTTCCATACTAGACCCTTCTTCAAAAGATCCAAGCCATAACTGATCACTTGCCATGACGACGACGCATTCCCGGTAAAAACTGTGTCATCCAGCCTGCCCAATGGGTAATACCTTTCTTTTAAAACTTGCGCGCACAGGCTATCTGGTTTAGTTAAAAGTCTCCACGCTTGGCGTGCTAACAGGGCTTGATTAAACATCCGAAAGTCACGGAACCCCACTCCTCCCTTCGACTTGGGTTGCAGCAAATAGTCCCATCCACGCCAATGCACTTTCCTCTTGCCTTCAGCCGAGCCCCAATAAAAGTTTCTTACCATACGAGTAAGATCATCACATACCGAGAAGGTTACTTTGAAGACTCCCATTATGTAGGTAGGCAGCGCCTGAGCTACTAACTTGATCAACACCTCACGTCCCGGTTGGGCTAGATGTCCATCCCCCCACTGCACCAATCGTTTTGTCAGTCTAGTCTGCAAGTTCTGAAAACGCCCTTTCGACATCCTCCCCTCCGGTGTAGGCAGCCCAAAATACTTATCCTCGAAGAATTGGCTAGCAACCTGTAGTGCCATTCATACCTCCTCCTGGATTAGACCTGGGCATGCATCCCCAAATAACAATGAACACTTGCCAAAATTGAGACTCTGTCCTGTAGCAGAACCGTACACATCCAAAATTGCTTTCACCCTTTCTGCCTGAATTTTAGATGCTTCAAAAAACAGAATTGTATCATCAGCGAATAGTAAGTGTGATATGCCCGGCGCACTTCTACACACTTTGACAGGAGTAATATCTCCCAACTCCACACTTTTCCTCAACAATGATGAAAGTCCATCTGCCACAAACAAAAATAAGAATGGCGATAAGGGGTCTCCTTGACGAAGCCCACGCGACGGCGCAAACGAATCCAAGAGAGTTCCATTAAAGTTCACCAAGTATCTCACCGACGTGACACATGCCATAATCCAGTCAACCCATCGCTGAGAGAAACCCAACTTTTGCATCACTTGCCTCAAAAAGACCCAATCAACCCTATCATAAGCCTTGGACAGATCCAACTTATACGCACAAAAGTTCTTTGTCGGATCCTTCTCTTGCTTGATGTGGTGGATGCACTCGAAGGCCACAAGTGCATTGTCCTTAATCATTCTTCCCGGAATAAAGGCACTCTGTTCTAGAGAAATGAGGTCATCCAAAAGAGGTCTCAACCTGTTAACCAAACACTTCGAGATAACCTTATATATAACGTTACAAAGACTAATAGGTCTGTAATCCAATAGTTTGGTAGGGTTTGATATTTTTAGGAATGAGCACTATGGATGTAGAATTTACCCCCTCCGGCATAACTCCTGTGTGGAAAAAATCTTTCACTGCCACCAAAACCCCCTCCTTTAGCGTGCCCCAGTTGCGCTGGAAGAACCTTGCCGGAAGCCCATCCGGGCCCGGCGCCTTGAGCGGGCCTATTTGAAACAGTGCATCCAAGATTTCCTTATCAAAGATAGCCTTGCACAGCTTGGTGTTATCTTCGGCCGACACCCTAGATTCCAGTAGGTCCAGAACCGGTGAAGCATCCAGGGATGTATCAGCCAAGAAAATGTTATGAAAGTACTCACTTGCCAGCAGCCCCATGGTTGCAAAATCAGAGTGCACAACCCCAATACTATCCGTAAGCTCTCTTATTTTGTTTTTCCTCGCTCTCCAAACAGCTTTGCTTTGAAAGTATTTGGTATTCCTGTCCCCCTCTTTCAACCAAGTTATTCTAGATCTCTGAAGCCAAAACATCTCTTCTTGGTAGAGCAGCTTATTCATCTTGTCCGTAACTCTTCTAATCTCCTGTCTATCCGCATTCATATGCATGAGTTCTTCCAATTGGGAACAAGACTTTGCCAGCTCACGTGTAACATTACCAAACTTCCTACTCCACTTGCCCAAAGTTCTCATTGTTTTTGATAAGGCATCCCAGAGTTGCTAGGTTTTGAACATTACCAATCGACTCCCATGCCTCTTTAATTACATTAGGGAGCGCATCATCTCTCTCCAAAAATAGCTCGTACCGTCTCTGCTTTCCTCCTTGCGGCCCTTGGTCAGTTGTTGCCTTTAGTACCAACGCTACATGACCAGAACAAGGCGATGGCACGTGGAATACCGAAGTGAAGGCAAACAAGTTCCTCCAATCATTCGTTGCCACAGCTCGGTCCAACTGAACTTGGACATTGCCGGCCCCTCCCCTCTTGTTATCATATGTGAAAGGTATACCCACAAACCCCAAATCTACAAGACCGCACATCTCCAAAGTATCCCGGAAGGCCAACATCTGTGGTTCAGCCCTGGGCGTAGATGACAAATGTTCATAGCTCCACATTGCCTCATTGAAATCGCCCACCACTAACCAAGGAGCATCACTTGTGTTCTTCAACCTCTGCAACTTCTCCCACATAAGATGGTGGTTCTTAACTCTGGGCTCTCCATATACGCACGTAATCCTCCATTGAGTTGCTCCCTCCACAACACGCACAAGGGCGTCAATACAACGTTCATCTTTATCCAGTATTTCCACCTCATAAGCCTCATGCCAAAACAAAGCCAGCCCACCACTCATCCCACTGCTATCCACTCCCGTAAAACCTTTCGACCCTAGCCAACCACGGATCCTCCTCATCTTATCAGCCTTTAGCCTCGTCTCACACAAAAACACCATGTTGGGGGAATGCGACTGTGTGATTGTCGCCAACTCAAGAACTGTCTGGGATTCCCCCCTCCCCGACAGTTCCAGCTTAAAACATTCATTGTGCCCGGCGGTCCTCCAAATCGGAGGCCGCCTCGGACGCCACATCCATATCCATAGTTTCTCCATCAGCCCTTTGTTTCCTCCTCTTAACAATTGGCACCTTCCCAGGTGTATTAGAAGAGCCCACCTCAACCTCCTCCGACGCACTACCTCCCTCCAACAACAGAACAGTGCTCGAGACCTTACCAGCTAATTGTGCCATCACTGTTGATAAGGCGTTTGCAGACTGAACGACCATCCTCCTCCACCTCAATATGCTCCTGCATCTCCCTTCCGCTGCCTCCTGTGTCCGAAGGAACACCTACGACCCTTCTATTCACCTTATGCATTGTAGCTTTCCCTCGGGTTCCTACTCCTCCTCTACCTCCAGCTCCACCCCCCAAACGCACCTCCTGCTCCGCCTCTACCCCTACCTCCTGCACCACCAACTACCCCACCTCCACCTCCCTCGGCTATAGATGCTCTTATCAAGCTAAGTAAGTACACACAGGGGGTGGTTTGGCTTGGCCCAGATCGAATTGATCTTAGATTAATTCTAGCTTCACGTTATTTGCACGACTACATTTAGATTTTCTTTACTTAATCGCGAACACATGCTAAATTTCGTGCTTTGACCCTTTTCCAAACCTATTCGAGATCTAACCCTAGTTTGAAATTTTTTCGAGATCTGACCCTTTTGCTACCGCCAGGGATCATGGCGGTAGGGTATAACAGCGTACCGCCAAGGGCCCTGGCGGTAGGGTTGCATGCCCTACCGCCAAAAACTTTCTAAGTATTGAACACAGTGCGTGCTCGTGGTTTACCGCCAAGCACCTTGGCGGTAGGGTTAGTCTGACTACCGCCAACCCATTTGGCGGTAGCGATGTTTCCATCGCCAAAGCCCTCAGCGGTAGGCTGTTAGACCCTACCGCCATGGACTCTGGCGGTAGCAAAAGGGTCAGATCTTAAAAAAAATTCAACCAAGGGTCAGATCTTGAATAGGTTTCAGAAAAGGGTCAAAACAGGAAATTTTGCCGCAAACACACGACGAAACATTCTGTACCAGATATTTCCCCGGCTCAACTACACAGTGTGTCAGTGTCGGTCCCGTACTACCGCATCACTTTGCTACTTCCCTTTGTTACTACACAATTGTTCTCCATGCGAGACTGGATTTTCTACCATGCACGGGACTTCCCGTGCATGGTCCAGCCGTTCGTTCCGACGCTGAGATGCCCGCCCGAAATGCCACCATAAATTATTCTAAACCTTTTCTTCTGTACAATACCTCAACTAGCCTGTCAGATATGCATTAAAGTTGTGCGCCGGCATTAATAAGGGAACAGGGATCCGTGTTCGTTCGGGCCCAGCAACGCAAATGCTTCTTTACAGCCCTCACCTCTTTACCATTATTAGGTAATATCTGAATCATGCAGGTTAGTTTTTATTTGAAGTTTACATGAAAAAACATTTTGGATGTGTTGTCGACGAAATGCACAGGAGTACATGACATCATGTCCTGAAAGAAAAGTCCTGTACTCTTAATTACAGAAATACAACCTTTCAATTTTGAAGCCTGCAGTGAATGGTTGCATTGGAAAACGGTTTATCCATTATTAATTATTAGAAATGTGCATTAAGTTTTATATATTATACTACTCCAGAACAGGGATCCGAGTATGGCAGTGACATCTAGGACAACGTACAGAGAACTTTAACCCAGAAGATTAGTTCGACAACATCTGTTTTGGTCCAGTTATGATAAATATATGTATTTATGTATACAATATAGCAGCTAGTAAATTAGTAATGTGTTGTTATACATATTAAAAACAACTTATAACTCCCTAATTGTTCATAAACACAACTTATTTACATGACCTCACCTCAACAGATGATTCGTACAAACAGGCAAAATTAGGATGCAGCAGTGATGGTAAAAATGGAGAGGACGAGTGTGGTCTAGGAGGAGAAACAGTGAGACATTTAGGTACAGAGGAGAAGCACTTTTGGTACAGAAAAGTTGCGGGGCAGGTGGGAAGGCTGGAGCAGCATGGCAATGTGCATTGATGACTGACATGATACGGGGCTATGTTAATGCAGACAATAACAAATACAGCATGTATACGAAGGAGGCTAGTCTGCATGCACTCGGATCTTCAACTGGACCAACGATGGATGCATGCACGGGACCTCCCATGCACATGCATGGGAGAATCGCTTTTCTCTTCTCCATGCGGCACGACAACGGTTTAAGCGCGAAGAAGATAAACCAGCCAAATCCATACTTCATCACATGAAGCCAAGCCGAATAAACACCAGCTAATTACTCCTACTTTACCACTACTGCCAGCCTATAATTAATTTAAGTACAGTTCATGCATGCGGCTTGGCCCACTCACTGCAGCTGTACTTGATTGCGACACTCGAGCACGTACTACACTCCAACTGCATCTCAATCGGTTTGACTTCATCGTCACAGGCCGATGACGTTCCTGGAGGTGGTGACACCGCCGTCAACGACGAGGTTGTGCCCGGAGATGTACCTCGACTCGTCGCTGGCCAGGAACAGCGCCGCCTCCGCGATGTCCCGCGCTCTCAGAGTCGGGCCCTTGAGCGTCGCCAAGCCCCGCACCATCTCCTCCGTCTTCTCCACCTCTTCCGCGCTCACCGGTGCCGGCGCGCCCCCTTGGTCGTCCTCGCCATGGCGCCACGCGTTCACCAGCATTGGCGTGGCCACGCCGAAGGGGGACACGCAGTTCACGCGGATGCCGTGCTCCCCGAGCTCGCAGGCCGCGTTCTTGGTCAGCCCCACCAGCGCGTGCTTCGACGCCGTGTACGCGTGCGGGCCCATCCCGCCCAGCACGCCGGCCACGCTCGCCACGGACACGATGCTCCCGCCGCCATCGCCGCCGCGGCGCTGCAGCATGGCCCGCGCCGCGTGCTTCATGCCGAGGGCCGCGCCGAGCGTGTTCACGCGCAAGACGCGGTCGAACTCGGCGGCGTCCAGGGACGCGATGCCGCCGCTCTTGGGACCGTTGCCCGCCGGGGGCGCCTGCCGGCCCAGCACGCCGGCGTTGTTGCAGAGGACGTCCAGCCGCCCGTGTCGCTCCACGCAGCACCCGACGGCGCGCTCCACGTCGGCCTCCACCGACACGTCGCAGTGCACGTAGGTGCAGCAGGCGCCGCCCAGCGCGGCCGCCAGCGCTTCCCCGGCCGCGTCGTCTATGTCGGCGATCACCACGCGCGCGCCTTGACGTACGAACGCGCGCACGATCGCCTCCCCGATCCCGCGCGCCCCGCCGGTGACGATGGCCACCTTCCCCTCCAGCCTCCTCTGCTGCTGCTGCACCGGCATGGCGGCAGCGGCGGCGGCATTGTGGGTGGTGGTGCCAAGAGCGACGCTGCCGGCTTGGGGGGCCTTCTCGGCGGGCATGAAGTCGAGAGCGGTCATGGCTGGCTAACAAGGGCGGTGCGGTGATGATGTGTGGGACTTTCAGTTGCAGGTATGGATGGATGGACGGGAGTGGGACGAGATCGAGCCGCACGGACGTGTTTATATAGGGGCCGGAGCGGCGGATGGGAGCCACGCGGACGCCGGTGGGGATGGCATTTGGCACCGTCTTCGTCCTCAGGGGCCGCGTGTGCACACGAACGTAGCAGCTGTGTCAATCCGTGTTAATCTGGTAGTACTAATTCTGTAATACAATGTCGTTTGACCCTCGACTTCTCCACTACGTTCATGGCGACGGCGAGAGCGATGTATGCATGTCAGGCCGACGTCATCGCTCGCTGCAAATATTAATAAAGTATAACATATCCCGGGCTGGTCAAATGATGCCAGCCTGTGGCCGTTCACACCGAGCAAAGTATAGAGTAATCGTCGTTTACAGAGCTGTCTCTTCTAATTATAGTCAGCTTAGAGCAGCTTCAATAGGGCGATCCAAACGGACGGCGATTTCGTCCGCCTTTTGTTCGTTTGGGCCGGCGTCCGCCCTGTTATAGATATGGGTCGGCAGGACGCCCAACGCGCCGATTCATATGTGCCGGCCCAAATAACATAGTTTTGGACCGAATAAAATAGCATAGTTATTACAAGCCAAATGAAAATAAAATGTCTCACATAGTTCTCACATACTTTTGCAAACGAATAAAAGAAGATACATCTATTGGTTGCCAACATGAGCCCACATATGCTCAATCAAATCATTTTGCAGTTGCATGTGAGTTTCCTAATCACGCATGTTTTGATGAAATTGGGTGAACTGTTCAATTGTTGCCGCTCCTCCATGCTCAGGCACAACATTCTCACCCTGAAACTGAAACCCTTGATCATACAGACGTTCCGGGCGCTCGTCTTCTACGATCATATTATGCATGATCACACAAGTAGACATCACCTCCCACAGTTTCTGCGTGCTCCAGATATTAGCAGGATACCGAACGATGCCTCATCGAGATTGTAAAGCACCAAAGGAACGCTCGACATCCTTCTTAGCACTTTATTGCCCTTGGGAAAATCTTTTCCTCTTCTATCCGACAGGGTTGAGTATTGTCTTGACAATAGAGGTCCACTGAGGATAGATACCGTCACCCAGATAGTATCCTTTGTCGTAGTTGTGGTCGTTGACAGTAAAGTTCACCGGTGGGCTGTTGCCTTCGGCAAGCCTAGCAAACACCTGTGAGCGCTGAAGCACATTGGTATCATTGTGTGGTCCGGTCATGCCAAAGAAAGAGTACCAGATCCAGAGATCTTGAGACGCCACGGCCTCTAGTATGACAGTGCAAGCCCTACCATGGCCCTTACACTGCCCTTGCCACTTCCACTCTCAATGCATGCAGTCTATGCTACCAAGCATTCCTGGGAAGCCCCTGCTGGCATTCATGGCCAACAGACGGGTTGTATCTTCAGCAGTCGGCTCTCTCAAATACTCAGGACCAAACACAGCAATAACAGCCTTGCAGAACTTATACAGGGACTCTAGGCAAGTAGACTCGCTCATACGGACGTACTCGTCAATGAGATCACCGGGCACTCCGTATGGAAGCATTCGGATGGCGGCTGTGCATTTCTGATAAGAGGAAAAAACAATCTTGCCAACGACATCCTCTTTGTACTCGAAATAGTCATCATAGCCGACCACCCCCTCTCTAATACGGTTTAAAAGATGCCTACTCATATGGAAACGACGGCGGAATTTTTGATGTTTGAACAACGGGTTTGTTGTATCAAAGCAGTCCTTCCAAAGAAGGAAATGCCCACTCTCTCGGTTGCGATTCAACGCCGGAAGGTGGCCCGGAAGGGAGCCACAGAACAACGGCTGCTGGCTGTTGAGGTGGTGATGGACCGACACGGCAGCCAATATCTTCTCCTCGTCATCGGAGGACGAATCATCGGAGTCGCAAAGAAAATTGTGAAAAAAGAACTCGTCGGCGGAGTCCATTTTGTACCTTGGCAAACTGTCGAACAGCTTGCTGGGCGTCGGCGAAGGGAGTCGCATCGCGCACGGACCAGCTAGCCGCCCTGCCGGCGTCCGACGACCGTGCCGGTGAGGATCTGGCCAGGCGGCGAGGCGGCTTCTTGGTCGGGGGGCGGCTGTGTGGTGGGGGGCGCGGGGGGTTGGAAGCAGTCGGCTCCCTGGCGGCAAGACGGCGAGGGCGGGCGACGTGGGAGTGGTCAGCGTAGCTAGGCGGATGTGGAGGCGCCGGCAGCTGGCAGAGTCGTCGGCAAAAATGGGCGGCGGCATTGGCGACGAAGGAGGAGGGCGAGGGTTGTTGTTGGATGGGGGGAGGCCAATGTGCCACCGACCAGCGGGCCCGGGGGAGGAGAGCGCGAGCGTGCGCGCGTCCGTCGCGTGTCCACGCTGACGCAAATCCGGCTTAAAAATGTGCCGGGAATGGGTCGCCCGCGGATAAAAAGCGGACGCACGTCTGTTTGGGTTTACGCGTTGGGCTGCCTTTTGTGTCCGCGCCAACCCAAACGAACGATGATGGACAAAATGGATCATCTCGTTGAAGTTGCTCTTAGTTAGTCTTGAACTGCACACTGGACCCTTGCAAGTTGCAAGACCCTCGAGCGTCTTTCCGTGGCTGAGAGCTGGGAGTCTCGTGTGAGCAGTTTTGGATACCACTTTAACTTCAACGTGAGATATACTCCCTTCATTTTTAACTATAAGTCTTTACAAAGATTTCACTATAAATCACATACAAATATATATAGATGTATTTTAGAGTGTAGATTCACTCATTTTAGTTCGTATATAGTCAAAACTTATATTTAAAAATGGAGGAAGTAATACTTAGTACTTATATTTAGAGTAGATCTTGTTGGTAACATTTAGTTTGTTGACTGCAATAAGAAACTAGAGGCGTGCAGCACGACCCGTTTCTTTTTAGCTGTACAAGCTAGTCACGTCTCAGATGTAGCTCTCCTGTTGTCGCAATATCGTCTCCCAGGCTTTGTGTACGGAACTCACGGCGATCGTTAATCCATCATCATCTCCACCAAATCATGTAAGATCAATCACCTCCGACTCAACGCAAGTTATACCGAATCCTTTTGACGTTTTATTACTGTCAGTTAAATTGTCACGTCGACATATCTGACGATCAGCAAGATTTTTATCATTAGACATGAACGAACGCCAGCGATTGCATCATAAGCTATGTGGTCTATCAACCGGTTAGTGGCGCAAAGCGCTCCAAGAGTTCACCACGGCTCTCATTGCGTCGCTTGACAGTTCTAGGGCTTCTGGAAGATTCTGAACTAATCAACCGTTAAGCTAATTAACCTCTTGCTTCCCCCGCAGAAGAACAGAAAAATAAGCACTTGCTTGCTTTCTTGTTAGCTACTGTGGTGATTAAAATTGATAGCGATGGGACCGCCAGTTAGAAAGCAACAGGGTTGAAGAGATCGACGGCTCCGCCCATGCATGTCATGTGAAGGGCCACATTACATATCTGCCGGATGCAATTGTCAATTGTGCCGGAGGACAATGATATCATCACATCAACTTTTCGCCAACAGTAGTACTAATAAACAATTGAATTCCGTGGTGTACTTGTTTGGGCTGCTGCGGTTTGCCGCTTTTTTCTTCAAAAGGAGAGAGGCGAATTCCCACTTATGATCAACTTCAGATATATACTGTATCGGACTTGCTGATAACTTTGTGATTATTTATTAAAGATTTTTCATGCATGCTAGTGCTACCTTTTGCTGTGTTGATTTCTACCCTCAGTTAAGTGCGAACAAGTGATGTTTCTGCGTAGTATCTGCAAAAGGTATGTGCAACTAGTACTAGAACGGGTGGAGTAATTAGTACTTCCTCGGTAAAAAAATATAAGAGCGTTTTTAGTGATTTAAAAATGCTCTTCTTTATGGAGGGAGTACAAAGGATTTTTCTAGCTGATGCAATCCACAACATTTTCAACTGCTTGCCGGTTTTTCAGCTCATCCACGCTTATGAAGGTGAGGGAATGGTAAGAAGGGGATATATGCATGAAAGATATAGACATGCCTATTAAGCATCTTATTTTGCAAATGTCAGGTATTTGCTCATTGTAGTTGTATCACCTCGATATAACATTTGAACTAAAATGCCCATCATCGAAGGAAAAAAACATGCCACGAAGATGTATCACCTAAGTGAAGAAATAATTCAAACCCTGATATTGCAGTGCGACTGGCCGCACATGGTTGTCATGATTGACACAATTTTGTAGAATTTGAAAGATTTGATTAAATTTGAATGAATTTGACACATAAGGTATGCCCAGGACAAATACATGTTGGGTTGTCCACCTGTCAGCTGCCACGTTGTCCTGACAAGTTGGTCCAACTTGTTTGTTTGGAGAAAATAACATATGGGGTGAATTATGCTATAAGTTTTATCGACTCAATTCTTGCATCAAGGCGATACAAAGGAGCAATTGTCGCAAGATTTTTCTGAAAACTGTAACAATCTAACCCAATTAGCCCCAAACTATTAACACATAGCCACTAGGTATATGTAATACCAAAAACAGGTTGGACCATCATGAGAATGAGATCGACTATACTCAATACCCCATTAATTAACCCAATTAGCACCTAATACTGCATTAACCTGTCCTAGTTTCGGTAGCAGACAAATCAAGCCAATGCCACGACATCACATTATGAACTGAGCATGGATCTTGGTGTATCTGCGTGCTACTCCAAAATAAATGGAGAACGCACCCAAGCAGGCATTCTTTAGCTCCTGCTTGCGCCATCAGATACTCTTCTGTGGACTTGATGTACAACACTAAAGCTAAGCTAGGATCTCCAATGATCCAAGCTGCCGCATTATTCGCACATAATGCTATATTACCAGAGTGAAACAATAAACTTACAATTGTGTCAGATTTGGGCCACCAATCAGAGATCTTGTGGCCAAAAACAATTGCATCTCTGTTGTGTTGAGCACATTACATCCATAGCTATAAGTTCCGGTACCACTAGCTTGGCTAGTATGGTGCTGTTTTTTTTTTTTTTTGAGGAACCAGCAGAGCACTACCTTTTCTTATAGAAGGAAAACAGAAGCGCAATTTACAGGGGGAACACGTTTTTAGAGAACGTTGCAAAAACCAAAAAAATGGCCCATAAGCATGAACCATGTAAAACCCAGCACATACTCAGCCTATGCCGACAGATGGCAAGGCCCCAACGAAAGCCATATCCCGTTGCTTTATGTTTTCGAAAGCTAGTAGAGCAACCTCGCGATGAGCCATCCGTTGTCCCGTGAAAACGCGTCTGTTTCTCTCTTTCCAGATAGCCAAAATTGTGTAGATGATCCTCCCGCTCCTCCGTATCCGCACTTGGGAAGGCTCATCTACTAGCATCTTGTCCCACCAGTCGGAAACAGTGCTCTGCTCGGGCAAGAAACCTGAGATGGCGAGACCTCGCTTGTCCGTGTGTTTACCTGGTTCCAAACCGCGACCGAAGGGACAGTCCTTGCAAAGATGGTTTGCCGCTTCGGCTGCTGAAGACATAGCTGACACCTTGGGTCATGTGGCCAGCCGCGAATAGCCAACATATCTGCGGTGAGGATTCTACCATGCAGGGCTAGCCACGCAAAGAATTTGCACTTGGCCTCAGCGTGAGCAGACCAGACCTTTGAAGAGTCAAATCTTGGGTGTGAGCCAAAGAACTGCGCCGCATAGGCCGATGCGGAAGAGTAGGCTCCATTTGTGGTCAGGTTCCAGGAGATTGTATCATCTTGATCTGGCAACAGAACTGTCTGGCTGATCCATCCCCAAAGAGTGACAAATTCCCCCAGTTGTTGCAGGGATCGAAGGCTAGTATGGTGCTGTCATGCACCAAGGAACATAATTTACGTTAACGCATCTCAATTTTCCCACCACGAGGGAAGCTTCCTCATTTCAACAGCCGTGCATATGGTTGCGGTTGCCTACGTCCGGAAATCGATGACATGACTATCAGAAGTTTAAGGCTATATCCGGACGGCATACGCGTACGTGTGGTGGTTAGCCGCACAAGAAACCGAGGTCAAAATTTAAGCAGAAGAAATAGCGAGTCAAAGTGAATTTTATACACATTGATACAGCATCTTAGTCATTAGCAACTTTTGTACAAGCCGAGTTTTGCTAGCTGCATGCTGAGTTTTATACTAGTCCTACCAGTGATACAGCTGCGTGCACACGGTGTAGCTAGTCGTCTAGCCAGGATTAGTTTTGGAGTAACTTCTGGGTTGTTCTCTTTGACATCGTCAGACAATTCACTACGGTTGTTAATTGAAGGCATTTTGTTACGGGCGCTTTGTAAATGCCTTAAAATGGTGCCTAGAGTTGGCGTTTTAGAAAAATGCCTCGGATTGATGCAGCTTTGGACTAAAATGCCTTCTGAACTTGTCGAAATGTCTTCTGAGCTTGTCATTCCTTCTGAAATTTTGTACCGTGTTGCAGTGAGAGGTCGAAATCTCGTCAGCTTAACCCTTTCGATATTCGGCGGATCGGAGCGGGTTTACCCGATGTGGCGTACGTATGGCCGGGTGGGAGAGGAATATGTAAAGGGTCGGGCAAGTCACCTCAGTTCGGGCATCTACCGTGCGACTGGGCAAATCCGGTCCCTCAAACGTTCGTGAACGAGATCTGACGCATTCGCAGGCATTGACCCAACACACCTCATACTTTGTGTTATGCGTCCGAGTTTATCATATTTCATCCCCTAAATACATACAAATCATACAAAAGAAATCATGCATGTGTACCACGCACATCACAGTAGCCTAACTACACTTCAACGTCGGAGATGTCCACGCTGTCAGTGCTGGGCGCCGGGTAGATGGCGTGCGTAGGAGGGCTCCGGCTCCTCCTAGTCATCCATATACTTGAGCATCTCGTCGACTTCCGCGGCGTGCTCTACCTTCGCCTCCTACAGGCGACGGCGGTTGACCTCCCCTCCGATTTTGCTCGAAGGGAATCGTGGATCGTCTGTTATGTTATGCTCCAGATTAAAGTATAAAGAGAAAGGCTAACTTCAGAAAAGACTTGGGCAACTAGTCAGGTAAAAATATTCAGGCAACAGGCAACAGGCAACGATGTTCATCCTGATACCAGCCGTGGAGATGCATTTGGAAAATACACTGTCCAGAATTCAGAACAGAAGGAAAAGTGTTGTCATCTGTGAAGCCAAACAACTAAGAAATATGCCTCATCCGTCAATGCTAAGGGCCAACATATTTTGCGACCTAACACAGTACATTTTTAGATTATTCTGACAGAAGTGTTACAATTTTTCTGACTGCTGATGGTATTCGTAAGATAGCAACACCAAGGTCAGCTGCAATTCCGACTTGAGTGAAACAAATTAATTCTGAATCTCTGATGTTCGTGACCGTCATGAACACGACAACGGGAGCGATTTTACCGTGAGTTACAGCCGGGTGGAAAATGCTAGCACGCGAGACTGACCATTAATCAGACGGTTTGAGGACCATGCTCGCGCAAGCTTTCTTTACTGTTTTGTCTCGCAGTTAGGGAAGATCCTTATTAAACATTCTTTTTTTTTTAAAACACAGTAAAGACGCAGACAATCATATAGTATATGCATCTTGATGAGATGTCCGCTTAGTTCAACTTTCTAGCTGCGTAGGGAAGTTTTTAGTCGCTGTTAGTGGCTAGGCTTTCTTTCAGGTTGCGTTGGCTTTTGGTTGCCGTGTAACAGACTACTAGCTCCTGCACTTGCTTTGATTTCTCTAATGGAAATTGGAGGAGAAACCCTCTTTTGCTCAAAAAAAGAAGTATATACATCTACGAGAGGCTGAGGCGACACATCACTTTAAAATTAACGAAATACATATAAGCAACAAACCTGGTTAGCCCATCATGAGAATGAGATCGACTGTACTCAGTATCCTGATTAATTAACCCAATTAGCACCTAATACCGCATTAACCTAATCCAGTTTGGGCAGCAGACAACTCAAGCCAACGCCACGACGCCGAATTATGAACTGAGCATGGATCCTGGTGTATCTGCGTGCTCCTCCAAAATATACGGAGAATGCATCCAAGCAGGCATATTCTTTAGCTACTGCTTGCGCCATCAGATCCTCTTGTGTGGCCCTGCTGCGTACAACACGTACTGAAGCTTTGGATCTCCAATAATCCAAGCCACCTTATTACTCGCTAAACTAGCAAAGTTGAAGTGCTAATAAACTTACATTTGTGTCAGATTTGTGCCATAAATCCAAGATCGCGTGGCTACTGTTGTGTTGAGCACATCCATGGTTAAGCTGTACCACTAGCTTAGCTAGCATGGTGCTGTCATGCACGAAGCAACTTAGTTTACGTGGATCGAAGAATGCTAATTTTCTCACCACGAGGGAAGCTTCCCTACATTCCACCGGCTCGTGCATATGGTTGTCGTTGCCTACGTCCGAAAATCGTTGACATGATTATCAAAAGTTTAAGACTATATCTGGACGGCATACGTGTATGTAGGGTGGTTAGCCGCAGAAGAAACAGAGGGTCAAATTTATGCGCCCCCAGCGTGAATTTGTGACTTAATTGTACTATCTACTAACGTGTTGGATGCTTGGTTCGTTACTTTATAATATAAAAGCGGGGGAAATCCTTTTTCTTAGAGTCAAATTTATGCAGAAGAAACTGCGAGTCAAAATTAAGTTGTCTGTTTCTTTCATGTGATACTTTATTAAGCAGACTTTTGGGCTGTGCAGCATGCTGAATTGTTTAGGGGTTAGTACACCACTACCTGTGCACACGGTCAACCTTGCTGGCTTAAGTTAGGAGTAACTCCTGGGGTCGCCATTTGGACAAAGTCAACCTGCTTAGCTGGTTGGCCGGCGGTCAAAATCTCGTCAGCTTAATTTCAGATGGGAACGGGTTGACCCGACCCTATGGATCCCCGTACGGCCAGGAGAAGGATCGGGCAAGTCACGTCGGTTCGGTTATGTACCATGATTCGTATCCAATTTTTCTCATAGTTTTCTAGAAATGACGCCCATCATCTTGGAATCAAGCGGAGCATCTACAGGACGCCTCAAACCCTCCCTCATAAGCCCGCGGGCGCGTCCGGATAATGACCGGACAAGAGAAAGAAGGAAAGAATGACCCAGCAAGACCCATCATATCATCCCTATACGTTTGAGATGTCCGCGAAACCTCATATTGAGGATCAACGTAGGGAGGATATGAGGGGTGCCCGGGCACGCCCGGCCAATCCGCCGTGGCCCATCCCGGACAACCTTTTCTTTGTTTATTCTTTCTTTCATTTCTCTTTCTTCTCTTCACCAATCGCATGCAGGTGACCGGACATATAAGGGAGAAAATAAAAAGTGTGGATGCATGAACAAAAAAAATAAAGGGTCAAAGCGGACACGTCCGGTCATTGACCGTGCGCGCCAGCGGGCATTTAGGGGGTTAGAATTGCCAAGTCCGATTCTAGATGCTCTAAGTACTCTCGTAGGTGTTTGAACTTAGCGTAGCTCAGATGGTTAGGTCCTTGCAGTGGAACCCGCCCATAGGGTTTAAGTCTTAGACTTGACACTGATGCTTGCATTTTGCTGGATTTATTTCCTGCTTTTCGGCAAAGTCCGTTCAGTGAGGGTAGACGTTCCCGTCGACTACGAAGGCGTCTGTGATGGCTTTGCCAATCTCAAAATATTATGCCAGCTCAGTGTCTTGGAGGTGCTCATAGAGGTAGAGTGAACGTGCGTGGGATTCATAGAGGTGAGTGTATGTGTGTGTATGTGGCATCTGCTTTGTGCTGTGTTCAAAAAAAAAAAAAATACTCGTATGTGTTTTCATCCGCGTACTCAATAAATTGCTACAAGTAAGGGCATCTCCAATGCCGACCCTCAAATTACCCACTTCCGTCCGGATTGAGCTGTCTAGACACATCCTATCATCCAACGTGGTACCTTACCGGTCCGTACAACGCCCGGACATCCGCTTTCCGTAAATCAAAATCAAAACCAAACTGGAGGTAATGTGGCCATTGCGCGCTTTAGAAGTATAGATCGTAAGTTTTGCTTCTTCCTCGTTATTATCATCCTCCATCTTTGCGCCTGGTGCCGCCTGCTTTGACGCCTGCTACTCCGCCTCTTCCTCCTACGGAGAGTTCGGAAGCAAGTCAGCCACAATGCGAGTGGGGTCCATGCCTGGGTCTCCGCTAGGAGCTCTGATCGGTGCCGCAGAGTGAGCATGGCATAGGTGGTGTCTGGAGGAGGACCATGGCTATCGGTGAGCTCAGAGCGGTTGGGAGTGGACAATGAGTTCAGAGTGGATGGGAGTGACACCATGGACAGAATGATAAGGGTGGAAATGGGCGTGGCTAGGGTTGGGGCTCGCTGTCCTGCTTAAATAACTGGATTTGGCCCCTCGGGTGGCGTGCTGGAGCAGTGTTCCCACCAGACAATATTAAGAAATAATCTAAATTACACATGCATGTATTGGTGGAGGTGGCAGATAAATTGTCAACCCTATGATCGATGCGAGAAATTCTTGCGCGTCATAATAGATATTATTACATATGTCTATTCCAGTAAGGGTGAAACAAATTCATTATCACATGTGCCTGAAAGTGCGTTATATCGACTAGAGGGGGGGGGGGGGGGGGTGAATAGGCGATTTTTATGAATTCTTCACTGAGGAATTTGCAGGTGAAGAAATTCCTTAGTGAAGAACTACTTGCAGCGGAATAAGTACTCAAAAGTAAACATAGCTGAACACAAGCATGGTCATCATGATAAAATAAAGACAAGCACAGAGTACAGAAAGCGTAAACACAGGATGAAGACAAACAGACTGAAGAAATTGAACTGAGGAAATTGAGAAAGTCTTCAGTCAAAGTCTTCAAACACAGATATGAATAAGTGCACAACACAGTTATGAGGAAATGAAAGAGTTGGAAAAATAGAACCAGTAAGCTTGGTGAAGACAATGATTTGGTAGACCAGTTCCAACTGCTGTCTCAGTTGTACATCTGGTTGGAGCGGCTAGGTATTTAAACCTGAGGACACACAGTCCCGGACACACAGTACTCACCGTATTCTCCTTGAGCTAAGGTCACACAGACCTCGCCCAATCACTCGTGGTAAGTCTTCAGGTGACTTCCGAACCTTCACAAACTCGGTCACTCGGCGATCCACAATTCCTCTTGGATGCTCTAGACCATGACGCCTAACCGTCTAGAAGAAGCACAGTCTTCAAAGGTAACAAGCGTCGGATCCACGCTGGATCAATCTCTTCAGTGATGTTCAATCACTTTGGGTTTGTAGATGTTTGGGTTTGGGTTTTCCTCACTCGATGATTTTCTCTCAAAGTCCTCGGAGGATGGGATGCTCTCAAATGACAAGTGTCAGTTTCTCTCGGAGCAGCCAACCAGCTAGTGGTTGTAGGGGGCGGCTATTTATAGCCTAGGGAGCAACCCGACATGATAAGACATAAATGCCCTTCAATGATATGACCATTAGGTGGGTAGATATTTTGGGACAGCCGGCACATAGCACAGCAACGGTCAGATATTTGAGGCTCAAATTCCTCAGGGTTATCATGTTCCTCACTGTGTAGGAAATCCGCACTGGCGAATTACTAACTCCTCAGTCAGAACAAATTCCTCAGCGACCAGAAGAAGTTCATCTCTGTCATTGAAGAAATTGACTGAACTGTATGAGATTTCCAATGGTTTCACTCGAAGGGATTGGTAGGTGTAGGATTTTGAGTTGAGTATCACATGGAAATTTTTTCTTAGTATTTCCTCGACTCCCTTTAACAGTATGGTGTTTCCTATGACTCAAGAAAGAGAAAATTAAACTACAAAAATAAAAGTCTTCACGCTTCATGTTTCTCGAATGAATACCAAGTCTTCAAGGTTACACCAATTTCTTCACTTTCAAAGTCTTCAGAAATCCAAAGTCTTCATCGAAGAACTTCATTTTAGGGTCGACTTTCTCTCAGAAATATCAAACTCCTCATAGACTTATAGACCTGTGTACACTCATAAACACATTAGTCCCTTAACCTATAAGTCTTTCAATACACCAAAATCACTAAGGGGCACTAGATGCACTTACAATCTCCCCATTTTTGGTGATTGATGACAATATAGGTTAAGTTTTCAATGAGGATAAACATATGAAGTGTAAATACTAATATTGAGGAATTTGATTGCAAGATATAGAAGAACTCCCCCTGAAGATGTGCATAGTGAGGAATTTTCTTTTGAAGCAATGCACACTTGAAGAGTAGAATCATGGAGATCTTCCCCTATATTTTGTAATTCATACACGCATTTGACATATAATATGAAGAATTTGAAATGCATGATGAAATATGATGACTGATGTAATTCATGAAGGAAATATGCCCTAGAGGCAATAATAAAGTTATTATTTATTTCCTTATATCATGATAAATGTTTATTATTCATGCTAGAATTGTATTAACCGGAAACATAATACATGTGTGAATACATAGACAAACAGAGTGTCACTAGTATGCCTCTACTTGACTAGCTCGTTAATCAAAGATGGTTATGTTTCCTAACCATAGACATGAGTTGTCATTTGATTAACGGGATCACATCATTAGGAGAATGATCTGATTGACATGACCCATTCCGTTAGCCTAGCACTTGATCGCTTAGTATGTTGCTATTGCTTTCTTCATGACTTATACATGTTCCTGTAACTATGAGATTATGCAACTCCGCCACGGAGGAACACTTTGGTACTACCAAACGTCCACAACGAATCGGGTGATTATAAAGGAGTACTACAGGTGTCTCCAAAGGTACATGTTGGGTTGGCGATTTCGAGATTAGGTTTTGTCACTCCGATTGTTGGAGAGGTATCTCTAGGCCTTCTCGGTAATACACATCACATAAGCCTTGCAAGCATTGCAACTAATAAGTTAGTTGTGAGATGATGTATTACGGAACGAGTAAAGAGACTTACCGTAACGAAATTGAACTAGGTATTGATACCGACGATCGAATCTCGGGTAAGTAACATACCGATGACAAAGGGAACAAAGTATGTTGTTATGCGGTTTGACCGATAAAGATCTTCAGAGAATATGTAGGAACCAATATGAGCATCCAGGTTCCGCTATTGGTTATTGACCGAGAATAGTTCTAGGTCATGTCTACATAGTTCTCGAACCGTAGGGTCCGCACGCTTAAGGTTTCAATGACGGTTATTATGAGTTTATGTATTTTGATGTACCAAGGAGTTCGAGTCCCGGATGTGATCACGGACATGACGAGGAGTCTCAAATGGTCGAGACATAAAGATTGATATATTGATGGTTATATTCGACACCGGAAAGGTTCCGAAGTTTCGGAGAAAACGGAGTGCCGGAGGGGTTACCGAACCCCCGAGGAAGTTATGGGCCTTATTGGGCCAAGAGGGAGAGAGAGGGCTGCACCAGAGGTGGTGCGCCCCCCTCCATGGGGAGTCCGACTGGACTAGGAGGGGGGGCGCAGCCCCTTCCCTCTCCTCTCCCTCTCTTTCCTTCCCCTTCCCTCTTCCTAGTAGGACTAGGAAAGGGAGTCCTACTCCTACTAGGAGGAGGACTCCCTCCCTTGGTGCGCCCCAAGGGCTGGCCGCCCTCCCTTGCTCCTTTATATACGGGGCAGGGGCACCCTAGAACACACAAGTTGATCTTCGTGATCGCCCTTAGCCGTGCGGTGCCCCTCCACCATATTCCACCTCGGTCATATTGTAGCGGTGCTTAGGCGAAGCCTCGCGACGGTAGAACATCAAGATCGCCACCACGCCGTCGGCTTGACGGAACTCCTTCCCCGACGCTTTGCTGGATCGAGCCCGGGATCGCCATCGAGCTGAACGTGTGCCAAGAACTCGGAGGTGCCGAGTAACGGTGCTTGGATCGGTCGGATCGTGAAGACGCACGACTACATCAACCGCTAATATATAACGCTCGCTTTCGGTCTCACGAGGGTACGTGGGCGGATACTTCTCCTCTCGTTGCTATGCCATCACCATGGTCTTGCGTGTGCGTGGAAATTTTTGAAATTACTACGCTCCCCAACAGTGGCATCCGAGCCTGGTTTTATGCGTTGATGTCATATGCACGAGTAGAACACAAGTGAGTTGTGGGCGATATAAGTCATACTGCTTACCAGCATGTCATACTTTGGTTCGGCGGTATTGTGAGATGAAGCGGCCCGGACCGACATTACGCGTACGCTTACGCGAGACTGGTTTCACCGCTGCGAGCACTAGTTGCTTAAAGGTGGCTGGCGGGTGTCTGCTCTCTCACTTTAGTTGAACTGTGTGGCTACGCCCGTCCTTGCGAAGGTTAAAACAGCACTAACTTGACAAACTATCGCTGTGGTTTTGATGCGAGGTAAGAACGGTTCTTGCTCAGCCCGTAGCAGCCACGTAAAACTTGCAACAACAAAGTAGAGGACGCCTAACTTGTTTTTGCAGGGCATGTTGTGATGTGATACGGTCAAGACGTGATGCTATATTTTATTGTATGAGATGATCATGTTTTGTAACCGAAGTTATCGGCAATCGGCAGGAGCCATATGGTTGTCGCTTATTGTATGAAATGCAACGCCATGTAATTGCTTTACTTTATCACTAAGCGGTAGCGATAGTCGAGAAGCAATAGTTGGCGAGACGACAACGATGCTACGATGGAGATCAAGGTGTCGCTACCGGTGACGATGGTGATCATGACGGTGCTTCGGAGATGGAGATCACAAGCACAAGATGATGATGGCCATATCATATCACTTATATTGATTGCATGTGATGTTTATCCTTTATGCATCTTATCTTGCTTTGATTGACGGTAGCATTTTAAGATGATCTCTCACTAAAATTATCAAGACGTGTTCTCCCGAGTATGCACCGCTGCCAAAGTTCGTCGTGCCTGCATACACCACGTGATGATCGGGTGTGATAAGCTCTACGTCCATCTACAACGGGTGCAAGCCAGTTTTGCACACGCAGAATACTCAGGTTAAACTTGACGAGCCTAGCATATGCAGATATGGCCTCGGAACACGGAGACCGAAAGGTCGAGCGTGAATCATATAGTAGATATGATCAACATAGTGATGTTCACCATTGAAAACTACTCCATCTCACGTGATGATCGGTTATGGTTTAGTTGATTTGGATCACGTGATCACTTAGATGACTAGAGAGATGTCTGTCTAAGTGGCAGTTCTTAAGTAATATGATTAATTGAACTTCAATTTATCATGAACTTAGTCCTGGTAGTATTTTGCAGATTATGTTGTAGATCAATAGCTCGCGTTGTTGCTTCCCTGTGTTTTTATATGTGTTCCTAGAGAAAATTGTATTGAAAGATGTTAGTAGCAATGATGCGGATTGGATCCGTGATCTGAGGTTTATCCTCATTGTTGCGCAGAAGAATTATGTCCTTAATGCACCGCTAGGTGACAGACCTATTGCAGGAGCAGATGCGACGTTATGAACGCTTGGCTAGCTCAATATGATGACTACTTGATAGTTTAGTGCACCATGCTTAACGGCTTAGAATCGGGACTTCAAAGACGTTTTGAACGTCATGGACCATATGAGATGTTCCAGGAATTGAAGTTAATATTTCAAGCAAATACCCGAGTTGAGAGATATGAAGTCTCCAACAAGTTCTATAGCTAAAAGATGGAGGAGAGTCGCTCAACTAGTGAGCATGTGCTCAGATTGTCTGAGTACTTCAATCGCTTGAATCAAGTGGGAGTTAATCTTCCAGATAAGATAGTGATTGACAGAATTCTCTAGTCACCATCACTAAAGTTAATAGAACTTCGTGATGAACTATAATATGCAAGGGATGACGAAAACAATTCCCAAGCTCTTCGCGATGCTAAAATCGGCGAAGGTAGAAATCAAGAAAAACATCAAGTGTTGATGGTTGACAAGACCACTAGTCTCAAGGAAAAGGGCAAAGGGAAGAAGGGAACTTCAAGAAGAACGGCAAGCAAGTTGTTGCTCGAGTGAAGAAGCCCAAGTCTGGATCTAAGCCCGAGACTAAGTGCTTTTGCTACAATGGAACTGGTCATTTGAAGCGGAACTACCCCAAGTATTTGGCGGATAAGAAGGATGGCAAAGTGAACAAAGGTATATTTGATATACAAATTATTGATGTGTATTTTACTAGTGTTCGTAGCAACCCCTCGGTATTTGATACTGGTTCGGTTGCTAAGAGTAGTAACTCAAACAGGAGTTGCGAATAAACAGAGACTAGTTGAAGGGAAGTGACGATGAGTGTTGGAAGTAGTTCCAAGATTGATATGATCATCATCGCACACTCCCTATACTTTCGGGATTAGTGTGGAACCTAAATAAGTGTTATTTGGTGTTGAGCATAAATATGATTTGATCATGTTTATTGCAATACGGTTATTCATTTAAGTAAGAGAATAAATTGTTGTTCTGCTTACATGAATAAAACCTTATATGGTTACACACCCAATGAAAATGGTTCATTGGATCTCGATCATAGTGATACACATATTCATAATATTGAAACCAAAAGATGCAAAGTTAATAATGATAGTGCAACTTATTTGTGGCACTGCCGCTTAGGTCATATTGGTGTAAAGCGCATGAAGAAAACTCCATGCTGATGGACTTTTGGAATCACTTGATTATGAATCATTTGATGCTTGCGAACCGTGCCTTTTGGGCAAGATGACTAAAACTCCGTTCTCGGAACAATGGAACAAGCTACGACTTATTGGAAATAATACATACCGATGTATGCGATCCAATGAATGTTGATGCTCGTGGCAAGTATCGTTATTTTCTGACCTTCACAAGATGATTTGAGTAGATATGGGTATATCTACTTGATGAAACATAAGTCTGAAATAGTTGAAAGGTTCAAAGAATTTCAGAGTGAAGTAGAAAATCATCGCAACAAGAAAATAAAGTTTCTGCAATCTGATCGTAGAGATGAATATTTGAGTTACGAGTTTGGTCTTCAATGAAAACAATGTGGAATAGTTTCACAGCTCACGCCACCTGGAACACCACAACATTATGGTGTGTCCGAACGTCGTAACCGTACTTTATTTTGATATGGTGCAATATATGATGTATCTTACCGATTTACCACTATCGTTTTGGGTTATGCATTAGAGACAGCTGCATTCACGTTTAATAGGGCACCATCTAAATCCGTTGAGATGACACCGTATGAACTATGGTTTAGCAAAGAAACCTAAGTGTCGTTTCTTAAAGTTTGAGTTGTGATGCTTATGTGAAAAAGTTTTCACCGATAAGCTCGAACCCAAATCGGAGAAGTGCGTCTTCATAGAATACCCAAAAGAAACTGTTGGGTACACCTTCTATCACAGATCTAAAGGCAAAACATTCGTTGTTAAAATGGATCCTTTCTAGAGAAGGAGTTTCTCTCGAAAGAAGTGAGTGGGAGGAAAGTAGAAACTTGATGAGGTAATTGTACCTTCTCCCTTATTGGAAAGTAGTTCATCACAAAATCAGTTCCATGATTCCTACACCAATTAGTAAGGAAGTTAATGATGATGATCATGAAACTTCAGATCAAGTTGCTAACAAACCTCGTGGGTCTTCCAGAGTAAGATCCGCACTGAGTGGTACGGTAATCATGTTCGGAAGTCATGTTACTAGACCATGATGAACCTACGAACTATGAGGAAGCGATGATGAGCCCAGATTCATGCGAAATGGCTTGAGGCCATAAAATCTGAGATAGGATCCATGTATGAGAACAAAGTATGGACTTTGATTGACTTGCTCGATGATCGGCAAGCCATGTAGATAAATGGATCTTCAAGAGGAAGACGGACACCGATAGTGGTGTTACTATCTACAAAGCTCGACTTGTCACAAAAAGGTTTTCGACAAGTTCAAGGTGTTGACTACAATGAGATTTTCTCAATTGTAGCGATGCTTAAGTCTGTCCGAATCATGTTAGCAATCGCCACATTTTATGAAATCTGGCAAATGGATGTCAAAACTACATTCTTTAATGAATTTATTAAAGAAGAGTTGTATAGGATGCAACCAGAAGGTTTTGTCAATCCTAAAGGAGCTAACAAAATGTGCAAGCTTCAGCGATCCATCTATGGACTGGTGCAAGCATCTTGGAGTTGGAATAAACGCTTCGATAGTGTGATCAAAGCATATGGTTTTATACAGACTTTTGGAGAAGCCTGTATTTACAAGAAAGTGAGTGGGAGCACTACAACATTTCTGATAAGTATATGTGAATGACATATTGTTGATCGGAAATAATGTAGAATTATTCTGCAAAGCATAAAGGAGTATTTGAAAGGAGTTTTTCAAAGAAAGACCTCGGTGAAGCTGCTTACATATTGAGCATCAAGATCTATAGAGATAGATCAAGACACTTGATATGTTTTTCAATGAATACATACCTTGACAAGATTTTGAAGTAGTTCAAAATGGAACAGTCAAAGAAAGAGTTCTTTCCTGTGTTACAAGGTGTGAGATTGAGTAAGACTCAAAACCCGACCACGGCAGAAGATAGAAAGAGAATGAAAGTCATTCCCTATGCATCAGCCATAGGTTCTATAAAGTATGTCATGCTGTGTACCAGATCTATTGCATACCCTACCACTAATCTTGGCAAGGGAGTGCAATAGTGATCTAGGAGTAGATCAATGGACAGCGGTCAAAATTATCCTTAGTAGAATAAGGATATGTTTCTCGATTATGGAAGTGAAAAAGGTTCGTCGTAAAGGGTTACGTCGATGCAAGTTTTAACACTAATCTAGATGACTCTGAGTCTCAATCTGGATACATATTGAAAGTGGGAGCAATTAGCTAGAGTAGCTCCGTGCAGAGCATTATAGACATAGAAATTTGCAAAATACTTACGGCTCTGAATGTGACAGAATTCGTCGACTAAAATTATCTCACAAGCAAAACATGATCACACCTTAGTACTCTTTGGGTGTTAATCACATAGCGATGTGAACTAGATTACTGACTCTAGTAAACCCTTTGGGTGTTGGTCACATGTCGATGTGAACTATGGGTGTTAACCACATATAGATGTGAACTATTGATGTTAAATCACATGGCGATGTGAACTAGATTATTGACTCTAGTGCAAGTGGGAGATCAAGGAAATATGCCCTAGAGGCAATAATAAAGTTATTATTTATTTCCTTATATCATGATAAATGTTTATTATTCATGCTAGAATTGTATTAACCGGAAACATAATACATGTGTGAATACATAGACAAACAGAGTGTCACTAGTATGCCTCTACTTGACTAGCTCGTTAATCAAAGATGGTTATGTTTCCTAACCATAGACATGAGTTTTCATTTGATTAACGGATCACATCATTAGGAGAATGATCTGATTGACATGACCCATTCCGTTAGCCTAGCACTTGATCGCTTAGTATGTTGCTATTGCTTTCTTCATGACTTATACATGTTCCTGTAACTATGAGATTATGCAACTCCTGCTTACGGAGGAACACTTTGGTACTACCAAACGTCACAACGTAATCGGGTGATTATAAAGGAGTACTACAGGTGTCTCCAAAGGTACATGTTGGGTTGGCGTATTTCGAGATTAGGTTTTGTCACTCCGATTGTTGGAGAGGTATCTCTAGGCCTTCTCGGTAATACACATCACATAAGCCTTGCAAGCATTGCAACTAATAAGTTAGTTGTGAGATGATGTATTACGGAACGAGTAAAGAGACTTACCGGTAACGAGATTGAACTAGGTATTGGATACCGACGATCGAATCTCGGGTAAGTAACATACCGATGACAAAGGGAACAAAGTATGTTGTTATGCGGTTTGACCGATAAAGATCTTCGTAGAATATGTAGGAACCAATATGAGCATCCAGGTTCCGCTATTGGTTATTGACCGAGAATAGTTCTAGGTCATGTCTACATAGTTCTCGAACCGTAGGGTCCGCACGCTTAAGGTTTCAATGACGGTTATTATGAGTTTATGTATTTTGATGTACCAAGGAGTTCGAGTCCGGATGTGATCACGGACATGACGAGGAGTCTCGAAATGGTCGAGACATAAAGATTGATATATTGGATGGTTATATTCGGACACGGAAAGGTTCCGGAAGTTTCGGAGAAAACCGGAGTGCCGAGGGGTTACGAGAACCCCGGGAAGTTATGGGCCTTATTGGGCCAAGAGGGAGAGAGGGCTGCACCAGGAGGTGGTGCGCCCCTCCATGGGGAGTCCGATTGGACTAGGAGGGGGCGCAGCCCCCTTTCCCTCTCCCTCTCCTCTCTTTCCTTCCCCTTCCCTCTTCCTAGTAGGACTAGGAAAGGGAGTCCTACTCCTACTAGGAGGAGGACTCCCCCCCTTGGTGCGCCCCAAGGGCTGGCCGCCCTCCCCTTGCTCCTTTATATACGGGGCAGGGGGCACCCTAGAACACACAAGTTGATCTTCGTGATCGTTCCTTAGCCGTGTCGGTGCCCCCTCCACCATATTCCACCTCGGTCATATTGTAGCGGTGCTTAGGCGAAGCCCCGCGACGGTAGAACATCAAGATCGCCACCACGCCGTCGTCTTGACGAACTCCTTCCCGACGCTTTCTGGATCGAGCCCGGGATCGCCATCGAGCTGAACGTGTGCCAAGAACTCGGAGGTGCCGGAGTAACGGTGCTTGGATCGGTCGGATCGTGAAGACGTCGACTACATCAACAGCGTTAATATAACGCTTCGCTTTCGGTCTCACGAGGGCGTGGGCGGATACTCTCCCTCTCGTTGCTATGCCATCACCATGGTCTTGCGTGTGCGTAGGAAATTTTTTGAAATTACTACGTTCCCCAACAATTCAGCATGCGTGCATTAACATTAGCGAGGAATAAGCATGCAGAAAAACAAAACAAAAGTATCAGGCCACCATAGAGTTTAAGTTTACAACTCGATCCAGCAAAGTCATCAGAAGAACGAGAATTGTAACTTAGCAAAAAAAAAACGCCCATATAAGATAGACCCGCTTGAAGACTAACTCAAATTTCTCCCACTTTGTCATTGAATGACCAAAAGGATCGAAAATGAGGACTAACGCCCCTGAAGAATATCAAGTTGATGAAGGAGCGCCATCGTTGTTGGGGTAGTTTGTCATAGTAGGGCCTGCGCAGTGTCGTCCAAGTCTTCATGCTCGTCGGTGTCACGGGATGAAGAATATGAGCTGACCACCAAGGAAGGAACCTTGACCTTCTTGTATTTCTTCGGTGGAGGAGCAGACCAGTCAAAATCTTCCTTGAGACCCATGTTCTTCAGATCTTCTTCACCATATACATGTGACAGAATAGCCCAGGTGCGATCGAAGACTTCATGGAGGTAGTAATGGTTTTTCTTCACTGCATTATGTGTAGCAGTCATGTTGTGAAGAATTGAACCAAACTGACGCTTAACCCATTTATGGTTTCGATCCACCTTCTGGTGAAGACTTAGTAGAAGCTCACGGTCAGTCATCACATGAGGAGCAGTGGCTTGAGGATTTGGCTTTGAGGCATGGGCAGCAGAATCATGAGTGGCAGAGTCATCATTGGTGGAATAAGATGCAGCCCTGCGAAATTGACCATCCAATGGACAAATGCCTTCATCCATAACAGCTGGTGCCTTGCCCTTTTCATCAGCTGAGGAGTAGGTCTGCTTGAGGACTTCAATCGGGGGCAAGTAGCTGAGGTGATTCTGAAAATCAGCCTTGTAGTTGAGTGAAGACCTTGTTCTGAGGAATATCATGATCCAGGGAGCATAAGGCTTCAGCTCAAACGGAGAAAGTGCAACATTTGCTAGAGTCCTCATGAAGAAATCGTGATAATTGACAGGAATGCCATGAATGATGTTGATACCAGATTCGTCATGATGCCGACAATTTCCTCATCAGAGGAGTCGTGGCCTTTGATTGGACTCATAGTCTTCGTCAGAATGCGATAGACTGTCCTTCGTACATACTGCAATTCCTTCACGAGGATTTTTGTCCTTGAGGCTTGACCAGGTTTCAATGGCTTCATCAGCACTTGCATATAGTGATCTGTAAGCTCAGGCTCTTGGTACATGCAATGAGCTCCTTCAGGTGGAGGACTGATGGGCAGGGCGTGAAGTAATTCAGAGGCTGGTGCTTTGTAGTGAGTGTTTTCGGTCATCCAGTCCAAAACCCAGGAGTTCACATCGTCAGCATCTCCTGTGATGTGAAATGTTGCGTAGAATTGAAGAATGAGTTCTTCATTCCAATCAACTATGTATGTGCAAATGTTGAGGAGGCTTGTGCCATGAAGCACACTGAGGACATGTGTGAAGCATGGCAGTGATTCCATGTCCACATGAGGAACTAGCAGAAGCTCCTGAGGCAATAGAGATGCCTGTCGTCCTTTGGACGTGGCAAGATGCACAGGTGCTGAGGATTTTGTTGGAGCAGCTGAGGACTTGAGCGCAGGAGCTAAGGATTTTGGAGGAGCAGGAGCAGCGTGAGGAATTGGCCGTGAGGGCTTTGAGGATTCTGGCCGTGAGGGCATAGCTGAGGTACTTGGCCGTGAGGGCATTGAAGAAGAAGCACTTGGCTTGTGAGTAGGCTTCTTTGACATGGCCTTCTTAGGCTTGACAGAGGCCTCAGCAGCAGCGGCGGCAGCAGAGTCTTCGTTGAATTTCCTCACTGCTTCTTTTGCCTGTTTGGCCAACTTGGCCTGGCGCTTGGCCCATTCTTCAGGATAGTCCTCACCGCGCTTGAGGCTGGTGGGATCAGCTATTTGGCCAGGTGCCAATGGAGGTCTTGAGCATGGAGGGGTAACAACGAATTTCTTCATGTATTTTGGAGTAACATATCTGTACTCCCTCCACTCTCTTGCCCATCTCCTCTCTATCTTCTGAATGCGCACCTTGCGCTGATTTTTATCTTCCTCAGGGGGTGTGCAGTACCCAGCATAGATGTCCTCAGGGATTTCAAACGCAGTGTTGACCTCAGGCCTCTTTCCTCCTTTATGTGGCTTCTTTCCATCGGCCATTTTCTTCAGCCGAGGAATTTGAACAATGGAATTCTCTGAAGATGTATGCAAATTTTCTTTGAGGAACGCTGCAAATGAGTTAAGTTGATGAGAACCTAGTGATTCAGCAGCGAACATGAGTATCTGTGAACAAAGTATAGTTGCGAGGAATTTGGAGAGGTCATATGTGTTCTCAGAAGGTTTTGTAAAAAGAACAAGTTTGAGGAATTTGACCAGGTTAGTCTTGAAGAATTTCACTAAGCGTTCTTTGTCTTAGTTCCAGAGTTGTATTGATTGAGAATCCACACAATTGAGGAATCTTGAAGAAAAACATAGCTTAGAGAAATGAATCAAGAACAGATGACATGTGAGGTGTTCAGTGTGTGAGAATCTGAAGAATAATCTAAGCCACAAGCTCCTTGGTTTCAAAAAGTTTGCTCCGCCGAGGCGGAGGCCCAATAGGCGGCATCGAGCAATCAATGCTCACGGCGCGCCGCCGGTGGATGCAGGAGGAAGACGACTCCGACACCCCCTATATCTTGAATGTATTTCTATTTTTCTATAAGGGCGTATTTGTAAGGACCTATGATACTTAATATATAGGCTTAAGCCTTTTCACAAAAAAATAAGTTGGGATACAATATTTATTTGAATCTCCGACTTTGTCAATCAAAATACCTAACAATTAGTCGTTATTAATTTTTCTCTTCTCCCTTAAAAAATGGGCTAGAATTCTCATTATAGTACTATTTCATGAATGTACGTGTGTAAGAAGGTTAATTCTATCAAGAAATCAACCTAGCTAATTACATCGTGTACCGTTGCACATAAAATAGATCACATATTGAACAATTTGTAGCGCCGCATAAAATAATAGGTCACAGATTGAACTTGTAGTCGTGAGTGTTGAACATCCCAAAATATCATGTATGGTAGTTGAAATTCATAAGTGTCTGAGTGATGCTTGTCCTTCCTTTCTTTCTTTCTTATTTTCTTATCCCTTTTCAGGCCATTCCAAAAGGCTCCTTACCCAACTCTCGGTACATAATGCATGGAATAAGGCATAATAGAGGTAAGATACATATCCACGAATGATCAATTTGATGATATTCTCACCAAATTTTGAGGGTGCCTGAAGTTTTGGAAGATTTGATGGGGGATTAGAGTTCAAGCTATCAAGTACATCACATTACGTCAGTAGTGTGTGTTGTTTTCAGTTTAATGTGTGAGTTAGCTTTGGTGTTTGAGTTGGCAAAAGGGGATCACCGATGTATAAGGTTCTTCCCTAGATATACAAGACATTTCAAGACAGAGGTCTTTTGTAAACTAGAGAGTTGTAATCCGGGTGGCGTAGTACTTGGTCGGAACTCGTGCTTGTCGGGTGCCGGTGTGATCTCATATAAAGCAATGAAAAACCCTGAACACACTAGATGTTATTGTGGCATAAAAATATCCTCTCTCTTTGAGTTCTAAGGTTTAGCCTGTTATCGCATGTTCGGACGGCACCAAATCACATATACATATGATTTCCAAGAATAACTTTAACTTGGTGTGGAAAATCATGTTCGTCATGATAGAAGCAAACACATCGATACACTGTATCACTACATACATAATATGTGTAATAAGGAAAAGTGAAGTCCAACTACATATGCACGAATGATTAGCTTGCTAATGTTCTCACAAAATATTTAAGGCGCCTGAAATTTTGGTAGATTTGATATAATAACTTGGTTCATGAGATCCGAGATACGCACACCCGCCCCTGCGTCATCCCTGCAAGCGACTCAGGTGGCCATGCCGCCAGCGCCGCCTAGTCTCCCGCTGGCTGCCCTGTCCCTCGCCGCCGCCGGCCGGAGTCGCCAGGGCAAAGCCCCTAGCGGTGGCTAGCGGCGACGAGAGCGCACCAATGCATGCGTGCTCCTCCCTTCCCGATTGTCTCGCCGCAACACCCATGTCTTGCCTGCGTCGCAGCCGGCCGGTCCCAGCCTTCTCTGGCTCGCCTCGTTGCCTCGTCTTGCGGCGTGGTGGCTGCCCCGACCAACGCGTGAGCTCCATGGCGGCTGTCACCGGTGTTCGGGTCACAGACTTGGCAGCCTTGACCGGTCGGATGGCTCCTGACCTACGGCGTGGGGCAAGGTTGGTGTCGTGTAGGCTCGATCGGAGTTGCATGCGGGTTGGTCATGGGCGTTTTCTCTAGTGTGTGGTAGTGGATTGGTTGTTTGTCATCGGTGGAGGTAAGCCAGGGGCGGTGGGTGATGTGGCCAGGCGGGTTGTGGCGCTCTTGCTCTTAACGAGAGTATAGATCCTCCTTTCGTTCTCTTGACCCGGCAATGTCACCCCCTAAGCTAACGCATCTGGGCAAGGCACTCTCTGGTGAGGTGGCAGTCAGCGGTGAGGTGCTCCGTCGTCGGTGTGGTCATTGGTGATCACTTCGGCCTGCAATGTAGGCCTCACTGTGGATTGCAATGCCCATGAAAAGTTTTGCATGGGTTACTTCCTACATATCTGGTGGTTTACTTTTGCGGCGAGATGCAATCTATGGACGATGGCTTGACATAGAGGGTATGGTTGTGCAATGGCGGTGACCGGTTTCTAGCCCGACACTAGTAGCTATTAGGATTGTGGAAAAGTGGTGGCGATAACACTTGATTGACTCTGATGGTGGCACTTCTTGAGTACGCGGTCTCGAGCTCCCGGATGAAAATCTAGGTCTGGCCCGAGTTAGTTTTACTTGGCAATGGCGACGTTTTTGCATCGTTACCTTGTTGAAGGTATTGCTCAGATATGCTCAGACTAGTTCTTTATGGTTAAATCCTTGACTCTGACATTGGTGGTTGGATCCGGTGACGACGGTGCACAAGTGTCACTTCCTTCATGACGGCTTTGTTGTTGAAGATCGTGGTTGTCATTGTGGTGTCATGAAATAGTTGGTGTGGATATGGTTATGGCTATAGTTTGTCAATCGCGGATTTGATCGCTTCAGGGTTTTTCTTTTTCCTCGCTTAGCCATAGCTTTGGTCTTATATGACCTTGCTATTCGCTGGCGAATTTTCTTTGTGTCCTTGTGTTTGTGTTGGTTGTGTCTATCCTAACTATGCAGAGGCCGGGTGTGTGCTCACTATGTTTGTATCCACTTGAGGCTTCACTTTGAGTAAATAAAATTCACCCTTTATCGAAAAAATAACTTGTCAAAGTAGATCAGAATATGCCTTGGTGGGTGTATATTGGTTTAACCATGGCATGTCATTTTAGATTTGGTGTTTGTGTTTGCAAGGTGATCGCTGATCTATAACATGCTACTAGGTCATACGAGACCTTCCGAGATAGAGGTCATTTGTGGATCGGGAGTTGTAATCTGGATGGTGTTGTGTTGGTTTGAACTCGTGCTTGTTAGGTGCCAGTGCCAGTCAATATAAAGTCGGAAAACCCTGAATGTGCTGCAAGATATCTCGGCCTAAATATCTCCTCTCTGTTCGAATTCAAGGGTTTAGTGTTATCACATGTGCTGAAGGCGACCATATCACATCCGATATTGAACAACAAACCAACATAGTTGTATAAACAAAATTCATCAGGACATACACAAACATATCAATACACGGTATCATTACGTCGATAGTTGATACTTGTTATAAACAACATATCAAAAAGTGTTGTGCTCCCGTACCCTTCGATGCTGTCTGGACCCAACCGGTGCGCCATCCTTATCGCGGGCGCTACATCTCTGTGGCTTGTGTTGGCCTCTCTACATGCTAGAAATCATGAGCACGAAGCGGGAAGACACAAGCCACAAAGATGTAGCGCTCATGATTTTTCTACTTTGTGTCACCACAACTTGTTGATTTTTGTACTTTGTAGTAGTGTACTGGCAAAGTCATCGTTGCTGGCCAGTCCGGTAGTATCGGGTTTGATACAACTGTAGTACCACTTGCTAGTGGACACCACAAGGTTTGAGTTTTCATGTCTTCGTCCGTCCGCCCGTTCTAACCTTCCGCAAAGTCACACTCCATTCTGCCGTCGAGACTTTGCGGATTCTCTCCATTTTCAGTGTTTATTCATCCAGAGTTCAGAAAAGTATGATCCCTACTTACCACTACTGTCAACCACTACTTACAAAGAGCAGCTAATTACTCCTACTTACCACTACTGCCACCCTAATTAATCATCACATGAACAGCATATCCGAACCGGTTTGACTTCACCATCTATCACAGGCCGATGACGTTCCTGGAGGTGGTGACGCCGCCGTCGACGACGAGGTTGTGCCCGGAGATGTACCTCGACTCCTCGCTAGCCAGGAACAGAGCCGCCTCCGCGATGTCCCCCGCTCTCAGAGTCGGGCCCTTGAGCGTCGCCATGCCCCGCACCATCTCCTCCGCCTTCCCCACCTCCTCCGCGCTAACCGGCGCCGGCGCGCCCCCTTCCTCGTCCTCGCCATGGCGCCACGCGTTCACCAACATTGGCGTCGCCACGCCGAAGGTGGAGACGCAGTTCACGCGGATGCCGTGCTCCCCAAGCTCGCAGGCCGCGTTCTTGGTCAGCCCCACGAGCGCGTGCTTCGACGCCGTGTACGCGTGCGGGTCCATCCCGCCGAGCACGCCGGCCACGCTCGCCACCGACACGATGCTCCCACCCCCGCAGCCGCCGCGGCTCTGCAGCATGGCCCGCGCCGCGTGCTTCATGCCGAGGGCCGCGCCCAGCGTGTTCACACGCAGCACGCGGTCGAACTCGGCGGCGTCCAGGGACGCGATGCCGCCGCTCTTGGCGCCGTTGCTCGCCGGAGGCGCCTGCCGGCCCAGCACGCCGGCGTTGTTGCAGAGGACGTCCAGCCGCCCGTGCCGCGCCACGCAGCACCCGACGGCGCGCTCTACGTCTGCCTCTACCGACACGTCACAGTGCACGGAGCTGCAGAGGGCGCCGCCCAGCGCGGCCGCGAGGGCCTCCCCGGCCGCGTCGTCGATGTCGGCGATCACCACGCGCGCACGATCGCCTCCCCGATCCCGCATATTGTGGTGCGACTGGCCGCGCATGGTTGTCATGATTGACACAAATTGGTAGAATTCGAAAGATTTGATTAAATTTGACACATATGGTATGCCCACGACACATACATGTCGGGTTGTCCACCTCTCAGCTGCCACGTCTTTCTGACTAGTTGGTCCAACTTGTTTGCTTCGAGAAAATAACAAATGGGGTGAATTCTGTTATAAGTTTTATCGACTCAATTGTTGCATCAAGGCGATAAAAGGAGAAATCATCACAAGATTTTTCTGAATACTGTAACAATCTAACCCAATTAGCCCCAAACTATTAACACATAACCACTAGGTATGTGTAATACCAAAAACAGGTTGGACCATCATAAAATGAGATCGACTGTATACCCATTAATTAATCAATTAGCACCTAATACTGCATTAGCCTGTCCCAGTTTCGGTAGAAGACAAATCAAGCCAATGGCACGACATCGCATTATGAACCGAGCATGGATCTTGGTGTCTCTAGGTGCTACTCGAGTTAATTGCACGTTGGTATCACACTTGCTCACCTACTCACGAATCAGTACCACTACTCGTGCATGTCGCAGTTCAGTACCAACTCAGGGCCTAAGTGATGCATAACGGGCTGACAGTCGTATAAGTGAGTATTGACAGTGTATCCGACAGGTCGAGCCCACCTGTCAGGTGACAGTGACACGATGGCCAATCGGCGCGTGCCCGGTGCGCTGACTAGGACGAGGCCGGTGCGGTCGGTTACATGGGCTCGGTGGGACTCGCCTCACTCTCGCTCGACCTCACTCTCACTCTCGCTCTCCCTCCTCTCTCCGATTCGCGCCCGCCGCCGCCACCACCTCAACCGGCTCGCCGTTGCGCCATGGAGGACGAGAGCAGCCAGGACTCAAGCGCGCAATACATGAACCTCTCCGACGAAGCCATGCATTACCGGGTGAGTTGTAGAGCTAGGGTTAGGGTTGGGTTATAAGATTTGGGATTTGGGGGGATTTGATTTGATTTGGGGATTTTGTTTTCCTTTTGTTCCTGTAGATCCCTGCTAGCATTAAAGACCAAGACTACAGTGGCATTGAGACAGCACCCAGAGTTCTTTGCCATCAGCATGGTGTGGCGGCTGAGAGGCGTGTAGCATTCGAAGCATTTAACACGGGCAGGAGGTTCTTAGTCTGTCCTATGAGTGTAAGATTCTATCCAAACTCTGTGTTAATGGTATTGTTTAATCTAGCCATGTGCATAGAATTGTGCAGTCCGGTGTATGGAATTCATGTTCTTTAATCTAGCCATGTGCTGATGCACATTGTTTAATGAGTACTCTTGTACCATAGCTCTGATGGTCATTTTGTAGCTGTGAGGGTCATTTTGTAGTCATTTAGTAGTACTAATGCTAATTAGTGGATTAGAAAATGTGTTGATGCTTGCCATGTATATTTAATTTGGCCAGTAATTTTATAATTGGTCAACAGATTCGTTTGCAGTGCATATAATCATTGTTTGCAGTACAAGAGTACTCACTTGGCAAATTATTTGATTGTTTAAGGTCAGAGAGAGTCAATGTCAGAAGCTTAAAATTCAGTTAGTGTTATATTATTAAAGTTGGCTATATTATTAAAGTTGTTTCCCAAGGATGCTTAAAGTTCATTTTTAATTCAGTGGCTAGTCATTTAGGGTCCTACATTGCTTAAAGATGCTCAAAGTCCATTGTTTAAAGCTAGTTGCTCAAAGTTTATTGCTTAAATAATTTGCCTAGGAGATTGATTTTGCACATGCTATGGTTGTTTATATTGCAGGAAGATGACAATCGTGGTGTTGTTCTCTGGTTGACCAGTGGCCTCCTACATTGCGTAATGCCTTGTTGAAGCTATGGGAAATGTATCATGACAGCAAGAGTGATAGGAGGAAGGATAACCTGGAGAGTTCACTCACTATTCACCATTTGACTGAAGAAAAAATAATCTAGAGGCCAACTATGACAAATTGGTTGAGGATGTGCACCAACTGCTCAATGCTCAAGAGGATAGGATGGTAGATTTCAGCTATTTGCGGCTAAGATGCAGAATGTGCATGTTTCGATTCAGTTGTTGTATCGACATGAAGACAGAGATGGGGAAGAAAGATGCAGAGATCTTCAAGCTGCAGGAGAAGTATAAAGTACTGATGAACCTGACAGAATCTCAAGGCACTTGCATCAGGAACCTGAAGTTTAATCATCTAAAAGAGAAGGAAGTGCTTAGTACATCCACCAGGAACCTGCAATTCCAGGTTGATGAACTCAAAAAATCTGAGGAAAAGCTCACCCAGGAGAACACCCAGCTGCTCCTTCACATGGGTGATCTCAAGAAGGGGCATGACAAGCTCACAGCAAGGAGGGATCAGCTAAAGATTCAGATTGCTGAACTGTTGAAGTCAAAGGAAAAGAACAAGCAGAAATTGAAGGGGATCCTGGACATCTTGTTAGAATGAAGATGTAGAGGAAGAGCAAGAGCAAGATCCAGATCAACATGAAGAAGAAGAATGCTTGCTTTGCTGACCTTTTGTGAAGTATGGTGTTGTTGTGAACTAAATTATGTACTATGGATGTGTAGTTGTTGTGAACCACTATGTTGCTGCTTTAAGTTGTCGTGAACCACTATGGTGTTGTGGTGAACCACTATGTTGTTGCTGTGAACCACTATGTTAACTATTAGTTGCAGTGAACCACTATGTTAATCAATATGTTGTTGTTGTGAACCTGTATGTTTACCCTTAGTTGCTGCTTGTCTTAGTTGCTTGAACTCTTTTATGAACCACCTAAACCAAGGTGGTTAGGCATTTAGGCTCCGTCGACGTCGAGAATGAAGGAAATATGCCCTAGAGGCAATAATAAAGTTATTATTTATTTCCTTATATCATGATAAATGTTTATTATTCATGCTAGAATTGTATTAACCGGAAACATGATACATGTGTGAATACATAGACAAACAGAGTGTCACTAGTATGCCTCTACTTGACTAGCTTGTTGATCAAAGATGGTTATGTTTCCTAGCCATAGACATGAGTTGTCATTTGATTAATGGGGTCACATCATTAGGAGAATGATGTGATTGACTTGACCCATTCCGTTAGCTTAGCACCCGATCGTTTAGTATGTTGCTATTGCTTTCTTCATGACTTATACATGTTCCTATGACTATGAGATTATGCAACTCCGTTTACGGAGGAACACTTTGTGTGCTACCAAACGTCACAACGAATCGGGTGATTATAAAGGAGTACTACAGGTGTCTCCAAAGGTACATGTTGGGTTGGCGATTTTGAGATTAGGTTTTGTCACTCTGATTATCGGAGAGGTATCTCTGGGCCCTCTCGGTAATGCACATCACTTAAGCCTTGCAAGCATTACAACTAATGAGTTAGTTGCGGGATGATGTATTACGTAACGAGTAAAGAGACTTGCCAGTAACGAGATTGAACTAGGTATTGGATACCGACGATCGAATCTCGGGCAAGTAACATACCGATGACAAAGGGAACAACGTATGTTGTTATGCGGTTTGACCGATAAAGATCTTCGTAGAATATGTAGGAGCCAATATGGGCATCCAGGTTCCGCTATTGGTTATTGACCGAAAATAGTTCTCGGTCATGTCTACATTGTTCTCGAACCCGTAGGGTCCGCACGCTTAAAGTTTCGATGACAGTTATATTATGAGTTTATGTGTTTTGATGTACCGAAGGAGTTCTGAGTCCCGGATGAGATCGGGGACATGACGAGGAGTCTCGAAATGGTCGAGACGTAAAGATCGATATATTGGACGACTATATTCGGACTTCGGAAAGGTTCCGAGTGATTCGGGTATTGTTTGGAGTACCGGAGAGTTACGGGAATTCGCCGGGGAGTATATGGGCCTTATTGGGCCATACGGGAATAGAGGAGAGAGGCCAAAAGGAAGGAGGCCTGCGCCCACCCTCTGGTCCGAATTGGACAAGGGGAGCAGCCCACTTTTCCTTCTCCCTCTCCTCCTCTTTCCTTCTCCAACAAGGAAAGGAGGAGTCCTCTCCTCCTCTTTCCTTCTCCAACAAGGAAATGAGGAGTCCTACTCCTCCTCTTTCCTTCTCCTACAAGGAAAGGAGGAGTCCTACTCCCGATGGGAGTAGGACTCCCCCCTTGGCGCGCCTCCTCCATAGGCCGGCCGCCTCCCCCCTTGCTCCTATATATATGGGGGCAGGGGGCACCTCAGAGACACAACAACAATTGATCCTTGAGACCTATTAGCCGTGTGCGGTGCCCCCCTCCACCATAGTCCTCCTCGATAATATTGTAGCGGTGCTTAGGAGAAGCCCTGCGACGGTAGAACATTAAGATCGTCACCACGTCGTCGTGCTGACGGAACTCTCCCTCGGCACTCGGCTGGATCGGAGTTCGAGGGACGTCATCGAGCTGAACGTGTGCTAGAACTCGGAGGTGCGGTAGTTTCGGTGCTTGATCGGTCGGGCTGTGAAGACGTACGACTACATCAACCGCGTTGTTCTAACGCTTCCGCTTTCGGTCTACGAGGGTACGTGGACACACTCTCCCCTCTCGTTGCTATGCATCACCATGATCTTGCGTGTGCGTAGGATTTTTTTTAAATTACTATGTTCCCTAACAGTGGCATGCGAGCCTAGGTTTTATGCGTTGATGTTATATGCACGAGTAGAACACAAGTGAGTTGTGGGCGATATAAGTCATACTGCTTAGCAGCATGTCATACTTTGGTTCTGCGGTATTGTTGGATGAAGCGGCCCAGACCGACATTACGCGTACGTTTACGCGAAACTGGTTTTACCGCCGTGCTTCGCACACAGGTGACTAGCGGGTGTCTTTTTCTCCAACTTTAGTTGAACCGAGTGTGGCTACGCTCGGTCCTTGCGAAGGTTAAAACATCACTAACTTGACGAACTATCATTGTGGTTTTGATGCGTAGGTAAGAACGGTTCTTGCTAAGCCCGTAGCAGCCACGTAAAATTTGCAACAACAAAGTAGAGGACGTCTAACTTGTTTTTCAGGGCATGTTGTGATGTGATATGGTCAAAACGTGATGAGATATAAGTTGTTGTATGAGATGATCATGTTTTGTTGAAGTTATCGGCAACTGGCAGAAGCGCTATGGTTGTCTCTTTGTTGCATAAGATGCAAGTGCCAAATAATTGCTTTACTTTATCGCTATGCGATAGCAATAGTTGCAAGAGCAATAGTTGGCGAGACGACCATGTGACGACACATTGATATAGATCAAGATGATGAAGATCATGGTGTCGTGCCGGTAACGATAGAGATCATGACAGTACTTTGGAGATGGAGATCAAAGGCGCAAGATGATCATGGCCATATCATGTCGCATATTTTGATTGCATATGATGTTTATCTTTTATACATCTTATTCTGTTTTGTTTGACGGTAGCATTATAAGATGATCTCTCACTAATTATCAAGAAGTGTTCTCCCTGGGTATGCACCGTTGCGAAAGTTCTTCGTGCTGAGACACCACGTGATGATCGGGTGTGATAGGCTCTACGTTCAAATACAATGGGTGCAAAACAGTTGCGCACGTGGAATACTCAGGTTAAACTGACGAGCCTAGCATATAACAGATATGGCCTCGGAACACGGAGACCGAAAGGTCGAGCGTGAATCATATAGTAGATATGATCAACATATTGATGTTCACTGTTGAAACTACTCCATCTCACGTGACGATCGGACATGGTGTAGTTGATATGGATCACGTAATCACTTAGAGGATTAGAGGGATGTCTATCTAAGTGGGAGTTCTTAAGTAATATGATTAATTGGACTTAAATTTATCATGAACTTAGTCCTGGTAGTATTTTGCAAATTATGTTGTAGATCAATAGCTTGCATTGTTGCTTTCATATGTTTATTTTGATATGTTCCTAGAGAAAAAATATGTTGAAAGATGTTAGTAGCAATGATGCGGATTGGATCCGTGATCTGAGCTTTATCCTCATTGCTGCACAGAAGAATTATGTCCTTAATGCACCGCTAGGTGACAGACCTATTGCAAGAGCAGATGCAGACATTATGAACGTTTGGCTAGCTCAATATGATGACTACTTGATAGTTTAGTTCACCATGCTTAACGGCTTAGAATCAGAACTTCAAAGACGTTTTGAACGTCATGGACCATATGAGATGTTTCAGGAATTGAAGTTAATATTTCCAGCAAATACCCGAGTTGAGAGATATGAAGTCTTCAACAAGTTCTATAGCTAAAAGATGGAGGAGAATCGCTCAACTAGTGAGCATGTGCTCCGATTGTCTGGGTACTAAAATCGCTTGAATCAAGTGGGAGTTAATCTTCCAGATAAGATAGTGATTGACAGAGTTCTCTAGTCACCATCACCAAGTTACTAGAACTTCGTGATGAACTATACTATGCAAGGGATAACAAAAACGATTCTCGAGCTCTTCGTGATGTTGAAATCAACGAAGGTAGAAATCAAGAAAGATCATGAAGTGTTGATGATTGACAAGAACACTAGTTTCAAGAAAAGGGTAAAGGGAAATAAAGGGAACTTCAAGTAGAATGACAAGCAAGTTGCACTCCCACGAAGAAGCCCAAAGCTGAACCAAAGCATGAAACTGAGTGCTTACACTGCAAAGGAAATGGTCACTGGAAGCGGAAATGCCCTGAATATTTGGTGGATAAGAAGGATGGCAAAGTGAACAAGGGTATATTTGATATACATGTTATGGATGTGTACTTTACTAGTGTTTATAGTAGCCCCTGAGTATTTAATACTTGTTCGGTTGCTAAATATTAGTAACTCGAAACAGGAGTTACAGAATAAACAGAGACTAGTTGAAGGGTGAAGTGACGATGCATATTGGAAGTGGTTCCAAGATTGATATGATCATCATCGCACACTCCCTATACTTTCGGGATTAGTGTTAAACCTAAATAAATGTTATTTGACGTTTGCGTTGAACATGAATATGATTTGATCATGTTTATTGCGATACGGTTATTCATTTAAAGTCAAAGAATAATTGTTGTTTTGTTTACATGAATAAAACCTTCGATGGTTATACACCCAATGAAAATAGTTTGTTGGATCTCGATCGTAGTGATACACATATTCATAATATTGATGCCAAAAGATGCAAAGTTAATAATGATAGTGCAACTTATTTGTGGCATTGCCGTTTATGTCATATTGGTGTAAAGCGCATGAAGAAACTCCATGCTGATGGGCTTTTGGAATCACTTGATTATGAATCACTTGATGCTTGCGAACCATGCCTCATGGGCAAGATGACTAAGACTCCGTTCTCCGGAACAATGGAGCAAGCAACAGATTTGTTGGAAATAATACATACTGATGTATGAGATCCAATGAGTGTTGATGCTCGTGGCAAGTATCGTTATTTTCTGACCTTCACAGATGATTTGAGCAGATATGGGTATATCTACTTAATGAAACACAAGTCTGAAACATTTGAAAAGTTCAAAGAATTTCAGAGTGAAGTGGAGAATCATCGTAACAAGAAAAATAAAGTTTCTACGATCTAATCGTGGAGGAGAATATTTGAGTTACGAGTTTGGCCTTCATATAAAACTATGTGGAATAGTTTCACAGCTCACGCCACCTGGAACACCACATCATAATGGTGTGTCCGAACATCATAACCGCACTTTATTGGATATGGTGCGATCTATGATGTATCTTACCAATTTACCACTATCATTTTGGGGTTATGCATTAGAGACAGTTGCATTCACTTTAAATAGGGCACCATCAAAATCCGTTGAGACGACGCCTTATGAATTGTGGTTTGGCAAGAAACCAAAGTTGTCGTTTCTTAAAGTTTGGAGCTGCGATGCTTATGTGAAAAAGTTTTCAACCTGATAAGCTCAAACCCAAATCGGAGAAGTGCGTCTTCATAGAATACCCAAAGGAAACTGCTGGGTACACCTTCTATCACAAATCCGAAAGCAAGATTCGTTGCTAAGATGGATCCTTTCTATAGAAGGAGTTTCTCTCGAAAGAAGTGAGTGGGAGAAAAGTAGAACTTGATGAGGTAACTGTACCTGCTCCCTTATTGGAAAGTAGTTCATCACATAAATCAGTTCCTGTGATTCCTACACCAATTAGTGAGGAAGCTAATGATGATGATCATGAAGCTTCAGGTCAAGTTACTATCGAACCTCGTAGGTCTTCCAGAATAAGATCCGCACCAAAGTTGTACGGTAATCCTGTTCTGAAAGTCATGTTACTAGACCATGATAAACCTATGAACTATGAGGAAGCGATGATGAACCCAGATTCCGTGAAATGGCTTAAGGCCATGAAATCTGAGATGGGATCCATGTATGAGAACAAAGTGTGGACTTTGGTTGACTTGCTCGATGATCAGCAATCCATGTTAAATAAATGGATCTTCAAGAGGAAGACGGACACTGATAGTAGTGTTACTATCTACAAAGTTCGACTTGTTGCGAAAGGTTTTCGACAAGTTCAAGGTGTTGAATATGATGAGATTTTCTCACTCGTAACGATGCTTAAGTCTGTCCGAATCATGTTAGCAATTGTCACATTTTATGAAATCTGGCAAATGGATATCAAAACTGTGTTCCTGAATGGATTTCTGGAAGAAGAGTTGTATATGATGCAATCAGAAGGTTTTGTCGATCCGAAAGGTGCTAACAAAATGTGCAAGCTCCAGCGATCCATTTTATGGACTGGTGCATGCCTCTCGGAGTTGGAATATACGCTTTGATGAGTTGATCAAAGCATATGGTTTTATACAGACTTTTTGAGAAGCCTGTATTTACAAGAAAGTGAGTGGGAGCTCTGTAGCATTTCTAATATTATATGTGGATGACATATTGTTGATTGAAAATGATATAGAAATTCTGGATAGCATGAAAGGATACTTGAATAAGAGTTTTTCAAAGCAAGACCTCAGTAAAGCTACTTACGTATTGAGCATCAAGATCTATTGAGATAGATCAAGACGCTTGATAAGTTTTTCAATAAGTACATACCTTGTCAAGATTTTGAAATAGTTCAAAATGGAACAGTCAAAGAAAGAGTTCTTGCCTGTATTGCAAATGTATGAAATTGAGTAAGACTCAAATACCGACCACAGCAGAAAATAGAAAGAGAATGAAAGTCATTCCCTATGCTTCAGTCATAGGTTCTATAAATGTATGCCATGCTATGGACCAGACCTATTGTATACTCTGCGCTGGTTTGGCAAGGGAGTACAATAGTGATCTAGGAGTAGATCACTGGACATTGGTCAAAATTATCCTTAATAGAATAAGGATATGTTTCTCGATTATGGAGGTGATAAAAGAGTTCGTCGTAAAGAGTTACATCGATGCAAGCTTTTACACCGATCCAGATGACTCTAAGTCTCAATCTGGATACATATTCAAAGTGGGAGCAATTAGCTAGAGTAGCTCCGTGCAAAGCATTGTAGACATAGAAATTTACAAAATACATACGACTCTGTAATATGACAGACCCGTTGACTAAACTTCTCTCACGAGCAAAACATGATCATACCTTAGTACTCTTTGGGTGTTAATCACATAGCGATGTGAACTAGATTATTGACTCTAGTAAACCCTTTGGGTGTTGATCACATGATGATGTGAACTATGGGTATTAATCATATATAGATATGAATATTGGTGTTAAATCACATGGCGATGTGAACTAGATTATTGACTCTAGTGCAAGTGGGAGACTGAAGGAAATATGCCCTAGAGGCAATAATAAAGTTATTATTTATTTCCTTATATCATGATAAATGTTTATTATTCATGCTAGAATTGTATTACCAGAAAACATGATACATGTGTGAATACATAGACAAACAGAGTGTCACTAGTATGCCTCTACTTGACTAGCTTGTTGATCAAAGATGGTTATGTTTCCTAGCCATAGACATGAGTTGCCATTTGATTAATGGGGTCACATCATTACGAGAATGATGTGATTGACTTGACCCATTCCGTTAGCTTAGCACCCGATCGTTTAGTATGTTGCTATTGCTTTCTTCATGACTTATACATGTTCCTATGACTATGAGATTATGCAACTCTCATTTACCGGAGGAACACTTTGTGTGCTACCAAACGTCACAACGTAACTGGGTGATTATAAAGGAGTACTACAGGTGTCTCCAAAGGTACATGTTGGGTTGGCGTATTTCGAGATTAGGTTTTGTCACTCTGATTATCGGAGAGGTATCTCTGGGCCCTCTCGGTAATGCACATCACTTAAGCCTTGCAAGCATCACAACTAATAAGTTAGTTGCGGGATGATGTATTACGTAACGAGTAAAGAGACTTGCCAGTAACGAGATTGAACTAGGTATTGGATACCGACGATCGAATCTCGGGCAAGTAACATATCGATGACAAAGGGAACAACGTATGCTGTTATGCGGTTTGACCGATAAAGATCTTCGTAGAATATGTAGGAGCCAATATGGGCATCCAGGTTCCGCTATTGGTTATTGACCGAGAATAGTTCTCGGTCATGTCTACATTTTTCTCGAACCCGTAGGGTCCGCACGCTTAAGGTTTCGATGACAGTTATATTATGAGTTTATGAGTTTTGATGTACCGAAGGAGTTCGGAGTCCCGGATGAGATCGGGGACATGACGAGGAGTCTCGAAATGGTCGAGACGTAAAGATCAATATATTGAACGACTATATTCGGACTTCGGAAAGGTTCCGAGTGATTCGGGTATTGTTTGGAGTACCGGAGAGTTACGGGAATTCGCCGGGGAGTATATGGGCCTTATTGGGCCATACGGGAATAGAGGAGAGAGGCCAAAAGGAAGGAGGCCTGCGCCCACCCTCTGGTCCGAATTGGACAAGGGGAGCAGCCCACTTTTCCTTCTCGCTCTCCTCCTCTTTCCTTCTCCAACAAGGAAAGGAGGAGTCCTACTCCCGGTGGGAGTAGGACTCCCCCCTTGGCGTGCCTCCTCCATAGGCTGGCCGCCTCCCCCCTTGCTCCTATATATATGGGGGCAGGGGGGCACCCCAGAGACACAACACCAATTGATCCTTGAGATCTATTAGCCGTGTGCGGTGCCCCGCTCCATCATAGTCCTCCTTGATAATATTGTAGCGGTGCTTAGGAGAAGTCCTGCGACGGTAGAACATCAAGATCGTCACCACGCCGTCGTGCTGACGGAACTCTCCCTCGACACTCGGCTGGATCGGAGTTCGAGGGACGTCATCGAGCTGAACGTGTGCTAGAACTCGGAGGTGCCGTAGTTTCGGTGCTTGATCGGTCGGGCTGTGAAGACGTACGACTACATCAACCGCGTTGTTCTAACGCTTCCGCTTTCGGCCTACGAGGGTACGTGGACACACTCTCCCCTCTCGTTGCTATGCATCACCATGATCTTGCGTGTGCGTAGGAATTTTTTTGAAATTACTACGTTCCCTAACAGAGAACCCCCTAAACAAAGGTGGTTAGGCATTTAGGCTCCGTCGACGTCGAGAACCCCCTAAACCAAGGTGGTTAGGCATTTAGGCTCCGTCGACGACGAGAACCCCCTAAACCAAGGTGGTTAGGCATTTAGGCTCCGTCGACGTCGAGAACCCCCTAAACCAAAGTGGTTAGGCATTTAGGCTCCGTCGACGTCGAGAACCCCCTAAACCAAAGTGGTTAGGCATTTAGGCTCCGTTGACGTCGAGAACCCCCTAAACCAAAGTGGTTAGTCATTTAGGCTCCGTCGACGTCGAGAAGCCCCTAAACCAAAGTGGTTAGGCATTTAGGCTCCGTCGACGTCGAGAACCCCCTAAACCAAAGTGGTTAGGCATTTAGGCTCCGTCGACGTCGAGAACCCCCTAAACCAAAGTGGTTAGGCATTTAGGCTTCGGCGCCGAGAACCCCCTAAACCAAAGTGGTTAGGCATTTAGGCTCCATCAACGTCGAGAACCCCCTAAACCAAAGTGGTTAGGCATTTAGGCTCCGTCGACGTCGAGAACCCCCTAAACCAAAGTGGTTAGGCATTTAGGCTTCGTCGACGTCGAGAACCCCCTAAACCAAAGTGGTTAGGCATTTAGGCTCCGTCGACGTCGAGAACCCCCTAAACCAAAGTTTTGAGAAATAACACTAATCACCAATAACACTAACATTGCCAATAACACTAATCATCAAATCTCATAATCTAACCTTAACATTGCCAATAACACTAATCACCAAATTGATAGCATAACATTGCCCATAACATTAAGATAGTTGATAGCAATTCCAAGACACTCAAATGTAATCATCCAACCAGTTTGACTTGTTGGTTCAGTACAATCAAACCTAAGCATCCAACCATGCCATGGTTCAGGACACAAAACATTGATCAGTACCATAGTTTTGAGAAACAACAACTCATTACACACACTCATCTGTTACCACTAGGATCAAACCAGTTCATCCAACCAGTGTGACTTCTTGGGGCAGAAGATGTAGAAGGAGTTGCACCAGACCTTGCTGCAGATCTTGCACCAGTCCTTGCACCAGACCTTGCTCCAGATCTTGCACCAGTCCTTGCAGGTGGAGGCTGTGATCTTGGTGCAGGCTGGGATCTTGCAGGTGGAGGCTGTGATCTTGGTGCAGGCTGTGATCTTGCAGGTAGGGGCTGTGATCTTGCAGGTGTAGGTTGTTGTTGTGACCTCTTGGTCTTGCAAAAAGAAGTGAGATTGGTAGTGTAGACAACATTAAAATATTAACAAATGCACTAGTCAACTAATACAAAAGAAGTGAGATTTGGTATTACCACATGCTTGTTTTTCCTCATAGCCAAATCTGGTTTCAATTGTTTCAGGCAGTTGGTGTATCTATGGCCTTGGAGACCACAATTAGAGCATGTTATTGTGGCCATTCTACTGCTGTCCTTTGGCTTTGGCACTTCAAACTTGCCCTTCATCCTCTTCTCTTGCTTTCTTCCTCTCCTAACATGAAATTCTGGTGGCTCTATGTCTGGTCCAGGTGTCCTTATCCAGTCATGTTCACCAGGAACAGGAAAGATCATAGGTTCATATGCTGCCACATAAAATGGTTTTCTGAAGAATTTACAAACAAAGTCCTCTGGAAACCTCTTGGCCTTGTTAATTGCTGAAATTGCATGGTTGCATGGTAGGCCACTGAGGTCCCATTTTCTGCAACCACATGTATGATTATCCAAGTTCACAGGGTGTGTTTGCTGCCCACTGGTCACTTGCCATAAATTAACACCAGCTTGAATGGGTTTGCAGTATCTAGCCCTCTCCTTTTCCAGCTCTAACTTCTCAGCATAGTGTGGTGTGATCTCCCAGAAAGCTGCCTTTCCTCTCTCTCTCTTCTCATGCCACCTCACCATTTGCTTGTCCTTAATAACATCAACCATAGTCCTAATAGGCTTTTTCCTATAATCAAGGATATACTTGTTGAACACCTCAGATAGGTTGTTAACAACCAAATTTGTCTTGCAGTTAGTGTCAAAAGCATGCCTTGCCCATGTCTTCTTAGGAATTGCATTAAGCCAGTTCCAAGCATCCACACACTCATTTCTCAAATCATTCATAGCAATATTAAACTTACATTCATTGTAAGCATAACTGGCATTATCCATGCATTTCTTTAGATCTTCCCCCCTAAAACCAGCATTCTGGAAATTTGCATATAAATGTCTAAGACAATATCTCTGGTGGCAGTTTGGAAATACTCTATTCACTGCATTGAGTAGCCCATGTTGAAATTACAACAACAAACTAAGCTACTGACTACAGATATAGTTGAAACTAAGTACTATGCTACTGAAATTACACAACAAACTAAGTACTTACCTTCTGTCTATCTGACACGATAGTATAAGGACCAAGTTGGCCAACTTCTCCTCCTAGACATATCTTGAGTTGGTGCAGAAACCGGCACCAATTTGTTGTATCCTCCTGACCAACAATGGCAAATGCAATTGGATAAATGTTGTTATTGCCATCTCTGCCAGTGACAGCAAGGATCTGTGCACTTGTGGTCAGCTTAATAAAGCATCCATCAACACCTGTTTTGCAAAAAAAAGAACCAATTAAGTCACTACATAGCAAAAAAAACTACAGGAAAGGTGTAATCATGTACATAGCAAGAAAAGAAACAACTAACTAATCAATGAAAGGTCTGCATCCATTGAGAAATCCCTCCCTTGCTCCATTTTAAGCAGAAAAACATTGCATGAAACCTTGGCCCTGGATGTGCTATTTTTTTTGTTGCTTTAGGAACTAGAGTTGTAACTACAACCCTACTTCCTGGTTTGTCTGCATAATGGTTGCTGCATAGTCCCTTAACCTGGGATACTGCTTCTTGTGCTCTCCTAAGACAGCTTCCACGGCTAAGTTTTTGGCCCTATAGGCCATGTGCTTAGGAACCTCAAGACCATACTTCTCATTGCATGCATCAATCAGAGTTTGTATGCTAGTGGTTGGATCAGACCTGAACAATGACTCATATGTCTTTGCAAGCCACTTTGCACTAACCCTGGAAGACTGTAGTGGTAGGGCAAGTGTGCTCCAGGTTCATTTTTTTATAGCAAAAGTCTTTTCACCTTTGATCACAGCAGCAACAATGTGGCACTGACAGTGCTCATTTCTGCAACTTGCAATGATCCTTTGGTCAGAGTTTCTATGATATATGAAATCTCTTGCCTGTGAAATGTGCAAGCTCAACAGAGCATCTCTGAATTGCTGCTGATTTGTGAAGCACATGTACTTACACAATTGCTGGTGTGGGTGCTCCATTTTTTCAGTGAACCATATCCTAGGTTTTCTTTTCTGTGCCCTACTCTTCTTGTTTTTCTTTAGGACAAATTGCAGTGGCTCATGCCCATCATCTTCACTATCCATCAGCCAACCAGTTTCTTCTTCATCTGATGAAGGAATGAAATCTTTCTTCACCTCCTTTAAAACACTAGAATGTGTTCTAGTGGTGGGGCACCTCCTAATTGGCAGCTTCTGTTTCTTCTTTGGAGGTTCTACCTGCAACTGTTGAGCTAATTCCACATTCAAGATCTCATCGCTCTCTTCATCCCCACTCCTTTCCTCCTCCCTCTCAAACAGATCCTCAACCTCAGTGTCACCCTCATAATGAAGTTGTTCCTCCTCTTCTGACTCATCATCTGAATATTCATCTTGATCATCTGCTAGTTGTTCCTCATCTGCTTCTCTCTTTCCATCTATTATCTCTGTGTCTTGAGAAATCCTGTACTTCTCCCAGTAGTTGTCACTGTCATATGCCCCTTCTGAATTATCACTACTGTAATATCCCTCCTGCAACAAGACTTCATCCTCCATCACAGATTTCAGCTTTTGTTTACCTAGATTTTTGCTCTCTTGTGTGCAAAAACCACTAGCTTCAACATTGGTACTACTACTGCCCTGACTATTTAAAACAACACATTGGTGATCAACAGCAAGCACAGCTGGCTCACTGAGATCATACACAATTGGTGGTGCATAAAGAATGGTCTGTAGTTCGGCATTTCTCTGAATTGCAGCACTGTCAGTGGCTGTTGCTCTAACTAACAGATTCAAAACTAAAGTATGCTCATGCTGCTTCTTAATATTCTGCAATTTAATGTTTGTGTCAATCAAGTCTAGGCCATGCTCTCTCTGCTCTCCTATGCATGTGTTCTCCATGTGATACAATTCATCAGAGAATGTAAATCCTTGTATATGCAACAGTGCATACAGATTGAGAAAAGTGATATCAGAAATGCATATCTTTCTATCCAAATTATGTAGGGCATCAAAGTGAATCCTAACATCCCAAATAGCCTCCTCCACACTACAAGTGCCAGCAAATTTGGACATTTTCATTAACACTAACCCTAGCCCCCAAATTGGAAGAAAGAACAGAGGAGAGGGAGGAGGACTTACAGCACCCCACCACATCCATGGGTCCAGTGATGGCTCGTGAAAGGGTTGGCGACCCAGATCTCTGCCATCCGCAGGCGCTGCTCCATGGTCAGCGGGGCCTCCTCCATTTCTTCCTCGCCGCTCGAGTAGTACGACGAACTGTCGCTGTCGCCCTCGGCCAATCCTGGATGCGCATCGGCCCCGAGGCCAGGAAGATCTTCGTACCCGCCCACACCGCCACCGCTGCTCGAGCTACCGCCTACACCGCCGCCGCCCGGATTCGCCGTCGCCATTGACACAGAGGAGCACGGGGAGGAGAGGGAGAGGGGAACGAGAGTTAGGGTTCGAACTGGCGGCTCGGTTCGACCTAGCCGTTAGGGTCGGACTCGTCCGAAGTCAACGCACCGCCCACGCTACCGATTCGGCCACCGTGTCACCTGACATGTGGGCCCGACCTGTCGGATACGCGATCGATACGCGCTTATACGCTCCTTAGTCCGTTATGCATCACTTAGGCCCTGAGTTGGTACTGAACTGCGACATGCACGAGTAGTGGTACTGATTCGTGAGTAGGTGAGCAAGTGTGGTACCAACGTACGATTAACTCGTGCTACCCCAAAATAAATGGAGAAAGCACCCAAGCAGGCATTCCTTAGCTCCTGCTTGCGCCATCAGATCATCTTTTGTGGACTTGCTGTACAACACTAAAGCTAAGCTAGGATCTCCAATGATCCAAGCTGCCTTATTATTCGCACATAATGCCACATTAGCAGAGTGAAGTAATAAACATACAATTGTGTCGGATTTGGGCCACCATTCAGAGATCTTGAGGCCAAAAAGAATTGCATCTCTGGTGAGCACATCACATCCGTAGCTAAGTTCCGATACTAGCTCCATCGCGAAAAAAAAGTTCCGGTACTAGCTTGGCTAGCACATGCACCAAGGAACATAATTTACGTTAATGTCAATTTTCCCACCGCGAGGGAAGCTTCCTCATATCAACAGCCGCGCATATGGTTGCGCCGTTGCCTACGTCCGGAAATCCATGACATGCTTATCAGAAGTTTAAGACTATATCTGGACCGCACACGCGTACGTGTGGTGGTTAGCCGCAGAAAAAACAGAAGGTCAAAATTTAAGCACAAGAAATAGCGAGTCAAAGTGAATTTTTATACACATTGATACAGCATCTTAGTCGTTAGCAACTTTTGGACAAGCCGAGTTTTGTTAGCTGCATGCTTGAGTTTTATACTACTGCTACCAGTGATACAGCTGCGTGCACGGTGTAGCTAGTCGTCTAGGCAGGATTAGTTTCGGTAACGCTAACTGCCGGACATTCGGTTCTGGGCGTCGCAGCCCGAACGCCCTCGTCGCCGTCCATCGCGTCACACGAATTTTGGAGCATACAGAGTTGCCACGTCAGCCCACAAACTAGTTCGGGATGAAACGAACCCTCCCGAACGCCGCCCGCTCTCGATAATTCTACTCCTTCCGATCCATAATAAACGTCGTAGTTTTGAACTGGGATCAAGTATAGATTATTTCAAGCAAACGAAATCTGACGTCCTGGCAAAGATCCCATGCAGATAGCATATTCTTGAAGAACAAGTCTGGCTATAGTTCTTCTTGATGCATACTCGAACGATAGCCGGCCACCGTGCAGCCTTCTCTGGATCCTTTACCACATCATCAAACACAACATCAGCTAGACATGAGCGGGAGAAGCAAACGCTAACAAGAGAGGGGGGAAACGCGTCTTCTATTGCATGCTGAGGTGTGGCAACAAGGTAGGTAGGCAGCGACATGGCGGAGCGAGGCGTACGAGTCGCAGCCGTCCTCGCTGGACATGACGGCCCATCACCATCCGGGCGACAGCCGCCGTGCGGCCCGAACGGCATGGGAACCTGCAGCTGACCAAGCACCAAGCAGGCAACACGGCGGAGCAATGCTCTGTCGCGCGGCTACTCGCCGCCTACTGTTGTGTTGCCTACTTGGCTCTTGGCTGCCACTTGCACACAGTGAAAACCAAACGCGGTACAGCCGAGTGTTGTGCTCCCGTACCCTTGGGCGCTGCCTGGACTCGATCGGCGCGGCATGGCCATCATTCTCCCCAGTTACAAATCTCTGTGACTTCTGTTGGCCTCTTTGCATACGTATATGCTTCCTGCACCAAATATCATAAGGAAAGCATGAGCAAGGGGAAAGAAACGAATAGCAAGCAACCCTGTCTGTCTGTCTGTCCGTCTTTCTGTCTGTCACCACAACTTGCTGATTATATGATACATACATTGTGGACTGGCAAAGTCTTAATCTTAGTCAGTCCGCCGTTCTTCTTTCATCAGGTTTGACATCTACAGTACTATACTACTAGTCTACTTGTATTGCCACTTGCCACTGCAAAGTCTCCTGCCATCCCTCCATTCTAAACTTCTGCAAAGTCACTGCTTTGCTCTGCCGTCGAGGCTTGATTTCTTCCTCGTTTTCAGATTTTGTTCATTCGGAGGAGAGAAAACCCAGGAGAAGTCAAGTGAGGGCACATAGTACTCCCTTTATAAAAAAATATAAAAGTGTTTAGATCACCAATCTAATTGTCTAAACGCTCTTATATTTCTTTACAAAGGGAGTATTTCACTGCCTCTAAGCATTGCTCATCGCATGAACCATTTAGTCAAACAGATCCAATAAGCAAACAACCTTTGGTTAGAGCATCTACAGCTGCGACGGCAAATCCGGCTCATCAAACGCTCGTGGCGTGTCCACGGACACTAACCGGTCACGTCTCAAATAATGCAATCCATACTCGGATACCTCAATTATCAGATCCCAAATTCATACAAACTTATGCAACTACGTCGATGTACTGCACACATCGCCCGGTTACTCCATCACTACTAACATGCCATCGGACAACCAAAATTTGGTATGTTTGGCTATGGTGGAGATCATCCACGGGGACTGCGGCTGCCCTTGCCCTTCCCGGCGCCCTTGCCGCCCTTCTCGCGGAAGTACTGGTCGAGGACGCGGTAGGGAACGAACCGGATCTTCACGTCGCCGGAGCTGTCCTCGTGCGTCGCTGTCCTTCTTCGGTGGTAGTCCGATCATGGCACAGACCGCCCAATTCTGCTCTCGGGTGAGGGCGTGCATGTTCCTTCGCTACCCTTTTTCACAATGCGGGCGCGGATGGCTTTCTCCTCTGCGGCTGACCGCGCAGTCCCATCAGCCTCCTTCGCCGTCGCCATTTCCCCCATGATACGGGCCTTGGCAGCCCTTGTCCTCCCCTTCACACCGCGGGCTGCCCGTTCCCGATGGGACTCATAGTCTGCCTGACTGGTAATGGGGAAGGAGATATTTTTTGACTACCAGAACCGCGATGATCTAGCCCCAGAAGACCTGAGCGCCTGTTGAGCCGACGCTATGGAGTCGCGCCGGACAGATCTGTCCGTCGACCGGGCGTTGTCCTCCCAGGAGTGGTGGAGTGCAATGCGCACTGCCATTGCCTCCTCCAGCTCGCATGGGATGACACCCCAGTCGATGGATTCGGACTGGTCCGAGTCATATACGCTGCCCGCCATGCCGGAGATGGTCGGGATCGCCAGAGGTGAGCTCGGGTGTCGACCGAAGTGGAGGGGAGAGGAGCGTGAAGTGGCTAGAATTGGGTCCGGCGAGCGGATGGGGACGAATATATGTGCGGTCGTGTGGGCCAACGTGGGCCGGGTCCGACATGACAAACGCGCCTGGACGCTTCATATCCGCCTTATATTTGGGCTGGATATGAGGGGTGCCAGTCAGCCGGGCGTTGAGGAGGGTTTGTGGCGTTTGGCTGTAGATGCTCTCACCAAGCTAATTAAGTACACACAGGGGGGCGGCTTGGCTTGGCCCAGATCGAATCGATCTTAGGTTAATTCTAGCTTCACATGATTTTCACTGCATTTTGATTTTTTTTATTTAGGAGTAATCGCAAACACACGATGAAACATTCTATGCCAGAAATTTCCCCGGCTCAACTGCACAGTGTGTCAGTGTCGGTCCCAAACAGGAATGTACTACTGCATCACTTTGTTACTTCCCTTTGTTACTACTGAACTAAACAATTATTCTCCATGCGGCACGACAACGGTTTAAGCGCATAGAAGAAAAACCAGCCAAATCCATAGTTTATCACATGAAGCCAAGCTAATTACTCCAGCACATGAACCACTCAGGTCAAACGGATCCAATAAACACCAGCTAATTACTCCTACTTAACACTACTGCCGACCTATAATTAATCTAAGTACAGTTCATGCATGCGGCTTGGCCCACTCACTGGAGCTGTACTTGATTGCGACACTCGAGCACGTACTACCGTCCAACCGCATCTCAATCGGTTTGACTTCGCCATCACAGGCCGATGACGTTCCTGGAGGTGGTGACACCGCCGTCAACGACGAGGTTGTGCCCGGAGATGTACCTCGACTCGTCGCTGGCCAGGAACAGCGCCGCCTCCGCGATGTCCCCGGCTCTCAGCGTCGGGCCCTTGAGCGTCGCCATGCCTCGCACCATCGCCTCCGCCTTCTCCACCTCCTCCGCGCTCACCGGCGCCGGCGCGCCCCCTTCTTCGTCCTCGCCATGGCGCCACGCGTTCACCAGCATTGGCGTGGCCACACCGAAGGGGGACACGCAGTTCACGCGGATGCCGTGCTCCCCGAGCTCGCAGGCCGCGTTCTTGGTCAGCCCCACCAGCGCATGCTTCGACGCCGTGTACGCGTGCGGGCCCATCCCGCCCAGCACGCCGGCCGCGCTCGCCACCGACACGATGCTCCCGCCACCTCGCCGTTGCAGCATGGCCCGAGCCGCGTGCTTCATGCCGAGGGCCGCGCCCAGCGTGTTCACGCGCAGCACGCGGTTGAACTCGGTGGCGTCAAGGGAGGCGATGCCGCCGCTCTTGGCGCCGTTGCTCGCTGGAGGCGCCTGCCGGCCCAGCACGCCGGCGTTGTTGCAGAGGACGTCCAGCCGCCCGTGTCGCTCCACGCAGCACCCGACGGCACGCTCCACGTCGGCCTCCACCGACACGTCGCAGTGCACGTAGGTGCAGCAGGCGCCGCCTAGCGCGGCCGCCAGCGCCTCACCCGCCGCGTCGTCGATGTCGGCGATCACCATGCGCGCGCCGTGCCTGACGAACGCGCGCACGATCGCCTCCCCGATCCCGCGCGCTCCGCCGGTGACGATGGCCACCTTCCCCTCCAGCCTCCTGTGCTGCACCTGCCCAGCGGAAGCGGCAGCGGCATTGTTGGTGGTGGCGCCGAGAGCGCCGGTGCCGGCTTGGGGGGCCTTCTCGGCGGGCATGAAGTCGAGAGCGGTCATGGCTAACAAGGGCGGTGCGGCCTGCGGGTGATGATGTGTGAGGCTTTCAGTTGCAGCTATGGATGGATGAACGAACGGGAGAGTGACGAGACTGAGCCGCACGGACGTCTTTATATAGGGGCCGGATCGGCGGATCGGAGCCACGCGGACGCCGGTGGGGATGGCATTTGGCACCGTCTTCCTCCTCATGGGCCGCGTGTGCACACGTCCGTGTTAATCTGGTGGTGTTAATTCTGTAATTCATTGTCGTTTGACCCTCAACTTCTCACCTACGTTCATGGCGACGGCGAGAGCGATGTATGCATGTCAGACCGACGTCACTGCTCGTTGCCAATATTATACAGTAACACATCCCCGGCTGGTCAAATGATGCCAGCCTGTGGACGTTCACACTGTGTGATTCATTTTCTTTGTGGAGTACTACTCCGTATGTTTGATCATCAGGTGAACTTGTCAAAAATCGCCTTTTTCTCCAAGTCATTATCATAATACGAGAGTAATCATCGTTTACAGAGCTGCGTCTAATTCTAATCGTCATAGTTAGCTTGCATTGCACATTGGAACCTTGCAAGTTGCAGTCTCTGATCGCTGATGTGGCGTCCCAGTCAGCAGGTTGGATACCATTTTGACGTGAGAATATAGTAGTAGATCTTGCTGGTAAAATTTTACTCCCTATGTAAACTGATATAAAATCATTTAGAGCAACTCCAACGCGCCTACCAAAACGGACGGCACTTTTGTCCGTTTTTGTCCGTTTGGATCGGCTCAGCGTGCGCGTTTGGGTCTGGGCATGTGCCCAACGCTGGCCCGACCCATTTTGACGGCGCGAGAAAAAAAATACAATCATTTCTAAAATAAAAACAACATTAGTTAAACATTAAAGCCGGCCACAAAAGCCGGCGAGAGTCCACGCGTCCACATTTGCATTAATGAAAACTAAAAACTAACTAAACTACGAGGCGGCGCGTTGCCCTAGGCGTCGTCATCGTCATCGTCCTCGGGGTCCGTGAGGTCGATGGGCGTCGGCGCAGGGCCGGCCCAGGGAAACGCGTGTTCCAGAGGGTATTCATGTCGGGCGGGGGCCGTGCCGCCGCGGCCTGGCGTCGCGCTCGAGCATCTCGAGGTATTCACCGTGGCGGCGCTCCTCGGCCCGCCCGCTGGCGCCACTGTTTGAGGTACGCCGCCTCCTGCGCCGGCGTCGCCCCCAACCAGACTAGCGGCACGCTGACCCACTCGCGCACTACTCCCGTTCAGGAGTAGTGCTCGATGGTGGACGGCTCCGGCTCCGGCTCGGCTTTGATTGGGGATGGTGGGGCCACCGGCGGCACGACATAGTTGCCCCACCGTGGAGAGGGCCATGGCCTGTGCCATGGCCGCCTCGTACGCCGCCTCCTCTTCCTCGTTCGCCGCCACCCTGCGCCGCTCATCCTCCTCGCTCTCCCGGAAGACCGCCGCTGCGGCCGCCTGGTAGGCGGCCTCCGCCTGCTAGTTCTCCTCGGGGGGGGTTGCTGCGTCGACTTCGAACGCCGCGTCGCCTCGCCTCCTCGTGCTCGAAGGCGAACCATCGAGCCCAGTTGGGCGAGTCGCAGGCGTACGCCGCGTCGCGGCGCTCCTCTAGTCTCAGGAGCGCCCGCCGGCGCCGCACCTCCTCCGCGTACACCCTAGCCGACCGTGGCGCTGCCGGCACTGGGATCCTCTCCGGATCTAGGTGCCAGTCATGCGGCAGGGTGGCGTCAGGGTATGGGAGAGGCACACGGTCTGCTAGTGTCACTCCGCCTGGAGCACTGGCACGCTGATGCGCTGCCTCAGCCGGCGAGCTGGCACCGGCGGAGGCGGGAGGAACTCAGAGGGAAAAGGAATGGCGGTGGTCTTGCCCTTTGACTTGCTGCTGCCGGCGCTGGAGAAGAGCTCCGTCTGGCTTCGTTGGGTGGCTAGGGTTTGCCGCTGACGGGGGAGCAGAGTGTGGCTAGATGGGGACGGGAAGCGGATGAGAACGGCCCCGCCGCACGGTTGGCTTAAAAAAAGATGACCGCCGTCGCAGACGAGTGGGCCGATGGACATAAATTAAGCTGACCGCGGGTAGTTGAAAGACCGCCAGGTGGGGCCGCGGCGGACCGTTCCGCGTCCGCGCCGACGCATTTGGGGCACAAATTCGGCGCGGACGCGAAGTGGACTCGATTTGGGTTTGAGTCGACGCGTTGGGCGTCCTCTTTTATCCACGCCGACCCAAACGGATGGTGGCGGACGAAATGGGTCGCCGCATTGGCGTTGCTCTTAGATCACCATGTGGCGATAGATGGAGAGGAAGGGACAGTATATTCTCTCTCTCTCAGCTGAAACAGCAGAGCTCTAGCTGCAGCCGGTTGACTGCAATAAGAAACTAGAGGCGTGCAGCACCACCCGTTTCTTTTTATCATTTGGCGTCCGTAGTTTGAGCTAATCATGCCCCATATATTTGAGCGCACATGAGCAGATTGATTGGTCTCCGTTTCATCGCATTGCTAGTACTGCATTATGCTATGCTGCCTGCACACTTTCTGCTTGCGAAAGTGCTGTACATTTCCATCTGCCCAGGTAAAAAAAAACAAGCTAGTCACGTCTCAGATGTAGCTCTCCTGATGTCGCAATATCGTCTCCCAGGCAACAGTATACGGAACCCACGGTGATCGTTAATCCATCATCATCTCCACCAAATCACGTAAGATCAATCACCTCCGACTCGACGGAAGTTATACCGAATCCTTTTGACGTTTTATTACTGTCAGTTAATTTGTCACGTCCACGTATCTGACGGTCAGTGTGATTTTTCTCGTTAGACATATGAACGAACGCGAGCACTTGCAGCATAAGCTATGTGGTCTATCAATCAGTTAGTGGCGCTGGGCGTTCCCAGAGTTCACCACGGCTCTCATTGCATCCGCAACCCTTGACAGTTCTTGCCATCGATTATTTCTGACAGTACTTGCCGTCGATTTGAAGAGCTAGGCTAACAGCTAAGCTAATTAACAAGTCGTTTCCCACGCAAAAAAACAAAAAATAAAAAATAGTTAACCACTTGCTTGCTTGCTACTGTGGTGATTGAAATTGATGGCGATGGGACCGCGAGTCCGAAAGCAACAGGTTCGAAGAGATTGACGGCTCCGCCCATGCGCATGCATGTCATGTGATGGGCCACATTACATATCGGCCGGATGTGATTGTCAATGCCGGAGGTCAATGAAATCATCACATCAACTTTTTGTGAACAGTAGTAGTAGTACTGATAAACAATTGAAATTCCGCGCAGTACTTGTTTGGGTTGCTGTGGTTTGCCCCTTTTTTCTTCAAAAGGAGAAAGGGGAATTCCCACTTATGATCAACTTCAGACATATGATATCGGACTTGCTGATTACTTTGTGATTATTTACTAGGATTTGCATGCATGTGAACAACTGATGTTTTCTGCATAGTATCTGCAAAAGGTATGTGAAACTAATACTAGAACGCATGGACTAATTAGCCGTAAAGAAATATAAAAGCGTTTTACAAAGGATTTTTGTAGCTGATGCAATCCACAAAACATTTTCAACACAGCTTGCCGGTTTTTCAGCTCATCCATGCTTATAAAGGTGAGGGAATGGAAGGAAGGAGATACATGCATGAAAGGTATAGACATACCTATTAAGCATCTTCTTTTACAAATGTCAGGTATTTGCTCATTGTAGTTGTATCTGCTCGATATAACGTTTGAACTAAAATGCCCATTATCGAAGGAAGAAAAAACATGCCATGAAGATGTATCACCTAAGTGAAGAAATAATTCAAACCTGGATATTGTGGTGCAACTGGCCGCACTTGGTTGTCATGATTGACACAATTTTGTAGAATTTGAAAGATTTGATTAAATATGAATGAATTTGACACATAAGGTATGCCCAGGACAAATACATGTTGGGTTGTCCACCTCTCAGCTCCACGTCATCTTGAGAAGTTGGTCTAACTTGTTTGTTTGGTGAAAATAGCAAATGGGGTGAATTCTGCTATATGCTTTAGAGACTAAAGCGATAAAAAGGAGCAATCGTCACAAGATATTTTTTTCTGAGAACAGTAATAATCTAACTCTATTAGCCCCAAACTATTAACATAACCACTAGGTATATGTAGCCCAGGGTCGCTGGGACCAGGGGCTGCTCCGCGTTCACTTTATGCCTCTTGACGTCGATGAGATCAGCAAGATAAAGCTGAGCCCGTAGCTGCTGGAGGACATCATCGCATGGGCGCCAGACGCCCGTGGGATCTTCAACGTAAGAAGCGCGTACAAGATGGTCCTCGATGAAAAAAATCGCACATCTATATGTGCAACGAGCAGGGCACCGGACGGCACCGGAGCCGTCTGGGACACGTTATGGGGGTGCCCTGCTCCCCCAAAGGTACGCGTACTGGCTCGGCGAGTGGTGAAAAATGCACTAGCTACTATGGCAAATTTGGCTAGAAGAAATATATCTGATACTGATATTTGCCCTTTGTGTGGTGTGGAATGAGAGGACACGTACCACGTCTTCTGCAGATGCACGAGAGCCACAGATCTTTGGTATGCCATGGAGGAGTCCTGGGGCATGCCAAAGCTGGACACCGTTGCTGATATGGGACCGGAGTGGTTGCTGCACCTACTGGAACGGTGCAGCGAGCAGGAGCGCCTTCCGCTGCTCATGACGGTATGGCGAATATGACATGTACATAATGAGATTACCCACAATAAGCGGGCGCCACCTACTGAAGCATCTCGGCGACTCCTCTCGAGCTACATGGACTCGTTGTTGTGCATTAAACAGCATCCAGATGCGGACATTGCTAAAGGGAATATGGTGCTCCGCTATGGTCAGGCGGAGAGGAAACAACAAGACCACATCCCCCCTGTTGACAACCCAAGGCCCCTGGAGAGATGGAGCGCACCGCCGGAGTCGATGGTGCCTTTGTGGAAGCGGACAAGACAGGAGCTGCTGGTATGATTCTTCATAATTCTGAGGGAGAGGTGATTTTTGCATCTTGCCGCTATCTGCCATCATGTGCGATCGCGCTAGAGGCAAAACTCGCTGCTTGTCGGGAAGGGATTTCATTCACACTTGAGTGGAGCACGCTACCTTTCATCCTGGAGACGGACTGCACCATTGCATTGAGCATGCTCAAGGGCATAGAAGTTGATAGATCACCAGCTACGGTAATAGTGGAGGAAGCAAAACACTTGCTGAGCTTGGGACGACCACATGAAATAACACATGTTAGGAGAGGTTTGAACCGTGTTAGTCATGCACTTGCGCAACTAGGGAGGCAGCCTCGCACAGCAGTCTGGCTACGCCATACCCCTGAACACATCTTAGCCTTATGTAAGCTAGACTGTAATGCTCATGCTTGATGAATGAAGCTTTACATTCGCAAAGAAAAAGCCCACTAGGTATATGTAATACCAAAAACAGGTTGGACCATCATGAGAATGAGATCGACTGTACTCAATACCCGATTAATTAACCCTATTAGCACTAATACTACATTAACCTGTCCCTGTTTCGGTAGTAGACAAATCAAGCCAATGCCACGACATCGCATTATGAAGTGAGCATGGATCTTGGTGTATCTCCATTCTACTCCAAAATAAATGGAGAACGCATCCAAGCAGGCATTCTTTAGCTCCTGCTTGCGCCATCAGATCCTCTACAGTGGACTTGCTGTACAACACTAAAGCTAAGCTAGGATCTCCAATGATCCAAGCTGCCGCATTATTCGCACATAATGCTATATTAGCAGAGTGAAACAATAAACTTACAATTGTGTCGGATTTGGGCCACCAATCAGAGATCTTGTGGCCAAAAAGAATTGCATCTCTGTTGAGCACATCACATCCAGAACAATATAGCTAAGTTCCAGTACTATAGCTTGGCTGGCTAGCATGGTGCTGTCATGCACCAAGGAACATACTTTACGTTAATGCATCTCAATTTTCCCACCACGAGGGAAACTTCCTCATTTCAACAGCCGTGCATATGGTTGCCATTGCCCACGTCCGGAAATCGATGACATGATTATCAGAAGTTTAAGACTATATCCGGACGGCATACGCGTACGTGTGGTGGTTAGCCGAAGAAAAAACAGAAGGTCAAAATTTAAGCAGAAGAAATAGTGAGTCAAAGTTAATTTTATACATATTGATACGGCGTCTAAGTCGTTAGCAACTTTTGGACAAGCCGAGTTTTGGTAGCTGCATGCTGAGTTTTATATTAGTCCACCTCCGTCTAGGTGAATAAGTCATTCATGTAGTTCTAGGTCATTATGAGAATCATACATATTTAGATAGTTAAATCGTCAACCTAAAATTACGCGAATGACTTATTCACCGAGACGGAGGCGTCTAGCCAGTATGTATTACAGTTAGGGAAGTTTTGTCTTACTTCATGGGAACATGCCCGCACAAGCTTTCTTTACTGTTTTGTCTTATAGTTAGGGAAGTTTCTTACTCCATTAAACATTATTTTAAACACGGCAAAGATGTAGACGCCCACAAAAATGCATCTACAAGAGATTGAATCAACACAACATCTTAAGATTAACGAAGTATATGTAAGCAGCAAAACCGGGTTGGCCCATCATGAGAATGAGATCGACTGTACTCAGTATCCCGATTAATAAACCCAAGTAGCACCTAATACCACATTAACCTAATCCAGTTACGGTAGCAGACAAATCAAGCCAACGCCACGACGCCGCATTATGAACTGAGCAGGGATCCTTGTGTATCTGTGTGCTCCTCCAAATTAAACGGAGAATGCATCCAAGCAGGCATTCTTTAGCTACTGCTTGCGCCATCAAATCCTCTTGTGTGGCCCTGCTGCGTACAACACGTACAGAAGCTAAGCTGGGATCTCCAATAACCCAAGCCACCTCATCGATCACTCGCTAAATTAGCAAAGTTGAAGTGCTAATAAACTTACAATTGTGTCTGATTTGGTCCATCAACCAGGGATCGCGTGGCAAAAAAGAATTGCGTCTCTGTTGTATTGAGCACATCACATCCACGGTTAAGCTGTACCACTAGCTTAGCTAGCATGGTGCTGTCATGCACGAAGGAACTTAGTTTATGTGGATCGAATAATGTTAATTTTCTCACCATGAGGGAAGCTTGCCTACATTTCATCGGCAGTGCATATATGGTCGTCGTTGCCTACGTCCGGAAATTGTTGACATGATTATCGAAAGTTTAAGACTATATCTGGACAGCATATGCGTCAAATTAAGCTGTCTGTTTCTTTTTTTCGAAAGTAAGCTGTCTGTTTCTTGTTCATGTGGTACTTGATTAATCAGCAACTTTTGGGCTGTGCTGCATGCTGAATTGTTTAAGGGTTATTACACCGCTACCTGTGCACGGTCAACCTTCCTGGCTTAGTTTGGGAGTAACTTCTGGTTGACATGACAATGTCAACCTGGTTAGCTGTTTTTTTTTGAGCAACTAGACTTTATTTCTCAAATGACGGTCATATCGTTTACAAGGAGGTGAGAAATAAAATCAGGGATAACACCATCCCAAACACCCGGGGATCTAGAATTATAGGAATGTTTTGCTAACAGCCACCTGGTTCGCTTCTCTGTAACAATGATTGAAAGTTATCTTTGAGACATCTAGCGATAATTGTTTGCATTCGGCCAGCACTGCAGCATGTGGTCCCAGGTAATCATCCGACGATTGTACTGATTCAATAGCAAAAGAGCAATCAGATTCTATCTCTGCCATGCTGCATCGCATGCTTGAGAGGAGATACAAGCCATTCCTTATCGCCAACAATTCAGCAGCGTCCACGTCCCTGACGTGCGGGAAGAACCACGATGTGGCGGCAATAAAATCACCACGATCATCCCGAAGTATTGCATCACTAGACCCTGACAATGTCTCCGCGTGGAATGATGCTCCACATTAACCTTCACCATCCCATGACAGGGTTTCTTCCACATTTGTGCGTTGGTCCTTGCTGGTACTTTTGGTGCCAAAGATCTGATATAGTTTGTAGCCAGAACTCGTCAGCTTAATTTCAGATCGGAACGGGTTGACCCTATGGATCCCCGTACGGCCAGGAGGATCAGGCATAAAGTCACGTCGGTTCGGTTATGTACCATGATCCGTATCCATTTTTTTGCATAGTTTTCCAGAAATGACGCCCCATCATCTTGGAATCAAGCGGTCCATTCGCGAAGCAGATCGGGGCGATCGGATTGCTGTGTGTAAAGTAAGGCGCAGGAGCCTGGAATCAAATGATTAACTGGTCCCTGTGTGTGCCTGTCAGCAACAGGGGATTTAATTTCGGGATCGCGTATGCTCTCGGAGAACAATGATCTCCTGCTAATCTTCTTGTCAATCATGCATGAGAAGAGCTGCATGCTAGGTGATCTACATGGATAGGCAGGTGCAGAAGAGCAGCGGCCGATGGAGTAGGATGCATAAGAGCTACTAGTCGACTTGAGTGTGCTAGTCGTGTGACCAAGCAATCCACCACTGGATACATCATGCATACGGACATATAAATACTTATAGGTCCTTTGAACCGAGCGTAACTCAGATGGTTAGGTCCTTGCAGTGAAACTAGCCCATAGGGCTTAAGTCTTAGACTTGACACTGATACTTGCATTTTGCTAGATTTATTTCATGCTTTTCGGCAAAGTCCGTTCAGTTAGAGTAGACGTTTCCGTCGACTACAAAGGCGTATGTGATAACTTCGTCAATTGCAAAATATTGTTCCAGCTCAGTATCTTGGAGGTGCTCATAAAAATAATATGAACATGTATGACTTCATAGAGATGAGTGTATGTGTGTGTACGTGGCATCTGCTTCGTACTGTGTTAAAAAAACCATAGGTGCTTTCGTCTACGTACTTAATAAACTGCTACACGTACTCAAAAATACCCGTATGTGCTCCAACGCCTGCTACTCCGCCTCCTCCTCATCCAGAGAGTTCGGAGCCAAGCCAGCCGCAATGCGAGTGGGGGCTGTGCCTGGATCTCCGCTAGGAGCTCCGATCGGTGCTACAAAGTGAGCATGGCGTAGGTGGTGAGCCGGAGAGGACCATGGCAACCGGCGAGCTCACAACGGTTGGGAGTGGATAACGAGTTCAAAGTGGATGGGAGTGGACAAGAGTTCAGAGTGGATGGGAGTGGCAACACGGACGGGATGATAAGGGTGGAAATGGGCGTGGCTAGGGTTGGGGCTCGCCATCCAGCTTAAATAACCGAATTTGGCCCCTCGGGTGACGCGCCAGAGCAGTGTTCCCATCGTACAATATTAAGAAAGAATCTAAATTACACACACATGTATTGGTTGAGGTGGTAGATAAATTGTCAACCCTGCGATCGATGCGAGCAAGTCTTGTACGTCATAATAGATATTATCACATATGTCCATTCCAGTAAGGGTGAAACGAATTCACTATCACATGTGCCCCTTTTCTCTTCAAAAATAAATATACCATTCCAAACCATTTGGGACACTCCTGGAGTTAGAGGCGACAAGGCAGGCGACAGCCTAACCCTACCCGCCACTTGCGATCTATCCGTCTCACTGTTGCCAGGCAAAGCCCACGCAACATCGGTGGCGGCGGGGAGGTTCGAATTAGTGGTCCTACTCTAGAGGCGCTTGAGGGTTGTCGTGGGACGGTGATGGAGATGGATGTTCGCGCGGCAGTGCGCGACATCAATGTTGGTGAAGCTTGCGGCGGCCGGAGCGATCCAGCGTGGAGGCCTTTATTGGCGGCCCAACTTGTTTGGTCTTCAGAGTTTCTACATGACCGTATTAGCATTTTTTTTCTCCGGGGCGGCGTTTCCTGGTTTGCATCGACGACTTTCCAGCCGCTGCTTCTACAAGCTCCTTGGTTTCAAAAAGTTTGCTTAGCCGAGGCGGTAGCCGAGAGGCGGCATCGAGCAATGCTCACGGCGTGCCACCGGTTGATGCAGGAGCAAGACGACTCCGGCCGGCACCCCCAATTTCTTGAATGTATTTCTACTTTGCTATAAGGGCGTATTTGTAAGGACCTATGATACTTAATATATAGGCTTAGGCCTTTTCGCAAAAATAATAATTTGGGACACTATGTTTATTTGAATCTCCTAGCCACTTCGTGGATCGAAATACCTGACAATTAGTCATTATTAAATTTTCTTTTCACCCTTAAAAAATGCGCTAGAATTCTCATTATAGTACTATTTCTTGAATGTACGTGCACAAGAAGGTTAATTCTATCAAGAAATCAAACTACCTAATTACATCGTGTACCATTGCACATAAAATAGATCACATATTGAATAATTTGTAGGGCCACATAAAATAATAGATCACAAATTGAACTATTTGTAGTCATGAGTCGTGAACATCCCAAAAGATCATGTAGGAGTTGAAATTCATAAGTGTCTAAGTGATCCTTTTCGTTCCTTTCTTTCTTTATAATTTCTTTTATCCCTTTTAAGACCATTCCAAAAGGTTCCTTACCCAACTCTCGGTACATAATGCATGGAACAAGGCAAAATAGAGGTAAAATACATATCCACGAATGATCAATTTGATGATATTCTCACCAAATTTTGAGGGTGCCTAAATTTTTGGTAGATTTGATTGGGGGTGTTAGAGTTCAAGCTATCGAGTACTTCACATTACGCTTAGTAGTTTGTGTTGTTTTAACCTTAATGTGTGAGTTAGGTTTTTGAGTTTGCAAGGCGATCACCAACCTATAAGATTCTTCCCCAGATATACGAGACATTTCAAGACAGAGGTCTTTTGTAAACTAGAGAGTTGTAATGCGGCTGGCGTCGTACTGGGTCTGAGCTTGTGCTTGTCGGGTGCTGCTGTGAGCCCATATAAAGAAATGAAAAACCCTGAGCACACTACAACCCTGAGCGTACTGGGTCGGAGCTCGTGCTTGTCTGGTGCCGCTTGTCGGCTGAAGTGAAGTCCAACTACATATGCCCGAATGATAAGCTTGCTAATGTTCTCACCAAATATTTAGGGCGCCTGAAGTTTTGGTAGATCTGACATAATAGGTTGGTTCATGAGATCTGAAATACGCGCATCTGCCCCCGCGTCGTCCCTGCAAGCGACTCGGGTGGCCACGCCGCCAGCGCCGCCTAGTCTCCTGCTGGCTGCCCTGTCCCTCGCTGCCGCTGGCCGGAGTCGCCAGGGCAAAGCCCCTCACAATGGCTGGCGGTAGCGGGAGCGCAGCCACACGTGCATGCTCCTCTCTTCCCGATTGTTTCGCGCCAACACCCATGCTTTGCCTGTGTCGCCGACGGTCGGTCCCAGCCTTCTTTGGCTCGCCTTATTGCCTCGTCTTACAGCGTGGCCATGGCTGCCCTGGCCAGCGCGTGAGCTCCATAGTGGCTGTCACCGGCATTCGCGACCCCATGCTCCCTCCGTCGTTCGGGTCGCAGATCTAGCAGCCTAGCCCGATCGGATGGCTTCCGACCTAAGGCTGGCGTCGTGTAGGCTCGATCAGAGTTGCATGCGGGTTGGTCGTGGGCGTTTTCTCCAGTGTGTGGCTCTGGACGTTGGTTGTTGGTCATCGGTGGAGGTGAACCAGGGATGGTGGGTGCTACGGCCAGGCGGGTTCCAGCGCTCTTGCTCTAGGCGAGCGTATAGATCTGCCTTTCGTGCTCTTGATCTGGCAATGTCGCCCTCTAAGCCCACGCATCTGGGAATGGCTCTCTCTGGCGAGGTGCTCTGTCATCGGTGTTGGTCTTTGGTGACCACTTTGGCCTGCAATGGTGGCCTCGCTGTGGATTGCAATGCCCATCAAAAGGCCTTCACATGGGTTACTGCCTACAAATCTAATGGTTTCCTTCGGCGGTGGGATCCAATCTATGGACGACGACCTGACATAGGGGGTATGGTTGTGCAATGGCGGAGACCGGTTTCTAGCCCAGCACTAGCAGCTGTTAGGATTGTGAAAAAGTGGTGGTGATAACACATGATTAACTCTGATGGTGATACTTCTTGAGTACGCGGTCTTGAGCTCCGGGGGTGAAAATCTAGGTCTAAACCGAGTTAGTTATACTTGGCAATGGCGATGTTTTGCATCCTTATCTTGTTGAAGGCATTGCTCGGATATGCTCAGACAGGTTCTTTAGGGAGAAAACTTTGACTCTGGCCTTGGTGGTTGGATCCGGTGACGACCGCGCACAAGTGTCATTTCCTTCATGAAGGCATTGTTGTTGAAGATCCTAGTTGTCATTGTGGTGTCATGAAATAGTTGGTGTGGATATGGTAATTGCTATAGTTTGTCGATCGCGGATTTGATTGCTTCAGGGTTTTTCCTTTTCCTCGCTTAGGCATAGTTTTGATCTTATATGACTTTGCTATTCGCTGGGGAATTTTCTTTGTGTGCGTGCATTTGTGTTAGTTATGTGCATCCTAGTTATGCAGAGGCTGGATGTGTGCTCATTATGTTTGTATCCACTTGAGGCTTCACTTTGAGTAAATAAAATTCACCCTTTATCAAAATATATATGCTCTGGTGGGTGTGTATTGGTTTAACCATGTCATGTCAGTTCAGATTTGGTGTTTTTTTTTTTGCAATGTGATCACGAGTCTATAACATGCTACCAGGTCATACGAGACCTTTCGAGATAGAGGTCATTTATGAATCGGGGAGTTGTAATCCAGATGGTGTTGTGTCGGGTTTGAACTCGTGCTTGTTAGACGCCAGTGCCAGTCAATATAAAGCGATGGAAAACCCCGAACGTGCTGCAAGATATCACGGCGTAAAAATATTGTCTCTGTTCGAATTCTAGGGTTTAGCATGTTATCACATGTGTTGAAGGCGACCATATCACATCCGATATCAAACAACAAATCAACACCGTTGTGTAAACAAAAAATCAGCAGGACATACACAAACATATCGATACTCGGTATCATTACATCGATAGCTATAAATACTATTATGAACAACATATCAAAAAGTGTTGTGCTCCCGTACCCTTCGGTGCTGTCTGGACCCAACCGGCGCGCCATCCTTAACCCAGGCGCCACATCTACTCCAGCAAGCAATCATGTCTGTCTGTCACCACAACTTGTTGATTTTTGAACTTTGTAGTAGTGTACTGTCAAAGTCATCGTTGCTGGTCAGTCCGCTAGTGTCCGGTTTGACACAACTGTAGTACCACTTGCCAGTGGACACAACAAGGTTTGAGTTTTTCTATCTTCGGTCCGTCCGTTCTAACCCTCTGCAAAGTCACACTCCGTTCTGCCGCCGATACATGGTTTTCTCTCCATTTTCAGTGTTTATTCATCCAGAGTTCAGAAAAGTACGATCCCGAACTCATTGTCAACCAGCGTCAAGCCTGGTAAGCTATATCTCAAAAAACAACAACCAGCGACACGCCACACCTTCGGTTCGTGAGATTGAGTTTGTTTAGCTCTCTACAAGCATGGCAGTAATTGTTTTTAAGATGCCTTGTACTTTCGGTTCAAACATTTTAATGTAAATGCTGAGTCTTATTTTTGTACATGAAGAAAACGGTTTTAATTTTATAATTACAGGTTACGCTTGAGCAGCAAAAGTTTTTCAATACATGGGAGTCCTTGGTGAAGCCACTTGACGATGGTACTATAATTGGCCGGTCAATCTGCTATTAGTCTTACGCCCAGTTCTTTTGCCAGAATCTGGGATTCTTCCAGAATCCGACCCTTACCCAGCTTCTCTCAGAATCTTTGAGCCCCATTTATTTTACAATCCTATCTATTTAGACCCTAACTAGATAGGATTATAAAACAAATGTGGCTCACAGAATCTTTGAGCCCCATTTATTTTACAATCCTATCTATTTAGACCCTAACTAGATAGGATTATAAAACAAATGTGGCTTACAGATTCTGGGAGAAGCTAGGTAAGGGTCGGATTCTGGAAGAATCGCCGGATTGTGGCAAAAGAACTGGGCCTTATTCACAAGAAGCAAAACATTCTCTCTACCACAGCGGTGGTACTATAATTCTCACTGCATTTGAGTTTTCCGTTTTGCTAATTCAGAATTTCAGATGAACAACATCACTGGCAGGGGGAACAAAATGTGTACTCCTTCCATAAAGAAATATAAGAGCGTTTAGATCACTACTTTAGGTAGAGAAAGTACAACGCTCTTATATGAAAATCCTTTTCTGAGCCTGGACTCATCTGCACCCATGTTGAATAAAAAATCAAAACAAATACTAGAAAAATTCAAAAATTCCAAATTCTTTTCACATGGTAGAAAATTTGACGCGTGAGTTCTGTCCCAATTTTCAAATCATTTGGATAACTGAACAACTCTCGGCAAAAAAAAAAACAAAAACAAATTCGGGGTCTATAAAACAGTTTACTGTTTATATACTATTTTGACCCGATTTGTCTTTTTTTGCTGAGAGCTACTCAAATGTCTAAATGAGCTAATATTTGGAGCGAACCTCACGCAAAAAAATTGTTTACCATGGGAAAAAATGGAAAATTTTGAATTTTTCTCGTATTTGTTTTGAATTTTTTTCTGACCGGGTGTAGATGAGTCTGGGCACCGAATCGCTGCACTTGCTGTTATATTTTTTTTTTACAGAGGAAGAATAAAGAATATTAGTATAATTCTTGAGACCAATCCAGCAGGAAGCGAGATCACAAACACACGCTGGAACATGCTGTGCAGCGACTGAACTGAACTCTTTCTGGTCAGTGGGTGTGGCTGCCTCGATCCGGCACAATAATTAAATATACTAGTACTACTTAATCAGGCAAATCCATAGTTCATCACATGAACCACTCACTCAGGTCAAACAGATGGAATAAACACCAGCTAATTACTCCTACTTACCACTAGTGCCAACCTATAATTAATTAGAACTAAGTACAGTTCATGCATGCGGCTTGGCCCACTCGCTGGAGCTGTACTTGATGGTGACACTCGAGCACGTACTACCCTCCAACCCAACTGCATCTCAATCGGGTTGACTTGATCGTCACAGGCCGATGACGTTCCTGGAGGTGGTGACGCCGCCGTCGACGACGAGGTTGTGCCCGGAGATGTACCTCGACTCCTCGCTGGCCAGGAACAGCGCTGCCTCCGCGATGTCTCCCGCCCTAAGCGTCGGGCCCTTGAGCGTCGCCAAGCCTCGCACCATCTCCTCCGCCTTCTCCACCTCCTCCGCGTTCACCGGCGCTGGCGCGCCCCCTTGGTCGTCCTCGCCATGACGCCACGCGTTGACCAGCATTGGCGTCGCCACGCCGAAGGGGGAGACGCAGTTCACCCGGATGCCGAGCTCCCCGAGCTCGCAGGCCGCGTTCTTGGTCAGCCCCACCAGCGCGTGCTTCGACGCCGTGTACGCGTGCGGGCCCATCCCGCCGAGCACGCCGGCGACGCTCGCCACCGACACGATGCTCCCGCCGCCGCCACCGCCGCGGCGCTGCAGCATGGCCCGGGCCGCGTGCTTCATGCCGAGTGCCGCGCCGAGCGTGTTCACGCGCAGCACGCGGTCGAACTCGGCGGCGTCCAGGGACGCGATGCCCCCGCTCCTGGCGCCCTTGCTCGCTGGGGGTGCCTGCCGGCCCACCACGCCGGCGTTGTTGCATAGCACGTCCAGCCGCCCGTGCCGCGCCACGCAGCACCCGATGGCGCGCTCCACGTCGGCCTCCACCGACACGTCGCAGTGCACGTAGGTGCAGCAGGCGCCGCCCAGCGCGGCCTCCAGCGCTTCCCCGGCCGCGTCGTCGATGTCGGCGATCACCACGCGCGCGCCTTGACGTACGAACGCGCGCACGATCGCCTCCCCGATCCCGCGCGCCCCGCCGGTGACGATGGCCACCTTCCCCTCCAGCCTCCTCTGCTGCTGCTGCACCGGCATGGCGGCAGCGGCGGCGGCATTGTGGGTGGTGGTGCCAAGAGCGTCGCTGCCGGCTTGGGGGGCCTTCTCGGCGGGCATGAAGTCGAGAGCGGTCATGGCTGGCTAACAAGGGCGGTGCGGTGATGATGTGTGGGACTTTCAGTTGCAGGTATGGATGGATGGACGGGAGTGGGACGAGATCGAGCCGCACGGACGTGTTTATATAGGGGCCGGAGCGGCGGATCGGAGCCACGCGGACGCCGGTGGGGATGGCATTTGGCACCGTCTTGGTCCTCATGGGCCGCGTGTGCACACAAACGTAGCGGCTGTGTCAATCCGTGTTAATTTGGTGGTACTAATTCATTGTCGTTTGACCCTCATCTTCTCACCTACGTTCATGGCGAAGGCGAGAGCGATGTATGCATGTCAGACCGACGTCACCGCTCGGTGCAAATATTATTACAGTATAACATACGTATCCCGGGCTGGTCAAATGATGCCAGCCTGTGGCCGTTCACACTGTGATTCAGTTTCTTTGTAGTACGTGTGCTGGATCATGAGGTCAAGAATCACCTTTTCTCCAAGTCATGGTTAACTACCGAGCAAAGTATAGAGTAATCATCGTTTACCGAGCTCTCTCTTCTAATTACAGTCAGCTTAGTTGTTAGTCTTGAACTGCACACTGGACCCTTGCAAGTTGCAAGACGCTCGAGCGTCTTTCCGTGGCTGACAGCTGAGAGTCTCATGTGAGCAGTTTGGATACCACTTTAACATGAGATATACTCCCTCCGTTTCTAAATACAAGTCTTTGCGAAGATTTCACTATGAACCACATACAAATGTATATAGATGCATTTTAGAATGTAGATTCACTTATTTTACTTCGTATATATAGTTCATAGTGAAATTTTTACAAAAACTTATATTTAAAAACGGAGGAAGTAATACTTAGTACTTATATTTAGAGTAGATCTTGTTGATAAAAATTTAGTTTGCATCTAGTGATGGATTGGACGGAGAGGAGTGAGCGTATATTCTCTCTCTCTCAGCTGAAACAGCAGAGCTATAGCTGCAACCAGTTGACTGCAATAAGAACATGTCTAGTAGAACCCTCAAACACTTAAAGTAGTTTTAAGGGTTGAGAAGTGGCAGTTTTTGGCACTTTTAAGGGTTGAAAAACATGGGCAAAGACTAGAACCCTCAAACCCAACCCTTAAACTGCTTTAAGGGTTGGATTTGAGGGTTCTAGTCTTTGCCTCAACCCCAACCTTTAAAACTGGCATTTCATATATCACACATGTCATCACATTTCATCATATGACATATCACAAATTTCATCACATTTGACATAAAACAATAATCATTCTAGTTATTATTACACCACCGAATAATCTTTGTATCTTCCTCGTTTGGTGCCCGAAGATACTGCTCAACTCCATCTACACAATACAACAGACAATAAATTGTGAGTGCCAACAATGAATCGAAAAGGAAAAAATGAAACAAAAAGAAAGAAAAGGAGGCATACCTGCGGGGAGCTCGGGCGACACGGTTGCCTCTCGCCCTCCCCGGCCTCTAGTGCGGGCGAGGAGGCCTGGGGGGGGGGGCGGGGGACGAGGCACGAGCGGCCGTGGGGGGGGGGCGGGGCGGGCGGCTCCTCCGGCTGCTGCTGGGTGGAAGGCGGCGGGGAACGGCGGATCCAGCGGCGAGGACTGTGGCGCAGTTGCAGCGGCCTCACATGCGTTGAAGGGAGGCGTGGGGCGGCTGGAATGGCGGCAGGCGGCGGCCAACGGCTCGGGTGGGAGCGGGCGGGAGGTTGGGGACGGGGAAAACTCCCTCCCGCGCTCAGCCGGAACACGGGTACGGGTTGAGGTAGTTTTCGCCACCCAACCCTCACTTTTACAGGTTGGGAGGGGGTTTGAGGGTTGGACCCTTAATTTTTTTTAAAGGTTTAAGGTTTAAAGGGTTCTAGTATACGCGTTTTTTCGCTCGTAAATTGTAAAAAAACGGTTATTTATAAGAGTTTGAGGGTTTGAGGATACTACTAGAGATACTCTAATAAACTAGAGGCGTGCAGCACGACCCGCATCTTTTAGACATGTTGCGTCCGTGGTTTGAGCTAATCATGCCCACATATATTTGAGCGCACATGACCGCATTCATTGGTCTCCGTTTTCATCACATTGCCAGTGCCGCTTATGCTATGCTAGCTGCACTCTTTCTGCTTGTGAAAGTGCTGTTCTTACAAGCTAGTCACGTCTCAGATGTAGGCTCTTCTGTTGTCGCAATATCGTCTCCCAGGCAACAGTGTACGGAACTCACGGCGATCGTTAATCCATCATCATCTCCACCAAATCACGTAAGATCAATCACCTCCGACTCGACGGAAGTTATACCGAATCCTTTTGACGTTTTATTACTGTCAGTTAAGTTGTGACGTCAACGTAACTGACGACCAGCAAGATTTTTCTCATTAGACATGAACGAACGTGGTGAGGCCTATCAATCAGCTAGTGGCTCAGGCGTTCCCAGAGTCCACCACGGCTCTCATTGCATCGCAACCCTTGACAGTTCTTGCCATCGATTTGAACAGCCAGGCTAACCGCTAACCTAATTAACCAGGCGCTTCCCGCGCAAAAAAATAAATAAAAATTAACCACTTGCTTGCATGTTAGCTATAGCCTATACTAGGTGATTAAAATTGATGCGATGGGACCGCGCGTCAGAAAGCAACAGCGTCGAAGAGATTGACGGCTCCGCCCATGCATGCATGTCATGTGATGGGCCACATTACATATCGGCCAGATACGATTGTCAATTCTGCCGGAGGTCAATTATATCAGAGTTAAAAGCACGCCAGGCCCATAAACTTGTCCGCTCCGTGATGGTTTGGCCCAACAACTTATAAAAGCTCACTCCACCATCCAGGAACTATCCCCCGATGTGCAAAAAAACCCAAGCCCAATCCCGAAGCTACATTTGGCGCCACGCTGGCGCAGGTGGGCCGAGGCGGTCGTCGCGCCACTTTGCAGAAACCCCCATCACGCTGGAATTAATTAACCCGCACTCCACAGCTGGGCTGCACGCGGAAAATATACAAATAGGGGCTCATATCGTTTCGTTCTCCATTTTCCGCCCTTGTCTCTTCATCTCTTTCAGCTGAACTCGCACGGTGGCGACGCTTGCAGTTCCGGATGACGTCAGCCACCTTGGCGACGTCGCCGGCAAGCTTTACGGCCATGGAGCCGCCCGATTCCGTCGGTTGTGTGCGGGATCCCGGAGCTTTTCCTCCTGATTATGGTACGCCCCTAAGTCTGCATCTTTCCCTCTCTTTGTGGTACTTTTTTTTGGGGCAGGGGTTTGGTAGGGTTCTAGAAATAGACGATCGGTTGGATGAATGGGCTAGGACGATCTGGACGGCGGGCGCGCTGCATGTAGTGCTTTGTTGTTGTTTTGTGTGTGTTCTGATGGATGGATGCTGGTTAGGGTTTGGCGGCTTCAAGCTTTTTCAGAGAGAAAACTTTGTAATTTTGGTGGATTTCATAAGAAAAGTAATGATTTTATACGTTGTGAATATGAATGTTCAGTATTGGTACTTATTTTAGCATGTATGTAAACTGCTGCTGTATTATGATGTTGTGAATCTACTGCCATGCCCTGTTTTCTTCATGCCCTGTTTTCTGTCAGCATTTTAAACTGCTGCTTATTATGCTGTTGTGATATACTGATTTGGGAGTGTTTCCTGTCGTTGTAATGCAGTGTGTGATGCAGCTATGGGGATGGCAGTGGACACTCCTTTTTTCACACTGGAAATAGAGCACAATGGATTTTTCTGTGGACCAAACAGTAACATTGAATACACAAGTGCTACTGTTGAGACCCTGGACTATCTGAATGCAAACACTTTCTCATATTCTGTGATTGAAAATCATTTGAAATGGCTAGGCTATCCTGTCAGTGAGCACAATATATATTGGTGTAGGCCTGATCATTTTTTGTCAGATGGTCTGATTCCCATTAGAGGAGATGGTGATGTTCAACACATGTTGAAATCTAGTGCAGATCACAAGGTACTGCAGATCATGATTGATCACACTGGTTTCATCCAAGTTTGCAGAGCTGATGTCATTTACAAAGGAAGCATGATTTCTAGTTCAAGGGCTGTTTCTATTGGTGCAGTTTCCAGTAGTACAATTGTTCCAGCTGTTGAGGAAGAACCTGTGTCAGATATTGCAGCAGATGCTTATAGTGCAGAACATATTCAGATTGAAGCTGTTGAGGAAGAACAAGCAGATACGGACTCAGATTTTAGTGATAGTGACTATGAGATAGATGAGGGAGATGATGATCTATTTGATGACAACATAGACTATGATGTGACTGAAGAACATGAGGAGGAGGAGAAAGATGTGGAGCCAGAGTATGTTCTTGAAGATGAAGACTTGCATCTGTCCAGAGAAGAAGAAGAGAATTTGAAGTATAAGTTCAGGGCCTTCAATGCCAAAGTTGACATGAAATCCCCTATCTTCAAAGTGGGGATGGTATTTGCCGATGTAAAAGAATTAAGACATGCTTTGACTGCATACTCCATTAGGAATAGAGTCCAAGTCAACAAAGTGAAGAATGAGAAGACAAGGCTAGATGCTATTTGTGAGAGAGGTTGCCCATGGATGCTGAAAGCTGGAAATGACAATAGAACAGGAGGGTTTGTTATTAAGGCATATTCTGGAGAGCATAGATGTCAAAAGAAATGGAAGTTGAAGTTACTAACTGCAAAATTCCTCACACAGTATTTCATGGAAGAATTCAGAAATGACCAGAAGATGGCACTAGGAACATTTTCAAGGAAAGTAACCTCTGAGTTCAATGTGACACCAAACAGATGGAAACTTGCTAGAGCTAGGAAACAAGCTTTAAAGGAGATACATGGTGATGAACATGAACAGTTCAACAGGTTGTATGATTATGGAAATGAGTTAAGGAGGTGCAACCCAGGATCCACATTTCTTTTGTCTACTACACTTGTGAAGGACAAAGATTTCCCAATGGGCAGGAAGTGTCTCAAACAATTGTACTGGTCATACGATGCTTGTAAGAGAGGTTGGCTTAAGGGTTGTAGGCCAATAATTTTCATTGATGGATGTCACATGAAGACCAGATACAAAGGGGTGCTGCTTAGTGCTGTAGGAATAGACCCCAATGATTGTATTTACCCTATTGCCATGAGCTGGGTAGAAGTGGAGTGCACAAGCTCTTGGGAGTGGTTTTTAACCACTCTTAGAGATGATCTGAATATAATAAACACTGCTCCCTTTACAATCATGAGTGACAAGCAAAAGGGTTTAATAAATTCAGTTCAAAAAGTTTGGCCAGATGCAGAGCACAGATTTTGTGTCAGACACATTTATCAGAATTTTCGTGAGAAGCACAAAGGAGAAGTGCTTAAGCAGGATTTCTGGGCCCTTGCTAGATCTACACATGAAGTTAAGTGGAGAGAGAACTGCAAGAAGATGGATGACCATAGCTCTGCTGCATTTCATTGGACAGAAAGATTGGATGTGAAGACATGGGTCAAAGCATTTTTCAGTGTTTTCAGCAAATGTGACATCTTGCTCAACAACAATTCAGAAGTTTTTAACAGGTATTAGTTCACCACCTTTATGTTATAAGCTACCTAACTTATCACAGCCATTTTAGCCTTCTTATTTGGTATAACTTGATCTTCTTATCTGGTATAACTTGATCTGCTTATCTGATACAACCTGATAGCTTATCTGATATAAGTTGATTGCTTATTTGATATAAGTTGATATGCTTATTTGCCATACAAGTTGTTCTGCTGATCATTTCTTATCTGTTTTTTTTTTGTCTGGACAGTTACATCTTGGATGCAAGAGAAATGGCAGTACTTTCAATGCTGGAAAATATATTCTACAAGATAATGCATAGGATGATGAGCAAACAAAGGGAAGCAGTGGAAAAATGGACAGGGAACAGGGTTTGTCCTAAGATATTGAAAAAACTTGAAAAAAATACAGAGTATGCAGCTAACTGCCATGTTTCTGGAGCTGGACAAGAGCTATTCAGGGTTCAATCTGGCAACTCCAGCTACACAGTTGATCTGTGTTTGCACACCTGTGACTGTAAGAGATGGCAGCTTTCAGGGGTTCCTTGTGGACATGCAATTGCATGCTCGAGAGAGGAGAGAATTGACCCACAGACTTTGGTGCATGACTGCTATACTGTGCAAACCTACCTGAAGGCCTATGGATATACCCTAGTTCCTCTAAGAGACCCAAAGCAATGGGAGAAGGTAAATGGGGAGAGAGTGTACCCACCAGTGTTCACAAAGCAAGTTGGGAGGCCCAAGAAAAATAGGAAGAAGAAACCTGAAGAGAAGTTGAAAGGTGGAGTAAGATATTTGAACAAAAAAGGTGTCAGCATGCATTGCTCCATATGTGGGAAAGCTGACCATAACAGAAGGGGACACTACAAGTACATGGAAGCCCAACTAGGAGGAGGATATGAGATGGATGAAAATTTTGATGATCCATCATTTCTGCAGGTTTGTCTCCAACTTTTCTCTTCAAACTGTGCATAAATTTAAGTTGTTGGTGTCATTACGCTGATTTACTTAAGTCATGTTCATTTTGTATGTGCAGAACATATTCCCTCACTTGGCAAACCCTATCCTAGATCCTAGCCAAGAACCAGAGTCTATGGTTTTCAGCATGGCACAAAGGCAGAGGTCATACAGAGCTCCCAATAGAAACCATGGCCCATTGCCAGATCAATCCTCTTTTGTTGCAGCTGCTGGTGCTGCAATTCCCCAGCCTAGAGTTGTTACAACTGAAATGAACATAGGCAGGATTACAAGGGCAACAAGAGGAAATGATCAAGCTGAAGGATCTGCAGCAGCTGGTAGAGGTAACAAAAGGCAGAGAGGTGCTGGAAGAGGAATATCAACAGGTGCTGGGAGGGGGAGAGGAAGATCAACAAGTGCTAGGAGGGGGAGAGGATCTTTAGGCCCTGGGAGGGGTCAAGAATTAGGTGTTTGCACATCTTCAGGCTTTGTCAGGGGTCAAGAATTTGGCAGGGGAGGATTTGGTGTTGGCACATCTTCAGGCTTTGGCAGGGTTGGCACATCTTCAGGCTTTGGCCGGGGAGGATTTGGTGTTGGCACATCTTCAGGCTTTGGCAGGGGAGGATTTGGTGTTGGCAGCGGTGCGTATTACATGCTTTTTGGAGAAGACATGCCAACACAAATCCCAGATCTGAATGGTCCAGCTGATGTTTGAATTATCCTTGCAAGTTCATGAATGTACTTTATTTTGTGGCAAGTTCATGAATGAACTTTATTTTGTGGCAGCAAATGTAAGAGTTCATGAATGAACTTCCTATAGTGATGTTAGGATGACAGCAAACTCCATGGTGCTGCTTTTAAGATTAAATGTATTTTGTGACAGTAAACTCTTATATGCTGCACTTGTTTAAGTGATGTTTGAACTACTCTCTGCTGGTTAAAATATGTGTCAAAGTCTGAATTTTTTCTGAATATCTCTATGTACAGCATATTCTGAATTTTTTCAGCCATTTCACCTGTGTATTTCTGGATGTTTTAAACTACAGCAGATTCTGATTTGTTTCTATGTTTCAGTCTGAAACTTTTGTCAAAGTCTGAATTTTTCAGTCATTTTACCTATGTGTTTCTGAATATCTCTATGTACAGCACATTCTGAATTTTTTCAGCCATTTTACCTGATGTTTTAAACTACAGCAAATTCTGATTTGTTTCTATGTTTTAGTCTGAAACTTTTGTATTTTAAAATAGCAAAAAAATAAAATGGTTTGGCCTGAGTATTGAACCCAAGACCTGCTGTTCTGCTCTATTGTGCTATGCCAACAGAATAGGAATAGTGCTTTGTCTTAGTACAGCCACTCTCACATATTGAATCAACTTTCGAAGTGCGGGTTAATTAATTCCAGGGCGAGGGGGGTTTCTGCAAAGTCGCGCGACAACCGCCTCGGCCCGCCTGCGCCAGCGTGGCGCCAGATGTCGCTTCGGGATTGGGCTTGGGTTTTTTTGCACATCGGGGAATAGTTTCTGGGTGGCGGAGTAAGCTTTTGCAAGTTGGTGGGTCAAACCATCACGGGGCGGACAAGTTAGTGGGGCTGGCGTGCTTTTAACTCATTATATCATCACATCAACTTTTCGTGAACAGTAGTACTGATAAACAATTGAATTTCGTGCTGTACTTGTTTCGGCTGCTGTGGTTTGCCGCTTTTTTCTTCAAAAGGAGGGAGGGGAATTCCCACTTATGATCAACTTCAGACATATACTATCGGACTTGCTAAATAACTATGTAACCATTTCTAGGACAAGTATTTCTGGACGGAGGGAGTATAAGTCTATCTGTAGATTTCAACCAATGACATCATATGAAGCAAAATGAGTGAATCTACACTCTAAAATATGTCTACATACATCCATATGTAGCGGTTTATTTGAAATCTCTAAAAAGACTTATATTTAGAAACGAAGGAAGTATTAGAAAACGGAGTAACTTTGTAATTATTTACTCCCTTCGTCCGAAAATACTTGTCCTAGAAATGGATAAACGAAATATGTACGTGGCAACCGTGTGGCAGATTGCAAAACTGCCACACGATCTCATCGACGTCCGTTTTGAATCTAGCGGAAATATGTATCGCATATGGCATCCCCAACAGTGGCGGCGAGCAGGCGGTGTGCCGCAAGGGGGAGCAGCAACCCGCCCCCATCAAGAGCCGCTCCGCGCGCCAGGTCACCGCGTTGCCGCCGCCGGGAACCTTCTTCCGACAACTTACTAGAAACACCGCGGTGACTTTTTTGACTGAGAGAAAGAACATACCCCGATAACTAATGTGAAAATAATATGATAAATACGAACCGCATACCCAATAACTTTTGTACAAATATCGCAGAAACTTTTAACCAAGTGGAAAAGGTTTTTTAGAAACATCCCCCGATAACTTATGTGAAAATAGCAGGGTAATATATGAATCACGTGCCTACTAAATTAAGTACAAACACCTGCGGTAACTTTTGGCTGGGTGGGGGGTGGGGGTAGGGGGGGGTTGCTAAAAATATAACCTCAGTAACTTATGTGAAAATTGCACGGTAAGTTGCATACCACAGGCTTGGTAACTTATGTAGCCGAGGCGTGGTAACTTTTGACCCAAGAAAAGATTCGTCGGAACATACCAACATGGGATCTAGTTTCGGAGATCTTCCCACGATGAATCTTTTATATGAAAACGGTTTTTACATCGGACCGACGGTTTGAGCTATAAAACATTTTAAATTTTCAGAATAAGGAAAACCGGTGACATGAGCTTTTTTGCCCTCTAGTGCATACATGCATGTGCATGTGGAGAAGGTGGGAGAACCATGTTTATGCCCTCGGTAACTTATGTGAAAAAAAATAGAACGGTAAGTTGCATACCACAGGCATGGTAACTTGTGTCGTCGAGGCATGGTAACATTTGATCAGGAAAAAGTCATCGGAACATACCAACATGGGATCTAGTTCCGAAGATCTCATCGCGACGAATCTTTTATGTGAAAACGGTTTTCTCATCGGACCGACGGTTTGAGCTACAAAATATTTTGAATTTTTGGCATAAAGAGAATCTAGGATAACATCAACTTTTTGTCCTCTAGTGCATGCATGTAATTAGAGGAAGGAATGCACATAGAAGAAGAGTGATTCTTCCTAATGTAATTATTCATGTAATTAAAGGGAAATAATAAGATGTGTGTGGTAGTTTTAGCTATGTGGCCCACCTGTGCCAAATATTGCAGTCCATGGATAAAATAGATGTATCTATAACTAAAATAAGTCTAGATACAACTATTTCTAGGACAAGTATTTTTGGACGGAGGGGGTTTAAGTCTATCTATAGATTTTAACAAGTGACTCCATATGAAGCAAAATGAGTGAATCTACACTCTAAAATATGTCTTGATACATCCATATGTGACAGTTCATTTGAAATCTCGAAAAAGATTTATATTTAGAAACGGAGGGAGTATTAAGATTTGTATGCATGCTAGTACTACCCTTTGCTGTGTTGATTTCTACACTCAAGTGCAAACAAGTGACGTTTCTGCGTACTATCTGCAAAAGGTATGTGAAACTAGTACTAGAACGGGTGGAGTAATTAGTAGTACTCTCTCCGTAAAGATATATAAGAGCGTTTTTCCTCTAAAAAAATATAAGAGCGTTTTTAGTGATCTAAACGAAGGGAGTATAAAGGATTTTTCTACCTGATGCAATCCACAACATTTTCACTGCTTGCCGTTATTCAGCTCATCCATGCTTACTGAAGGTGAAGGAATGGAAAGAAGGGGATATATGCATGAAAGATGTAGACATGCCTATTGAGCATCTTCTTTTGCAAATGTCAGGTATTTGCTCATCGTAGTTGTATCAGCTCGATATAACATTTGAACTAAAATGCCCATGCATTATCGAAGGAAAAAAACATGTCATGAAGATGTATCACCTAAGTGAAGAAATAATTCAAACCCGGATATTGCAGTGCGACTGGCCGCACATGGTTGTCATGGTTGACACAATTTTTTAGAATCTGAAAGATTTGATTAAATTTGACACATAAGGTATGCCCAGGACAAATACATGTTGGGTTGTCCACCTCTCAGCTGCCACGTCGTCCTGACAAGTTGGTCCAACTTGTTTGTTTGGAGAAAATAACATATGGGGTGAATTATGCTATAAGTTTTATCGACTCAATTGTCGCATCAAGGCGATACAAAGGGGCAATCGTCGCAAGATTTTTCTGAAAACGGTAACAACCTAACCCAATTAGCCCTAAACTATTAACACATAACCACTAGGTATATGTAATACCAAAAACAGGTTGGACCATCATGAGAATGAGATCGACTGTACTCAATACCCCATTAATTAACCCAATTAGCACCTAATACTGCATTAACCTGTCCTAGTTTCGGTGGGAGACAAAACAAGCCAATGCCACGATTTATGAAGTGAGCATGGATCTTAATGTTGGGGAACGTAGTAATAATTCAAAATTTTCCTACGTGTCACCAAGATCAATCTAGGAGATGCTAGCAACGAGAGAGAGGGAGTGCATCTTCATACCCTTGAAGATTGCTAAGCGGAAGCGTTACAAGAACGCGATTGATGGAGTCGTACTCACGGCGATTCAAATCGCGGAAGATCCGATCTAGCGCCGAACGGACGGCGCCTCCGCGTTCAACACACATATAGTCCGGGGACGTCTCCTCCTTCTTGATCCAGCAAGGGGAGAGGAGAAGTTGAGGGATAGCTCCGGTAGCACGACGACGTGGTGGTGGAGCTTGTGGTTTTCCTGCAGGGCTTCACCAAGCTCTACGGAGGAGGAGGAAGTGTTGGAGGAGGGAGGGGTTGCGCCAGGGGAAAGGGTGCGGCTGCCCTCCCACCCTCTCACTATATATAGGGGAAGGGGAGAGGGGGTTGTCCCCTCTAGATGGATCTAGAGGAGGGGGCGGCGGCCAGGGGAAACCCTAGATGGGTTTGGGCGCCCCCACCCCTAGGAAACATGCCCCCCCCAAGCCAGTGTTGGAAATATGCCCTAGAGGCAATAATAAATTAGTTATTATCATTATATTTCCTTGTTCATGATAATCGTTTATTATCCATGCTATAATTGTATTGATAGGAAACTCAGATACACGTGTGGGTACATAGACAGCACCATGTCCCTAGTAAGCCTCTAGTTGACTAGCTCGTTGATCAATAGATGGTTACGGTTTCCTGACCATGGACATTGGATGTCGTTGATAACGGAATCACATCATTAGGAGAATGATGTGATGGACAAGACCCAATCCTAAGCCTAGCACAAAGATCGTGTAGTTCGTATGCTAAAGCTTTTCTAATGTCAAGTATCATTTCCTTAGACCATGAGATTGTGCAACTCCCGGATACCGTAGGAATGCTTTGGGTGTACCAAACGTCACAACGTAATTGGGTGGCTATAAAGGTGCACTACGGGTATCTCCGAAAGTGTCTGTTGGGTTGGCACGAATCGAGACTGGGATTTGTCACTCCGTGTGACGGAGAGGTATCTCTGGGCCCACTCGGTAGGACATCATCATAATGTGCACAATGTGACCAAGGGGTTGATCACGGGATGATGTGTTACAGAACGAGTAAAGAGACTTGCCGGTAACGAGATTGAACAAGGTATCGGGATACCGACGATCGAATCTCGGGCAAGTACAATACCGCTAGATAAAGGGAATTGAATACGGGATTGATTGAATCCTCGACATCGTGGTTCATCCGATGAGATCATCATGGAACATGTGGGAACCAACATGGGTATCCAGATCCCGCTGTTGGTTATTGGCCAGAGAGTAGTCTCGGTCATGTCTACGTGTCTCCCGAACCCGTAGGGTCTACACACTTAAGGTTCGATGACGCTAGGGTTATAGGGAATAGATATACGTGGTTAACGAATGTTGTTCCGAGTCCCGGATGAGATCCCGGACGTCACGAGGAGTTCCGGAATGGTCCGGATGTAAAGATTTATATATGGGAAGTCCTGTTTTGGTCACGGGAAAAGTTTCGGGTGCTATCGGTAACGTACCGGGACCACCGGGAGGGTCCCAGGGGTCCACCAAGTGGGGCCTCCAGCCCCAGAGGGCTGCATGGGCCAAGTGTGGGAGGGGACCAGCCCCAGGTGGGCTAGTGCGCCCCCCCACCAGGGCCCAAGGCGCCTAGGGTTTGGGGAGGGGGTGCCTCCACCTTACTTGGGGGGCAAGTTTCCCCCTCTCCCCCCCTTGGCCGCCACCCTAGATGGGTTCTAGGGGCTGCCGCACCCCTTGGGGTGGGAACCCTAAAGGGGGCGCACCCCCTCCCTCTCCCCTATATATACTTGAGGTATTTGGGGCTGCAAACACAAGAGTTTCCACCTCTCCCTGGCGCAACCCTACCTCTCTTTCTCCTCGTCTCTCGCAGTGCTTGGCGAAGCCCTGCTGGATTGCCACGCTCCTCCATCACCACCACGCCGTTGTGTTGCTGCTGGACGGAGTCTTCCTCAACCTCTCCCTCTCACCTTGCTGGATCAAGGCATGGGAGACGTCACCGGGCTGTACGTGTGTTGAACGCGGAGGTGCCGTCCGCTCGCACTAGGATCCCGGTGATTTGGATCACGACAGTCGACTCCTTCAACCCCGTTCACTTGAACGCTTCGCTTAGCGATCTACAAGGGTATGTAGATGCACTCTCCTTCCCCTCGTTGCTAGATTACTCCATAGATTTCTGAACTACGCCATGTAATTACTTTACTTTATTGCTAAACCGTTAGCCATAGTAGTAGAAGTAATAGTTGGCGAGACAACTTCATGTAGACACGATGATGGAGATCATGGTGTCATTCCGGTGATGATGATGATCATGGAGCCCCGAAGATGGAGATCAAAAGGAGCAAAATGATATTGGCCATATCATGTCTCTTTTTGATTGCATGTGATGTTTATCATGTTTATGCATCTTATTTGCTTAGAACAACGGTAGTAAATAAGATGATCCCTCATTAAAATTTCAAGAAAGTGTTCCCCCTAACTGTGCACCGTTGTGAAAGTTCGTTGTTTCGAAGCACCACGTGATGATCGGGTGTGATAGATTCTAACATTCACATACAACGGGTGTAAGCCAGATTTACACACGCGAAACACTTAGGTTGACTTGACGAGCCTAGCATGTAAAGACATGGCCTCGAAACACAAGAGACCGAAAGGTCGAGCATGAGTCGTATGGTAGATACGATCAACATGAAGATGTTCACCGATGATGACTAGTCCGTCTCATGTGATGATCGGACACGGCCTAGTTGACTCGGATCATGTAATCACTTAGATGACTAGAGGGATGTCTATCTGAGTGGGAGCTCATAACATGAACTTAATTATCCTGAACATAGTCAAAAGCCCTTTGCAAATTATGTCATAGCTCGCGCTTTAGTTCTACTGTTTTAGATATGTTCCTAGAGAAAATATAGTTAAAAGTTGACAATAGCAATTATGCAGACAGTAGAAGGCTTATGTCCTTAATGCACCGCTCGGTGTGCTGGACCTCGAACGTGGTCTGTGGATGTTGTGAACATTTGACATACACGTTTTGATGACTACATGATAGTTCGATAATGTTAAATGGTTTAGAATTGGGGCACCAAAGACATTTTTGAAATGTCGCAGAACATATGAGATGTTCCAAGAGCTGAAATTGGGATTTCAGGCTCGTGCCCACGTCAAGAGGTATGAGACCTCCGACGAGTTTTCTAGCCTACAAACTAAGGGAGAAGATCTCAATCGTTGAGCTTATACTCAGATTGTCTGGGTACAACAATCACTTGATAGTGATGTTTCTCCAAAGATATTGCCACCAAGCTACTAGAGCTTCGTGATGAACTATAACATAACAGGGATAGATATGATGATCCTTGAGCTATTCGCAATGTTCGACACCGCGAATGTAGAAATCAAGAAGGAGCATCAATAGTTGATGGTTAATGAAACCACTAGTTTCAAGAAGGGCAAGGGCAAGAAGGGGTACTTCATGAAACGGCAAATCAGTTGTTGTTCCAGTGAAGAAACCCAGGGTTGAACCCAAACCCGAGACTAAGTGCTTCTGTAATGAGGGAACGGACACTGAAGCAGAACTACCCTAGATACTTGGTAGCACTACTAGGGAAAACCCTAGCAGCAGCGCGGGTTTTGAGTGTAGCAGCAGCGCGGGTGGCCGCGCTACTAATAAGGCGCTACAACTAACTTGTAGTAGTAGCGCGGTCCGTACCCGTGCTACTATTGATGACGATATCAGCAACGCCTTTTTACCAACGCGCTACTATTAGTTAGCTGTAGCGATTTCGCAGTCCTCGCCATCGCTATATCTTTCATCATTTTCCTTTCGGTCTCCCTTTCGACACTAGATACTAGGTAATCGCTACTAGATATCAAATTCATAAACCATTATTGGGTAGCACTCCTTTCGTTTCAAATTACTCGTCGTGGTTTTAGTTAAAACCACGACGAGTAATTTGGAACGAAAAGTACTAGATAACAATTTCATGCATAGTCAATATGCATCCTCAAGCATACAAGGTCATATCAACGACGATCATCATATGTAGTTCTAGATGATATCAACGACAATCATCATATGTAGTTCTAGATGATATAGCCACACACACATATGTAGTTCTAGATGATATAGCCACACACACATATGTAGTTCTAGATGATATAGCCACACACACATATGTAGTTCTAGATGATATAGCCACACACACATATTTAGTTCTAGATGATATCGAAGACAATCATCATCCTCAAGCCTGGGCGGTTGGTGTTCCTGATAGTAATTAGGATGGCCTGTCCAACACGAAGATTCTTGCCATCGAGGAATTTCTTCCACCCAATCGAGTTTGAGTGTGTGCAACCGTCCGTGTCCACGCGGTAAGTACAGGTTGTGACGGAGCCCCTTGCAGTAAGGCGTAGTCCAGCTGAGCCTTCTTCATCAGGCTCGATACCATAACTCACAGATATGCTGTTTGCCAATTTCTGAATAAGAAAAACATATCAACTAATAAATAGCCTCGCAAATAAGTACATATGGATTATCTACACTATTAATAGTTTCCTTAGATTCTACACTAATAAGCATGTGATCGAACTCTACACTAAAACATATCATCGACTAGATTCCACACAACATACCATATCATTGGATTGTACACTAAGTATTTCATCGGATAATTTGCATTTGTAAGTATAACATACCATATCATGTCGATCAACCATGGTATTTGTCAGTAGGTCACGAATGGCACCCGACAAAGTCAAGACGCGTGGCGGAATTATGTCCCACAGGTTGGACACCTCCTCCTCGCTCAGCCTTGTTCTTTGAGCTACGATGGCTTCATGAAGTGGGTCTTCATCATCTTCATCGAGTGGGTCCTCATTATCTTCATCATCTTCATCATCTTCGTCGTCTTCATCATCTTCCACCAGGTTGAGATAAATGACAGCTAGCTTGGGTCTTTCTGCTCTGAAGGAGAAGCTGATCAACTCACCACCAGTAAGACGCATGTGAGCGACGAAACGGGCCCATCCATCTCCTCCAATCTGCGACATATTGCGTCCTTTATCGACCTCCATAGTGTACGGCCCCCCAGGAGCCTCAAATGTCACAGTGTCTCCTGCCAGCTTGTTGAATTTCAACCTCACATTGCATGGGATGATCTGTGTAAAATTAGCAAAATGACACAACGCAGTAATGCCATCACTAAAAATACAATAGTTATTATATTTCATCTAATTTCTTACACCGCATGACTAAAAACTCGGCTGGAAGTAGATGCTTAACAGCTTGCCGGGCCAGGCAAGGCTGCTGGCGCACCTTGACTTGCATAGTCGACATAGTGGTGGTGGTGGTGGCGCCATTTTCCTAAAGCAATATGAGCAAAGGATTAACGATCCACTTCACAGCAAAGAAAAACAGTAGCATGTGATATTTTGATTCTTCCGTGAGAAGCAATTTGATGGACAATTATAATCCTAAGATCTACGATTGGCATGTGATATTTTGGTTCTTCCAAGTTACATATTAGATGACAAGGTACCACCTACATTTTGCCAAAAAGTAACTTATAAAAAAACAAAAGCAACTACGTACCTATCCATGTATAGAAAAAAATAACAATAAAATGGTGCATACTAAATCAACTAAATGAACTAGTCTACTAAATCAAAATGTTGTAAATCAACTAGCCTACTAAATCAACTAAATCATATTAACTAAATCAAAATGTTCTAAATCAACTAAATCAACTAGCCTACTAAATCAAGGAGGGAGAAGAGAGTATACGGAGGAGGAAGGCGGAGCGAGGAGGGGCCGACCGGCGGCCAGTGGAGGGAGGACGGAGGAGGAAGGCGGAGCGCCTGAAATTTGCCGGAACGGAAATTAATCAACACTCCGGCAAAACATAGGCCACTCGGATGTGTAAACTGAACATTAACGGCCACTTGGCAACCACTATCCGATTTGAGCAACAAAAGATATACATGGATATTTGGCTGGTCTCAGCTCGATGTTGGAGGGGGTCGGTGACAGGGACGACGGCGGGGATGATGGAGGGGCTCCTTGATTTCTGCAAAAGCAAAAACCGTATAAGTTATCACTAATACATCCCGAATAATTGCTTAAACTAAAAAATAACAACAAATATGACATGTTCAACTAGTTTATTAATTCAACTAGTTCTTACTAAATATAAACTTACTATAAATAGAATATGTGGTTCAACTAGTTATATTAATTATCTTACTAAAAACTAGTTCTTTCTAAAAATAAAGTAGTTCAACTAGTTATATTAATTATCTTACTAAAATACATTAGTTCTATTAATTCAACTAGTTCAACTAGTTTATTAATTTACTTACTAAACTAGTTCAACTACAACTAAAATAGTTCAACTACAACTACTATTAATCATACTGCCCTAAATTTTCTTACTTCTATTTTATTCAAAACACCTACCATTTGCAAGAACAGAGATAAGGGAGGGAGGGAGGAGAGAGGAGGGGAGCGGGCGGCCGGAGGAGGAGGGAGGGGGCGGCCGCAGGCGGAGGGAGGAAGGCACGGTGGAAGGAGGAGGGAGGAGGGCGCGGTGGGAGGAGGAGGCACAGAAGGAGGGAGTACCTCGGTGGCGTCGCGCGCACGATGGTGAGGTCGAGAGCGGCGCGGTGAGGTCGAGAGCGGAGGGGGTGGGGGAGGCGGCGGCGACAGTGAGGTCGAGAGTGGCGGCGGGCGGCAGCGGTGAGGTTGAGGGCGGCCTCGGGCGGCGGCGGTGAGGGCAGGCTCGGGCTCGGGCGGCGGCGATAGAGGAGTAGGGGAACAGGGGGAGGAGGACTTAGTGAAATTTTGAGCGGGGTTAAGTCAAACTAGCAGTAGCGCACTTTAGGAACCACACTATAGCTAATGTAGCTATAGCGCATTTTACTGAAAAACGCTGCTGCTAAGTCTAAGCACGCATAAAAAAATACATTGGCCATGAATGATCTTTTTGTGTACAATCTGAATTGTCAATATGAGTCCACTCCGGTAGGAACTGGAGAGGACTCATATTGCGCCACAAATTCTACACATAATGTTCAGTGAAGACCAACTGGTTGTGATAGTTTCAGAAGTAACATATTTAAGGTGGTAAACACCCTGTTCGCGGAGCGAGGTGGGACTAAACTTGTGGGCTGATCGTAGCAGTAGCGATTTTCTTAGAAGCGCTGCTGCTAACTTCTATAGCAGTAGCGCGTTCACTATAGGGCGCTACTGCTATAACTAGCTGGGTTGCGAGGTCATGGCAATTAGAGCAGTAGCGCGGTTTCGGCGTGGGGCGCCATGCTACTTTCCTTTCAAGAGCGCGTTTTTATATCAAGGGCTGCTGCTAATTAGAAGCAGCGCCTTATTTTAGAGCGCGCTGTTGGTAAGATTCTGTGTATAGGCTTTTCCCCAGTAGTGTAGATGAGAAGGCTGGCAAGGTCGATAAAAGTATATTCGATATACATTATGTTAATGTGTACTTTACTAGTACTCCTACTAGCACCAGGGTATTAGGTACTGGTTCGGTTGCTAAGTGTTAGTAACTCGAAATAAAAGCTACGGAATAAACGGAGACTAGCTAAAGGTGAGCTGACGATATGTGTTGGAAGTGTTTCCAAGGTTGATGTGATCAAGCATCGCACGCTCTCTCTACCATCGAGATTGGTGTTAAACATAAATAATTGTTATTTGGTGTTTGCGTTGAGCATAGACATGATTGGATTATGTCTATCGCAATACGGTTATTCATTTAAGGAGAATAATGGTTACTCTGTTTATTTGAATAATACCTTCAATGGTCTTGCACCTAAAAGGAATGGTTCATTGAATCTCGATCGTAGTGATACACATTTTCATGCCAAAAGATATAAGATAGTAATGATAGTACCACTTACTTGTGGCACTGCCATGTAAGTCATATTGGTGTAAAACGAATGAAGAAGCTCCATGTTGATGGATCTTTGGACTCACTCATTTTTTGAAAAGTTTGAGACATGCGAACCATGTCTATTGCTTTATACGCATGAAGAAACTCCATGCAGATGGATCGTTTGGACTCACTTGATTTTGAATCACTTGAGATATGCAAAATCATACCACATGGGCAATATGACTGAAAAGCCTCGTTTTCAGTAAGATGGAACAAGATAGCAACTTGTTGGAAGTAACACATTCTGATGTGTGCAGTCCAATGAGTGCCGAGGCATGCAGTGAATATCGTTATGTTCTTACTTCACGATGATTTGAGTAGATGTTGAGTATATTTACTTGATGAAACACAAGTCTGAATTATTGAAAGGTTCAAGTGATTTCAGAGTGAAGTTGAAGATCTTCGTGACAAGAGGATAAAATGTCGTGATATGATCATAGAGATGGATATCTGAGTTATGAGTTTGGTACACAATTGAGACATTGTGGAAATTGTTTCACAACTAACACCACTGAACACCATAGTGTGATGGTGTGTCCGAACATCATAGATGCACCCTATTGGATATGGGGCATACCATGATGTCTCTTATCGAATTACCACTATCGTTCATGGGTTAGGCATTAGAGACAACCACATTCACTTTAATAGGGCACCACGTAATTCCGTTGAGACGACACCATTTGAACTATGGTTTGGAGAAACCTAAGTTGTTGTTTCTTGAAAGTTTGGGGCTGCGACGCTTATGTGAAAAAGTTTCAGGTTGATAAGCTCGAACCCAAAGCGGATAAAATGCATCTTCAGTGGACACCCAAAACATTTGGGTATACCTCCTAATTCAGATCCGAAAGCAATCGGGATTGTTTCTTGAATCGGGTCCTTTCTCGAGGAAAAGTTTGTCTCGGAAAGTTGAGTGGGAGGATGGTGGAGACTTGATGAGGTTATTGAACCGTCACTTCAACTAGTGTGTAGCAGGCACGTGAAGTTGTTCCTATGGCGCCTACACCAATTGAAATAGAAGCTTATGATAGTGATCATGAAACTTTGGATCAAGTCACTACCAAACCTCGTAGGTCGACAAGGATGCGTACTACTTCAGAGTGGTACGTACTCCTGTCTTGGAGGTCATGTTGCTAGACAACAATGAACCTACGAGCTATGGAGAAGCGATGGTGGGCCCGGATTCCGGCAAATGGCTCGAGGCCATAAAATCCGAGAGAGGATCCATGTATGAAAACAAAGTGTAGACTTTGGAAGAACTACTTGATGGTCGTAAGGCTATTGGGTACAGATGGATTTTAAAAGGAAGACGGACAATGATGGTATGTATCACCATTAAGAAAGCTCGACTTGTCGTTAAGATGTTTTCCAACAAGTTCAAGGAGTTGACTACGATGAGACTTTCTCACTCGTAGCGATGCTAAGAGTCTGTTGGAATTATATTAGCAATTACTGCATGATTTATGAAATCTTACAGATAGGATGTCAAAACATTGTTTCCTCGACGATATTCTTGAGGAAAGGTTGTGTGTGATACAACCAGAATGTTTTGTCAATCCTGAAAGATGTTAACAAGTGTGCAAAGCTCCAACAGTCCTTCCAAGGATTGGAGTAAGCGTCTCGGAGTTGGAATATACGCTTTGATGAGATGATCAAAGGTTTTGCGTTTATACAAAGTTTATGAGAAACTTGTATTTCCAAAGAAGTGAGTGGGAGGACTATAGAATTCTGATGAGTATATGCTGTTGACATATTGTTGATCAGAAATGATGTAGAATTTCTGTAAAGCATATAGGGTTATTTGAAAAGTGTTTTTCAATACAAAACCTGGATTAAGCTGCTTGAACATTGAGCATCAAGATCTATGAGGATAGATCAAAAACGCTAAATGGTACTTTCAAATGAGCACATACCAAAACATGATCTTGAAGGTGTTCAAGATGGATCAGTCAAAGAAGGAGTTCTTGCCTGAGTTGTAAGGTATGAAGTTAAGAGTTAAAGCTCGACCACGGCAGAAGAAAGAGAAAGGACGAATGTCGTCTCCTATGCCTTAGCCATAGGCTCTATACAGTATGTCATGCTTTGTACCGCACCTGATATGTGCCTTGCCACATGTCTGGCAAGGGGGTACAAGAGTGACCCGGGAATGGATTATTGGACAGCGGTCAAAATTGTCCTTGGAGTAATAAGGACATGTTTCTCGATTATGGAGGTGATAAAGAGTTCGGTGTAAAGGGTTACGTCAATGCAAGCTTTAACACCTATCCGAATGACTCTGAGTAGCAAACCGGATACGTATAGTGGAGCAACCATTTGGAATAGCTCCAAGTGGAGCGTGGAAGCAGCATTTACAATATGACCTAGAGATTTGCGAAGTACATACAGATCTGAATGTTGCAGACCCGTTGACTAAAACCTCTCTCACAAGCAAAACATGATCAAAGACCAGAACTCATTGAGTCTTAATCACATGATGATGTGAACTAGTTTAGTGACACTAGTAAACTTTTGGATGTTGGTCACATGGCGATGTGACCTGTGAGTGTTAATCACATGGCGATGTGAACTAGATTATTGACTCTAGTGCAAGTGGGAGACTGTTGGAAATATGCCCTAGAGGCAATAATAAATTAGTTATTATTATTATATTTCCTTGTTCATGATAATCTTTTATTATCCATGCTATAATTGTATTGATAGGAAACTCAGATACATGTGTGGGTACATAGACAACACCATGTCCCTAGTAAGCCTCTAGTTGACTAGCTCGTTGATCAATAGATGGTTACGGTTTCCTGACCATGGACATTGGATGTCGTTGATAACGAGATCACATCATTAGGAGAATGATGTGATGGACAAGACCCAATCCTAAGCCTAGCACAAAGATCGTAGTTCAGATGCTAAAGCTTTTCTAATGTCAAGTATCATTTCCTTAGACCATGAGATTGTGCAACTCCCGGATACCATAGGAATGCTTTGGGTGTACCAAACGTCACAACGTAACTGGGTGGCTATAAAGGTGCACTACGGGTATCTCCGAAAGTGTTTGTTGGGTTGGCACGAATCGAGACTGGGATTTGTCACTCCGTGTGACGGAGAGGTATCTCTGGGCCCACTCGGTAGGACATCATAATAATGTGCACAATGTGACCAAGAGGTTGATCACGGGATGATGTGTTACGGAACGAGTAAAGAGACTTGCCGGTAACGAGATTGAACAAGGTATCGGGATACCGACGATCGAATCTCGGGCAAGTACAATACCGCTAGATAAAGGGAATTGAATACGGGATTGATTGAATCCTCGACATCGTGGTTCATCCGATGAGATCATCGTGGAACATGTGGTAACCAACATGGGTATCTAGATCCCGCTGTTGGTTATTGGCCAGAGAGTTGTCTCAGTCATGTCTACGTGTCTCCCGAACCCGTAGGGTATACACACTTAAGGTTCGATGACGCTAGGGTTATAGGGAATAGATATACGTGGTTACCGAATGTTGTTCGGAGTCCCGGATGAGATCTGTGACGTCACGAGGAGTTCCGGAATGGTCCGGAGGTAAAGATCTATATATGGGAAGTCCTGTTTTGGTCACCGGAAAAGTTTCGGGTGCTATCGGTAGCGCATCGGGACCACGGGAGGGTCCCGGGTCCACCAAGTGGGGCCACCGGCCCCAGAGGGCTGCATGGGCCAAGTGTGGGAGGGGACCAGCCCCAGGTGGGCTGGTGCGCCCCCCACCAGGGCCCAAGGCGCCTAGGGTTTGGGGAGGGGGCGCCTCCACCTTACTTGGGGGGCAAGTTTCCCCCTCTCCCCCCCTTGGCCACCACCCTAGATGGGTTCTAGGGGCTGCCGCACCCCTTGGGGTGGGAACCCTAAAGGGGGCGCACCCCCTCCCTCTCCCCTATATATACTTGAGGTATTTGGGGCTGCAAACACAAGAGTTTCCACCTCTCCCTGGCGCAGCCCTACCTCTCTTTCTCCTCGTCTCTCGCGGTTCTTGGCGAAGCCCTGCTGGATTGCCACGCTCCTCCATCACCACTACGCCGTTGTGCTGCTGCTGGATGGAGTCTTCCTCGACCTCTCCCTCTCACCTTGCTGGATCAAGGCATGGGAGACGTCACCGGGCTGTACGTGTGTTGAACGCGGAGGTGCCGTCTGCTCGCACTAGGATCTCCGTGATTTGGATCACGACAGTCGACTCCTTCAACCCTGTTCACTTGAACGCTTCCGCTTAGCGATCTACAAGGGTATGTAGATGCACTCTCCTTCCCCTCGTTGCTAGATTACTCCATAGATTGATCTTGGTGATGCATAGAAAATTTTGAATTTCTGCTACGTTCCCCAACAACCGAGAGGGGCGGCTGCCCTAGGGGTGGTGCCCCCACCTCTCCAGGTTATGTGAGATGCGGTGGAAGGGGTGCACAACCCCTTAGTTTGATGATGTGCCCCCTCCCCTTGGCCCATAAAGCCCCCAACACATGCCGGGGCCTCCGAAACTCCTTTCGGTCACACTGGTCATCACCTGGTACCCCCGGAACAATTCTGGAATCCAATACCCTTCGTCCAATATACTGATCTTCACCTCCGGACCATTCCGGAGTTCCTCGTCACGTCCGGGATCTCATCCGGGACTCGGAACAACCATCGGTAACCACATACTATTCCCATTACAACTCTAGTGTCACCGAATCTTAAGTGTGTAGACCCTACGGGTTCGGGAACCATGCAGACATGACCGAGATACCTCTCCGGCCAATAACCAATAGAGGATCTGAATACCCATATTGGCTCCCACATATGATCTCATCGGATGAACCACGATGTCGGGGATTCAATCAATCCCGTATACAATTCCCTTTGTCCATCGGTATGTTAGTTGCCCGAGATTCGATCATCGGTATCCCTATACCTTGTTCAATCTCATTACCGGCAAGTCTCTATACTCGTTCCGCAACGCATGATCCCGTGGCTAACTCATTAGTCACATTGAGCTCATTATTATGATGCATTACCGAGTGGGACCAGAGATACCTCTCCGTCACACGGAGTGACAAATCCCAGTCTCGATCCTGTTGGGAATCGTTACAGAAATTAAAAAAAATCTACGCATCACCCAGATCAATCTATGGAGTAACTAGCAACGAGAGAGAGGGGAATGCATCTTCATACCCTTGAAGATCGCGAGACGGAAGCGTTGCAAGAACGCGGATGAAGGAGTCGTACTCGAAGCGAGTCACATCGCGATGGATTCCGATCTTAGCGCCGAACAACGGCACCTCCGCGTTCAACACACGTGCAGCCCGGTGACGTCTCCCACGCCTTGATCCAGCAAGGAGGAGGGAGAGGTCGAGGAAGAAGGCTCCAACAGCAGCAGGACGACGTGGTGGTGATGGAGTGGCAGTTCTCCGACAGGGCTTCGCCAAGCTCGCGCGGAGGAGGAGAGGTGTTGGGGAGGGGAGGGGCTGCGTCTTGGATGTGGTGCTGCAGCCCTCCCCTCGCCCCTCTATTTATAGGAGAAGGGGGAAGGGGGACGGCCCCTGTAGATGAGATCTAGAGGGGGGCGGCTGCCAAGGGGAGGGGGCTTGCCCCCCAAGCAAGGGGGCGCCCCCTTTAGGCCCCCCCAACCTTAGGCGCATGGGCCCTAAGGGGGGGGGGTGGCGCCCAGCCCTCCAAGGGGCTGGTTACCTTCCCTCTACAGACCATGAGTCCCTCCGGGACAGGTGGCCCCTCCCGGTGGACCCCCGGAACCCCTCCGGTGGCCCCGGTACAATACCGGTATGCCCCCGAATATTTCTGGTGACTGTATGACAGCTTCCCATATATAAATCTTCTCCTCCGGACCATTCTGGAACTCCTCGTGATGTCTGGGATCTCATCCGGGACTCCGAGCAATATTCGGTAATCACACACAAATCTTCCTTATAACCCTAGCGTCATCGAACCTTAAGTGTGTAGACCCTACGGGTTCGGGAATCACGCAAACATGACTGTGACAGCTCTCTGGCCAATAACCAACACCAGGATATGGATACCTATGTTGGCTCCCACATATTCCATGATGAACTCATCGGATGAACCACGATGTCGAGGATTCAAGTAATCCCGTATACAATTCCCTTTGTCAATCGGTACGTTACTTGCCCGAGATTCGGTCGTCGGTATCCTAATACCTCGTTCAATCTCATTACCAGCAAGTCACTTTACTCGTTCCATAATGCATGATCCCGTGACTAACCACTTAGTCACATTGAGCTCATTACGATGATGCATTACCGAGTGGGCCCGAAGATACCTCTCCGTCATAAAGAGTGACAAATTCCAGTCTCGATTCGTGCAACCCAACAGACACTTTCAGAGATACATGTAGAGCGCCTTTATAGTCACCCAGTTACGGTGTGACGTTTGGTACACCCAAAGCACTCCTACAGTATCCGGGAGTTACACAATCTCATGGTCTAAGGAAATGATACTTGACATTAGAAAAGCTCTAGCAAACGAACTACACGATCTTGTGCTATGCTTAGGATTGGGTCTTGTCCATCACATCATTCTCCCAATGATGTGATCTCGTTATCAATGACATCCAATGTCCATAGTCAGGAAACCATGACCATCTGTTGATCAACGAGCTAGTCAACTAGAGGCTCACTAGGGACATGTTGTGGTCTATGTATTCACACATGTATCACGGTTTCCGGTTAATAAAATAATAGCATGAACAATAGACAATTATCATGAACAAGGAAATATAATAATAATCATTTTATTATTGCCTCCAGGGCACATTTCCAACAGTCTCCTACTTGCACTAGAGTCAATAATCTAGTTACACTGTGATGAATCAAACACCCATAGAGTTATGGTGTTGATCATGCTTTGCTCGTGGAAGAGGTTTAGTCAACGGATCTGCGAATTCAGATCCATATACACTTTGCAAATATCTATGTCTCCATCTTGAACATTTTCACGAATGGAGTTGAAGCGACACTTTATGTGCCTGGTCTTGTTGTGAAACATGGTCTCCTTGGCAAGGGCAATAGCTCCAGTGTTGTCACAGAATAGAGTGATCGGCCCCGATGCAGTGAGAATAACTCCTAGGTCGGTAATGAACTCCTTCATCCAGATTTCTTCATGTGCTGCCTCCGAGGCTGCCATGTACTCTGCTTCACATGTAGATCCCGCCACGACGCTTTTCTTGCTACTGCACCAGCTTACTGCCCCACCATTCAAAATATACACGTATCCGGTTTGTGACTTGGAGTCATCCAGATCTGTGTCGAAGCTAGCATCGACGTATCCGGTTTGTGTGGATGTACAACCTTCCCCCTGGTTGTGCATGAAGAGGAAGTACATTCACATGAGTATGCTAATTGAAGGGCCGAAACAACCAGGGAACGACATCAATCTGTATCTGGGGCTGCTAAAAGAGGATCTTGACACGCTGTGGAAAACGCCAATAATACGTGGACGCCACGGAGAAGAATATTTCCTATGAGAGCCGCACTGCTCACGACGATTACGACTATCTCGGTTACGGATATCTCATGGGCAGGTAGTCCACGGATTTTCGGATGCGTAAGGTGCATGGATGACACAACGATCGCCAGCTAGATAGAGATCCCGGTCTTGAAAACCGTGTTCATGCGACATCGAAGGTGGCTTCGCGACGATGACCCGTGGAGGAAACGCAAGGATCTGTTCGATGGTGAAACCGAACTCAAAACGCCGTGTATGAGGAGCGGCAAGGAAATAGACAAGCTGTTGAAAATTGGAAAGACTGCCCACCGCCGGAAAGAAGCAAAAGGCGCCAGAGCCGAAAGAAGCGAAGGCGCCAGAGCCAGCTGCTGAAGGTATGGAAAACGAGGTCTGTTTTCTGGGACTTGCCGTACTGGAAGATCCACCGTGTGCCTCACAGCCTTGATGTCATGCATATCACAAAGAACGTGTGCGAGAGTCTGCTTGGTACCCTGCTCAACATGCCAGAGAGGACCAAAGATGGGCCGAAAGCAAGGGCAGACTTGAAATCAATGGGCATCAGGCAGGAGCTTCACGCTAATGATGATGATGATGATGATGATGACGATGATGATGATGATGATGATGATGATGATGATGATGATGATGAGGCGAAGCAGGACACAGTAAGTCGTCGCAAAGGCAAAAAGGCCAAGAAGACCGGAAATGACTACCTCCCGCGCTTCACTCTAAGTCGAGGAGATCGAGCAGTTTTCACCTGCCTCCTAGGAGTAAAACTTCCTTACGGTTACGCTGGGAAGATAAGCAGATACCTAGACCCAGCGAAGTAGAAGTTCAAAGGATGAAGTCTCACGACCGTCACGTCTTGATGACGCAGATACTTCAAGTTGCAATCCATGGGATCATGGACGCGCACGTCCGTGAAACGCTATTTGGCCTATGCAACTTTTTCGACGCCATCTCTCGGAAGTCGATTACGGAGGCAACTCGAAGGCTACAGAGAAGAGATCGTGGTGATACTATGCGAGCTTGAGATGTACTTCCCGCCCGCATTCTTCGACGTTATGGTGCATCTGCTGGTCCATATAGTGGAGGATATCATCCAACTTGGGCCGACGTTCCTGCACAGCATGATGCCGTTCGAAAGGATGAATGGTGTCATCAAAGGATACGTTCGCAACATGTCACGTCCAGAGGGAAGTATAGCCGGGGCTTTCGATCAAGAGTGCATCTCCTATCGCATCTAATTATCTAGGCATTGAGAACCCGCTGGTCTGCCGTCAACAGCACCTCGACAGGCTCGCTGGATGGGGTCACCGTGAGGGTCGCCATGAAATGCATGTCGACTTAGAGGGTCGACTCGCCGACTTTGAAAGAGCAAACCTAGTCGCGCTACAACACATAGACGTGGTCGATCCTTGGGTGGTAGAGCACAAAACCTTTATTAAGAAGACGTACAATGACCGAGGCCAACAGAGGAGCACAACTCATGTTTCACGCGTTGGTTCAAGCAGAAGCTTCTGTCGTACCCTTTACATGAGGATTCTTCCGCGGAAGAACAACTCATATTCGCCTTGTCACAGGCGCGAGCACAACCTGATGACCTATGAGGCGCATTTATATCAACGACTACACATTCTACACCGAGGCCAAGGACATGAAGAGCGATGGTTATCAGAACTCCGGGGTAACGATGGAATCCTACACCGGTAATGACAAGGACAGATACTACGGAAGGATCGAGGAGATCTGGGAGCTGAGCTACGCTGGAGAGAAGGTCCCAATGTTCCGTGTCAGATGGGCGAAGAGCGTCCTAAAAGAAGACCGGTATTTCACCACCATGGTTATACCCGAAGCCAAATCCAAGACCGCGGGCACAAACGTCACCGCGAAAAATGAGCCATGGGTACTGGCTTCCCAAGTTGACCAATGCTTCTTCATACCGACCCATCAAAGCCCAGTCGTGTTGTCGTGAGGAGAGGCAAAAGGAAGATCATCGGAATGGACGGAGTAGCCAATGAGAAAGACTTTGACAAGTACGGTGACCCGAGGATCTAACATGACGACGATGATGAAGTAGCAGCATACACCACAAGAAGAAGCAGGACCACCCTACCTAAAGGACGTCCGTTCCACAGAAGAACTCCATTTGCGAAAAAGAAGGGCAAGAAGATTGTGAACAGATAACTAGCTAAGATCGATTGTATTTAAATCGTAGCCTTCATTTATCGATTGTATTTCATGGGCACTTTTTGAACTATCATGAATATTTTTAAATTTCATGGACACTGGATCTCGATCCCCCTCCATCTCGATCGCTATCCCACCTCGCCAGATCCGGTCCTCCTCGCCGAGCACCCCCAGTCCACCGCCGCCGCCACCCCGCACCTCGATTCCCCTACTCAACCGCCCGCCCCCCCCCACCCTCCCTACTCAACCGCCCCGCCGAGCCCCGCACCCCGCACCTCCCCGCTCCACCGGCATTACTATTTGATGATATTTTTAAAAATTATTACTGTCTTATAAAAAATTACTGTTATGATTTAAACAAGTTTGAACATATTTAAACTCAAATAAGTATCAAACAACATTTTAAATGCATAAAAAATTGTGGAGCACAGGAATTGAACCCAGACCTCTGGTGTGAGAACTGCTGCTGACCACCGAGCTAGTAGAGGAACTTGATGTGGATCAGGTCGTGGAACATAACCTGTTGGCTCGAGCAGAAATAAAAAAAATACTAATGGCGCACTGGCGAGGTGCGCCATTAGTATGTATACTTATGGCGCACCGAGGGTGGTGCGCCATTAGTATTGTGCCGCCCCATCCATATTTCCTCCTCGGCCAGCCCAAACTATCCCTCTCTCTCCTCGCCTCGCCTCGATCCCTTCCCTCTCCTCTCCCGACGCCGCTGCCCCACCGCCTCGGCGCCGCCCAGACGCCGCCTCGATGCCTCGACGCCCGACGCCGCCTCGGCGCCTCGACGCTCGCCTCGGCGCCCAGCGCGCGCCTCGACGCCGCCTCCACACCTGCGTCCGCAAGTACCAGCTCGCCACCACCGCGTCCGCCTCCCTGCCTCTCCCCGTCGGCTGCTGGTGAAGCACCACGCCGCACTGGCCCAGACCGGGCCACACCTTCACTGACGCCACCGCACGGCCACATCACCGCCTCGTCGCTCCTCGTCTCCCTGCAGCTGCAGGTAGCTAGAAATTTATTTATTTACTTTGAGAATTACCCCTTGGTGCGAAACCTAAATGACGGAAATCTCCATAGTTCCTCACTCGCGAGGCCAGCAAGTGAGCAGCTTTATTCAATTTTGTGTGTGTTTTCGGTGCTCTGGCAGCTTTGGGTCGAGGCCTCTGTATTGACTAGTTTCGTTTTTTCTATGAGAAAATGGAGCCAGGGAGGTTCATAATTTTAATTGATCCTTACTCCTACACCATATCCAAATTCTTCGTTTCCTCGTATGGTTCTGGACAGCAACTTATTATAGTCAGCTTCAACACTGAGTGCCCCTTCTAGGTAAGTGTTGCAAGTTTCTTAGTATTTGTAGATAAGTATGTGGAGCGCATGATGATAAAGTTGGTTTATAAAAGTATGGGTGGGCGCCATCGACATGAAGAATCATGCTGTGCTTTGTGCTTGAGAGACTTAAGTATCGTGTCATGTTTGTGAGCCGTTTTGTTCTTCTTAAGCATGTGCCTGCTTAGTTTTGGTTTTCGTAAATGTTCTGCCTATTAGGAAACTGTTTGGAAGTTTATTTAGTGGAAATTGACCATTGTCTTAGTTTTGATTTTCGAAACACGGCGTTCCTCTGTGATTCAAGATAAGCAAATGCTTGGTTATAGAAATCTTCAGCAATGTGGAGTTCTGCTGGAGTTGATTGTGGTGCTAACGGTGTTCAAATGATCGAAACATGACTGTGGACGACAAGAAAGACTCAAGGAAAAATCCGGCTACAAGGGCATATTAGGATCAGTCACAATATTGAGATGAGTATTGACTAGAACAAGTTCACACCAAAGCTGACTAGGGCAACCTAAGAACAAATTCTGAAACAAAGACTACCAAGAGAAGCACTGCAAAACCGAGCATATCTTGAAGACCACCAAGTTCCAAGCAAGAGGAAATAGATATATACAGCAACCGGTATCTACTTATTTAATCGGGACAGAGACCAACTAATCAGCAAGAGAAATGACATTCACAGATAGAGGGACCAACTAATCAGCAAGAGAACTAATTAGTATCTGTAAACGAAACTAGTCAATACAGAGGCCTCGACCCAAAGCTGCCAGAGCATCCATATTTTGTAAGATCATTCAATCTGATGGATTCACGCCCTATGCGCGCAAGTTTGGTCTTGGTATCTATAATCCTGTATGTATCAGGACAAGTGGTGCTAGCTTTATTGCCAGGATCAATTAAGCGTAGTGCCTGTAGGTCCATCATTGGTGGATTTTTTTTACTGTTGTAGTTCTTATTTGCTAGGCATATCACCTTACAATGAGTTGTGGGTGAAAATACCAGGTTAACTGATATTTGAGTCCATTCGCAACTGCTCCCATTAAGTTAAAGATCAACCAATTTAGTTACTAGGGGGTTACTGGGCGTACTGCAAGATAGATGCACATATCTACCTTCCACGCTAGTGAAATCTACAGATGCATCCTTCATTCGAGGATTCCTTTCTCATTATATATTGTAGTTTAAGTGCACAACTGAACTTTTAGCTTGAACAAAGCAACGATGGATATTTATTTACTTTTGTTCCTTTCGCTTAGTAGGTTTTGGCTGACGGCAGGTGTATCCCCATATAGGTTTTGGCAGCAGTGTATCTCTCAAGTACCGGGCTCGCCATAGCATTAGCAGGATTTTGTTGCGTGTGTCCGTGTCACAATTGTTCATGAGGTTTTGGAGCCAGTCCAGTCCGATTATCTTTGGAATACAGATCCTTTGGCAACCTCCATTGCTTTCTCAATTCTTGGCCTAGTGCTCTGCTCTTTGTACTACAATCTTGTCGGTATTACAATCTCAAATGCAATATTACCCTCTGCAATTTCCAAATTTACACAGTACTAGTCTGTTAATACCTGTTTTGAGGGTACTTTTACTTCTTCTTTCCTGAGTTTTATTAGTGTACTTTTATTGTCCTTTATAGGTGACGTGTGAACCGTTGCTTATGCCGATCGACTTACCGACTACCTATTTAATTGGTTTTCTTTTAAATCTTATAGTTCCCGTTGATTATAAACTGGCCGGCCGCGATCAATCAGTTGGTATTGATTTTGTCAGCAGACTTTGAGGTCAGTTTAACCTGTCATTTTTCAACAGTACTCAACTATTTCAATCTATCGTTAATTAATGATGCCAAATTTTTGAGACTCGATTTTGCAAAGAATCGCCGATTGGATTCAACAGTTACGTGATTTAGCCTAAGCTTGAGAGCATAATGAGTTAGTTTCAGATGAGATAAATTTTGTGTGCGTGTGTGTGTGTGTGTGTGTGGGGGGGGTGCTGCATAGGAACCAAAGAGTTGAAGACGCTCTTACGAAATATTGCTTCTTAATTGCAACTTTGATTAGAGCACTTGGTGTTCAGTAGTTAATCCCTTGTGTACTGCCTCTTGCACGCTCCAAAAGCTATGTAGGCTAATTCAATTTAAATTTTGTACTCTGATGATTAAAAAAATATGATGATTACTTAGCAGTTAAGTCTTAACGTGGTTTGCATTCATTTGCAATTACACTTGTTTTTGCCTCCACTTGATGGAGCCGACAGACTTCCGTTTACGAAACGAGTCTTCTCGTTTTGCGGTGCTCATTTTTTCTAAGTGCACTGCAGATACTTGTTCCTTTGTGCACCATAAGTAAAACTAGCTAATTTTATGAAAATGTATCATGTCACCGTCCGTGACTCTCTCTTTTAAGTCCACATTCTGTTGGTGGCTCGGTTAACTCCTAGGGTTTTAGCAGTTATGTATAAAAACATTACGATCCAGTATTGCTTGTAGTGGTTTGTCCAAAATGTTGAATGATACTGCTTGGAGATGCATATATTGTTTCACCTCTTCACATGCCAATGTATTTTCCATGTTGTGATGGAGGCTTTTTTTGCCTTGTCCACCCGAGAGGCCCTTGAGTTTGCTGGAATGTCGATTAACTTCCGTTCCAAAGAATTGGTACTCCATATGTCCTATTTTCAGCAAAGGTCATGCTGAAATTTTCCGTGAATTTTAGCATGACTTTGCTAAAAATAGGACATATGTGGTACTTTTGACTAATGCATGGGCCGGGGTACTTGTGACTAATGATGAAAGCTTAGGCTTTTAGGGTGCCTCGGCGTCGAAAAACCCTCAATGATAAAAGCTTAGCTTTTAGGATGCCTCGGTGTCGACAAACCCTAAATGATGAGACCATGATCTTGTTCCTTGACAATAACCAACTTTTGACCAAACTTTGTTCCTATTTGGAAGAAACATGGCCAACAACGATGAGGCCGGGGTTGGGCGGCAAGGCATTCTGGGAGCTGTCCCAGGAGATGGAGGAACAACCTCACTTGTATGAGGACGCCGCCTTCCCCACCGATCTTGAGACCACTGATGGTACCGCCGAGGATGACCCCACTGATGCCACCACTGATGGTGCCGCCGAGGATGCCACCACTGATGATGGCGCGCACACACAGATGGCAGCCAACCGAAGAGGCAATGGAAGGACCGGCGCCCGACCGTGCTCCGCACCCTCAAGGAGGAAGTTACTGAAGTGGACTCCGACGGGAATCCAATGGCGCCCGAACGAATAGTCAAGGGGTACTCGCTTCAGCTCGGGTGCATTCTCCGAAGCACCGTCTCGATCAACACCGAGAACCTGAGGCATCTTGACCGAGGGAATTTGCGCAACCTCCTCTTCACGAAGGTGCACGAACGATACAAGTTCCCCGCTGAATTTGAAAACACAAGCCTCAAAGGGAATAAAGTGAACAATGCTGCCCTCACGAAGATGAGCAAGGCCCTGTCTACTTGGAAAAGCAATGTGAAGAGAATGATCGAGAAAGGTGAGAGTTATGAGAAGATCAAGGAGAAAATCCCGATCACCGAAGATGACTACAACGACTTCAAGATCAATTGCTCGAGCACCGCAAACTCCGAATCAAGTCGGTGGGGAAAGAAATGCGGGAGCTGAACTTAGGGGAACACACACTGCCCCAGCGATTCTGAGTGGCGGAGCCTATATGGGACAAGGAGGAGGCGGACCATGCCGAGCAAGGCCTACCGCCCTCTTCGATAAATCGGTGACAAGCAGACCAGGAACTTTGTCGGGGCCCAAAGACAAGAAGGACCGAAAACAAAGGAGCTTACCACGGATCCAAGACCAGGGCGCTTGAGCTTGTTCGTAAGGAATACACCCCGCGTAATTAGCTCCATATGGTTGCATTCTAATTAATGAAGCCAAATTTCTAAATGGTTCACATTCCTTCCGCAGGCGACTGAAAGCAGTAGCGCGGGGTCGACTAATAGCAACCCTTGGGACACCACTCTAAATAGGGCATTGAATGTAATGAAGAACAAGGATAAGCTCAGTAAGCCGACGTCAGCTGGTCGTGTGGCCAGCAAAGGCTTGTCGACAAAATGGTCGTCATACTATAACACTAGTGGGCGAAAGGAGAAAAGGACCAGCTCGGAAAGCCAGGCGCGCGAGGTTCAAGAACTCAAGGCACAGGTGGCGCGGATTCCGGAGATTGTCCAAGAGCAAGTGCAACAACAACTCGGAGCGACGATCACCGCCATTGTGCCTACCTTGATCGAGGGTAGAGTCGTGGATTGCGGCGCCAGGGGCCGCCCGATTCCTAGCTTCACGCCAGCAACTCGCAGAACGCGATGGCGGGGCCATTGGTGTCTCGGCGAGGCGGCATTGGTGTCTCCGGCGCCGCACGGAGCTTAATGCACCCGGTGTCGCCGCCGCCACCTCTGCAGCAAGCGGCCCTCCGTCAACTCGCGCCCGCCGTTGGCGGTGCCTCGACATTAGCCAAGCTCGACGCCATCATCACGGTAACTAATTAAGCCTCTCTCGGCCGAGGACTTCATCTCCTTGCCTTTGACTGGGCATCCCTGACGCCCTACATGTTTTCGCAGGGCGCCGCCGATGTTCCGTGCACTCTCCTGCACTTCGTGAACAACGAGTTGGTCGATGTCGCCAAGGGCAAAATCGTTCAACCGGGCAACCCCTTGTTCCACAATACCCAGATGCCACCCAACTTGTTTAGAGTTCAATTGGTTCGGGTGCTGCCAGGCTGCGACGAGTTGTTACCTCCGATTCGACCCGTCGGGGCCGACGATGATGACGTGATGACCCTCAGCGCCTGCCTGAGCTGGCCCCTGCTTTGGCCGAAGAGCCAGATTCGTTTGGGGGCGGGGGACACCACCGCAAAGACAACACCGCCAGTCGTGCCGGCGCCAAGTCGGCCCCATGGCAAGACCGCCGCAACGATGCCGGACATCCCTATGCCACTGGATCCAAACATGCATATGGCACAGGATCAGAACGACGACGACGACGATACATTTGGCAATGTCGATCAGTACTTTGCCGAACATGGGTACGGTGGCGACTTCATGGGGCCTCCTTCTCAAGAACCCAACCCAACAAAAGACGTGTGCGATCTAGCTGGTACCACGGAGAAGCCAAGTTGCAACAGGCGTCGTCTGCCATTCAGCTCTCAGGAGACGCCTCCAGCTGCCGACTTCACCGAGCCTCAGATAGGCGAGGTGCGAAATATTATCAGCCCCAACACACTCAAGAAGGCGGTCTGTGAGTAGAACTCGGTCCCATTACAGGAGAAGAAGAAGGCACACAAAAGAAAGACTAACAAGGGTGCGGGCCAGCCGGCACCGGGTACAATCCGTGCTCAGGACGGGCCACTTTCACCTGAGGATATCTCGAGGAGGGTGCATGTGGCGGGTAGGGCGATGCTACCGACAAATATGCTCAATGCTGCAACCGGTGCTATGCGGAGTCTGCATGACAGTGTTCTTTCTTTGGAGAAGCGGCGTCTCAGAGAGAAGGATGTGGCATACCCGGTTTTCGTGGCCAAGGTGCCAGAGGGCAAGGGCTTTGTGGATAACTCCATCGGGCGTACGATCGTCCTGCGGTTTGATGACATCCACGCTATGTTGAACCTTCATCCGCTGCACTACACCTTCGCTCGGCTATTTTCGCTGAGTATGGAGATGCGGATCATTCGCGACAAGACCCCGGACATCGTGATAGTCGACCCCTTCTACATGCGTGCCAAGATCTTGGGCAGCCCTGGGGACCGGCAAGTCGCGAGTTCTTTCCTCGAAGGCGTCATTCTGGCAAACCAAGATAAGGATAACTTCCTCGTGCCTTACTTTCCCGAGTAAGTCCTCCCCTCAACCTAATGTGTATCAGCAAGTACGTGACTTGTTTGTGGGACTATGCATTGTATGATGACTGTCCTAAAAGGTCCCTAGTTGAAAGGGCTGTGTGGACGCGCAGCCGACTAGACTAGCATATGACACGGTCGATGGCTCGGTCTCACTAGCCATGGAGCATTGGATGCTAACAGGATAATATGGACTTGGAAAGGTCTGGTCGGATTCGACATAGTCGGATCCGAGTCGAGATAAGGTCCGAGTCGGACAGACCCAACTATGAGACGCAACGATATGTCATCTGTGAGTCTCTAGTACAACATACATTCTATGTCCTAAGACCTGAGCCGCGCATGTACTCGAGATGGTGATAGACTTGCTTTGGGCCGACCAAACGCTACTCCGTGTGCAGGTAGTTACAAAGGTAGGTTTGGGTTTGTCCAGTCCCATGCTGCGAGACATGGTCGAGCAAGATGGGATTGCCCCTCCGATCGGAGAGATATACTCTGGGCCCCTCGTGTGATCGACCAGAACAGCATGGCCATGCGACAAGGATTATGAGATAATCCGGACGGTGGTCGTATCACCGGAGCGAGAAAGAGGTCGGGTTAGCACAAGGATGACAGTCTCGCCTTGAGCCCGACAACATATATCGTCGGCAAAGGGAATGAAGTGTGACACGTTGTACAAGTTAGCTTAACCAGCTTCATAGTCTGCTTGGTGGTGGCACGCCTTGCTAGAGGCCGCTACCAACCGTACAGGTCGGAGGTGATCCGAATCTGTGACCAAGCTGACTTGAACCTAAGGGGTCGCGCGCTAAGGGAAGGAACCTCGAGGTCAGTTCAGAGGACACCGGGTCGGATGTGATCCGAATGGACTAGGAACGTGACCGAGTAGACTTTGGGCTTTAGGGTCCGTGGCGAGGCCCAAGTGTTGAGCTCGCGACGGCGCCTATATAAAGTGGAGGTGCGGCACACTCAGCGGTTGATCGCTTGGCACTGCGACTAGGGTTTGCATGTGTTGCAAATAGCCACCTCCACTCGCCGATCATTGTGATCGGACCTAGCAGTCCGCCGCACGACGTTCCTCCCGCGCACGCGGATACCATTAGAGGAGGTGCACTTGCGCCTCCGGCGAACTCGTACATGGGATCGGACGACCGGCCGCCGAGGGAGATCGAGCGAGGAGGAGACGATCCACGCAGACGCTGCCCCAACTCTTCTTCCGCTGCACGGCATCGCGCGTCTAGTGGTAACGGACTATGATCCATCTCCGTAGCATGTTCTGGATGTTCTGCGTAGGAATTTTTAATTTGCAGTCGGCGCACCCTACCGTAGAACCCAACAAAGGTATCGAGCCTCGCTATAGGATTTGGATTCAGATCGTATGCATATTAGATATGTGGAGGCGCGATGAGATCTGTTGTCCTTGAAGAGATCGGCTATGTGCATGGTTGATGTGATCAACTGCACATGGGGATCATTGAGGCTATGTTTTCTGTAAATCGGGATCGATGAGGTCGTGACACGATCTACCCCTACCGGTCGGTCATCCGCCATCGGGGTTAACAGTGAAACGTAAATCCGAATCGGGCGCTTCCCCTTCGAACCCCGCCCGCTAACCGGCTAGCGGGACCGCCGTGTGCGTAGCGCCGTGTATTTCGTACCCGACACACAAAACGGTAGAATGCGATTCTATGCATAACTTTGTTTTGCAGGTTTGATGTGAATAGTATGGCTCATGTGTATGTGATGCATGTGTGTAATTTATACGTGGCTGCGTGTCATGTTTGTCGGCGGCGAGCCAAAGTGCTGTCATTATAATGTATAACGACCTGCGTGTCGACTTGTGACTCTATGTAAATTCATTACTAGTTGTAGTAGTTGGATAATAGAGATCAGGTTGGTGGCTTGGTGTCCCGCGTGACAAACAAGATGGAGTTCGAGATGGTCATCGGAGTCGGAGCCGACCGGAAGAACGTCCATGAAGGAGCCATACTATTTCACAATATGTGTTATTTTGTGATTGTTATGCTTCTTTGTTTCTATGCATGTTAGAATGGTAGAAAGATCCTCATGAATATCAAGTGAATTGCCATCCCGATGTTGCACCTTCGCACGCCAAGTACGTCTAGTAGTGGGCTCATAAAATTGGGGTGCTGCTGGGTGTCCTTGAACTCAAGGGTTCGTGTTTGACACGGACATGCCTTTGCATCGAGTTAACTTGACAAGGCTATCAAAATGGTTTTGGGCCTTGTGGCAAATAAGGTTGGGAGCCGGGTATGAGATACCTTCCCGACCGGCGAGTCGATAGAGATACGATTAGCAAGGAGTTGCTTACGGATAGGTATGTTGGCTAGCAGTGATGCTAAAGCTCACTAGTCGCATGCGCTAGTCGGATCTGAATCACCGAGAGTTTGCGGAGGATGCTGACTTGATGGGAGTATTTCTGTTTAGGCTAGAACTACTCTACATAAACACATTGCTTAGTGATTGCATGTTTTCTTTGTAGATCAATGGCACCACCTGCTCAACCCAACTTTGCATTGAAATCAATTCGGAAAAGGATAAACTGAATGGAACAAACTTTACCACCTGGTATAGAAATCTGAGAATTGTTCTCAAGCACGATAAAAGGAACATGTTCTAGAGGATCCACTTCGAGAGGAACCTGCTGATAATGCTAGTGCCACACTAAAAATGCCTACGAAACTCGTTGATGAATCAACGGAGATCAGTATGTCGATGTTTGGCTTATATGGAGCCCGATTTGCAACAGCATTTCAAAAGCGTTGAGGCTTACAATATGATCGAGAGTCTCAAGAGCATGTTTCGACACGTGCTAGGACCGAAAGGTTCAACGTCTGGCGATCCTTGATGGATTGCAAGCTGAAGGAAGGTGATCCATCGAGCCCACATGTGATCAAGATGATCGGATATGTGCAAGCTTTGGATCGTTTGGGCTTCCGCTCTTGGATGAGCTGATTACGATGCAGTTCGGGTTCTCTTCCGCCCAGCTATGGGACGTTCATCTCGAACTATCATATGCATGGCATGGATAAGAAGCTCACTGAATTGCATGGGATGCTCAAGGTGGCGAGCAGGATATTAAGAAAGGCACGCATCAAGTGTTGATGGTGCAGAAATCGCTAAGTTCAAGAAGAGTTGGTCTAAGAAGAAGGCTAAGGCAAAGGGCACGGAGATGGTAACCTCTGCCGCTGCATGAAGTCTGGACGGACTCAAAGACCGTTTGTTTTCATTGCAAGGAGACCGGTCACCGGAAGAGGAACTGTAGCAAGTGGCTTGCGAGCATGGCAAGAAGGCGGAAATGCTTCTTGAGCAAAGGTACACTTGTTGCATATGTTATAGACATTTACCTTGCTGACATACCTAGTAGCTCTTGGGTATTTGATACGGATCGGTTGTTCATATTTGCAACTCGATGCAGGGGGCTGGTAAGAACTAGGCGTGTGGCACAAGGGAGATTGACATCGGGTCGGCAACAAAGCAAGAGTTGCTGCGTTGGAGGTCGACACGATGCAGCTCCACTTCCTTCGGATTCATTTTGGAATTGAATAATTGTTATTACATTCCTGCACTTAGTCGAACATTATTTCTGCCTCATGTTTGATGAGTCAAGGTTATGAATTCAATTTAAAGGACAATGGTTGTTCGATATTTTTGAATGGTATGTTCCACGGCTATGCACCCATTGTTGATGGGCTATTTATATTGAATCTAGAACATGAACCGGTCTATAACGTAAATGTCAAGAGGCATAAGCCTAATGAGATAAATCCGACATACTTACGGCATTGCCGGCTTGGACACATTAGTTCGAAACGCATGAAGAAGCTCCATGATGATGGGCTCCTAACTTCGTCCGACTTGGTCGTTCGAGACATGTGAATCATGCTTGCTCGGCAAGATGACTAAGTCTCCTTTCGCAAAGAGTTGCGAGAGGCGTCCGAGCTATTGGAACTTATACATAGTGATGTGTGTGGTCCAATGAGCACAACCGCCAGAGGTGGCTATCAAGATGCCGTGACTTTTACCGACGACTTGAGTAGATATGGATATATCTATTTGATGAGGCACAGGTCGGAGACTTTTGAAAAGTTCAAAGAGTTTCAAAACGAGGTTGAGAATCAGCTCGACAAGACTATAAAGCTTCTGCGATCTGATCGTGGAGGTGAGTACATGAGCCAGGAGTTCGATGATCATCTGAAAATTCGAGGTATAGTACCTCAGCTCACACCTCCGGGTACGCCACAGAGAAATGGCGTGTCAGAACGGAGGAATAGGACCTTGTTGGACATGGTCCGGTCTATGATGAGCAAATCGGATTTACCCTTGTCATTTTGGGGATACGCTCTAGAAACTGCAGCTTTCACACTTAATAGGGTACCATCAAAATCCGTAGACAAGACACCACATGAGATGTGGACCGGAAGAGTCCCGTTTGTCTTTTCTAAAGATTTGGGGTTGTGAAGCATTTGTCAAGCGACTTATGTCGCACAAGCTTACACCCAAGTCGGATAAATGCATATTCGTGGATATCCGAGGGAAACCTTGGGATATAGCTTCTACAACCGGAAGAGAACAAAGTGTTTGTTGCTCGAACGGGTTTTCCTTGAGAAAGAGTTTCTCGGTCGGGAGGCCAGATGGGAGGGCGGTTCGACTCGAAGAAATTCGAGGACCACTCGGGACGGCTCAGTGGTGATGAGATCATACCGAGTCTGTCGGGAAACCGTAGTGGAAGCGGCACCGAACCACGGAGGTCGGAAAGATTGTGCAAAGTGCGCGATGTATTGTTGCTAGAAAGCGGCGAGCCGCCACGTATCGGAAGCGATGGTGAGCCCAGATTCCGAGGCATGGCTAGAGGCCATGAGATCCGAGTTAAAGTCCATGGATGAGAATCAAGTGTGGGACTTGGTTGATCCGCCACCTGGCGTAACTGCCATTGGTTGCAAATGGGTCTTTAAAAAGAAAACCGATGTGGATGGAAATGTTCAGATCCACAAAGCTCGGCTTGTCGCTAAAGGTTATGGACAAGTTCAAGGAGTTGACTACGACGAGACTTACTACACGATAGCGATGCTGAAATCGGTGAGGATCATACTAGCTATAGCTGCATATTTCGATTACGAGATATGGCAGATGGATGTCAAGACGACTTTCCTTCACGGAAATTTAACTGAGGACGTGTATATGATACATCCCGAGGGTTTTGTCGATCCGACTAGCACTAGTAAGGTATGCAAGCTCAAGAGATCCATTTATGGGTTGAAGCAAGCATCTCGGAGTTGGAACATTCGTTTTGATGAGGTCGTCACTGGTCTCGGTTTCATCAAAAGCGAAGAGGACTCTTGTTTATACAAGAAGTTAAGTGGGAGCTCGATAGTGTTTTTGATCTTGTATGTGGACGACATACTACTGATCGGGAACGATGTTTCGATGTTAAACTTCGGTCAAGGGATCATTGAATGGCAAGTTTTCGATGAAGGACCTTGGTGAGGCAGTCTATATTTTAGGCATTAAGATCTATAGAGATAGATCGAGGAGGCTGCTCGGCTTAAGCGAACGCACGTACATAGATAAAGTGTTGAAGCGGTTCAACATGAGTGAGGCGAAGAAAGGGTTCTTGCCGCCTCACATGGTATAAGGCTAAGCGAGACTCACAGTCCCTCGACATCTGATGAGCGAAGCAGGATGAGTAGGATTCAGTATGCCTCGAAGAATCGGATCCATCATGTATGCTATGATATGTACAAGGCCTGATGTTGCTTTTGCAATAAGCCTAACAAGTAGATACCAGGCCAACCTAGGTGAGAGTCACTTTGGGCAGCGGTAAAGACTATTTTGAAGTACCGAAAAGGACTAAAGAGATGTTCCTAGTTTATGGAGGTGAGGAAGAGCTCGTCGTGAAGGGGTTACGTCGATGCTAGTTTCCAAACCGACAGAGATGATTGTCGATCACGATCTGGATTCGTATGCGTCCTGAGCGGAGGAGCAGTGCCTTTGGATGAGTTCCAAGCAGGATACGGTGGCGATTCTACCACAGAAGCCGAATACATTGCGGCTTGTGAAGCTGCAAAGGAAGGTGTTTGGATCCGGCATTTCTGGATGATCTTGGTATTTTCCCAGCCTTGGTGAAACCGTTGGATTGCTTTTGCAATAAGCCTAACAAGTAGATACCAGGCCAACCCAGGTGAGAGTCACTGGGCAGCGGTAAAGACTATTTTGAAGTACCTGAAAAGGACTAAAGAGATGTTCCTAGTTTATGGAGGTGAGGAAGAGCTCGTCGTGAAGGGGTTACGCCGATGCTAGTTTCCAAACCGGCGAGAGATGATTGTCGATCATAGTCTGGATTCGTGTACGCCCCTGAACGGAGGAGCAAGCAGGCCTTCGGATGAGTTCCAAGCAGGATACGGTGGCAGATTCTACCACAGAAGCCGAATACATTGCGGCTTGTGAAGCTGCAAAGGAAGGTGTTTGGATCCGGCATTTTCTGGATGATCTTGGTATTTTCCCAGCCTCGGTGAAACCGTTGGACCTTTATTGTGATAATTCTGGTGCCATCGCACAAGCCAAGGAGCCGAGGAATCACCACAAGGTCAGACACATAGACCGGAAATATCACCTGATACAAAAGATCGTAAAGAATGGTGATGTAGAGTTATGCAAGATTCACACGGATGCAAATGTTGCAGATCCGTTGACTAAGCCGCTTCCACAACCCAAGCATGAGGGGCACGTTAGAGCTATGGGCATTCGATGTCTATTTGATTGACTCTAGTGCAAGTGGGAGACTGTTGGAGATATGCCCTAGAGGCAATCATGTATGATGATATTTCCTATGTGTTTATGAATAAAGATAGTCCTTGGACATTATCAATGATGTGTATCGCAAGCACGTGACTTGTTTGTGGGACTATGCATTGTATGATGACTGTCCTAAAAGGTCCCTAGTCGAAAGGGCTGTGTGGACGCCAAGAGCCGACTAGACTAGCATATGACACGGTCGATGGCTCGGTCTCACTAGCCATGGAGCATTGGATGCTAACCGGATAATATGGACATGGAAAGGTCTGGTCGGATTCGACATAGTCGGATCCGAGTCGAGATAAGGTCCGAGTCGGACAGACCCAACTATGAGACGCAGCGATATGTCATCTGTGAGTCTCTAGTACAACATACGTTCTATGTCCTAAGACCTGAGCTGACGCATGTACTCGAGATGGTGATAGACTTGCTTTGGGCCGACCAAACGCTACTCCGTGACTGGGTAGTTACAAAGGTAGGTTTCGGGTTTGTCCAGTCCCATGCTGCGAGACATGGTCGAGCAAGATGGGATTTGCCCCTCCGATCAGGAGAGATATACTCTGGGCCCCTCGTGTGATCTGACCAGGAACAGCATGGCCATGCGACAAGGATTATGAGATAATCCGGACGTTGGTCGATATCACCGAGCGAGAAAGAGGTCGGGTTAGCACAAGGATGACAGTCTCGCCTTGAGCCCGACAACATATATCGTGCGGCAAAGGGAACAAAGTGTGACACGTTGTACAAGTTAAGCCTAACCAGCTTCATAGTTCGCTTGGTGGTCGGCACGCCTTGCTAGAGGCCGCTACCAACCGCATAGGTCGGAGGTGATCCGAATCTGTGACCAAGCTGACTTGAACCTAAGGGTTCGCAAGGCAAGGGAAGGAACCTCGAGGTTAGTTCAGAGGACACCGGTCGGATTTGATCCGAACTGGACTAGGAACGTGACCGAGTAGACTTTGTTTTAGGGTCCGTCACGAGGCCCAAGTGTTGAGCTCGCGACGGACGCCTATATAAAGTGGAGGTGCGGCACACTCAGGCGGTTGATCGCTTCGGCGCTGCGACTAGGGTTTGCATGTGTTGCGAATAGCCACCTCCACTCGTCGCCGACTGTGTGATCGGACCTAGCAGTCCGCCGCACGACGTTCCTCCTGCACGCACGGATACCGTTAGAGGAGGTGCACTTGCGCCGCTCCGGCGAACTCGTACGTGGGATCGGACGACCGGCCGCTCGAGGGAGATCGAACGAGGAGGAGACAATCCACGCATACGCGCTGCCCCAACTCTTCTTCCGCTGCACGGCACTGCGCGTCGAGTGGTAACGAACTATGATCCATCTCCCGTAGCATGTTCCTGGATGTTCTGCGCATAGGAATTTTTAATTTGCAGTCGACGCACCCTACCGTAGAACCCAACACCTTCACCAGGCCTATTCGTAAGTACGGCAAGCACGTGTTCTCCCACAATACGACGTTCTGCTGCGTCAAGCAGCCGCTTTGTGATCGAAGGGTGCCTACTACGCCATCCATCACATGCGAGCGATCGTGCGGGACCATCATCAACTTCGCTACCGAGTAAACTCAAAGATTGGGCGCGAGCATGTCGGCAATCCAGGCCGCGGACATCGACAAGAATTCTTTCGCATCCAGTCGGAGTTTGCGGAAATCATCCATCAAGATGTCCTTCGTACCTCGGGGCAGTTCTACCTCAGAAATCAACCGTCCAACAGTGACATCGACACAATTCTACAAATGCAGGCTGACAACGCCCGTTATTTCATGACTCCCATGATAGACGGCGGCTTCATCCACGCTCCGGTCCCTTGAGTCGAGTCGAAAGCAGTGATGCTGTGTCTAGTTCTGAAACATCGATTGGCTCATGTTGTAATTAAACTTTAATGAACTTGTAGTATGTCTCTTTGGTTTCGAGAGTCGTTAAACTTAGATGTAATCGATGCTGTTAATGTCTTGCTTTTCTCTTCCGATCGTTCTGTTGCATACTTATATATTGCTTATGTATTGTCTGTGAATTGGTACTAACGTTTACGTTTGGCTAGTGCATAGCGATGCCGTGCGTATGTCGTGTACACAAGGGTAAGGTTCCGGAGTCTCTGACGGTCGGGAGGAGTGTCGGAGACAGGTTCACCGATTCAGCGGTAACAGATTACAAAGGGTACACCACTAGGGCCGAGGCCGAATCTAGATCGCCCGCTATCTAGCGGGAGAGGGAGGAGCGTTGGAGGAACCGGATGAAGACGAGTTTCATCGTGGCGATGCTCATCGTGATGACCGCAGCTCTCTTCTATGTGATGGTAGTTTAGATGATCGATATCGACTTGTAATGTGAAGACAAACTCGCTACTCGCGGTCTCGAGACTTGTAATATAATGTTCTATCTTTGTTCGGTCTTTTCAATTCGAGACTAATATGATGAATTGTATTCGGAGACTAATATGATGAATTGTATTCAGAGACTAATCTTCTGTTGTATTCGATGAATCTGTTGTTGATGTGTGCTGTCTATATTTTGTCCAATTATACATTTTGTAACCTGTGCAAAAACAGAAAATAAAAATAAAAAACCTAATATTCATACTAATGGCGCATCACATCACAGTGCGCCATTAGTATGCCAAAGGATACTAGTGGCGCATCATTAAACAGTGCGCCATTCGTATGCCGAAGTTACTAATGGCGCATCTTGTCGTTGTGCGCCATTAGTATGCCAAAGCACTTGGGTATACATGGCCCCACGAGGCATACTAATGGCGCCTTTATTCTATATACTAATGGCGATTGAGGTCCGCCATTAGTATACCGAATACTAATGGCGCACCAGTGGTGCGCCATTAGTAAAATATACTAATGGCGTGGAACTAATGGCGCACCACTAATGCGCCATTAATGGCCAAATTAGGTGCGCCATTAGTAGGCATTTTCCTAGTAGTGCGGTATCAAATATCCAGGAGCTACTACGAGTAATAGTAAGGTACACATCAATAACATGTATATCACATATACCTTTGGTGTTGCCGGCTTTCTTGTCCGCTAAGTACTTGGGGCAGTCCCGCTTCCAGTGACTGTTTCCCTTGCAATAAAAGCACTCAGTCTCAGGTTTGGGTCTGTGCTTTGGCTTCTTCCCGGCAACTGGCTTACCGGGAGCGGCAGCTCCCTTGCCGTCCTTCTTGAAGTTCTTCTTACCCTTGCCTTTTTTGAAACTAGTGGTTTTATTGACCATCAACACTTGATGTTCCTTTTTGATCTCCACCTCCGCTGATTTCAGCATTGAAAATAGCTCAGGAATGGTTTTCACCATCCCCTGCATATTGTAGTTCATCACAAAGCTCTTGTAGCTAGGTGGGAGCAACTGAAGGATTCTGTCAATGACCGCGTCATCCGGGAGGTTAACTTCCAGCTGAGACAAGCGGTTGTGCAACCCAGACATTTTGAGTATGTGCTCGCTGACATAACTATTCTCCTCCATCTTACAACTGTAGAACTTATCGGAGACTTCATATCTCTCGACCCGGGCATGAGCTTGGAAAACCATTTTCAGCTCTTGGAACATCTCATATGCTTCGTGCTACTCGAAACGCTTTTGGAGCCCCGGTTCTAAGCTGTAAAGCATGCCGCACTGAACCAGGGAGTAATCATCAACACGCGACTGCCAGGAGTTCATAATGTCTGGATTCGCCGGGACGGGTGCTTCACCTAGCGGTGCTTCAAGGACATATGCTTTCTTGGCAACTATGAGGATGATCCTCAAGTTCCGGACCCAGTCCGTATAGTTGCTACCATCGTCTTTCAGCTTGGTTTTCTCTAGCAACGCGTTGAAATTGAGGTTGACATGAGCGTGGGTCATTTGATCTACAAGACATTTTGCAAAAGTTTTAGACTAAGTTCATGATAATTAAGTTCATCTAATCAAATTAATTAGTGAACTCTCACTCAGACAGACATCCCTCTAGTCATCTAAGTGATACATTATCCGAGTCAACTAGGCCGTGTCCGATCATCACGTGAGACGGACTAGTCATCATCCGTGAACATCTTCATGTTGATCGTATCTTCTATACGACTCATGCTCGACCTTTCGGTCTCTTGTGTTCCGAGGCCATGTCTGTACATGCTAGGCTCGTCAAGTCAACCTAAGTGTTTTGCATGTGTAAATTTGGCTTACACCCGTTGTATGTGAACGTTAGAATCTGTCACACCCGATCATCACATGGTGCTTCGAAACAACGAACTTTCGCAACGGCGCATAGTTAGGGGGAACACTTTCTTGAAATTATTATGAGGGATCATCTTATTTACTACCGTCGTTCTAAGCAAATAAGATGCAAAAACATGATAAACATCACATGCAATCAAATAGTGACATGATATGGCCAATAGCATTTTGCTCCTTTTGATCTCCATCTTCGGGGCGCCATGATCATCATCGTCACCGGCATGACACCATGATCTCCATCATCGTGTCTCCATGAAGTTATCTCGCCAAGTATTACTTCTACTACTATGGCTAACGGTTTATCAATGAAGTGAAGTAATTACATGGAGTTATTCAGTGACACGCAGGTCATACAATAAATAAAGATAACTCCTATGGCTACTGCCGGTTGTCATACTCATCGACATGCAAGTCGTGATTCCTATTACAAGAACACGATCAATCACACACATCACATATATTTCATTCATCACATCCTTTTTGGCCATATCACATCACACGACATATGCTGCAAAAACAAGTTAGACGTCCTCTAATTGTTGTTGCAAGTTTTTACGTGGCCGCTATAGGTTTCTAGCAAGAACGTTTCTTACCTACTCTAATAACCACAACGTGATATGCCAATTGCTATTTACCCTTCATAAGGACCCTTTTCATCGAATCCGATCCGACTAAAGTGGGAGAGACAGACACCCGCTAGCCACCGTATGTGACTAGTGCATGTCAGTCGGTGGAACCTGTCTCACGTAAGCGTACGTGTAAGGTCGGTCCGGGCCACTTCATCCCACGATGTCGCCGAAACAAGATAAGACTAGTAGTGGCAAGTAAATTGAAAAAATCGATGCCCACAACAAACTTGTGTTCTACTCGTGCTTAGAAACTACGCATAGACCTAGCTCATCCAGAAACAAGATCGAGAGACGGAAGCGTTGCAAGAAAGCGGATGAAGGAGTCATACTCGAAGCGATTCAGATCGCGGTGGATTCCGATTTTAGCACCAAACAACGGCACCTCCGTGTTCAACACACGTGCAGCCCGGTGACGTCTCCCATGCCTTGATCCAGCAAGGAGGAGGGAGAGGTTGAGGAAGAAGGCTCCAATAGCAGCACGACAGCGTGGTGGTGATGGAGTGGCAGTTCTCCGGCAGGGCTTCGCCAAGCTTGCGCGGAGGAGGAGAGGTGTTGGGGAGGGGAGGGGCTACGCCTTGGATGTGGTGCTGCAGCCCTCCCCTCGCACCTCTATTTATAGGAGAAGGGGCAAGGGGGCCGGCTCCTCTAGATGAGATCTAGAGGGGGGGGGGGCGGCGGCCAAGGGGAGGGGGCTTGCCTCCCAAGCAAGGGGGGCGCCCGCTTTAGGGTTCCCCCCCCCCCCAACCCTAGGCGCATGGGCCCTAAGGATGGTGGCACCCATCCCTCCAAGGGGCTGGTTCCCTTCCCTCTACAGCCCATGAGGCCCTCCGGGATAGGTGGCCCCTCCCGGTGGACCCCCGGAACCCCTCCGGTGGCTCCGATACAATACCGGTATGCCCCCGAATATTTTCGGTGACCGTATGACAGCTTTCCATATATAAATCTTCACCTCCGGACCATTCCGGAACTCCTCGTGACGTCTGGGATCTCATCCGGGACTCCGAACAACATTCGGTAATCACACACAAATCTCCCTTATAACCCTAGCGTCATCGAACCTTAAGTGTGTAGACCCTACGGGTTCGGGAATCACGTAGACATGACCGAGACAGCTCTCCGGCCAATAACCAACAGCGGGATCTGGATACCCATGTTGGCTCCCAGATGTTCCACGATGATCTCATCGGATGAACCACGATGTCATGGATTCAAGTAATCCCATATACAATTCCCTTTGTCAATCGGTACATTACTTGCCCGAGATTCGATCGTCGGTATCCCAATACCTCGTTCAATCTCGTTACCGGCAAGTCACTTTACTCGTACCATAATGAATGATCCCGTGACTAACCACTTAGTCACATTGAGCTCATTATGATGATGCATTACCGAGTGGTCCCAGAGATACCTCTCCGTCATACGGAGTGACAAATTCTAGTCTCGATTCATGCCAACCCAACAGACACTTTTGGAGATACTTGTAGAGCACCTTTATAGTCACCCAGTTACGTTGTGACGTTTGGTACACCCAAAGCACTCCTGCGGTATCCGGGAGTTACACAATCTCATGGTCTAAGGAAATGATACTTGACATTAGAAAAGCTCTAGCATACGAACTACACGATCTTGTGCTATGCTTAGGATTGGGTCTTGTCCACCACATCATTCTCCCAATGATGTGAGCTCGTTTTTAATGAAATCCAATGTCCATAGTCAGGAAACCATGACCATCTGTTGATCAACGAGCTAGTCAACTCCCGGATACCGTAGGAATGTATCACGGCTTCCGGTTAATACAATTGTAGCATGAACAATAGACAATTATCATGAACAATAGACAATTATCATGAACAAGGAAATACAATAATAATCATTTTATTATTGCCTCTAGGGCATTTTTTCAACAGATTCGTGCCAACCCAACAGACACTTTCGGAGATACCTGTAGTGCCCCTTTATAGCCACCCAGTTACGTTGTGACGTTTGATACACCCAAAGCATTCCTACGGTATCCGGGAGTTGCACAATCTCATGGTCTAAGGAAATGATACTTGACAATAGAAAAGCTCTTAGCAAACGAACTACACGATCATGTGCTATGCTTAGGATTGGGTCTTGTCCGTCACATCATTCTCCTAATGATGTGATCCGTTATCAACGACATCCAATGTCCATGGTCAGGAAACCATAACCATCTATTGATCAACGAGCTAGTCAACTAGAGGCTCACTAGGGACATGTTTGTTGGGGAACGTAGTAATTTCAAAAAATTTCCTACGCACACGCAAGATCATGGTGATGCATAGCAACGAGAGGGGAGAGTGTCGTCTACATAACCTTGTAGACCGTGGCGGAAGCGTTAACTGCAACGCGTTGATGTAGTCGTCGTCTTCACGGCCCGACCGATCAAGCACGAAACTAAGGCACCTCCGAGTTCCAGCACACGTTCAGCTCGATGACGTCCCTCGAACTCCGATCCAGCCGAGTGTCGAGGGAGAGTTTCAATCGGACGACGGCGTGGTGGCGATCTTGATGTTCTACCGTCACAGGGCTTCGCCTAAGCACCGCTACAATATTATCGAGGTGGACATGGTGGAGGGGGGCACCGCACACGGCTAAGAGATCCAAGGGATCAATTGTTGTGTCTTTGGTGCTAGCCCTGCCCCTCTATTTATATGTTGAGCCCCGGGGTCGAAACTTGGAGCAAAAGCCTCCTCAAAGTCGGTTTTGCCCGAAAGGCAAGAGTCCCACTTGGACTCCAGGACCAAACGCAACAATCCTTGGCGTCTGGCCCAGACGCCTTGGGCCTCGGCGTCTGGCCCAGGGCCAGACGCCAGGGTCTCCGGCGTTTGGCCCCCTGGCCTCCGCAAAACTCCTTTTGCACCGACCTAAAGCCTCATGGGCTTGACCCCTTGGCCTAACCATATCATCCAATATATGAATCTTTACGTCTCGACTGTTGGGGAATGTAGCAAAAATTCAAAAGTTTCATACGAGTCACCAAGATCTATCTATGGAGAGACTAGCAACGAGAGAGAGAGAGAGAGAGGAGTGCATCTAAATACCCTTGTAGATTGCTAAGCGGAAGCGTTCAAGAGAACAGGGTTGAGGGAGTCGTACTCGTCGTGATCCAAATCACCGAAGATCCTAGTGCCGAACGGACGGCACCTCCATGTTCAACACACGTGCAGCCCGGTGACGTCTCCCGTGCCTTGATCTAGCAAGGAGAGAGGGAGAGGTTGGGGAAGACTCGTCCAGCAGCAGCACAACGGCGTGGTGGTGATGGAGGAGCGTGGCATTCCAGCAGGGCTTCGCCAAGCACCGCGAGAGATGAGGAGGGAGAGAGGTAGGGCCGCGCCTTGGAGAGAATAACTCATATGTATGGCAGCCCCAAATACCTCAAGTATATATAGGGGAGAGGGAGGGGGCTGCGCCCCCTCTAGGGTTCCCACCCCAAGGGGTGCGGCAGCCCCTAGATCCCATCTAGGGTGGCGGCCAAAGGGGGAGAGGGGGAAACTTGCCCCCCAAGCAAGGTGGAAGCGCCCCCCTCCCCTAGGGTTTGTAACCCTAGGCGCCTTGGGCCCTTGTGGGGGGGTGGGGCACCAGCCCACCTAGGGCTGGTCCCCTCCCACACTTGGCCCATGCAGCCCTCTCGGGCCGGTGGAGCCCCGGGACCCTCCCGGTGGTCCCGGTACGTTACCGATAGCACCCGAAACTTTTTCGGTTACCAAAACAGGACTTCCCATATATAAATCTTTACCTCCGGACCATTACGGAACTCCTCGTGATGTCCGGGATCTCATCCGGGACTCCGAACAACATTCGGTAACCACGTATATCTATTCCCTATAACCCTAGCGCCATCGAACCTTAAGTGTGTAGACCCTACGGGTTCGGGAACCATGAAGACATGACCGAGACAACTCTCCGGCCAATAACCAACAGCGGGATCTGGATACCCATGTTGGCTCCCACATGTTCCATGATGATCTCATCGGATGAACCACGATGTCCAGGATTCAATCAATCCCGTATACAATTCCCTTTGTTTACCGGTATTGTACTTGCCCGAGATTCGATCGTCGGTATGCCGATACCTTGTTCAATCTCGTTACCGGCAAGTCTCTTTACTCGTTCCGTAACACATGATCCCATGATCAACTCCTTGATCACATTGTGCACATTATGATGATGTCCTATCGAGTGGGCCCAGAGATGCCTCTCCGTCACACGGAGTGACAAATCCGAGTCTCGATTCATGCCAACCCAACAGACACTTTCGGAGATACCCGTAGTGCACCTTTATCGCCACCTAGTTACGTTGTGACGTTTGGTACACCCAAAGCATTCCTACGGTATCCGGGAGTTGCACAACCTCATGGTCTAAGGAAAAGATACTTGACATTTAGAAAAGCTTTAGCATACGAACTACACGATCTTGTGCTAGGCTTAGGATTGGGTCTTGTCCATCACATCATTCTCCTAATGATGTGATCCCGTTATCAATTACATCCAATGTCCATGGTCAGGAAACCATGACCATCGTCATGTCCCCGATCTCATCCGGGACTCCGAACTCCTTCGGTACATCAAAACATATAAACTCATAATATAACTATCATCGAAACCTTAAGCGTGCGGACCCTACGGGTTCGAGAATAATGAAGACATGACCGAAACATGTTTCCGGTCAATAACCAATAGCGGAACCTGGATGCTCATATTGGCTCCCACATATTCTACGAAGATGTCTATCGGTCAATCCGCATAACAACATACGTTGTTCCCTTTGTCATCGGTATGTTACTTGCCCGAGATTCGATCGTCGGTATCTCAATACCTAGTTCAATCTTGTTACCGGCAAGTCTCTTTACTCGTTACGTAATACATCATCCCGCAACTAACTCATTAGTTGCAATGCTTGCAAGGCTTAAGTGATGTGTATTACCGAGAGGGCCCAGAGATACCTCTCCGACAATCGAAGTGACAAATCCAAATCTCGAAATACGCCAACCCAACATGTACCTTTGGAGACACCTGTAGAGCACCTTTATTATCACCTAGTTACGTTATGACGTTTGGTAGCACACAAAGTGTTCCTCCAAAAAACGGGAGTTGCATAATCTCATAGTCATAGGAACATGTATAAGTCATGAAGAAAGCAATAGCAACATACTAAACGATCAAGTGCTAAGCTAACGGAATTGGTCATGTCAATCACATCATTGTCCTAATGATGTGATCCCGTTAATCAAATGACAACTCTTTTGTCCATGGCTAGGAAACATAACCATCTTTGATTAATGAGCTAGTCAAGTAGAGGCATACTAGTGACACTCAGTTTGTCTATGTATTCACACATGTATCATGTTTCCGGTTGATACAATTCTAGCATGAATAATAAACATTTATCATGATATAAGGAAATAAATAATAACTTTATTATTGCCTCTAGGGCATATTTCCTTCAGTCTCCCACTTGCACTAGAGTCAGTAATCTAGTTCACATCGCCATGTGATATAACACCAATATTCACATCTGTATGTGATTAATACCCAATAGTTCACATCGTCATGTGATGAACACCCAAAGGGTTTACTAGAGTCAATAATCTAGTTCACATCTGAAAGTGCTAGTTATCGACTAGAGGGGGGGGGGTGAATAGGCGATTTTTATGAAAGTCTTCAAAACGTGGAAGTTTCAAAGACAACAATAGAAATGACCTAATTGATATGCAGCGGAAGATAAACTACAACAACCAAACCATAGTCAAGTATGCTGTAATGTGAAAGTACAAAGACTAATAGTAGCTTAGTAGTAAGGATCAGGATGGAAGATAGTATGAAGCCAACCAATGATAGCAGTCAAGCAATGAAGTCAAACAGGTACGACAAATAGGCAATGACTTCACGAAGACAAACTCTAAGTATAGGAAGGGAGAGGATAGAACCAGTCACTTGTTGAAGACACATGATTTGTTGGACCAGTTCTAGTTGCTGTGACAACTGTACGTCTGGTTAGGGAGGCTGAGATTCAACTCAGAAGACCGCATCTTCACCTTATTCCCCTTGGGCTAAGGACACACAGTCCTCGCCCAATCACTCTGGTAAGTCTTCAAGGTGGACTTTCGAACCTTCACAGACTTTGTTCACTAGCGATCCACAATGACTCTTGGATGCTCAGAACGCGACGCCTAACCGGCTGGAGGATTCACAGTCCTCAAGTGTAATAAGTCTTGAGTCCTGTGAGATGTAAAGAGTTCATGATGCCTAACACTCTTTGGCTCTGGGTGTTTGGGCTTTGTCCTCGCAAGGATTTCTCTCTCTCAAAGGCTTCTAGGTGGGTTGCTCTCAAACGACAAAAGCCGTGCACTAACTCTGAGTAGCCACCGATTTATGGTGTAGGGGGTGGGCTATTTATAGCCACTAGGCAACCCGACCTGATATGTCCTAAATGACCCTGGGTCACTAAGGAAGTGACACGTGTTCCAACGGTCAGATTTCAAACACACACGACAACTTTACTTGGGCTACAAGCAAAGCTGACTCATCCAGCTCTGGAGAACATTTGCTCTCATTGTCTTTGCTCGAAGACATAGGATTTGGGTTGAGCATCACTTCAGTCATTCTGACTTTGTTCACTTGGACCCCACTTAACAGTACGGTGGTTCCTATGACTCAACAAACAAGAAAAAGGAAACAACAAAACGACACAGTCTTCGCGCTCCATAGTCTTCACTCAATGTCTTCTCATGTCATAGCCTTCAATATGAATATCTTCACATACCACCATTGTCGTCAATGTCTTCGTACATTTTTAGGGGTCATCTTCGGTAGCTAAACCGAATCAATGAGGGACACTACCTGTGTTATCCTGCACTTCTCACAAACACATTAGTCCCTCAACCAAATTTGTCTTCAATACTCCAAAACCAACTAGGGGTGGCACTAGATGCACTTACAATCTCCCCCTTTTTGGTGATTGATGACAAACTGGTTGATGTTTTCAACGGGGATAAAGTATGTGAAATTGTAAAGGATAGGGTATTGTCTTCATAAGTGGCAAAGGCTCCCCCTGAAGATGTGCATATAAGTAATTTGCTTTTGGAATGCAAATGCACATGGTAGGTTGTACTGCTGAAGATCCTCTTCAACTTATGAAGATAATTCATCAGGCATGAAATGATATAACTAAGAGAATGACATGCATAATGAAAAATGGACGTCTGCATAATGATATAAGTGCGGAAGTTATAATCGCACATGCGGAATTTATCATCGCATCACAGAAAAGCAAATAAGTAGCAGACGACCATCGAGTTTAAGTGTTACAACTCAAAGAGCCAAATGTATCAAAAGCGAGAGTTGTAAACACTAGGAAAAATATAAAGCAACCGCCCATATGAACCCGCTTGAAGACTATCAAACTCATATGCTTCTCCCCCTTTTGCCAGTAAGGACCAAAAAGGTTTGAAGACATAGAGCATCTACTCGTTCCCATGAGGAGTAGGTGAAGCAGCAGGGTTGTCGTTGTTGTTTGGCGGCGCATGAGCGAACTTAGTGCGATGTCGTCGTGCGCAGTAAGTAGGGGCGGTGAAGTAGCGTCGTCTTCATCATCGAGCACTTTGGCATTCACAGTTGCCGCGGAGGAAGAATAGTCAGAGTCTTCAAGGGATGGAGTTCGACGTAGGGACAACATTTCGTGGAGGAGTGGAGTCAAACTTGAATCTTTCAGCGAAGCCATCGTCTTGAAGATCTGCTTCAGCACTGAGCAGCGTCAAACTCTTCCATGATCGCCGAAAGGTCTCGTGAGTGACAAAATCATTCTTGGTGGCAAGATTTCGAATGCGATTGACATCCACCAAGAAGCTTTGCATCTGTCTCTTGAGCCAAAAATGATGCTTATCTTGTTTCTGATGCAGTGCCACAAGAAGTTCTCTGTCATTTAGGATGCGAGAGCGCTTCTTAGGCCTTTGGGAAATTGTGCTCTCAGTAGCTTCAGTTTGCATGCGGTGAGGCGGGCAGAGTGTTCCCAGCCATTGGATAGACACGAGTTACTGCTTGGACTCCTTCCATGGGTTGAGTGAAGCTTTGGTGATCAGCATTTTCAAGACAAAGAGGCTTCTTGGCAGGCTCAGGGTATATGGCTTCAACTGACATATCAACCTCTGGTAGAAAGATCAGATGATTGCGAGCAGAGGGCTGATAGTTGATAGCAAAGTGTAGCTTGATGAGGCACATGACCCATGGAGCATAGAATTTCAGGCCAAAAAGGCTAGAACCAGACGCAACCAGTTGCCAGATGAAGAATTCTTGTGTATTGAAGCTGATGCCATTGAGGATGTAAAAGACCAATGTCTTCATGGCTCCTTCAAGTTTTGCGGTGATGAATGCCCTTTGATAGGCCATAGAGTTACTTTGATGATGTGATATATTGTGCGAGGCGGATACTCAAGGTCATCAACAAAGAACTCCTTTGGGTATTCAGCGTCGGTGGCAAAGGCTTCATCATGCTCAACATCCGCTCATGTTGGGCTCGCTTATGGAAGATGCTCTCTAGTGCATTGCGGTGGAGTTGACAATCAGGTTGAACAGCTCTCCGGGAGTGGGTAGGCCTGTAAGCTCAATGGCGTCAAGAGCTTTGGCTTCATGATGAACATTTCTGTCATCCACTCGAGAATCCATGTCTTTGTATCCTGTAGTAGCCGCGAATGTGGAGGGTAGCATAGAATTGAAGCAAAGTTCCTCATTCCAATGTTCTTTATGCATCACAAAGCTGAGCAGACACTGCATCATGGAAGCAGTCAAGTGCTTCTTCTAAGCATGGCAGTCCAGCAATGGCTTCGGTGTTGAGGCACATATGAGGAAAATCGCCCTTGATCATCTGAGCAGGAGTAATAGCTTCACTGCTGATAGCTCGAAGCGATCGATGATATTCTTGGCCTTGAGTAGGGGTTCTTTGCTTTGTCAAAGAAGGTGTTGTGGGCTTTGAAGCCATTTGCATTGAAGGACCACAGAGAGGTGGTAGTACACAGGAACCGTGGCAGTCTTGGCTTTGGTTTACGGACCAGAGGCCTATGCTCAACATGATAATCAAGCGAGGACCCGAGGCATTAGGCGGAGGGACGAGCGGGCCATTTGACGGTGATCAGCTGACCATAGTTGTATGCTTGCTCAATTGTATAGGGCCTTGGTGGCGGAACAGGAGCAGTGGCAACAACAGAGGCGTCAGGCTGCACAACAGATGCTTCAGGAGCAGCTGCATCATTAACCGGCACATTGGTTGGTGCAGGCTCCACATTTTCTTCAGCCATGACTACGTCATTGGCTTCATTTGTGTTGGTGGTGTCAGCCTCAAGATTTTCAACCTCCACTTGATGAGCTGGAGGGTCGGGCACTTGCACGTTCACTTCAGGAACAACTTCTTCAGTAATGGGGGGAGTAGGGACACGTTCTTCTTCTTGGTTGTCATCGGCTGATGCAGCCGGATTGTCTTCAGCAGCTTTGGCTTCAGACACGGAGACGTTCACGGTCGGAGTGGCTTCGAAACACTTGACGCAACAGATTGGTGGTGCACTTCTCCTTCTGGAACGCTCGAAAGAGGGACTTGAGGCCTTGGTCCTTTGCGAAGCCTGCGAAATGCTGGCGACGCCTTTGGAGATGGAGTTGGCTAGGCCTCAAAGTCTTCCTCTTCTACTTGCACAGGTGGTGTGACTTGTTGTTGTTGGGGAGTACTCGGGGAGTCTTGTTGTTGTGGGTGATCACCCCATGATGCATCCTGAGCAATTGGCGTCAGAGGACGACCAATGCTGATGAGTTCGCTGTTCGTGAGAACAGGCGATGATACCAAGTTGTGTTCGATCGAGGAAGAACTACATCATCTTCAACATTGTCATTGTGACCAATGTCTTCACAGAACGATGGGATCAAGCTGCTGGAATGTCTTCACTTCATGAGCCTCTGTGGAAGCAGGCTCATGAACTATCATCCGTTGTTCTTGGTGTTCGGATGCGAGGCGAACCATTGAGATAGGTTCAACAACTAAGGGCTCTGTGGGAGCAGCCCGATTCTTCTTGGTTTTGCGCTTCTTCTTGGAGGGAGCAACATCAGAGGCTTCAGGATTTTTCCTTTTTCTGGCTACAGCCTCGGCAGTCCTCGTCTTCTTCAGTACTGAAGCGGTTGACCTGACCTTTGGCTTCGAGCCAGTCATGCTGCTTGGGAAGACTATGCGAGGTTCTTCCTGCCTTGAAGGTGCAGATTGGTCAGTTGATGGCTTCAACTTCTTTGCAGCTATTCTGGGGTCAATGCCAGGACAACCAAGAGCCTTGCACTTCTCAGCCTCATTGTAGGCTAGCACACACTTGTCATCCATACTCTTCATGCGCTCACGAGAGCCTTTAGCTTCTTCGCGCTTCTTAAGAAAGGCTTCTTTGAGCTTGTGCAGCATGATCATGAAGTTTTTGACATGTTGCACGTTGAGCTTTGCCACATGCTTCTTGAACTGAGCTTCAGTTCAACGATGCGCTGAGCAAGAGCAAGCTCAGAAGCAATGGCGCCATTGAAGGAGACGCTGAGGCCAATGCGAAGTTGCAGATCTTCAAAGCTGAGATTTGGGGTGTCAAACCACTCATCAATGAAGTTATGGATGATTGCCACATCAAAGAGAGGCAAATCATTGAAGATCTTTGCTTCTTCCTTGCTCTTGATCAGTTGCTCAAGAGCATCATCTGCAAGATCGTCATCGCTGGATAGATCAATGTGCTCTTCTCGCAGAATGGCAGCAGGAGTTAATGTCGTCGGTATTTTGGCGATTTTCTTGTTCTTCTCTGTCTTCTTGGAGATCGTGATAGATCTTGGTGCTGCACACGTCTTCGGGGAGGTGCGATGGCGATGGCCATGCGTGAAGCTTTTGGAGGAGCAGTGATCTTGAAGCCTTAGCCTTCTTTGGCCTGCGGCTTGGAGTAGGAGCTGGGGCTTCATCAGTGTCAGTATCATCATCAGAATGATCCACTTTGGCACCTTGGACCGAGATGTGAGTGATGAGGCCAGCAAGGTTGTAGAAACGACCGATGACATTGAGTTCAGCATCACGTGAGCCATCAGCACGGGGAGCAGAGGGACCAGGGTTGAAGTCTAATCCCAATGACTTCTTGTTTTCCTTGGCCGATGCCTTTGCGTGCTGGAAGTTGCGCTTGAAGAGATTATCGTTACGACACCAGAGCAATGACGATGGGTCGGCATTTTCAGGCTGAGGTCCACGGACCATACAAGGATAGAAACCCTGTGCAATAGCTTTAGCTCTGTTCTTGGGTGGAAGGCCTCGAAAGAGAATATCACCCCAAGGACTTTTGATAGCATTCTTCTCAGCATATTCCTGGGTCACGAACTTGTATTTGAACCATTGTTCAGCCCAATATCGTCGAATCCATTGGATTCGTGTCTTGCGCTAATTATAATTCTCTTCAGGATATGTCTTGTAAAGCTCTGCGAGGTCGTCAGGAAAATCTCTTGATGTTCCCCCACGATGTTGTCTGCCACCCTTCCTTACTGATTTCTCTGTAGCCATGAACTTCAAACTGAATGGCTTCAACACGTTCAAAGGCTTCAAAGGCTTTTGCTTGCTGGACAAACAAGAACTGGCTTCGGGAGAGTTAATGTGATGCTTTAAGAATTCTGCAAATGAATGCAGACTATGAGAACCAAGGGATTCTCCCACGGACATGTACCTGTGACAGCATTAGAGATGCGAGGGAAGGGGAAGAGGTCATATGCATTCTCAAAAGATATTGAAGATAAATCAGTTTGAAGACATTGACCTCATGATGCAAAGACATTCACTTATATGTTGAAAGTTGGTTCCAGATTTGTACGAATCCGTGAATAAGTACAAGTGAGGAATCAACTAGATATGAAGCTTAAGCTAATATACTAGGCAGTATGAGATGCAGACATAATCGATCTAACATTGTATAGGCAGAAACCAATTTTGGTAAATAGGATGAATCTTTGAGGATCAAAAAGATGGTAAAAATAGAGTTATATTTACAACACGAAGAACTGCTAGATGGGATGAGTAGGAGACCGAGCAGTTCAACCACCGTGCCCTAACTTGGCGATGGAGGACACCTACGGCAGCGGCGAAGAGGACGATGTTCGCGGCCGGCGTGAGGACGGCGTCGGAGAAGTTTGCGGCAGCTAAGCGCTTCGTCGCCGGTGTCGTCGAGAGCTAGCAGTGGCGCTAGGGTTTTGACGAGGTGGAGAGGTGGAAGAAGGTTTTGTTTACCGCTGGGGATATGTATTTATAAGGAAGTGTGCGGTACGTCACAATTACTCAGGTTCCCCTGGCGGTTTACATCTGAGGGGCACGTGGCAAGCATGCAACATACTCAGAGTTGTCCCATGTTCCCACGCCCTCCAGGTTTGTCGGATGGTCATTCCGGCTTCTCCGGATTTCAAACAATAAGGATGAATCATTAAAAACAGACTTAATGTTTGTCTCTGTGTCTTCTGCTGACAAGGACGCAGAGAAGACATTCGACAGTTTCAATAGAATGCATATGATTTGGACAGATAGAGTTTGAAATAGAAAGCATAGAGAGATTAGGGTCCGATCACATTCACTTAGTTCAAAAGATTCAACTAGGAAGACATAGCTATAAGTGAATGCTGTAGAGGATAGAACACTAGTATGTATATATCAGAAAGCAATCAAATCAACATAGTGAAGAAAATCATGAAGATAAGTTGAAATTTGAAGACAAACAAAATGCAACGACATAGCAAAAATAACGCCATGAGTGAAACAGTTCAAACAGAGAAATTTGGTGGTGGCGTTACCCACCGTATAGGAAGTATTAGACCCAGACACGGTGCACAATTATCATGGCGCTCCGAAGTCAAATTCCACGTTAATGTATTCACACACAGAATGTAGGTCTTCATTGATTGAAGATATACTTTACTTCGTGTGTTGCACATCTAAGTCATCAACATGTATAAGTGTTAGGATGTGTGCCTGATCACAGGACATTTGAGGATTCCAGGATATTTAGCTCACACCGTAACTTGCAAAACCTTTTCTCATCCAAGGGCTTTGTGAATATATCTGCCAGTTGCTCTTCAGTGTTGACGTGAATGATGTCAATATCTTTCTTCATGACATGATCTCGAGAAAGTGATGGCCAATTTCAATGTGCTTTGTCTTGAGTGCTGGACTGGATTGTTGGCAATCTTGATGGCGCTTTGGTTGTCGCAGAAGAGAGGTACTTGTTTCAGATTGATGGCATAGTCCTTGAGAGTTTGCTTTATCCATAGAAGCTGAGCGCAGCAAGATCCAGCAGCAATGTATTCAGATTCAGCAGTTGAGAGTGATACATAGTTCTGCTTCTTTGAAGAATAACAGACAAGTGATCGTGCCAGAAAGTGACATGTGCCTAATGTAAACTTGCGATCCACCTTGTCACCAGCATAATCAACATCCGAGAATCCAACCAGATCAAATTCTGAGCCCTTTGGATACCATAATCCGAGCATTGGGGTGTGAGCCAAATATCAAAGAATTCGCTTCACAGCTAAGTGATGCGATTCCTTTGGTGCCGCTTGGAATCGAGCACACATGCAAACACCAAGCATAATATCTGGCCTAGATGCACATAGGTAAAGTAAGGAACCAATCATGGAGCGGTATACCTTTTGATCAAATTCTTTACCATTGTCGTCGGGACCCAGATGGTGTTTGGCTGGCATTGGCGTCGTGTAACCTTTGCAATCTTGCATTCCAAACTTCTTCAGACAATCTTTGAGGTATTTTTCATGAGATATGAAGATGCCATTCCTTTGCTGACGAATTTGAAGACCAAGGAAGAACTTCAGCTCACCCATCATGGACATCTGATATTGCTCTTGCATCATGTATCCAAACTCATCACCATACTTCTGGTTGGTGCAGCCGAATATAATGTCATCCACATATATTTGGCACACAAACAGTTCACCATCATATGTCTTCGTGAAGAGTGTGGGATCGAGGGATCCAGGTTTGAAGCCTTTGCTCTTCAGGAAGTCTTTGATCGTATCATACCAAGCGAGGAGCTTGTTTGAGGCCATCTGATTGCTTTGTTTAGCTTGTACTCCATATCTGGATGTTTTGGATCTTCAAAACCAGGTGGTTGAGCGGCGTATACTTCTTTTTCAATCTTGCCGTTGAGAAATGCACTCTTCACATCCATTTGATATAGCAAGATGTTGTGGTGGTTAGCATAGGCTAGCAGTATGTGAATAGCTTCAAGCCTAGCCACAGGTGAAAATGTTTCATCGAAGTCAATTCCTTCAACTTGAGTATATCCTTGAGCCACAAGACGTGCTTTGTTTCTGATGACTTGACCATGCTCATCTTGCTTGTTTCGATATATCCATTTTGTGCCAATAATGTTATGCTTGCAAGGGTCAGGACGCTTGAAAAGTTCCCAAACATTGTTCAGCTTGAATTGTTGAAGTTCTTCTTGCATAGCTTGTATCCATTCAGGTTCCATAAAGGCTTCAACTACTTTCTTGGGTTCTGATATTGACACAAAAGAAAAGTGCCCATAGAAATTTGCTAACTGTGTTTGCTCTTGGCGAGTAAGTGGACCAGTGCATTGATGCTATCAATTATCTTCTCAATTTGTACTTCATTTGCAACTCGAGGATGAACTGGACGAAGACCTTGCTCTTGCTGATCATTGTCATCATTGGAAGGATTGTCTTCAGCCTGAGCATTGTCTTCAGTCTGGTTAGGTGCAGAAATGATAAGTTCCTCTTCAGGCTGTGCTTCAGAAGCATGATTTCACCAGTTCCCATCAGCTTGATAGATTCGCTGGGCGGAGCTTCGTCTAGTGTACTTGGCAGGAGCTCTCTTTGTGACCCATTGGTTTCATCAAATCGCACGTCCACAGTTTCGACGATTTTGTAGAGATAAAGGTTGAAGACTCTGTAAGAGTGCGAGTCCTTTCCGTAACCGAGCATGAAGCCTTCATGAGCTTTAGGTGCAAATTTTGACTTGTGATGGGGATCCTTGATCCAAAGACAGCTCCAAATACTCAAGTAGGCGACATTTGGCTTCTTGCCGATGAAGGAGCTCATAGGATGTTTTGTTCGAAGCTTATGGATGTAAACACGGTTGATGACGCGACATCTTTGTATCAATAGCTTCAGCCGTAACTTTCTTGGTGTCTTGTACTCGTCGAGCATTGTTCGAGCCATCTCAATGAGGGTTCTGTTCTTGCGCTCTCGATGCCATTTTGCCGAGGTGTGTATGCAGCAGAAAACTCATGAGTGATTCCCATTGTATCGAGATAAAGATCAAGTCCGTGTTCTTGAACTCGATGCCATTGTCACTTCGATATGCTTGATCTTGACGCCATAATTGTTCATGGCTCGATTGGCGAAGCATCTGAAGACATCTTGCACTTCAGTCTTGTAGAGAATTATGTGCACCCATGTATGTCTTGAGTAGTCATCAACAATGACGAAGCCATAGAGACAAGCAGTTGATGTGAGGGTAGAGTAATGAGTAGGGCCAAATAAGTCCATGTGTAACAGCTCGAAGCGTTGAGATGTCGTCATGATTGTCTTCGAGGGGTGCTTTGCCCTAGTCATCTTTCCAGCTTCGCAGCCACCAGACAAATGATCCTTCTTGAACTTGACACCCTCGATGCCTATGACATGCTTGTTCTTGGCGAGTGTATGTAAGTTCCTCATGTCAGCATGCCCCAGCCTCCGATGCTAGAGCCAGCATTCTGAAGCTTTTGCAAGAAGACATACGGTAAGCTGTGGACCTGCTGAGAAATCTACCATGTATAGATCGTCTTTCCGATACCCTTCAAAGACTAGAGACTTGTCAGATTCCATTAGTACAAGGCAACGATATTTTCCAAATAGCACAATCATGTTCAAGTCACAAAGCATCGAGACAGACATTAAGTTGAAACCAAGGGATTCAACAAGCATCACTTTATCCATGTGTTGATCCTTTGAGATTGCAACTCTACCTAGACCCAATACCTTACTTTTACCAAAGGTCAACCAAATGTGATGTGACTCTTGTCGATGGACGTAAGGTTGAGTCCATGAGAAGACTTCGATCACCGGTCATATGATTAGTGCATCCGCTGTCCATAATCCATTCTGAAGCATGAGGTGTCATACCCATTTGGGCATTTGATCTTGCGCCCTACAAAATGTTTTAGTTCCCCAACAATAGCATCAGACGCCTTCGATTTTCGGCTGGAGACCTTTCCCTGCAAAAGAAAGTTAATTCTTCTTAACCACCCACATCTTCAGGGGTGGCTTAGAAGCAATGAGTCTAAGTGCAGCATCTGAGAACTTCGGCTTTGGAGCCCTAGCAAATAGCCTTGCAGGAGATGAATGATACTCATATGAATAAGCAAAAAAGTTCTTTGTTCTATGAACATAGCGGTTTGAAGACACACACTCATATTCATAAGTTTGAGTACGGTTTCCCTGCAAAACATTGGCGTTAGGGTGACTCAGGTGAGTCCTCTGTCTGTTTGAAGCCTTTGGACCATATGATGCCTTAGGTCTGGGGTTTGTCTTCTTCCCAGGTGGTGTCATGATCACATTCACTGGAAGATTCTCAAGATAGCTTTTGGGAACCCAGATCTTCTTCATAGGTGGTCCATTCCTGCAGTTAGTACCAATATACCTGGCAAACACTTCACCATTCTGATTCTTGAACAACTTATAGTTTGCATCAAGGGATTCATCAATCATAATAGGATTAGCACAGGTAACGCCAGATAAGGTGGATGGATCCACTGAGGGTCCCTTTGGAGCAACCCATGTGGTTTTGGGATACTGCTCAGGCTTCCAGTAGGAACCATCAACATTCATTTTCCTCTCGAACCCAACACCCTCTTTCCTAGGGTTTCGATTCAGAATCTGCTTTTTGAGGACATCACAAAGTGTCTGATGTCCTTTCAGACTTTTATACATCCCTGTTTCAAGCAATGTCTTCAACCTAGCATTTTCATCAACAATAGTAGCGGTATCCTCCGCAGAGGGGTTAGTTACCACATCAGTAGTTGAAGACAATGCAACAATAGCAGCAGTGGAACATTCAGCAACAGAGGTAGCGATATCACGCTCAAGGCATTTTAGATATGGTGGTTCAAATCCATCTGGCGGGACTGATCTGTTGGCCGAAGTGACTCATTCTCTTTTGAAGATCTTCATGAGCCGCTCTCAATTTCTCAAGCTCTTGCTTCCTTTGAAGATAATCATAGGAGAGCTTTTCATGAGTGGTTGAGAGCGTTTCAGGACGACTTTCAAGTTCTTGGTACTTAGCATGAAGATTTTTTATGTCTTCAACTAAGGACTGTGAACGTGTCATTTCCGCGTCCAACAGGTCATCGCTTTTGTCTAACCGTTTTTGAGTATGTTCCATAGCTTTTTGTTGTTCAGTTGCAATTTTAGCAAGTGTTTTGTAGCTGGGCTTGGATTCACAATCAGATTCATCTTCACTTGATGTTTGAAAGTAAGCATCACGTGATTTTACCTTGGCACCACGTGCCATGAAGCAGTAGGTGGGAGCAGGGTCGTCCTTGTCATCAGCTTCAGCGTTGGTGTGGAAGTCATTGTCTTCAGTGTTGAAGATGGACTTGGCAACATAGGTTGTGGCTAGAGCCAGACTTGCAACACCAGGGTCGGACTCCTCTTCAGACTCCACCTCTGCCTCCTCAGAAGCAGACTCCTCCTCTGAATCCATTTCCTTGCCAACAAAAGCATGAGCCTTGCCAGATGAGCTGTTCTTATGAGATGAAGACTTTGATGAGGACTTGGAAGAAGACTTTGAAGATTTCTTCTTCTTCTTGTCATCAGAATCATATTCCTTGCTCTTCTTCTTCTTCTTCTTCTCATTGTCCCACTGTGGACACTCAGATATATAGTGTCCAGGTTTCTTGCACTTGTGACATGTTCTCTTCTTGTAGTCATGAGTGGAAGCTTCATCATTTCTTGAGCTAGGTCTTGAAGACTTTCTGAAGCCCTTCTTCTTAGTGAACTTTTGGAACTTCTTCACAAGCATAGCAAGTTCATTTCCAATGTCTTCAGGATCATCAGAACTGCAGTCAGATTCTTCTTCAGATGAGGAAACAACTTTTGCCTTCAAAGCACGAGTTCGACCACAGTTGGGACCATAGATATCTCTTTTCTGAGAAAGCTGGAACTCATGTGTGTTGAGCCTCTCAAGTATATCAGACGGATCGAGTGTCTTGAAGTCAGGGCATTCTTGTATCATGGGGGCAATGGTGTCAAAGGAGCTGTCAAGTGATCTCAGTAGTGTCTTGACGATTTCATGCTTGGTAATCTCAGTGGCGCCGAGAGCACGAAGCTCATTAGTGATGTCGGTGAGGCGATCAAACGTGAGTTGGACATTTTCATTGTCGTTTCTTTTGAAGCGGTTGAAGAGGTTGCGAAGAACACTGATCCTTTGATCTCTCTGGGTTGAGACGCCTTAGTTGACTTTGGATAGCCAGTCCCAAACTAGCTTCGACGTTTCCAGAGCACTCACACGGCCATACTGTCCTTTGGTCAGATGACCACAGATGATGTTCTTTGTAGTAGAGTCCAGTTGAATGAACTTCTTGACATCAGCAGGGGTGACACCTTCACCATTTTTGGGAACGCCGTTCTTGACGACATACCATAGGTCGACATTAATGGCTTCAAGATGCATCGCATCTTATTCTTCGATAGGGGATATTCAGTTCCATCGAACACGGGGCAAGCAGCGGAGACTTTGATTATCCTGCGATCGACATAGCTAAAACTCCGGTGGTTAAACGAATCACACGAACAAGGAGTACCTTGCTCGATACCAATTGAAAGTGCTAGTTATCGACTAGAGGGGGGGGGGGTGAATAGGCTATTTTTATGGAAGTCTTCAAAACGTGGAAGTTTCGAAGACAACAATAGAAATGACCTAATTGATATGCAGCGGAAGATAAACTACAACAAGCAAACCATAGTCAAGTATGCTGTAATGTGAAAGTACAAAGACTAATAGCAGCTTAGTAGTAAGGATCAGGATGGAAGATAGTATGAAGCCAACCAACGATAGCAGTCAAGCAATGAAGTCAAACAGGTACGACAAATAGGCAATGACTTCACGAAGACAAACTCTAAGTAAAGGAAGGGAGAGGATAGAACCAGTCACTTGTTGAAGACACATGATTTGTTGGACCAGTTGCTGTGACAACTGTACGTATGGTTAGGGAGGCTGAGATTCAAATCAGAAGACCGCGTCTTCACCTTATTCCCCTTGAACTAAGGACACACAGTCCTCGCGGAATCACTCTGGTAAGTCTTCAAGGTAGACTTCCGAACCTTCACAGACTTCGCTCACTGGCGATCCACAATGACTCTTAGATGCTCAGAACGTGACGCCTAACCGGCTGGAGGATTCACAGTCCTCAAGTGTAATAAGTCTTCAGGTCACGCAGACGTAAAGACTTGATGATGCCTAACACTCTTTGGCTCTGGGTGTTTGGACTTTGTCCTCGCAAGGATTTCTCTCTCTCAAAGGCTTCGAGGTGGGTTGCTCTCAAACGACAAAAGTCGTGCACTAACTCTGAGCAGCCACCAATTTATGGTGTAGGGGGTGGGCTATTTATAGCCACTAGGCAACCCGACCTGATATGTCCGAAATGACCCTGGGTCACTAAGGAACTGACACGTGTTCCAACGGTCAGATTTCAAACACACACGGCAACTTTACTTGGGCTACAAGAAAAGCTGACTCATCCAGCTCTGGATAAGACTTTGTCTCATTGTCTTCGCTCGAAGGCATAGGATTTGGGTTGAGCATCACTTCAGTCATTCTGACTTTGTTCACTTGGACACCACTTAACAGTACGGTGGTTCCTATGACTCAACAAAGAAGAAAAAGGAAACAATGAAACGACACAGTCTTCGCGCTCCAGTCTTCACTCAATGTCTTCTTATGTCATAGCCTTCAATATGAATATCTTCACATACCACCATTGTCGTCAATGTCTTCGTACATAGGGGTCATCTCCGGTAGCTAAACCGAATCAATGAGGGACACTACCTGTGTTATCCTGCACTTCTCACAAACACATTAGTCCCTCAACCAAATTTGTCGTCAATACTCCAAAACCAACTAGAGGTGGCACTAGATGCACTTACAACATCGTTATGTGATAACACCCAAAGAGTACTAAGGTATGATCATGTTTTTCTTATGAGAGAAGTTTAGTCAATGGGTCTGTCACATTGAGAGCCATATGTATTTTGCAAATATTCTATGTCTACAATGCTCTGCACAGAGCTACTCTAGCTAATTGCTCCCACTTTCAATATGTATCCAGATTGAGACTTAGATTCATCTGGATCTGTGTCAAAACTTGCATCGACGTAACCCTTTACGACGAACCTTTTGTCACCTCCATAATCGAGAAACATATCCCGATTCCACTAAGGATGATTTTGACCAATGTCCAGTGATCTACTCCTAGATCTCTATTGTTCTCCCTTGCCAAACCAGGGCAGAGTATACAATAGGTTTGGTCCATGGCATGGCATACTTTTATAGAACCTATGACTGAGGCATAGGGAATGACTTTCATTCTCTTTCTATTTTCTGCCGTGGTCGGGATTTGAGTCTTACTCACTTTCACACCTTTGCATCACAGGCAAGAACTCTTTCTTTGACTGTTCCATTTTGAACTACTTCAAAATCTTGTCATGGTATGTACTAATTGAAAATCTTATCAAGCGTCTTGATCTATCTCAATAGATCTTGATGCTCAATATGTAAGTAGCTTTACTGAGGTCTTTCTTTGAAAAACTCCTTTCAAATACTTCTTTATGCTTTCCAGAAAATTCTACATCATTTTCGATCAACAATATGTCATTCACATATACTTATCAGAAAGGCTGTAGTGCTCCCACTCACTTTCTTGTAAATACATGCCTTTCCAAAAGTCTGTATAAAACCATATGCTTTGATCAACTCATCAAAGCGTATATTCCAACTCCGAGATGCTTGCACCAGTCCATTGATGGACCGCTGGAGCTTGCACATTTTGTTAGCACCTTTAGGATTAAGAAAACCTTCTGGTTGCATCATATACAACTCTTATTTAAAAATCCATTAAGGAATGCAGTTTTGACATCCATTTGCCCGATTTCATAAAATGTGGCAATTGCTAACATGATTTGGACAGTCTTAAGCATCTATACGAGTGAGAAAATCTCATCGTATTCAACACCTTGAACTTGTCGAAAACCTTTCGCAACAAGTCGAGCTTAGTAGATAGTAACACTACTATCAGTGTCCGTCTTCCTCTTGAAGATCCATTTATTTAACATGGCTTGCTGATCATCGAGCAAGTCAATCAAAGTCCATACTTTGTTCTCATACATGGATCATATCTCAGATTTTATGGCCTCAAGCCATTTCACAGAATCTGGGCTCATCATCGCTTCCTCATAGTTCGTAAGTTCATCATGGTCTAGTAACATGACTTCCAGGACATGATTACCGTACCACTCTGGTGCGGATCTTACTCTGGAAGACCTACGTGGTTTGGTAGCAACTTGATCTGAAGTTTCATGATCATCATCATTAACTTCCTTACTAATTGGTGTAGGAATCACAGGAACTGATTTCTGTGATGAACTACTTTCCAATTCGGGAGAAGGTACAATTACCTTATCAAGCTCTACTTTCCTCCCACTCACTTCTTTCGAGAGAAAACTCCTTCTCTAGAAAGGATCCATCTTAGCAATGAATATATTGCTTTCGGATCAGTGATAGAAGGTGTACCCAACAGTTTCCTTTGGGTATTCTATGAAGATGCACTTCTCCGATTTAGGTTCGAGCTTATCAGGTTGAAACTTTTTCACATAAGCATCGCAGCCCCAAACTTTAACAAACGACAACTTTGGTTTCTTGCCAAACCACAGTTCATAAGCCGTCGTCTCAACGGATTTCGATTGCGCACTATTTAAAGTGAATGCAACTGTCTCTAATGCATAACCCCAAAACGATAGTGGTAAACCGATAAGAGACATCATAGGTCACACAATATCCAACAAACTGTGGTTACGACGTTCGGACACACCGTTACGCTGTGGTGTTCCAGGTGGCATGAGTTTGTGAAACTATTCCACATTATTTTAACTGAAGGCCAAACTCGTAACTTAAATATTCATCTCCACGATCAGATCGCAGAAACTTTATTTTCTTGTTACGATGATTTTCCACTTCACTCCGAAATCCTTTGAACCTTTCAACTATTTCAGACTTATGTTTCATCAAGTAGATATACCCATATCTGCTCAAATCATCAGTGAAGGTCAGAAAATAATGATACTCGCCACGAGCCTTAATACTCAATGGTCTTCATACATCAATATGTATTATTTCCAACAAGTCATTATCTCATTCCATTGTTCCGAAGAACGAAGTTTTAGTCATCTTGCCCAAAAAGGCACGGTTCGCAAGCATCAAATGATTCATAATCAAGTGATTCCAAAAATCCATCTTTATGGAGTTTCTTCATGCGCTTTACACCAATATGACCCAAACGGCAGTGCCACAAATAAGTTGCACTATCATTATTAACTTTGCATCTTTTGGCATCAATATGATGAATATGTGTATCACTACGATCGAGATCCAACAAACTATTTTCATTGGGTGTATGACCATTGAAGGTTTTATTCATGTAAACATAACAACAATTATTCTCTGACTTTAAATGAATAACCGTATTGCAATAAACATGATCAAATCATATTCATGCTCAACGCAGACGCAAAATAACATTTATTTAGGTTCAACAATAATCTCGAAAGTGTAGGGAGAGTGTGATGATGATCATATCAATCTTGGAACTACTTCCAACACACATCATCACTTCACCCACAACTAGTCTCTGTTTATTCTGTAACTCCTGTTTCGAGTTATTAATCTTAGCAACCGAACAAGTATCAAATACCCAGGGGCTACTATAAACACTAGTAAGGTACACATCAATAACCTGTATATCAAATATACCCTTGTTCACTTTGCCATCCTTCTTATCCACCAAATATTCAGGGAATTTCCGCTTCCAGTGACCATTTCCTTTGCAGTATAATCACTCAGTTTCAGGCTTTGGTCCAGCTTTGGGCTTCTTTGCGGGAGTGACAACTTGCTTGCCATTCTGCTTGAAGTTCCCTTTCTTTCCCTTTGTCCTTTTCTTGAAACTAGTAGACTTGTCAGTCATCAACACTTGATGCTCTTTCTTGATTTCTACCTTCTTTGATTTCAGCATCACGAAGAGCTCGGGAATCATTTTCGTCATCCCTTGCATACTATAGTTCATCACGAAGTTCTAGCAACTTCGTGATGATGACTAGAGAACTCTATCAATCTCTATCTTATCTGGAAGATTAACTCCCACTTGATTCAAGCGATTGTAGTATCCAGACAATCTGAGCACCTGCTCACTAGTTGAGCGATTCTCCTCCATCTTTTAGCTATAGAACTTGTTGGAGACTTCATATCTCTCAATTCGGGTATTTTCTTAAAATATTAACTTCAACTCCTGGAACATCTCATATGGTCCATGACGTTCAAAACGTCTTTGAAGTCCCGATTCTAAGTTGTTAAGCATGGTGCACTAAACTATCAAGTAGTCATCACATTGAGCTAGCCAAACGTTCATAACGTCTGCATCTGCTCCTGCAATAGGTTTGTCACCTAGCGGTGCATCAAGGACATAATTTTTCTATGCAGCAATGAGGATAAACCTCAGATCACGGATCCAATCCGCATCATTGCTACTAACATCTTTCAACACAATTTTCTCTAGGAACATATCAAAATAAACATATGAAAGCAACAACGCAAGCTATTGATCTACAACATATGAAAGCAACAACACAAGCTATTAATCATATTACTAAAGAACTCCCACTTAGATAGACATCCCTCTAATCCTCTAAGTGATCACGTGATCCAAATCAACTAAACCATGTCCGATCATCACGTGAGATGGAGTAGTTTCAACGGTGAACATCAATATGTTGATCATATCTACTATATGATTCACGCTCGACCTTTCGGTCTCCGTGTTCCGAGGCCATATCTGTATATGCTAGGCTCGCCAAGTTTAACCTGAGTAGTCCGCGTGTGCAACTGTTTTGCACCCGTTGTATTTGAACATAGAGCCTATCACACCCGATCATCACGTGGTGTCTCAGCACGAAGAACTTTCGCAATGGTGCATACTCAGGCAGAACACTTTTACTATGATAATTTAGTGAGGGATCATCTTATAATGCTACCGTCAATCAAAGCAAGATAAGATGCATAAAAGATAAACATCACATGCAATCAATATAAGTGATATGATATGGCCATCATCATCTTGCGCTTGTGATCTCCATCTTCGAAGCACCGTCAGGATTACCATTGTCACCGGCGCGACACCTTGATCTCCATCGTAGCATCATTGTCGTCTCGCCAATCTTATGCTTCTATGACTATCGTTACCGCTTAGTGATAAAGTAAAGCATTACAGGGCGATTGCATTGCATACAATAAAGCGACAACCATATGGCTCTTGCCAGTTGCCGATAACTCGGTTACAAAACATGATCATCTCATACAATAAAATTTAGCATCATGTCTTGACCATATCACATCACAACATGCCCTGCAAAAACAAGTTAGACGTCCTCTACTTTGTTGTTGCAAATTTTACGTGGCTGCTACGGGCTGAGCAACAACCGTTCTTACCTACGCATCAAAACCACAACGATAGTTTGTCAAGTTGGTGTTGTTTTAACCTTCGCAAGGACCAGGCGTAGTCACACTCGGTTCAACTAAAGTGAGAGAGACAGACACCCGCCGGTCACCTTTAAGAAACTAGTGCTCGTGGCTGTGAAACCAGTCTCGCGTAAGCGTACGCGTAATGTCGGTCCGGGCCGCTTCATCTCACAATATCGCTGAACCAAAGTATGACATGCTGGTAACCAGTATGACTTATATCGCCCACAACTCACTTGTGTTCTACTCGTGCGTATGACATCTATGCATAAAACCATGCTCGGATGCCACTGTTGGGGAACGTAGTAATTTCAAAAAAATTCCTACGCACACGCAAGATCATGGTGATGCATAGCGACGAGAGGGGAGAGTGTTGTATACATACCCTTGTAAACCGTAAGCGGAAGCATTAGCACAACGCGGTTGATGTAGTCGTACGTCTTCACGGCCCGACCGAGCAAGAACCGAAACTACGACACCTCCGAAGTCTAGCACACGTTCAGATCGATGACGTCCCTCGAACTCCGATCCAGCCGAGTGTCAAGGGAGAGTTCCGTCAGCACGACGGCATGGTGACGATCTTGATGTTCTACCATCGCAGGGCTTCGCCTAAGCACCGCTACGATATTATCGAGGTGGACTATGGTGGAGGGGGGCACCGCACACGGCTAAGAGATCCAAGGGATCAATTGTTGTGTCTTTGGTGCTAGCCCTGCCCCCTTATTTATATGTTGAGCCCCATGGTCCAAACTTGGAGCAAAAGCCTCCTCAAAGTCAGTTTTGCCCGAAAGGCAAGAGTCCCACTCGGACTCCAGGACCAAACGCCACAATCCGTGGCGTCTGGCCCAAACGCCTTGGGCCTCGGCGTCTGGCCCAGGGCCAGACGCCATGGTCTCCGGCGTTTGGCCCCCTCGCATCCGCAAAACTCCTTTTGCACCGACCTAAAGCCTCATGGGCTTGACCCCTTGGCCTAACCATATCATCCAATATATGAATCTTTACGTCTCGACTGTTGAGGAACGTAGCAGAAATTCAAAATTTTCCTACGAGTCACCAAGATCTATCTATGGAGAGACTAGCAACGAGAGAGAGAGGAGTGCATCTACATACCCTTGTAGATCGCTAAGCGGAAGCGTTGAAGAGAATGGGGTTGAGGGAGTTCCTGGACTAGGGGGTGTCCGGATAGCCGAACTATCATCTTTGGCCGGACTCCTGGACTATGAAGATACAAGATTGAAGACTTCGTACCGTGTCCGGATGGGACTTTCCTTGGCGTGGAAGGCAAGCTTGGAGATAAGGATATGTAGATCTCCTACCATTGTAACCGACTCTGTGTAACCCTAACCCTATCCGGTGTCTATATAAACCGGAGGGTTTTATTCCGTAGGACGAACAACAATCATACCATAGGCTAGCTTCTAGGGTTTAGCCTCTCTGATCTCGTGGTAGATCTACTCTTCTACTACCCATATCATAAATATTAATCAAGCAGGAGTAGGGTATTACCTCCATCGAGAGGGCCCGAACCTGGGTAAAAACATTGTGTCCCTTGTCTCCTGTTACCATCCGCCTAGACGCACAGTTCGGGACCCCCTACCCGAGATCTGCCGGTTTTGACACCGACATTGGTTCTTTCATTGAGAGTTCCTCTGTGTCGTCACCTATAGGCCCGATGGCTCTTTCAATTATCAGCAACGACGCAATCCAGGGTGAGACTTTTCTCCCCGGACAGATCTTCGTATTCGGCGGCTTTGCACTGCGGGCCAATTCGCTAGGCCATCTGGAGTAGATCGAAAGCTACGCCCCTGGCCATCAGGTCAGATTTGGAAGCCTGAACTATACGGCCGATGTCCGCAGAGATTTGATCTTCGAAGGATTTGAGCCACAGCCAAGCGTGCCGCACTGTCTCGAAGTATTCTACGGTGATTGAGCCGAACTCCATCCCTGTCCTTTGCGAAGACCGTGACTCCAAGGTGCCGCGGAGATTTGATCTTCGAAGGATTCTACGGTGATTGAGCCGAACTCCATCCCTGTCCTTTGCGAAGACCGTGACTCCAAGGTGCCGGACTCCTCTCCAGACTCCGAACCCTCCGCGCCCCTGCCAATCGAATCTGATTGGGCGCCGTTACTGGAGTTCACCGCCATGACATCTTTTAGCACTCGCCCTTTGGCGACATCCTGAATTCACTAAAGTCTCTCTCTTTATCAGAGAGCCCTGGCGAACTACGGTCAGAAGGTTGGGATGCGGACGACGAAGAAATTCAACGCCCACCCACCACCCACTTTGTAGCCATCGTCGATGATTTAACCGACATGCTCGACTTCGACTCAAGACATCGCCGGTATGGACGACGATGTTGGAGACGACCAAGAACCAGCGCCTCTAAGGGCCTTGGAAGGCCACCTCGTCATACGACATATACATGGTGGACATCCCAAAAGATGGGAACGGCGATGGAACAACGGAGGATGACCCCTCCAAGAAGCAGCCCAAGCGCCGGCGTCAGCGGCGCCGCTCTAAATCCCGCCACAGCAAAAACGGTGATTCCGGCACGGGAGATAATAACAACCCGGACAGTGCCGAAGACAACCCCCTCCAGCAGGATTTAGCACAGGAGGAGGGAGAAGACAGCCCTCATGATAGAGCGGCAGACAGGGAGGTGGAGGACGATAATTATATGCCTCCCTCCGAAGATGAGGCAAGCCTCGACGACGACGAATTTGTCGTGCCTGAGGATCCTGCCGAACAGGAGCGTTTCAAACGCAGGCTTATGGCCACGGCAAGCAGCCTCAAGAAAAAGCAGCAGCAGCTTAGAGCTGACCAAGACTTGCTAGCTAACAGATGGATCAAGTCCTTGCAGCCAAGAGTATGAACTCAACGCCCCTCCAAGAGATACCTAAACGCAGGCTGCTACCCCAATTAGAGGAAGCAGCACCCAAACCTACATCACCAGCGCATGATGCGGCTGACCGGCCACCCCGTGGCCGCGACAGAGAGGCCTCTAGACCCTCCATTCAAGCCGCACCCCGGCGCCGCTCGACCAAGGCACGGGGAAACGCACCAGACCTGCGAGACATATTGGAGGACAAGGCAAGGCAAACAAGATCTATCTACGGATCGCGTGGGCGCCCCACGACACGTGATGATAACCGTCACGTCGGATACAACAACTCCGGCCGGGCCGAACACAGTAGACAAAGCTCATTTGAGCTACGTCGTGATATAGTCCAATACAGAGGCGCCGCACACCCACTATGCTTCACAGATGAAGTAATGGATCATCAAATCCCTGAGGGCTTCAAACCCGTAAACATCGAATCATACGTTGGTACCACAGATCCTGCGGTCTGGATCGAGGACTATCTCCTCCATATCCACATGGCCCGCGGTGATGATCTACATGCCATCAAATACCTCCCACTCAAGCTTAAAGGATCAGCTCGGCATTAGCTCAACAGCTTGCCAGCAGAGTCAATCGGTTGTTGGGAGGACCTGGAAGCCGCATTCCTTGATAACTTCCAGGGCACATATGTGCGACCACCGACGCCGATGACCTTAGCCATATAATTCAGCAGCCGAAGAATCGGCGCACAATTCGGGCGCGTTCCTAACAAAGAAAAATCAGATCGTCGACTGTCCGGATGCAAGGCGCTAGCAGCCATCGAACACAACATCCGCGACGAGTGGCTAGCCCGGAACCTAGGACAGGAAAAGCCGAAATCCATGGCAGCCCTCACCACACTCATGACCCACTTTTGCGCGGGAGAGGACAGCTGGCTAGCTCGAAGCAACAACTTGGCCAAACACCCTGATAGTTCGGATACCAAGGACAGCAATGGCAGGTCGCGCCGCCACAAGCATAAACGCTGCATTAACAGTGATAATGGTGAAGATACGATAGTAAATGCCGGATTCAGAGGCTCTAAACCCGATCAGCGGAAGAAGCCATTCAAAAGAAATACCCAGGGCCCGTCCAACTTGGACCGAATACTCGATCGCTTGTGCCAGATACATGGCACCCCCGAAAAACCAGCCAACCACACCAACAGGGATTGTTGGGTGTTCAAGCAAGCAGGCAAGCTAAGCGCCGAAAACAACGACAAGGGGCTGCATAGCGATGACGAGGAAGAGCCCCGGCCGCCGAACAATAGAGGATAGAAGGGCTTTCCCACACAAGTGCGGATGGTGAACATGATATAAGCAACCCACATACCCAAAAGGGAACGGAAGCATGCACTAAGGGACGTATATGCGATGGAGCCAGTCGCCCCGAAGTTCAACCCATGGTCCTCCTGCCCGATCACATTCGATCGAAGGGACCACCCCACTAGCATCCGTCACGGCGGATTCGCCGCATTGGTTCTTGACTCAATCATCAACGGATTTCACCTCACTAGAGTCCTGATGGACGGCGGTAGCAGCCTGAACCTGCTTTATCAGGATACAGTGCGCAAAATGGGCATAGACCCCTCAAGGATTAAACTCACAAAGACGACCTTTAAAGGCGTCATACCAGGTGTAGAGGCCAATTGTACAGGCTCAGTTACACTCGAAGTGGTCTTCGGATCCCCGGATAACTTCCGAAGCGAAGAGTTAATCTTCGACATAGTCCCGCTCATGGCGGCTATCACGCCCTGCTTGGACGAACCGCATTTGCAAAGTTCAATGCGGTGCTGCACTACGCATACCTCAAGCTCAATATGCCAGGCCCTCGAGGAGTAATCACGGTCAATGGAAACACCGAACGCTCCCTCCGAACGGAGGAGCACACGGCGGCCCTCGCGGCAGAGGTGCAAAGCAACCTCTCACAGCAATTCTCGAGTCCGGCCACTAAACGTCCGGACACTGTCAAGCGCGCCCGGAGTAACCTACAACAAGACCGCCTGGCACGATCCAAGCACGCGTAGGAATCCGTCCCCAACCCCAGCCCTCGCGAAATTGCGAAGCCAGTACTACGCGTACATAACTACGCTCTGGAGATACCATGGGCATAAGGGAGGGCACGACAACGGCATGCCCGCACGCGCTCAACCGCACTGGGGCTCCGATTGTGTCATTCTTTTCCTTTTTCTTTTTCTTACTTTCAGGACTCCGCTTTCCGAAGCCCTGTCCGCACTAGAATTGCCGAACTCACGATGCAACCGCCAAGGAAGCGGCTTACATCGAGTGTCCAGTGGTCTCTACTACGAGCATTATACCTGTTTTACATACCATCCCGCAGCTTACCCTGGAGGGGACATGTTAAATAGTCCCATCCCTTGCTTATCGCACTATTTGTATCGTTCGCTTTCATTGCAGTACCTTTTTGAATAAACAATACACAGCTTTTGCCTATTATTGCACTCCTTTCTTTATCTATATATATATGTTCATTTCATGACATGTTGCACCCGTACACTTTGGTACGGCCAATACACTAGGGGCTTAAGTTCCCCAAAAAGTATGGTGTGATAAGTCCGAACACTTTCACAAGTGCGGCACCCGAACTTATAGCATTATATGCATCGGCTTCAATCATGTCTTGGGTCAATAGTTGGGTTTGCTGGCTCCCATGTTTTGGTACCTTACGTTCCGTATATCGGCTAAGGTAGCGCTGGGAGAACCACTGCGATTGTGCCCGGTTGAGCTGGGTTGAGCACCTCGGAGGAAAGCTAAAACTCACCGTCATGATAGGGCGAGAGCCGATCGCTGTTCGAGAGGTTTTTTCGGTCCCTAAAGAATTATGCCGCTTAGAGCGAGGAGTCGGCATTGTCCGGCCAAGGCGTGGATAGCGCCCCGAACTCGGTCTTCCGATAGGGGCTTCGCCAAAATTTAAAATTATAGAATTCTATGGCTAAGTGAGAGTGTTCAAGCACTATAAGTCCGGTTGCCTTGTTCGTTACGTTGAGCGCCTCCCTCGACGGACCCAAGAATGGGAACAAGAGCGCTCAAGTTTATCCCGAACACCCCAGCACTCGTGGCATGGGGGCTGAAGCCAACGACTTGCCTTCTCTCAAATTTGATAAACGGCCGCATAGAAGGTAATATTTTAAATTAACAAGCGTTGCTTAGCGCATATGAACAAGTTTTCAGCGTACAGGATAACAAATGCGAGTCTATTAAAAATTACATCTTTGGAGCACTCATCCGCTATACGGCGGGCACCCTTCAGGACGCCCTCATAGTACATTTCGGGCTTGCGATGCTCCTTGCCCTTCGGTGGCCCGTCCGTCACAAGCTTCTCCGCATCCAGCTTGCCCCAGTGCACTTTAGCACGGGCAAGGGCCCGACGGGCACCTTCAATGCAGACGGAGCGCTTGATGACTTCAATCCATGGACAGGCGTCCACCAGCCGCTGCACTAGCCCGAAGTAGCTCCCAGGCATGGCTTCCAATGGCCACAGTCAAACTATGAGGCCCTTCATGGCCTGTTCGGTGACCTTGTGGAGCTCGACCAGCTGCTTCAGCTGGTCGCCAGGGCACTGACGCTCGCCTCAAAGATCTGAGACCAGAACACCTTCTCCATCGAGCTCCCTTCCTTGGCGCGGTAGAACACGGCAGCATCAGACACACTACGGGCAGATCTGTGAATGCTCCTGGAGAGCTCCGAATCCGGGTAAGTAATAGGTAATTCACTTCCACATGCTTGCTTTGCATAAAGAATGCCTTACCCGCCGCTATCTTCTTTAATGATTCAATTTCTTCGAGGGCTTTTTGGGCTTCGGCCTTAGCGGCTTTGGCACTCTCAAGAGCCGAGGCGATCTCGACTCGAAGTCTTGAGTCACGCCCAAACTCGTGCTTTTCCACGAGCCTGGAGCTCTTGCCGCACCTCCGCCACCTGCTCCTCCTGCTTCTCTCACAGTGCGCTCCAAGGCCGATTTGCTTTCGGCCATGACACGCTTCCTTCTGTGGTCGCCACCTCGCTCGTGGCCCCTAAAATACCCACGTTATTCCTGTCATTTTTGCAACCAAATCCTTTCTATAAGGTATTTCTTTAATAAGGTATTGCTTACCTTCCCTGTCCTCGAGCTGCTTCTGGCAAGGCCGAGCTCGTTCTCGGACCGCCGAGGCTCTTCTTCAATGCATTGACCTCCAGCATCGGTGTGGCAGAGGTCAGCAGCGCAGCCTACACTCGCATATTGACATACTTATGTTAGACTCCTGCGTGTATATCTTTTTAGATCCTTACTCCAGCTTTTCTTTCCGAACACCGAACTAAGCATCAGGGGCTACTGTCTATGCGGTAATATTTTTACATATTCTAAACTTACCTCAAAGCCTGTTAGAAGGTCACAGCAGCTTGATCAGCCCGCTCTTGGCGGACTGAACTTTCTGGATCACCAAACTCATAATAGTGTGGTACTCCTCCTCGATGGAGGCGCTGTTAAGCGCCTCCAGTAAGCTATCCGGTGCCTCCGGTTGGATGGAGGACACCGGCGTCTTACCCTTCCTACGAAGGGGCCGCTTGCCGGACTTCGGAACCGCTGAAGGTTCCGGTATGGAGTCCGGACAAGGGTCGGGCTTAGAGCCCCTGGGGGGTCTCGTTCCCCTCGCGCCTGGAGTCCGGGAGGTTGCCTTGCGGCGCCGCCTGCGCCACCTCCTCTTGACCAGGCCCCCCTTGGGGCCCCACCTCGGTGTCGTCCGCAGCGTGAGGTGAGGAGGCGGCCGGAAGTGAAGTACTCTCCACTTCCGACGAACTCAGGGACCCGCTCAACGAAGCGGCGAGCTCGTCCTTGGGCGGGCTGCATGACTGTTCGACATTAGAGAACACTATGCAATGAAAAAAAGCCATGGATATCCGGACACTTACGATCTCGCCAGGGGCTTGGCCCTTGTTGGCCACTCCTCCTCGTCGTTGTCGGCGTCGGTGGAGAAGTCCGGAGGAAGGGTCCTTCCTTCTTGATTCTCCGGCCTCCCGCTTGGGCGGCCTTCCTTTTCTTCTCTCCCCCCGCTGGGGGAGAGGCTTCTTTTTCCTCCTCCTCTTCCTCAGAGGAGGATTCCGCCTCAGGGTTGTCGGGCGATGAGTCCGACAGCTCCTGGCGCCGGGAACTCCTTCGAGTTCCCGTGGCCTTCTTCTTGGCCTTCTTCTCCGGCACCACGTAAGGCACCGGAGCCAGCAGCCCCGCCAAGCGGGCGTCTGCTGGGTCTTCTGGCAAAGGGGCCGGACAGTTAATCTGTCCGTACATCTTCAACCAGTCCTGTCAAAGGTTAGGGAGTTTTAGATCCCACATAGAGTCAATCTATGAAAAAAAAGAGTCCCATAAAGGGTAAAATAACTTACCTCGCTGGCTTGACGCTGCGAGCTGAATCTGCGATCTTCGGTAGCGGATGTGGGAGCCTCGGCGCCCTTGAACAACACCTTCCAGGCGTCTTCGTACGTAGTGTCGAAGAGCCTTTTCAGAGTTGGGTGTTGTGCCGGATCGAAATCCCACAATTTGAAGGCCCGTTGTTGGCATGGGAGAATCCGGCGGACGAGCATCACCTGGATTACATTGACAAGCCTGAGATTCTTGTCCACCAGGTTTCGGACGCAAGTTTGGAGTCCGGACAGCTCATCTGAATCCCCCCACGTCTGGCTCGTCTCTTTCCATGATGTGAGCCGTGTGGGGAAGCCAGATCAGAATTCGGGGGCCGTCGCCCATTGAGAGTCGCGCGGCTCTGTGATGTAGAACCACCCCGATTGCCACCACTTTATGGTCTCCACAAAGGAGCCCTCGAGCCATAGGACTTTGGCCATCTGGCCAACCATGGCGCCTCCGCACTCCGCTTGGCGGCCGCCCACTACCTTCGGCTTGACATTGAAGATCTTAAGCCATAAGCCGAAGTGGGGCTGGATGCAGAGGAAGGCCTCGCACACGACGATAAACGCCAAGATGTTGAGGATGAAGTTCGGGGCCAGATCGTGGAAATCCAGGCCATAGTAGAACATGAGCCCCCGGACAAATGGGTGAAGTGGAAAACCCAGTCCGCAGAGGAAGTGGGTGAGGAACACCACCCTTTCATGGGGCCCGGGGGTGGGAATGAGCTGCCCCTCGTCGGGTAGCCGGTGCGCGATGTTGCTGGACAAGTATCTGGCCTTCCGCAGCTTTTTGATGTGCCCCTCCGTGACGGAGGAGGCCATCCACCTGCCTCCCGCTCCGGACATAGTTGGAGAAGGTTGAGGTGGGATGTGCGAACTTGGGCGCTGGAGCTCGAGTGCGCGGAAATGGATGAGCAAAGGAGGAAGAAGGCGTAGGTGAAAGGGTGGATCCTTATCCCCTTATATGGACGGTCGAAGCTATGCGTCCCCCGCCAGCCTGGTAAAACTCGCTTATCTCCCAAGCGTCGTAATCAATGGCGCGGTTGGGTTACCCACGTCCGTATTGATGAGAATCCCGGAATAAGGGTGCACGATCTCCGCTTTGATAAGACGTGCCAAGGAAATCGCCTTGCTAAACGCGCTGAGGTGGAACAGTAAAAACGATTCGTATAAAGGCCTGGCCGTGGTGTGATGTCACGCCGCGGAATACGTCAACAGATCTGTGCAAAAGTTATTCTCTCTACGGTAGTATGTGGAACTTGTTTTGCAGAGCCGGACACTGATGAGGACATGACTACCTTGGATGAGACCAAAAATATTGCATACATGCATATTTCTCAGGTGATTTCTAGTGCAAACTATTCAATAATATATTTATGTTATCCAGGACAAAAATACTTCACAAACTTTTGTGCCATGTCTAATTGCAGGTGTATGGGACATTTGTACAATCCACATATGAAGATAAGGGAGAAAGAGATGTTTACCTGCTGTTCAAAAAGTTCTCTCACGTCACTTTTGGCCCAAGAGAAGATAGAGTCCAAGTCTCTCACGTTCTGGACTCAGATTCGGACTGCACAGACATACCTGACTCAAAACGTCTATAACTTTTTCATACGGACTCCAAATTGGTTGATTCTTTTTTTGTTGGAAAATAAATTTCGTGCATTTTCCAACCCAATTGGAATCATCTTAAAATCCGTCCGGAGCGTTGAGTTATAGACGAAACAATCTGATGCTGCAGCAGAATCCGAGTCAAACTACAAGTCCAAAGGTGTTACGTCACCTCCGCTTGGGCCCATTGGCCTTGTACGACCTAGGGTTAGTTTTAGGCTGCCTTGGGACGTCCTCCCACCTCCTTGGCCGCCACCCCTTGCTCCTATATAAGTAGATCCATCTAGTAGCTTTTTCCTTGGGATTTGTTTAGTTAAAAGTTAGCCATTGCAACTTCGTGTACTTTGTTTGTGTCCAACGACCAGACCAAGACCGCTTACGGATCCCCACCATTATCAATACTTCATATATATTCGCAATATTCAGATTGCTTTATCATATTTCTTGCTTATTCTTCGATTGCTTGCAGGAATAGACCTTCGTGGTCAGGTTGATCGTGCTCCAGCGTGGTCAATAACCTCTCGGAGTTGGTTTAGCGATTGCTAAGGCGCAACGTCGGCACGCTTGTAGTCGGATCGCCAAAGTCGCTCCACCAAATCGATAGTTATCATCTCATCGAAAGATCGGGACACCCTCGCCTCTATCAAGTGGTATCAGTTTTCAGGTTGCTCGGTGAGATTTTCCAGTTATCCCTAGATTCGATTTATTTTCTTACCAATTGTCCAAGAAAAAGCCACAAAAAAGTTAGATCTATTCATCATTTGTCCTAGCCAGTCCAAGCCTTTGCAATTTTCTTTTCATTGTTTGCATTATTGAATTATCGGTTGCATCGTCGTGTCGAGTTGCTGGTCTTAGTGTCTAGTTCGTTTAGAGTTTCGAGTTCTGTTCACATTAGTCACGCCGCCGTTGCATCGTTATCCCTTCCGTTGATCACCATCCATCCATCAATTTCCACCACGTGCTACCCACCGTTCATTGTCATAACCATAGTTGAGATCGTTCACATCTTCACTTGATCCAATCTGCATCTTATCTAGTTTGTTTGGAAAGAGGGAGAGAGAAAAAAAAAGAGCTTGTAAGACATTGATATTTGCTTTACTGTGAGCGTTTTACCACCAAATCCTAGTAGTTATAGGAACATTATTTTTGGATTTTGTTTCTTGTTCTACTAATCATGACAGGATCCAGAGTCAATTCATGGGCTTTGTCGATCGCGGGAGACATGCCACCACCTATGCAAATACCACAACCGTCACGAGAGGTGCACAAACATCCAAATGCACATGATCAGGTTCATGTTTCTATACCACCATTTAATGGCCGTTTTAGACCTCCTTTATATATTGAATGGGAGTTAGACATAAATAATATATTTGCTTCCCATAATTTTGATGAACGTAAAAAAGTTATGGTTGCGGTTGGTTCTTTCACTGGTTATGCTCTAGTTTGGTGGAGTGAATATTGTCGGTTACACCCTGATTATGTACCTAATACTTGGGATGATTTAAAACATGTCATGAGAGATAGATTCGTCGATGTTTATTATACTGTGGCATGATTAAAAACTGGAACATTTAAAACAAGGTAGTGACACCGTAACAAAATATTATGATGATTTACAAACTACCTTGTTGCACTCATTTTAGAAGAAAGTGAAGAAGATTTTATAGATAGATTTTGGGGAGGATTAAACCATAATATTCAGGAGATACTAATTCATGAAGAGTGTTATCCTATGGACCATTTGTTTCGTCTTGCTTGCAAAGCTGAACAGGAAATAAAACGACGTGTTGCCCACAAGGAGAACAAGCGCACGGTGCACATTCCAACTGTTGATACAGATGTTTATTCAACTACTAGGCGTTTATGACAACCACATCCGTTGTTGCGAGGACTACATCATCTCCACCATGTGACACATCACCATCGAGAGTGCCTGCATCATCTGAGTTGACTATAAGAGGTAATGACAAAGGTACACATTTTCCACTTTTACATGAGAATGATGCATGCCTAGTTAACTTGAATACATCATGTGTTGAGCTACCCACTACTTTGATCACACCACCTATTTTAGAGGATTATATTGATAATTTGACTTTGCCATGTGATCAAACAACTGAAATACCAACAATTTGAGAGCACCCATTGAATTAACTATTGATGCAAAAGAATCAATGTTTAATCATTTTGATATGACCCCTAATCTTGGTGATGATTCTGTGTCGAATGACTCATTGCATGTTTGCTTATCTAAGCATGTTGTAGCATGTAAATTTGATTCAAATAAGGTTTATTCACCAATGTTGGGATGGTTTAATGATGAACATTGTCAATCTCTTGAAATAAATAAGAGCTTCACTTATATGTGCAAACTGAGTTGCAGTATTTTCAAGCCTTCTAGTTCTTGTGCTAATTTGTTGGCTTTAGATTTTATGAACTATGCAAGTTACTCATCTATTCATGTGTCATATATGCAAAAATCAAGGGAAGTAAAATGGATGACGATACATATACAACATGTACACCTTGTCTCTTTTGTTAGCCACATTTCAGATTAAGCAACGCCGAGGACGGCTTTGTTTTTAAAAGGGAGGATGATGAGGACATGACTACCTTGGATGAGACCAAAATATTGCATACATGCATATTTCTCAGGTGATTTCTAGTGCAAACTATTCAATAATATATTTATGTTATCCAGGACAAAAATACTTCACAAACTTTTGTGCCATGTCTAATTGCAGGTGTATGGGACATTTGTACAATCCACATATGAAGATAAGGAGAAAGAGATGTTTACCTGCTGTTCAAAAAGTTCTCTCACGTCACTTTTGGCCCAAGAGAAGATAGAGTCCAAGTCTCTCACGTTCTGGACTCAGATTCGGACTGCACAGACATACCTGACTCAAAACGTCTATAACTTTTTCATACGGACTCCAAATTGGTTGATTCTTTTTTTGTTGGAAAATAGATTTCGTGCATTTTCCAACCCAATTGAAATCACCTTAAAATCCGTCCGGAGCGTTGAGTTATAGACGAAACAATCTGATGCTGCAGCAGAATCCGAGTCAAACTACAAGTCCAAAGGTGTTACGTCACCTCCGCTTGGGCCCATTGGCCTTGTACGACCTAGGGTTAGTTTTAGGCTGCCTTGGGACGTCCTCCCACCTCCTTGGCCGCCACCCCTTGCTCCTATATAAGTAGATCCATCTAGTAGCTTTTTCCTTGGGATTTGTTTAGTTAAAGTTAGCCATTGCAACTTCGTGTACTTCGTTTGTGTCCAACGACCAGACCAAGACCGCTTACAGATCCCCACCATTATCAATACTTCATATATATTCGCAATATTCAGATTGCTTTATCATATTCTTGCTTGTTCTTCGATTGCTTGCAGGAATAGACCTTCGTGGTCAGGTTGATCGTGCTCCAGCGTGGTCAATAACCTCTCGGAGTTGGTTTAGCGATTGCTAAGGCGCAACGTCGTGCACGTTTGTAGTCGGATCGTCAAAGTCGTCTCGAGCAAATCGATAGTTATCATCTCATCGAAAGATCGGGACACCCTCGCCTCTATCAGACACTATCCTTGTGTTCAAAACCTTCTAAGTATTCGGAGGAGGAACCCGCCTTGTAATTCCGAAGACAATATGCGCGCCGGACTCGTCGTCATTGAAGCCTGGTTCAGGGGCTACTGAGGGAGTCCTGGACTAGGGGGTGTCCGAATAGCCGAACTATCATCTTTGGCCGGACTATAGTATGCAAGGGATGACGAAAAAAGATTCCCGAGCTCTTCGTGATGTTGAAATCGACGAAGGTAGAAATCAAGAAAGAGCATCAAGTGTTGATGATTGAGAAGACCACTAGTTTCAAGAAAAGGGCAAAGGGAAAGAAAGGGAAACTTCAAGTAGAATGGCAAACAAGTTGTCACTCCCGCGAAGAAGCCCAAAGCTGGACCAAAGCCTGAAACTAAGTGCTTCTACTGCAAAGGAAATGTTCACTGGAAGCGGAAATGCCCTGAATATTTGGTGGATAAGAAGGATGGCAAAGTGAACAAGAGTATATTTGATATACAGGTTATTGATGTGTTCCTTACTAGTGTTTATAGTAGCCCCTGAGTATTTGATACTTGTTCGGTTGCTAAGATTAGTAACTCGAAACAGGAGTTACAGAATAAACAGAGACTAGTTGAAGGGGAAGTGACGATGAGTGTTGGAAGTAGTTCCAAGATTGATATGATCATCATCGCACACTCCCTATACTTTCGGGATTAGTGTTAAACCTAAATAAATGTTATTTGGCGTTTGCGTTGAGCATGAATATGATTTGATCATGTTTATTGCAATATGGTTATTCATTTAAAGTCAGAGAATAATTGTTATTCTGTTTACATGAATAAAACCTTCAAATGGTCTTACACCCAATGAAAATAGTTTGTTGGATCTCGATCGTACTGATACACATATTCATAATATTGATGCCAAAAGATGCAAAGTTAATAATGATAGTGCAACTTATTTGTGGCACTGTTGTTTGGGTCATATCGGTGTAAAGCGCATAAAGAAACTCCATAAAGATGGATTTTTAGAATCACTTGGTTATGAATCATTTGATGCTTGCAACCGTGCCTTTGGGCGATATGACTAAAACTCCGTTCTTCGGAACAATGGAATGAGATACTGACTTGTTGGAAATAATACATACTGATGTATGCAGACCAATGAGTATTAAGGCTCGTGGCGGGTATCGTTATTTTCTGGCCTTCACAGATGATTTGAGCAGATATGAGTATATCTACTTGATGAAATATAAGTCTGAAATAGTTGAAAGGTTCAAACAATTTCAGAGTGAAGTGGAAAATCATCGTAACAAGAAAATAAAGTTTCTGCGATCTGATCGTGGAGATGAATATTTTGAGTTACGAGTTTGGTCTTCAATTAAAACAATGTGGAATAGTTTCACAGCTCACGCCACCTTGAACACCACAACGTTATGGTGTGTCCGAACGTCGTAACCGTACTTTATTTTGATATGGTGCAATCAATGATGTCTCTTACTGATTTACCAATATCGTTTTGGGGTTATGCATTAGAGACAGCTGCATTCACGTTTAATAGGGCACCATCTAAATCTGTTGAGACGACACCGTATGAACTATGGTTTAGCAGTAAACCTAAGCTGTCGTTTCTTAAAGCTTGGAGTTGCGATGCTTATATGAAAAGGTTTCAACCTGATAAGCTCGAACCCAAATCGGAAAAGTGCGTCTTCATAGAATACCCAAAGGTAACTATTGGGTACACCTTCTATCACAGATCCGAAGGCAAGTTATTCGTTGCTAAGATGGATCCTTTCTAGAGAAGAAGTTTCTCTCGAAAGAAGTGAGTGGGAGGAAAGTAGAGCTTGATAAGGTAATTGTACCTTCTCCCAAATTGGAAAGTAGTTCATCACAGAAATCAATTCCTGTGATTCCTACACCAATCAGTGAGGAAGCTAATGATGATGATCATGAAGCTTCAGATCAAGTTACTATCGAACCTCGTAGGTCTTCCAAAATAAGATCCGCAACAATGTGGTACGGTAATCCTATTCTAGAAGTCATGTTACTAGACCATGATGAACCTACGAACTATGAGGAGGCGATGATGAGCTCAGATTCCGCGAAATGGCTTGAGGCCATGAAATCTGAGATAGGATCCATGTATGAGAACAAAGTATGGACTTTGATTAACTTGCTCGATGATCAGCAAGCCATGTTAAATAAATGGACCTTCAAGAGGAAGATGGACACTGATAGTAGTGTTACTATCTACAAAGCTCGACTTGTCGCAAAAAAGGTTTTCGACAAGTTCAAGGTGTTGACTACAATGAGATTTTCTCAACTGTAGCGATGCTTAAGTCTGTCCGAATCATGTTAGAAATTGCCACATTTTATGAAATCTGGCAAATGAATGTCAAAACTGCATTCCTTAATGGTTTTCTTAAAGAAGAGTTGTATATGATGCAACTAGAAGGTTTTGTCAATCCAAAAGGTGCTAACAAAATGTGTAAGCTCCAGCGATCCATCTATGGACTGGTGCAAGCATCTCAGAGTTGAAATATACGCTTTGATAAGTTGATCAAAGCATATAGTTTTATACAGACTTACGGTGAAGCTTGTATTTACAATAAATTGAGTGGGAGCACTACCGCCTTTCTGATAAATATATGTGAGTAACATATTGTTGATCAGAAATGATGTAGAATTTTTCTGGAAAGCAGAAATGAGTATTTGAAAGGAGTTCTTTAAAAGAAAGATCTCAGTAAAGCTACTTACATATTGAGCATCAAGATCTATTGAGATAGATCAAGACGCTTGATAAGTTTTTTCAAAAAGTACATACCTTGTCAAGATTTTGAAGTAGTTCAAAATAGAACAGTCAAAGAAAAGTTCTTGCCTATGTTGCAAAGGTGTGAAATTGAGTAAGACTCAAATCCCGACCACGGCAGAAAATAGAAAAGAGAATGAAAGTCATTCCCTATGCCTCAGTTAGTGGTTCTATAAAGTATGCTATGCTATGTACCAGACCTATTGTATACCTTGCTCTGAACTTGGCAAGGGAGTACAATAGTGATCTAGGAGTAGATCACTGGACATTGGTCAAGAACATCCTTAGTGAGGACTAAGGAAATATTTCTCGATTATGGAGGTGATAAAAGAGCCCGTCGTAAAGAGTTACATCGATGCAAGCTTTTTACACCGATCCAGATGACTCTAAGTCTCAATCTGGATACATATTGAAAGTGGGAGCAATTAGCTAGAGTAGCTCTGTGCAGAGCATTGTAGACATAGAATATTTGCAAAATACATACGGCTCTGAATGTGACAGACCTGTTGACTAAGCTTCTCTCACGAGCAAAACATGATCATACCTTAGTACTCTTTGGGTGTTAATCACATAGCGATGTGAACTAGATTATTGACTCTAGTAAACCCTTTGGGTGTTGGTCACATGACGATGTGAACTATGGGTGTTAATCACATACAGATGTGAATATTGGTGTTAAATCACATGATGATGTGAACTAGATTATTGACTCTAGTGCAAGTGGGAGACTGAAGGAAATATGCCCTAGAGGCAATTATAAAGTTATTATTTATTTCCTTATTTCATGATAAATGTTTATTATTCATGCTAGAATTGTATTAACCGGAAACATGATACATGTGTGAATACATAGACAAACATATAGTCACTAGTATGACTCTACTTGACTAGCTCATTAATCAAAGATGGTTATGTTTCCTAACCATAGACATGTGTTGTTATTTGATTAATGGGATCACATCATTAGGAGATGATGTGATTGACATGACCCATTCCGTTAGCCTAGCACTTGATCGTTTAGTATATTGCTATTGCTTTCTTCATGACCAATACATGTTCCTGTAACTATGAGATTATGCAACTCCGTTTACGGAGGAACACTTTGGTGCTACCAAACGTCACAACGTAATCGGGTGATTATAAAGGAGTACTACAGGTGTCTCCAAAGGTACATGTTGGGTTGGCGATTTGAGATTAGGTTTTGTCACTCCGATTGTCGGAGAGGTATCTCTGGCCCTCTCGGTAATGCACATCACTATAAGCCTTGCAAGCAATGTAGCTAATGAGTTAGTTACGGAATGATGCATTACGAACGAGTAAAGAGACTTGCCATGAACGAGATTGAACTAGGTATTGGATACCGACGATCAAATCTCGGGCAAGTAACATACCGATGACAAAGGGAACAACGTATGTTGTTATGCGGTTTGACCGATAAAGATCTTCGTATAATATGTAGGAGTCAATATGAGCATCCAGGTTCCGCTATTGGTTATTGACCAAGAATAGTTCTAGGTCATGTCTACATAGTTCTCGAACCCGTAGGGTCCGCGCGCTTAAGGTTTCGATGACAGTTATACTATGAGTTTATGAGTTTTGATATACCGAAGGAGTTCGGAGTCCCGGATGAGATCGGGGACATGACGAGGAGTCTCGAAATGGCCGAGACGTGAAGATCGATATATTGGACGACTATATTCGGACATCGGAAAGGTTCCGAGTGATTCGGGTATTTTTCGGAGTACCGGGTATTTACGGGAGAAGCAATGGGCCTTGATGGGCTTTAGTGGGAAGAGGAGAAAGGGCCAAGGGCTGCTGCCCCCCTCCCTCTAGTCCGAATTGGACTAGGGAAAGGGGCCGCCACCTTCCTTCTCCCCACTTCCTTCTCCCTTCCTCCCTCTTGGTGGACTCCTACTAGGACTTGGAGTCCTAGTAGGACTCCACATCCCGGCAGCACCTATTGCCTTGGCCGGCCTCCTCCTCCTCCATCCTTTATATACTGAGGCAAGGGGCACCCCATGGAGACACAAGTTGATCTACGGATCGTTCCTTAGCCGTGTGCAGTGCCCCCCTCCACCATATTCCACCTCGGTCATATCGTCGCGGAGTTTAGGCGAAGCCCTGCGCCGGTAGAGCATCATCATCGTCACCACGCCGTCGTCTTGACGGAACTCATCCCCGACACTTTGCTGGATCGAGTCCGGGATCGCCATCGAGCTGAACGTGTGCTGAACTCGGAGGTGCCGTGACGTTTGGTACTTGGATCGGTCGGATCGTGAAGACGTCGACTACATCAACCGCGTTGTCATAACGCTTCCGCTTCACGGTCTCACGAGGGCGTGGACAATACTCTCCCTCTCGTTGCTATGCCATCACCATGATCTTGCGTGTGCGTAGGAAATTTTTTGAAATTACTACGTTCCCCATCAGTGGCATCCGAGCCAGGTTTTATGCGTAGATGTCATATGCACGAGTAGAACACAAGTGAGTTGTGGGCGATACAAGTCATACTGCTTACCAGCATGTCATACTTTTGTTCAGCGGTATTGTGAGATGAAGCGACCCTGACCGACATTACGCGTACGCTTACGCGAGACTGGTTTCACCGTTGCGAGCACTCGTGCTTAAAGGTGACTGGCGGGTGTCTGTCTCTCTCACTTTAGCTGAACCGAGTGTGGCTACGCCCGGTCCTTGCGAAGGTTAAAACAACACTAACTTGACGAACTATCGTTGTGGTTTTAATGCGTAGGTAAGAACGGTTCTTGCTCAGCCCGTAGCAGCCACGTAAAACTTGCAGCAACAAAGTAGAGGACGTCTAACTTGTTTTTGCAGGGCATGTTGTGATGTGATATGGTCAAGACGTGATGCTATATTTTATTGTATGAGATGATCATGTTTTGTAACCGAAGTTATCGGAAACTGGCAGGAGCCATATGGTTGTCGCTTTATTGTATGAAATGCAAACTCCCTGTAATGCTTTACTTTATCACTAAGCGGTAGCGATAGTCGTAGAAGCATAAGATTGGCAAGACGACAACGATGCTACGATGGAAATCAAGGTGTCGCGCCGGTGACGATGGTCATCACGACGGTGCTTCGGAGATGGAGATCACAAGCACAAGATGATGATGGCCATATCATATCACTTATATTGATTGCATGTGATGTTTATCCTTTATGCATCTTATCTTGCTTTGATTGACGGTAGCATTTTAAGATGATCTCTCACTAAAAATATCAAGAAGTGTTCTCCCTGATTATGCACCGTTGCGAAAGTTCTTCGTGCCGAGACACCACGTGATGATCGGGTGTGATAGGCTCTACGTTCAAATACAACGGGTGCAAAACAGTTGCACACGCGGACTACTCAGGTTAAACTTGGCGAGCCTAGCATATACAGATATGGCCTCGGAACACGGAGACCGAAAGGTCGAGCGTGAATCATATAGTAGATATGATCAACATATTGATGTTCACCGTTGAAACTACTCCATCTCACGTGACGATCGGACATGGTGTAGTTGATATGGATCACGTAATCACTTAGAAGATTAGAGGATGTCTATCTAAGTGGGAGTTCTTAAATAATATGATTAATTGAACTTTAATTTATCATGAACTTAGTCCCGTAGTATTTTGCAAATTATGTTGTAGATCAATAGCTCGCGTTGTTGCTTCCCTATGTTTGTTGCTTTCATATGTTTATTTTAATATGTACCTAGAGAAAACTGTGTTGAAAGATGTTAGTAGCAATGATGCGGATTGGATCCGTGATCTGAGGTTTATCCTCATTGCGCACGTAAGAATTATGTCCTTGATGCACCGCTAGGTGACAGACCTATTGCAGGAGCAGATGCGGCGTTATGAACGCTTGGCTAGCTCAATATGATGACTACTTGATAGTTTAGTGCACCATGCTTAACGGCTTAGAATCGGGACTTCAAAGACGTTTTGAACGTCACGGACCATATGAGATGTTCCAGGAATTGAAGTTAATATGTCAAGAAAATACCCGAGTTGAGAGATATGAAGTCTCCAACAAGTTCTATAGCTAAAAGATGGAGGAGAATCGCTCAACTAGTGAGCATGTGCTCAGATTGTCCAGGTACTTCAATCGCTTGAATCAAGTGGGAGTTAATCTTCCGATAAGATAGTGATTGACAGAATTCTCTAGTCACCATCACTAAGTTACTAGAACTTCGTGATGAACTATAGTATGCAAGGGATGACGAAAAAAGATTCTCGAGCTCTTCGTGATGTTGAAATCGACGAAGGTAGAAATCAAGAAAGAGCATCAAGTGTTGATGATTGACAAGACCACTAGTTTCAAGAAAAGGGCAAAGGGAAAGAAAGGGAAACTTCAAGTAGAATGGCAAACAAGTTGTCACTCCCGCGAAGAAGCCCAAAGCTGGACCAAAGCCTGAAACTAAGTGCTTCTACTTCAAAGGAAATGGTCACTGGAAGCGGAAATGCCCTGAATATTTTGTGGATAAGAAGGATGGCAAAGTGAACAAGAGTATATTTGATATACAGGTTATTGATGTGTTCCGTACTAGTGTTTATAGTAGCCCTTGAGTATTTGATACTTGTTCGGTTGCTAAGATTAGTAACTCGAAACAGGAGTTACAGAATAGACAGAGACTAGTTGAAGGGGAAGTGACGATGAGTGTTGGAAGTAGTTCCAAGATTGATATGATCATCATCGCACACTCCCTATACTTTCGGGATTAGTGTTAAACCTAAATAAATGTTATTTGGCGTTTGCGTTGAGCATGAATAAGATTTGATCATGTTTATTGCAATACGGTTATTCATTTAAAGTCAGAGAATAATTGTTATTCTGTTTACATGAATAAAACCTTCAAATGGTCTTACACCCAATGAAAATAGTTTGTTGGATCTCGATCGTAGTGATACACATATTCATAATATTGATGCCAAAAGATGCAAAGTTAATAATGATAGTGCAACTTATTTGTGGCACTGCCGTTTGGGTCATATCGGTGTAAAGCGCATAAAGAAACTCCATAAAGATGGATTTTCAGAATCACTTGGTTATGAATCATTTGATTCTTGCAACCGTGCCTTTGGGCGAGATGACTAAAACTCCGTTCTTCGGAACAATGGAACGAGCAACAAACTTGTTGGAAATAATACATACTGATGTATGCAGACCAATGAGTATTAAGGCTCGTGGCGGGTATCGTTATTTTCTGGCCTTCACAGATGATTTGAGCAGATATGAGTATATCTACTTGATGAAACATAAGTCTGAAATAGTTGAAAGGTTCAAACAATTTCAGAGTAAAGTGGAAAATCATCGTAACAAGAAAGTAAAGTTTCTGCGATCTGATCGTGGAGATGAATATTTTGAGTTACGAGTTTGGTCTTCAATTAAAACAATGTGGAATAGTTTCACAGCTCACGCCACCTTGAACACCACAACGTTATCGTGTGTCCGAACGTCGTGACCGTACTTTATTTTGATATGGTGCGATCAATGATGTCTCTTACCGATTTACCAATATCGTTTTGGGGTTATGCATTAGAGACAGCTGCATTCATGTTTAATAGGGCACCATCTAAATCCGTTGAGACGACACCGTATGAACTATGGTTTAGCAGTAAACCTAAGCTGTCGTGTCTTAAAGCTTGGAGTTGCGATGCTTATATGAAAAGGTTTCAACCTGATAAGCTCGAACCCAAATCGGAAAAGTGCATCTTCATAGAATACCCAAAGGTAACTATTGGGTACACCTTCTATCACAGATCCGAAGGCAAGTTATTCGTTGCTAAGATGGATCCTTTCTAGAGAAGAAGTTTCTCTCGAAAGAAGTGAGTGGGAGGAAAGTAGAGCTTGATAAGGTAATTGTACCTTCTCCCAAATTGGAAAGTATTTCATCACAGAAATCAGTTCCTGTGATTCCTACACCAATCAGTGAGGAAGCTAATGATGATGATCATGAAGCTTCAGATCAAGTTACTATCGAACCTCGTAGGTCTTCCAAAATAAGATCCGCACCAATGTGGTACGGTAATCCTATTCTAGAAGTCATGTTAGTAGACCATGATGAACCTACGAACTATGATGAAGCGATGATGAGCCCAGATTCCGCAAAATGGCTTGAGGCCATGAAATCTGAGATAGGATCCATGTATGAGAACAAAGTATGGACTTTGATTAACTTGCTCGATGATCAGCAAGCCATGTTAAATAAATGGATCTTCAAGAGGAAGACGGACACTGATAGTAGTGTTACTATATACAAAGCTCGACTTGTCGCAAAAAAGGTTTTCGACAAGTTCAAGGTGTTGACTACAATGAGATTTTCTCAACTGTAGCGATGCTTAAGTCTGTCCGAATCATGTTCGAAATTGCCACATTTTATGAAATCTAGCAAATGAATGTCAAAACTGCATTGCTTAATGGTTTTCTTAAAGAAGAGTTGTATATGATGCAACCAGAAGGTTTTGTCAATCCTAAAGGTGCTAACAAAATGTGTAAGCTCCAGCGATCCATCTATGGACTGGTGCAAGCATCTCAGAGTTGGAATATACGCTTTGATAAGTTGATCAAAGCATATAGTTTTATACAGACTTACGGTGAAGCCTGTATTTACAATAAAGTGAGTGGGAGCACTACCGCCTTTCTGATAAATATATATGAGTAACATATTGTTGATCAGAAATGATGTAGAATTTTTCTAGAAAGCAGAAATGAGTATTTGAAAGGAGTTCTCTAAAAGAATGATCTCAGTAAAGCTACTTACATATTGAGCATCAAGATCTATTGAGATAGATCAAGACGCTTGATAAGTTTTTTCAATAAGTACATACCTTGTCAAGATTTTGAAGTAGTTCAAAATAGAACAGTCAAAAAAAAGTTCTTGCCTATGTTGCAAAGGTGTGAAATTGACTAAGACTCAAATCCGACCACGGGAGAAAATAGAAAAGAGAATGAAAGTCATTCCCTATGCCTCAGTCATAGGTTCTATAAAGTATGCTATGCTATGTACCAGACCTATTGTATACCTTGCTCTGAACTTGGCAAGGGAGTACAATAGTGATCCAGGAGTAGATCACTGGACATTGGTCAAGAACATCCTTAGTGAGGACTAAGGAAATATTTCTCGATTATGGAGGTGATAAAAGAACCCGTCGTAAAGAGTTACATCGATGCAAGCTTTTTACAGCGATCCAGATGACTCTAAGTCTCAATCTGGATACATATTGAAAGTGGGAGCAATTAGCTAGAGTAGCTCCGTGGAGAGCATTGTAGACATAGAATATTTGCAAAATACATACGGCTCTGAATGTGACAGACCCGTTGACTAAGCTTCTCTCACGAGAAAAACATGATCATACCTTAGTACTCTTTGGGTGTTAATCACATAGCGATGTGAACTAGATTATTGACTCTAGTAAACCCTTTGGGTGTTGGTCACATGACGATGTGAACTATGGGTGTTAATCACATACAGATGTGAATATTGGTGTTAAATCACATGATGATGTGAACTAGATTATTGACTCTAGTGCAAGTGGGAGACTGAAGGAAATATGCCCTAGAGGCAATAATAAAGTTATTATTTATTTCCTTATTTCATGATAAATGTTTATTATTCATGCTAGAATTGTATTAACCGGAAACATGATACATGTGTGAATACATAGACAAACATATAGTCACTAGTATGCCTCTACTTGACTAGCTCATTAATCATAGATGGTTATGTTTCCTAACCATCGACATGTGTTGTTATTTGATTAATGGGATCACATCATTAGGAGAATGATGTGATTGACATGACCCATTCCGTTAGCCTAGCACTTGATCGTTTAGTATATTGCTATTGCTTTCTTCATGACCAATACATGTTCCTGTAACTATGAGATTATGCAACTCCTGTTTACGGAGGAACACTTTGGTGCTACCAAACGTCCACAACGAATCGGGTGATTATAAAGGAGTACTACAGGTGTCTCCAAAGGTACATGTTGGGTTGGCGATTTGAGATTAGGTTTTGTCACTCCGATTGTCGGAGAGGTATCTCTGGCCCTCTCGGTAATGCACATCACTATAAGCCTTGCAAGCAATGTAGCTAATGAGTTAGTTACGGAATGATGCATTATGTAACGAGTAAAGAGACTTGCCAGTAACGAGATTGAACTAGGTATTGGATACCGACGATCAAATCTCGGGCAAGTAACATACCGATGACAAAGGGAACAACGTGTGTTGTTATGCGGTTTGACCGATAAAGATCTTCGTAGAATATGTAGGAGCCAATATGAGCATCCAGGTTCCGCTATTGGTTATTGACCAAGAATAGTTCTAGGTCATGTCTACATAGTTCTCGAACCCGTAGGATCAGCACGCTTAAGGTTTCGATGACAGTTATATTATGAGTTTATGAGTTTTGATATACCGAAGGAGTTCGGAGTCCCGGATGAGATCGGGGACATGACGAGGAGTGTCGAAATGGTCGAGACGTGAAGATCGATATATTGGAGTACTATATTCGGACATCGGAAAGGTTACGGGAGAAGCAATGGGCCATGATGGGCTTTAGTGGGAAGAGGAGAAAGGGCCAAGGGGCTGCTGCGCCCCCCCTCCCCTCTAGTCCGAATTGGACTAGGGAAAAGGGGGCCGGCCACCTTTCCTTCTCCTCCACTTCCTTCTCCCTTCCCCCCCTCTTGGTGGACTCCTACTAGGACTTGGAGTCCTAGTAGGACTCCACATCCTGGCCGCACCTATTGCCTTGGCCGGCCTCCTCCTCCTCCATCCTTTATATACTGAGGCAAGGGGCACCCCATGGAGACACAAGTTGATCTACGGATCGTTCCTTAGCCGTGTCGGTGCCCCCTCCACCATATTCCACCTCGGTCATATCGTCATGGAGTTTAGGCGAAGCCCCGCGCCGTAGAGCATCATCATCGCCACCACGCCGTCGTCTTGTGGAACTCATCCCGACACTTTGCTGGATCGGAGTCCGGGATCGCCATCGAGCTGAACGTGTGCTGAACTCGGAGGTGCCGTACGTTCGGTTCTTGGATCGGTCGGATCGTGAAGACGTACGACTACATCAACCGCGTTGTCATAACGCTTCCGCTTATGGTCTACGAGAGTACGTGGACAATACTCTCCCCTCTCGTTGCTATGCCATCACCATGATCTTGCGTGTGCGTAGGAATTTTTTTGAAATTACTACGTTCCCCAACACTAACCCTATCCGGTGTCTATATAAACCGGAGGGTTTTAGTACGTAGGACAAACAACAATCATACCATAGGCTAGCTTCTAGGGTTTAGCCTATCTGATCTCGTGGTAGATCTACTCTTGTACTACCCATATCATCAATATTAATCAAGCATAAGTAGGGTATTACCTCCATCGAGAGGGCCCGAACCTGGGTAAAAACATCGTGTCCCTTGTCTCCTGTTACCATCCACCTAGACGCACAGTTCGGGACCCCCTACCCGAGATCCGCCGGTTTTGACACCGACAGTCGTGATCCAAATCACCGAAGATCCTAGTGCCGAACGGACGGCACCTCCGCGTTCAACACACATGCAGCCCGGTGATGTCTCCCGTGCCTTGATCCAGCAAGGAGAGTGGGAGAGGTTGGGGAAGAATCCGTCCTGCAGCAGCACAACGGCGTGGTGGTGATGGAGGAGCGTGGCATTCCAGCAGGGCTTCGCCAAGCACCGCGAGAGATGAGGAGGGAGAGAGGTAGGGCTGCGCCTTTGAGAGAATAACTCATATGTATGGCATCCCCAAATACCTCAAGTATATATAGGGGAGAGGGAGAGGGTTGCGCCCCCTCTAGGGTTCCCACCCCAAGGGGTGCGGCAGCCCCTAGATCCCATCTAGGGTGGCGGCCAAAGGGGGAGAGGGAGAAACTTGCCCCCCAAGCAAGGTGGAAGTGCCCCCTCCCCTAGGGTTTGTAACCCTAGGCGCCTTGGGCCCTTGTGGGGGCACACCAGCCCACCTGGGGCTGGTCCCCTCCCACACTTGGCCCATGCAGCCCTCTGGGGCCGGTGGCCCCACCTGGTGGACCCCCGAGACCCTCCCGGTGGTCCCGGTACGTTACCGATAGCACCCGAAACTTTTCCGGTGACCAAATGTGACGCCCTCGATTCAATCGTACACTAATCATGCACGCAAATGTGTACGATCAAGATCAAGGACTCACGGGAAGATATCACAACACAACTCTACAAATAAAATAAGTCATACAAGCATCATAATACAAGCCGGGGCCTCGAGGGCTCGAATACAAGTGCTCGATCATAGACGAGTCAGTGAAGCAACAATATCTGAGTACGCACATAAGTTAAACAAGGTGCCATAAGATGGCTAGCACAAACTGGGCATACAGATCGAAGAGGACAGGCCTCCCGCCTCGATCCTCCTAGGTCACTCCCCGGTCGCCGCGTGGGCTGCACGTAGTAGTAGGCGCCTGCAGTAGTAGTAGTAAATGAGGCGGTGGCGTCTGGATCCTGGCTCCATCGCCCTGCTTTGCAGCAATCGAGTAGAGATAGGGAAAGGGGAACAAGGCAACCGTGAGTACTCATCCAAAGTACTGCAAGCAAGGAGCTACACTACATATGCAAGGATATATGTGTAAAGGCCATATCAAGGACTGAACTGCAGAATGCCGAATAGAGAGAAGGCCTAGTCCTAACGAAGACTAGCATCTTCCGAAACCACCATCTTGCAGCAAACAAGAGGGAGTAGAGTAACATAACTTAAAGTAGCAGTAGTGTTATCAACCTCGCCAGAGATCCTTCCTCGACTCCTGCGAGAAAGAAATCCCGAGCCATACTATCCAGCTTATCATCACAATCCAATTCTCATATCCATGTCTCATCTCAAGTAACCAGTTCTAGTTGTATCGATCGGGATACAACTCCAAGTGTCCGCTATCGAGGACAGGCTATCGATAGATGTTTTCTTCCTGCAGGGTGCACCAACTTACCCACCACGCCGCTTAACTCCGCCGGACACACTTTCCGTGGTCATGCCCGCCTCGCCAAACAATACGCCGCAACCCGACCTAGGCTTAATAGAGAGGCCAGCACGGGACTAAACCTATGCCCCGGGGGTCATGGGCCATCTCCCGGAACTCCTGCACGCTATGAGGGCGGCGGAAGCAGACCTAGCCTAACAGCGTTCCAGCCCAATCCGGCGCGCGCCGCTCCGACGCTGACGTCTAATAAGCTTCGGCTGATGTACACGACGCAGAACGCCCATACTTAGCCCACGTGATGGTTAGTGCTATCGGGCCGAGGCCCTCGGATCAAATATCCAAATCGAGTGGATTAGGAACGCGGTAACAAGCGAGACTCACGAAAGATGTGACCCGCTGCCCTGCCTCGAGGACTTGCGGCAAGGGCTAGGAATGCCCGCCACGCCGTAATTATCTCGCGGCACCTTCCAGTCAACCCGCTCCACATCACTCGCAATTAACGCGCTGGTACCCTCGTGGTCGACCCGTCTTTCCAAGTAACAATGGTAACAGTCCAAGTAACCGTGAGTCCAAACATCAAGGGAAAACACGAGGAATCACCCCGTGAATTCCACTCAATGTAGTCATCAAGGTGAACATTAGAGGATTCACCCTCGAGGTCCACACTTGAGGGTTGCACGACGAGTCGTATCGAAGTGGTTAAAGAGGAAATCACCCTCGATGACCACAACCGGATAGCTATACTACGTGGTTAATATCGGAAGTCAGAGAGGTTTCACCCTCGGTACTCGATAGTAACCTAGTAGTGTCGAGCAACTAAGGGAAGTGATGTGCGTGTCGGGCCTGGTCTTCGATCCCGCTGATCGGGTCTTCAATGATGAAGCGGGGCAACAAGGACAAGGTGGGGGTCAACGATGGGTCTCTAACCAACCTATACTAAGCAGTTTAGGATAAGGTGTAGGTAACAAAGCAGGTTACAATAAACAAAGCTATGCAATGTAATAGGAGCAACAATAACGATAGCAAAAATCTAGTGCAAGCAATAAGAGAATGGAATGGGCGATATCGGGATGATCAAAAGGGGGGGGGCTTGCCTGGTTGCTCTGGCAAGAGAGAGTGATCACAAGACCAGTAGTCGAATCGCCACCGCAGCGTCGGTCTCGTAGTCTACCGAAGAGAAGAGGGGGAAGAAACAATGAATACACGATAACAGATGCATAACGATGCATGACATGCCAAGAAGCGATGCTAGGCGTGCCCTAACGTGGTAAGAAGGGTACTGGTTTAGGGGGGGAAGCATCCGGGAAGTTATCCCGGTTCCGGACGTCTGTCATACAGATGAACCGGAGGAGAAAGTTTGCAGGTTCGATAGGTTAGAGACGTGCGGTGGACGAACGGACTGCGTATCCGGAATCGTCTTGTCGTTCTGAGCAACTTTCATGTTGAAATTATTTTAATCCGGGCTACGGATTAAAAGTTATGAATTATAAAAGATTTTATTAATTTCTGGAATTTTTATTAATTAATTAATTAATTTCGAAAAGCATTTATGACATCAGCATGAGGTCATGCTGACGTCATCAGCCAACAGGGTTGACTAAGTCAACCCTGCCAGGTGGGTCCCACATGTCATACACTATTAGCTTAATTAACCTAATCAGATTAATTAACCTTAGTTAATTAGGTTAATTGCTAATTAATAATTAGTGTTAATTAATGCAGAATTAATTAGTTTAATTAATTACTCAATTAATTTAACTAATGATTAGGTTTAACTAATCCAGAATTAATTAGTTTAATTAATTACCTAATTAATTAATTAATTAATTAATTAGTTAATTAGATTAATTCCTTTTTATTCATTTTTAGAATCTGTTTTAAAAAACGTTCTTTTCGTTTAATGATGGGGGTGGGGCCCCCTGTCAGTGTCACGTGGCCTAACGGGTGCGGGCGCCCTGGAAGTCTTGTGCCGCCGATCCGGCAGACCCGGCCCGGTCGGCGACCACCGGGCGGATCGGGCGTGGCGGCGGCGGTGGCACGCCACGGCCACGCCAGCCGCGCGACGCCGTGAGAGGGGGCGACGAGGCCGTGGCGGCTCGGGAGAAGGGGGAATCGGGGCCCGGTCGGAGCGGGGCTCGGGAGAAGGGGGGGATCGGGGAGCGCGGGGCTCGGGAGAAGGGGGGGATCGGGGAGCGCGGGGCTCGGGGCCTGCGCCAACGTCGCCGACGAGGTCGCCGACGGGGGAGGAGAAGGAAAGGGGAGAGGGAGGGCACGGTGGCCGGGGCGCGCCGGGCCGTCGAGGCCTCGGGGTCGGATCCGGCCTGGGCGAGAGGGGAAACGGGGGAGGGGGCGCGTCGGAGCTCGTCGGGGCGGTCGGAGGGGACCGGAGGGGACCGGAGGGGGGAACGCCGACGAGGGAGAGGGAGGAGGAGGTCGAGGCTCACGGGGGTGCAGGGGTCTCGGCAGTTTGCTCGAGGAGGTCGGGCAGGCCGGGCGGGAGGGGGCCGGGAGGCACGCCGGGCGAGGGGGCGAGGCCGAGCCGGACCATTGTCATGATCGCCGGGCTCGGTGGGGGCGCGCTGAGGGAGGGAGGGCTTGCCCGGGCGTGGAGGAGGAGGGAGGAACGGGCGGGGGGGCCGGGCGGGGGAAACGGCGGCGGGGGGGGATCGCCCGGCGGGAGGCTGTCGGTGGCGCCTGCCCGATCCAGATCGGGTCGGGGAGGGGCGAGGGAGGCGAGGGGAGAGTGGGGGCGGTTGGGGAACTAGGGTTCCCTCGGGTGGGTAAGGAGAGGGAAGTGGCCCGCCGGGCGGCCTGGTGGCCCAGTGGGGCTGGCCTGTGGGGGAGAAGATGGGCCAAGGGGAGTGGGGAGGGGGCGGCTGGCTGGGCGGTGGGGGTTTATCCCCCTCCCAGAATTATTCATTTTTATTTTTTTATTTTTTTGACAGATTCGAAACAACGATTAGAAACTTAACAGAACTGGGGGGGTTTACTGTTGCAAAACCATCCGGGTGTTACACCAAAACAGGACTTCCCATATATAAATCTTTACCTCCGGACCATTCTGGAACTCCTCGTGATGTCCGGGATCTCATCCGGGACTCCGAACAACATTAGGTAACCACGTATATCTATTCCCCTATAACCCTAGGGCCATCAAACCTTAAGTGTGTAGATCCTACGGGTTCGGGAACCATGCAGACATGACCGAGACAACTCTCCGGCCAATAACCAACAGCGGGATCTGGATACCCATGTTGGCTCCCACATGTTCCACGATGATCTCATCGGATGAGCCACGATGTCAAGGATTCAATCAATCCCGTATACAATTCCCTTTGTCTACCGGTATTGTACTTGCCCGAGATTCAATCGTCGGTATGCCGATACCTTGTTCAATCTTGTTACCGGCAAGCCTCTTTACTCGTTCCGTAACACATCATCCCGCGATCAACTCCTTGATCACATTGTGCACATTATGATGATGTCCTACCGAGTGGGCCCAGAGATACCTCTCCGTCACACGGAGTGACAAATCCCAGTCTCGATTCGTGCCAACCCAACAGACACTTTCAGAGATACCCGTAGTGCACCTTTATAGTCACCCAGTTACATTGTGACATTTGGTACACCCGCCGGTCACCTTTAAGCAACTAGTGCTCGTTGCGGTGAATCCAGTCTCGCGTAAGCGTACGCGTAATGTCAGTCCAGGCCGCTTCAACTCACAATACCGCTGAACCAAAGTATGACATGCTGGTAAGCAGTATGACTTATATCGCCCACAACTCACTTGTGTTCTACTCGTGCACATGACATCTACGCATAAAACCAGGCTCGTATGCCACTGTTGGGGAACGTAGTAATTTCAAAAAATTTCCTACGCACACGCAAGATCATGGTGATGCATAGCAACGAGAGGGTAGAGTGTTGTCTACATACCCTTGTAGACCGTAAGCGTAAGCATTAGCACAACGCGGTTGATGTAGTCGTACGTCTTCACGGCCCGACCGATCGATCACCGAAACTACGGCACCTCCGAGTTCTAGCACACGTTCAGCTCGATGGCGTCCCTCGAACTCCGATCCAGCCGAGTGTCGAGGGAGAGTTCCATCAGGATGACGGCGTGGTGACGATCTTGATGTTCTACCATCGCAGGGCTTCTAAGCACCGCTACGATATTATCGAGGTGGACTATGGTGGAGGGGGGCACCGCACACGACTAAGAGATCCAAGGGATCAATTGTTGTGTCTTTGGTGCTAGCCCTGCCCCTTTATTTATAGGTTGAGCCCCGGGGTCGAAACTTGGAGCAAAAGCCTCCTCAAAGTCGGTTTTGCCCGAAAGGCAAGAGTCCCACTCGGACTCCAGGACCAAACGCCACAATCCTTGGCGTTTGGCCCGACATATGAGCCTCGGCGTCGCCCAGGCCGACGCCGAGGTCTCCGGCGTTTGGCCCCAGCCTCCATAAAACTCCTTTGCACCGCATAAAGCCTCATGGGCTTGACCCCTTGGCCTAACCATATCATCCAATATATAAATCTTTACGTCTCGACCATTTCGAGACTCCTCGTCATGTCCCCGATCTCATCCGGGACTCCGAACTCCTTCTGTACATCAAAACATATAAACTCATAATATAACTATCATCGAAACCTTAAGCGTGCGGACCCTACGGGTTCGAGAACAATGTAGACATGACCGAAACATGTTTCCGGTCAATAACCAATAGCGGAATCTGGATGCTCATGTTGGCTCCCACATATTCTACGAAGATCTTTATCGGTCAAACCGCATAACAACATACGTTGTTCCCTTTGTCATCCGTATGTTACTTGCCCGAGATTCGATCGTCGGTATCTCAATACCTAGTTCAATCTCGTTACCGGCAAGTCTCTTTACTCGTTACGTAATACATCATCCTACAACTAACTCATTAGTTGCAATGCTTGCAAGGCTTAAGTGATGTGTATTACCGAAAAGGCCCAGAGATACCTCTCCAACAATCGGAGTGACAAATCCTAATCTCGAAATACGCCAACCCAACATGTACCTTTGGAGACACCTGTAGAGCACCTTTATAATCACCCAGTTACGTTGTGACGTTTGGTAGCACACAAAATGTTCCTCCGGTAAACGGGAGTTGCATAATCTCATAGTCATAGGAACATGTGCTAAGCTAACGGAATGGGTCATGTCAATCACATCATTCTCCTAATGATGTGATCCCGTTAATCAAATGACAACTCTTTTGTCCATGGCTAGGAAACATAACCATCTTTAATTAATGAGCTAGTCAAGTAGAGGCATACTAGTGACACTCAGTTTGTCTATGTATTCACACATGTATCATGTTTTCGGTAGATACAATTCTAGCATGAATAATAAACATTTATCATGATATAAGGAAATAAATAATAACTTAATTATTGCCTCTAGGGCATATTTCCTTCAATGTTGTGGTCTATGTATTCACACATGTATTACGGTTTCCGGTTAATAAAATTATAGCATGAACAATAGACAATTATCATGAACAAAAAAAATAATAGTAATCAATTTATTATTGCCTCTAGGGCATATTTCCAACACTTAATGTATGTGTGTGCTCCTCCAAAATAAATGGAGAATGCACCCAGCAGGCATTCTTTAGCTCCTACTTGCGCCATCAGATACTCTTCTGTGGACTTGATGTGCAACACTAAATCTAAGCTAGGATCTCCAATGATCCAAGCTGCCGCATTGTTCGCACATAATGTTAGGGTCCTGATAACGCCCACACGTGTGAAATACTAAACATCGGCCCATACATCGTGTGTGGCATGAGCAGGAGGTAGCCCACACAGATTGTGTGTGGGCGAATATTAAAATTGCCCACAGGGCGTATAACTACTTCATGTCACACGCCCAACAAGTACTACTCATCTCCATCCCACGCGTGGCAAGAAGGAAAAATAACCACACGTCCTGGTGCAACTATGTTAGGGTACCCGCGGGATGACGATTTAGTTGCCATCCGAGATGGCAGATGTAGTTATTCAGGATGGCAAATGTAGTTGTAAAAGTATGTCAACTCAATCTGTTTTGGTTAACTATAGTTGTCATGTCTAATTTATGATAGTTGTCGCATGTAATCAAACCATAGTTGTCGTGTGTGATAAACCACTTGCCATATATGGTCAAACAGTAGTAGAGATGTGTGTTTACCAGTTGTCACATGTGATCCAACCATAGTTGCCATGTATGATTAATCACAGTTGCCATGTGTGTTTATCTGGTTGCCACGTACGAGCAACTACAGTTGTCGTCTAGTAACGAATCATAGTTGCCATGTGTGTTTACCTAGTTGCCACGTACGCGTAACTGCAGTTGTCATCCAACAACGGACGAGTGTCGTGTGGGCGAAAAGCAGTTCGCTCACACGCGCGTGGACTAGGTGGTGGCTGTGTGGGCAGAAACTAGTTCGCCCACACAGAGCAGCTGGCAAACCGCGTGTTGTGGGGCGTGTGGGCGAACTCTCCAACGCCCACACACCAGCCCCGTCCTACGTGCAAATCTGCCTCAATGTGTCAAGATTTGTGCAAACTCGACTGGACGGTGATCCACGCGTATGGATGAGTTACAAAACTGCCACACGTGTGGATGTTATCATTTAGATAATGCTATGTTAGTAGAGTGCAACAATAAACTTACAATTGTGTCAGATTTGGGCCACCAATCAGAGATCTTGTGGCCAAAAACAATTGCATCTCTTTTTGACCACATCACATCCGTAGCTAAGTTCCGGTACTAGCTTGCCTAGCATGGTGCTGTCATGCACCAAGGAACATAATTTACGTTAATGCATCTCAATTTTGCCACCACGAGGGAAGCTTCCTCATTTCAACAGCCGTGCATATGGTTGTCGTACGTCCGGAAATCGATGACATGCTTATCAGAAGTTTAAGACTATATAGCGAATCGACCTGTGGTTGAGATGGTTAGGTGGACAGTGATATTCTCAACTTGCCAGGGCTCAAATCCTGGTGCTCGCATTATTCTTGAATTTATTTTAGGATTTCCGGCGATGCGTTTTCAGTGAGAGGAGACGTTCCCATCGATGCTTAAAAAAAAGTTAAGTGAGTCAAAGTGACACATTGATACAGCATCTTAGTCGTTAGCAAGTTTTGTTAGCTGCATGCTGAGTTTTATACTACTGCTACCAGTGATACAACTGCGTGCACGGTGTAGCTAGTCGTCTAGGCAGGATTAGTTTCGGTAATGATAACTGCCAAACTTTTGGTACTGGGCGTCCCAGCCCGAACGCCCTCGTCGCCATCCATCGCCGTCACACGAATTTTGGAGCATACAAAGTCGCCACGTCAGCTCACAAACTCGTTAGGGATGAAACAAACCTCCCGAGTGCCGCCCACTCTCGATAATTATACTCCTTCAGATGCATAATAAATGTTGTAGTTTTGAAGTGAGATCAAGTATATATTATTTCAAGCAAACCAAGGCTGACGTCCTGGCAAAGATCCCATGCAGATAGCATATTCTTGAAGAACTCTTCGTTGTCATATAATATAGCTTCTTCTGAGTCCGCCTTCCGTGATTGAAATACCAACCATTCATCAACTTTGGGTGGGAACTTGTACTTCCGTGGGTTCTCACCCGCTATTTGTGCATCGGTTTCCATCGAGTACATTACAAAGTACACATTCATCTTGTCAAATGTGTATTGAACTATTGCCATCACGGGTAATCCACATGCACCTTTGAGCACCCTATTGAAGCATTCCGCCATATTTCTTGTCATTTGACTGTATCTCCGGCCATCTTCATCAAAGGCACGTGCCCACTTGTTCCGATATTGAATGTGCTTATTGAGAAAGTCTTGACCCCCGACATCAAGTTTTTTGTATGCGAGCAATTTGTGGTACAAAGTGGCGAAGCGCTTATCGGAGAAAGCAAGACAACAATCTTGAAAATCATCGGCCAACTCCTTAAGGCCACATGCCCTATAGAAGTTCGAAAAAAGTGCCTAATGCACCATCGATAGTGCAACGGAGCATGCCCGGGAATGTCAATCTCCACCGTGTTAAGAATTCCTTGATGCCGATCTGATATGACACAAATTTCCCTTTGAGCGGGTAACACCTTCGTCCTCAAAAGAAGCAGAAACCACTCCCAGTTGTCATTGTTTTCCACCTCAACCAAAGCAAATGCCAATGGCAACACCCGTTATTGGCATCACTTGCTATCGTAACCAACAAGGTGCCCTTGTATTGTCCGGACAAGAACGTGCCATCAATTGCGATGACCGTCCTACAATGTTCGAAAGCCCTCACACATTGCTCGAACGCCCAAAAAGCACGGCCAAATACTCTGACTTTCCTTCCTTCATGAACCGTTGTTTGGTGCCCATGAGGCTCGACCACATGAACCATGCCCGGGTTTGTTGCGGCCATGGCTAACAACAACCTAGGGATTCGGTTGTATGCTTCCTCCCATGTACCATACAACATCTTAAATGCGGCTTGCTTCGCCTTCCATGCCTTGCCGTACTTCACCTTGTAATGAAAGATGGCTTTCACAAGGTCAATGACATGTTGGACGCTCATTGTTGGAAGTGTGGATATTGAGTTGGAGAGCCTGTAAGCAATGAACTCAGACGTGAGTTGTTTGTGGTCTTGGGACACAATCTTGCCATCCACCCTTTTGCCTTGGCACATGTGAGTTTGCACACAACTCACTATATGCCAAGTTGGACCTCCTTTCCATGGTCTTGCACGCACAATCCACGGACATATTTCATCTTCACATGCACATGCAACCATGTACCGCACATTGACGTCCGAGTTCACCACCTTGTGTGGACGATAATGCGTAACCGAGTAGTTGTCGAGCCACATCTTCAATTCCAACAAGGTGTCGAACTTAGAACCTTTAGCAATCCGGTTCTTGTCGTCTCCCAAATCCCGATGAGAGCTTGGCCTAACCCCAAGAGGTACACATTGGCCACCATCTACCACGGCTTCATCTGCGAGGCTAACATCCTTTAACAATGTAGTCTGATGATCCTGACCAAATACCTTCTCGAAATCTTCGGCCTCCTTCACCGTGAACCCCTCCGCATCAACTTGTTCATCGGGACCATCGTCATCCGAGTCCGATGCATATGCACGGGAAAAAGGGATGGAATGGTCCATTGTCTCTTGCAAGTGATATTTGTCGAGATCACCCACATTGTTGTCATGGAGATCAACTTCATTGTCATCGTCCGCATACTCATCATTGTCCTCTTGCAAAGCTTCATCTTGGTTGTTTGTAAACGGGCTCAATGTTGGCCTCACTTCTTGGGTCAAAAGAGGTTCAACAATTTCATCTCGCTTCAAGGGTGTGGGGCTACTAGCAACCAAAGGGAAGGGGTTCCGGTTCAAGTCCAAATGCAAACTTGAATCAACCTTCTTCGTTGCAAATAACTCAAGAGCCTTGTCTAGTGATTCGGCCACCGTCTCCTTGTATGCAACCCAACGTTGCTCCGAGTTGACACGCATTGTCTTCCAACGGATGTGCATTCCAAAACCAACATTATGCATTCCCTCCAACTCAATGATATCACTATGGTCCGTCCAATTCAAATCTTTCCTAACTTGTTGCAAGAGCTCCGCATAGCTAGGACCACTATCAAACACCATGTCAACCTCATCCGGGTCCAGTTCTATATTGCCTTTCAAAAAGGCGTCCTTGTCCCCATGATGAACAAACACACATGTTCTTCCCATCCCTATAAGCATTTCAAAAACACAAGGTAACATTGCTTCCATGAGTACTAATACAAGGATTAACACGGAATAGAAACCCTAATATATATATCAAACAACAACCCCAACCCTAACCATAACCATAACCATGACCCTAGCCCTAAACCTAACCCTAGCACCAACATAAGAACACCCATAAGAATAACCCTAGCATACTAACAAATCCTAATCATAGAAATTGGCAAACAAACATCTCACATCTCCATGCAAATCTCTAGATCCAAACAAAACTAGGGTTTCCCCAAACTAGCAACAAATGAGCAATGGGAACTTTACTTGGATCAAAACAAGGGAATCGGAGAATATTACCTTGAGGGAGGGTTTGACTTTGAAATCCACGGACAAATCCTTCAAATTTGCAAGATTTGGGAGAGGATTTGAGAGGGGGAGAGAGTGGGAGAGGGGGCAAAGCTCGGGGAGGAGAGTGGGAGAGTGTGTGGTGTGGGGGGTGGGGGGGGGGCAGCCAAGTGGCTGGATAAGTCACTGTGCAGCGCCTACGCGCTAGGCGCTGCACTTTACAAGTGTGACGCCTAGCTCGGAGGCATTGCACTGCTGGGTGCGGGCCCAGGGGCTGCCACGGTGGACTGGCGTGCAACGCCCCCGAGCTAGGCGCTGCACCGTAGGGTGTGGCGCCGTCGTGACGGGCACTACACAAAAAGGTCATGTGTGTGAAATAGTTTCACGGGCAGTTCATTCCGTGAAATGATTTTGCTCAGAGGTCAAAATTGTCAAATTTGCCACGACAGCCGGCCACCGTGCAGCCTTCTCTGGATCCTTTACCACATCCTCAAACACAACATCATCTGGACATGAGCGGGAGAAGCAAACCGTAACAAGAGAGGGGGAAACTCGTCTTCTATTGCATGATGAGGTGTGGCAACAAGTAGTCCTCCGTCTGGGGAATTGTCGTTATCAATGAATAAAAGGGATATATCTGGGTTATATCCCCTTTATTCATTTCATAATGCGATTTTCGACGGAAGCAAATAAGAAGCGACATGGCGGAGCGAGGCGTACGAGTCGCAGCCGTCCTTGCTGGACACGACGGCCCATCACCATCCGGGCGACAGCCGCCGTGCGGCCCAAATGGCATGTGTTGGGAAAGAAGCGAATAGCAAGCAACCCTGTCTATCTGTCTGCCTGTCTTTCTGTCTGTCACCACAACTTGCTGATTATATGATACGGAGTACATACGTAATGCACTGGCAAAGTCTTAATCTTAGTCAGTCCGCCGTTCTTCTTTTGTCAGGTTTGACATCTACAGTACTATACTAGTACTAGTCTACTTGTATTGCCACTTGCCACTGCAAAGTCTTCTGCCATCCCTCCGTTCTAAACTTCTGCAAAGTCACTGTTTTGCTCTGCCGCCGAGGCTTGATTTCCTCCTCGTTTTCAGATTTTGTTCACTCGGAGGGAAGAAGTCAGGTGACAGGCCAATGTCCAACGCGTTGCTCATCGCACGAACCATTCAGTCAAGCAGATCCAGTAAACAAACAACCACTGGTTACCAAGCTAATTAAGTACACACAGGGGCGGCTTGGCTTGGCCTGGCCCAGATCAAATCGATCTTAGATTGATGTGACATTCGCATCGCGTACTCCAACTGCATCTGGAATTCTTTGCTTCTACCTTCACATGATTTTCACTACATTTTGATTTCTTTTTACTTAATGGTAAACACACGATGAAACATGCTGTCCAAGATATTTTCCAGGCACAACTGCACACTGTGTCAGTGGCTGCCTCCAACACTCGACGGTTCGTCCGCACCGTCAGTCCCGAACAGGAATGTACTACTCCTGCCGTCACTTTGTACTACTGAACTAAACAATTCTTCTCGATCCGGGCACAACAGCAATTTAGGTAACGAAGAAGAAAAACCAGGCAAATCCATAGTTCATCACATCAGGTCAAACAAATGGAATAAACACGATGACTTCCCAACCGCAGGACACAAGATCAGACCGTTCGTGTGCACCCTCAGTCACGAACAGTTCAAAACAGGAATGTACTTCGTCGTACTACTGAACTAAACAATTCTTCTCCATGCGGCACGACAATGGTTTAAGCGCGAAGAAGAAAAACCAGGCAAATCCATAGTTCATCACATGAACCACTCACTCAGGTCAAACAGATGGAATAATGGTAGAACCCAGGGTCCTACCGGACCTGCTCCTCAGGTTGTATGGGAAGATAGGAGGTTGTCGGGGGCGAGGACATGGCGGCCGGCGTGTGGGCGACGTCACGATTAGGACAGAGGGCGGCTGCCAGAGAGAGGGGTGCGGCTAGGGTTTAGGGTCCGGCTCCTCTGTGAGCCGTGCAATAGATTATTCTTATTGCCTGATCTCAAAATAGTCTTACAGCTAGTATATATAACCACCATTCTAAAAATAAGATAACTTGTGGGCCAAGCCCCTAACTAAACCTGCCCGGTGGGCCTCCTACGGGTATAAGTCTGCCTGGTCATAACATCTCTCCCCGCCTGCGCGAACAGCTCGTCCTCGAGCTGAAACTTTAGGTAGTGTTGGCAGAACTCCTCGCACTGCTCCCAAGTGGCGTCCTCCACCAGAAGTCCAGCCCAATGAATCAACATGTACCACACTCCTCGACGTAGCTGGGCCTGCAAGACCTTCTCCGGGCCTGGAAGAAGACGCCCGTCGGCGGTCAGAGAAAGCGCGGCAGGGACCGCGGGTGGCTCCGCATGGAAGGGCTTGAGCAGCCCCACATGGAAGACGTCGTGGATGCAAGCAACCGCCGGAAGCTGAAGGTGATAAGCCACCTTCCCAATGCGCTCCAGGACAGCAAAAGGTCCGAGCCACCTTCCCAATGCCCTCCGCCAGCATCTCGTCACGGCTCCGCAGAAGGTCCCCGGCCGCCTCGGTCCGAGCCGTGGCTGGATCAACAGGAAGAGTCTCCGTGGAGTGGCCGGTCATAAACCACCTCAAACAGCATGGCGCGTAGGGCGGAGTGATAGGAGGTGTTGTAGCAGTACTCTGCCCACGAGAGCCAGTCCACCCAGGCACGAGGACGGTCACTTGTGACACAACGCAAATACATGGCAATCACCTTGTTGACAACCTCGGACTGGCCGTCCGTCTGAGCGTGGAAGGCCGTGCTCAGGCGGAGCTTCACGCCCGCCATCCGGAAGAGATCGCGCCACACATGCCCCGTGAACACAGGATCCCGATCACTAACGATCGAAGAGGGAAACCCGTGGAGGCGGACGATATCGTCGAAGAAGGCCCGAGCCACGGACGCCGCCGTGTAGGGATGACCGAGCGCGATGAAGTGAGCATACTTGGAGAAGCGGTCGACAACCGTGAGAATGACCGACTTGCCGCCCACCTTGGGGAGGCCCTCGATGAAGTCCATGGAAATGTCCGCCCAGACCTGAGATGACACCTCCAATGGCTGGAGCAGACCAGCCAGCCTCAGCGTCTCCGTCTTGTTACGCTGACACGTCACACAAGACCGCACCCAGTTATGGACCATGGCCCGATCACCGGGAATGTAGAAGTCGGCGCAGAGACGGTGGAGGGTTTTCTGCACACCCTCATGGCCCGCTGAGTGTGCCAGTAACAACACCTGGTGACGGAGATCGTCGTGCTCCGGAACGAAGACCTGGGGGCCATGTAGTAGCAACCCATCGGCGAGGCGCCACGGCTCCTCCAGCTCACCCGCAGCCAGCTGTTGCTGAAGGAGGAGCGCGTCCGGTGCGGCCGCCGTCGCCCGGTGGATGTCGGTGAAGAGGGCGAAGGAGGGCCCCGAGCGGATGCAGAGTGCCGCCCCCTCAGAGTCAACGATGGCGGTGTCGGTGTCGCACCGAGACAGGGCGTCGGCGACGGTGTTAAGGTGGCCCGGACGATACTCGACGGTGAAGTCGAAGCCAAAAATATTACTCATCTACTGGTGCTGGGGGATGGTAGACAGCCTCTGATCCAGCGGGAACTTGAGGATGTAGTGGGCCGTACGGATCTGGAAAGACCGACCCCACAGACAGGGTCGCCAGTGACGCACCGCCTGCACCAAGCCAATGAGCTCGCGCTCATAGGCTGCGAGCTTAAGATGGCGCGCGGCAAAGGGCCTGCTGAAGAAGGCGAGGGGTCCATCGCCCTGATGATAGACAGCGCCGAACCCTACAACGGAGGCGTCACAGTCGACGACGAACGGGCGATCAAAGTCAGGCATCTGAACGACGGGGACCATCGTGAGGGCCCCCTTGAGGGCCTCGAATGACGTGGTCGCCTCCTCATCCCAGGCAAAGGCATCGCGACGGAGCAGGCGTGTGAGCGAGGATGCGATGAGGCCGAACTCCCGGATAAATTTCCGGTAGTACCCCGCGAGGCCAAGAAACCGGCGAAGATCCCGCGGTGAATGCGAAATCGACCAGGCGGCGACGGCCGCCACCTTGTCGGCATCCATGGCCACTGAGGGAGTCCTGGATTAGGGGGTGTCCGAATAGCCGGACTACCATCATCAGCCGAACTATCATTGGCCGGACTATCATCATCGACCGGACTCCAAGACTATGAAGATACAAGATTGAAGACTTCGCCCCGTGTCCGGATGGGACTTTCCTTGGCGTGGAAGGCAAGCTTGGCGATACGGATATGTAGATCTCCTACCATTGTAACCGACTCTATGTAACCCTAGCCCTCTCCGGTGTCTATATAAACCGGATGGCTCTAGTCCGTAGGACAGAACAACCTTTACAATCATACCATAGGTTAGCTTCTCGGGTTTAGCCTCCTTGATCTCGTGGTAGATATACTCTTGTAAACATCCACAATATCAATATCAATCAAGCAGGACGTAGGGTTTTATCTCCATCAAGAGGGCCCGAACTCGGGTAAAACATCGTGTCCCTCGTCTCCTGTTACCATCCGCCTAGACGCACAGCCGGGACCCCTACCGAGATCCGCCGGTTTTGACACCGACATTGGTGCTTTCATTGAGAGTTCCTCTGTGTCGTCACCGATAGGCTTGATGGCCTCTTCAATCAACAACGACGCCGTCCTGGGTGAGACTTTTCTCCCCGGACAGATCTTCGTATTCGGCGGCTTTGCACTCGGGCCAACTCACTTGGCCATCTGGAGCAGATCGAAAGCTACACCCCTGGCCGTCAGGTCAGGTTTGGAAGCCTAATCTTCACGGCCGATATCCGCGGGGACTTGATCTTCGATGGATCTGAGCCACAGCCGAGCGTGCCGCGCTGTCACGATGGGCATGACCTAACTCGCCGCCGGACAGCACCACAGGTCAGACACGAATCCGCCCGACTCATAGTCCGGAGCCGATCGCTTCGGATCGAGGACGGATGGCTGGACACCGCCGAGAGCTGCAACTTCTACGGCGATGGAGCCAACACTTACCTTGTCCCGCATAAAGCTCATGACTCGAGGTGCCGGACTCGTGCCGGACTCAACCTCCTGCGCCCTGCCGCCGAATCCGATTGGGCGCCGATCATGGAATTCACCGCTGCGGACATCTTTCAGCACTCGCCCTTCGGCGATATCATAAATTCACTAAAGCATCTCTCCTATCCGAGAGCCTGGCGAACCACGGCCAGGATGGTTGGGACGCAGACGACGAAGAAATTCAGAGCCCACCCACCACCCACTTCAGAGCCACCGTTGACGATTTAACCGACGTACTCGACCACGACTCCAAGACATCGACGGTATGGACGACAATGCCGGAGACTACCAAGAACCAAAGCCTACAGGACACCGAAGACCACCTCGTCATCGACATATACATGGTGGACACCCCAAAAGATGGGGACGGCGAAGAAGCAACGGAGGCCGATTCCTTAAAGAAACAACCCAAGCGCCGACGCCGGTGGCGCCGCTTAAATCCCGCCACGGCAAGAATGGAGATTCCGCACGGAGATAATAACACCCGAAAGTGCTGAAGACAACTCCCTCCAGCACGATCCAGCGCAGGAGGAGGTAGAAGCAAGCCCTCACGAGAGGGCGGCAGATGAAGAGGTCGAGGATGACAATTACTTACCTCCCTCCGGAGACGAGGCAAGCCTCGACGACGATGAATTCGTCAGTGCTCGAGGATCCCGTCGAACAAGAGCGCTTTCAGACGCAGGCTAATGGCCACGGCAAACAGCCTAAAGAAAAGCAGCAAAGCTTCAAGCTGATCAAGACCTACTGGCCGACAGATGGACCGAGGTCCTCGCGGCCGAAGAGTATGAACTCGAACACCCCTCCAAAAGTTACCCAAAACGCAAGTTGCTCCCCCGATTAGAGGAGGAAGCGTACAAACCTGCATCACCAGCGCTGTACGGCAGACCGACCACCTCTTGGCATGACAGAGGCGCGCAAGCCCTCCACCAAAACCGTACCCCGGCATCTCTCAAAAAGCATGAAGCCACGGGGGAACGCGCCGGACTTGCGAGATATATTGGAGGACAAGGCAAGACAATCCAGATCTATCAATGGATCACGTGGACGCCCAACGACCCACGGCGAATACCGTCGCACCGGATACAACTACTCCGGCCGGGCCGAACACAGCAGACAACGCTCTCTCGAGCTACGTCGCGATATTGCTCAATACAGAGGCGCCGCACACCCACTATGCTTCACTGACGAAGTAATGGATCATCGAATCCTCAAGGGTTCAAACCCGCTAATATCGAATCCTACGATGGCACAACACTTCGCGGTCTGGATTGAGGATTATCTCCTCCATATACACATCGCCATGGCGACGCATCTTCACGCCATCAAATATCTCCCGCAAGCTTAAAGGACCAGCTCGGCATTGGCTTAACAGCCTGCCCGCAGAGTCAATTGATGTTGGGAAGACACGGAAGCCGCATTCCTCGACAACTTCGGGCACATATGCGACCACCGACGCAGATGACCTAAGCCACATAATCCAGCAGCCGATTTAATCGGCCGAGCAATTCTCGACACGGTTCTTAACAAAGAAAATCAAATCGCCGACCGTCCGGATGCAGAGGCACTCGCTGCCTTCAAACATAACATCCGCGATGAGTGGCTGGCCCGCACCTAGGACAGAGAAGCCGAAATCCATGGCAGCCCTCACATCCCTCATGACCCGCTTCAGGCGGGAGAGGATAGCTGGCTCGCCGCAGAACAACCTCAGCAAAAACGCTGGCAGTCCGGATACCAAGGACCGCAATGGCAGGTTGCGCCGAAACAAAAACAAACGCCGCATTAACGGCGACAGCAATGAGGATACGGCAGTCAACGCCGGATTCCGAGGCTCCAAACCCGGTCAACGGAAGAAGCCATCCAAAAGAACCACTCCGGGCCCGTCCAATTTGGACCAAATACTTGACCGCTCTTGTCAAATACATGGAACCCCCGAAAAGCCAGCTAACCACACCAACAGAGATTGTTGGGTATTCAAGCAGGCAGGTAAATTAATCGCCGAAAACAGTGGCAAGGGGCTACACAGCGATGACGAGGAAGAGACCTGGCCGCCGAACAACAGAGGACAAAAGGGATTCCCCCCTCAAGTTCGGACGGTAAACATGATATACGCAACGCATATTCCCAAGAGGGAGCGGAAGTGCACTAAGGGACGATACGCTGATGGAGCCATCGCCCAAAAATTCAACCCACGGTCCTCTTGCCCGATCACTTTCGATCAAGAGACCATCCGACAAGATCCGCCATGGCGGATTCGCCGCATTGGTTTTAGACCCAATCATCGATGGATTTCACCTCACGAGAGTCCCGATGGACGGCGGCGTAGCCTGAACCTGCTTTATCAGATACAAGGCGCAAGATGGGCATAGACCCTTCTAGAATTAAACCTACAAAGACAACCTTCAAAGGCGCCATACCAGGTGTCGAGGCCAATTGTACTGCTCGCTTACACCGAAGTGGTCTTCGGATCCCGGATAATTTCGAAGCGAGGAGTTAATCTTCGACATAGTCCCGCTCCGCAGCGGCTATCATGCTCGCCGGACGAACCGCGTTCAAGAAAATTCAACGCGGTGCCGCATTATGCATACCTTAAGCTCAAGATGCCAGGCCCTCGTGGAGTCATCACGGTCAATGGAAATACGGAACGCTCCCTCCATACGGAGGAACATACAGCGGCTCTCGCGGCAGAAGTACAGAGCAGCCTTTTAAGGCAATTTTCGAGTCCGGCCGTTAAACGACCGGACACGGCCAAACGCGCCCGGAGCAACATCAACCAAGACCACCTTGCACGTTCCGAGAACGCGTAGCAATGCGGCCTCAACCCCAGCCCTCGCAAAATTGTAAGACAAACTCTCCGCGTACATAATTACGCCTTCGAGATACCATGGGCATAGGGGGAAAGGCACAACCACAACAGACCCCAGAGTGTGGTTCGACCACACCAGGGCTCCCAAGTGTGTCGCTCTTTTTCTTTTATTTCTCTTTTTTATACAGAACTCTGTCCGCGGCGAACCTGCCAACTCATGATGCAACAGCCAGGAAGGACAAAGGCCGCATTTAACACTCAGGTGGTCTCCATCACGAGCATTAAATTTGTTAAATACAACATTCCACGGCCTACCCTGAGGGAGACGCCTTTAATTCGTCCAATCCTTTGCTTTCCGTGACTATTTGTATCGCTCCGCACTCATAGCATATCTTCTCGAATAAAATGCAGCACTTTTGCCCATAATTGCATTACCTATATATATATATATATATATATATATATATATATATATATATATATATATATATATATATATATATATATATATATATATATATATATATATATATATATATATATATATATATATATATATATGTTCATTTATTTACATGTTGCACCTGTACATTTTGGTACGGCCAAATACACCAGGGCTTATGTTCTCCGCATTATGGTGTGATAAAGTCCTAACACTTTCACAAGTGCGGCACCCGAACTTATAGCATTACATGAATCGGCTCAATCATGTCTTGGGTCAATAGTTGGGTTTGCCCGGCCCCATGTTTGGCACCTTACGCCCGCTCTATCGGCTAAGGTAGCATCGGAGAACCACTACGATTGCGCCCGGTTGAGCCGGGTTAACGCCTCGATGGAGAAAGCTAAACTGACTGTCATGATAAGGCGAGAGACTGGTCGCTGTTCGAGAGGTCCTTTCGGTCCTTAAAGACCTACGCCGCTTGAGCGAAGTTCGGATAATGTCCGACGAAGGCGTGGATAGCGCCCAATTCGGTCCTCCGAATACTAGGGGCTTCACCAAATTTAAAATTATAGAATTCTATGGCTAAGTGAGAGTGTTCAAGCACTATAAGTCCGGTTGCCTTGTTCGTTGTGTTGAGCGCCTCCTAGATGGACCCAAAATGGGAACTAGAGTGCTCAAGTTTATCCCTAACACCCCAAAGACTGTGGCATGGGGCTGAAGCCAAGACTTGCCATCTCTCAGATTTAATAAACGGCCGCATGAAGGTAATATTTTAAATTAACAAGCGTTGCTTAGTGCATATGAACAAAGTTTTCAGCGCATGTGATAACACATTGCGAATTTACTCAATAATTACATCCTGGGCACTCATCCGCAATCTTGCGGCGCCCTTCAGACAGTCTTATAGTACATCTCGGCGTCGATATTCCTTGCCCGCTGGTGGCGCGTCGATGATTAGCTTCTCCGCATCCAGCTTGCCCCAATGCACCTTTGCGCTGGCAAGGGCCCGACGAGCACCTTCAATACAAAGCGGAGCGCTTGATAACCTCCACCCAGGGGCACGATCCACCAACCGCTGCACGAGCCAAGTAGCTCCTGTGCATGGCCTCTCGAGCCACAGCCGGACTATGAGGCCCTTCATGGCCTGCTCGGCCACCTTGTGGAGCTCGACCAGCTGCTTCACTTGTCTCTAGGGGCACTGGATGGCCGGCCTCAAAGATACCGAGACCGAAGACCTTCTCCGCTGAGCTCCCTCCTCGGCTCGGTAGAATGCGGCGGCATCAGACACGCTTCGAGGCAGATCTGCAAACGCCTCTGGAGAGCTCCGAATTCGGGTAAGTAACACGTAATTTACATTCACATGCTTGCTTTGCATGAAAAATGCCTTACCCGCCGCTATCTTCCTCATCAACTCAATCTCCTGAAGGGACTTATGGGCATCGGCCTTGGCAGTTTTACACTTTCGAGAGCCGAGGCAAGCTCGGACTCGAAGTCTTTGAGTCACGCCCAAACTCTCATGCTTTTCCATGAGAGCCCGGAGCTCTTGCTGAACCACCGCCACCCGCGCCTCTTGCTTTTCTCGCTCTGCCTGTTCCGTGGCTGCATTATGCTCGTCATGACACGACCTCCTTCGTGGTCGCCACCTCGCTCGTGGCCCCCGCAGCACCCATGTTATCCTTGTTATTTTGTTGCAACCTAAATCCTTTTACAGAAGGTACAAGTTCAAAGTGGTGTTACTCACCTTCTTTGTCCCGAGCTGCTTCTGGCGCTGCCGAGCTCTTGCTCGGACCGCCGAGCTCCTGCTTCAAAGCACCGACCTCCAGATAAGTGCGGCGAGAGGTCAGCAGCGCAGCCTACAACCCATATTGACATAATTTTTTAGCAACCCTGCGTATATTTTTTTTTCAGATCCTCAGTACGGCTTTTCTTCCCGAACACCGAACCGAGCATCAGGGGCTACTGTCTATGCGGTATTACATTGCATATTTTTAACTTCTTACCTCAAAGGCTGATAGAAGGCTACTGCAGGCTTCGGTCAGCCCACTCTTAGCAAGTTGCACCTTCTGAATCACCGCACTCATAATAGTGCGGTGTTCTTCCTCGATGGAAGCGCTTTGCAGCGCCTCCAACAAATTGCCCGGCGCCTCCGGTTGGACGGAAGCCGCCGGCGTCATGGTCTTGCCCTTCATTCGAAGGGGCCGCCGGCCGGACCCCGGAACCAGTGCGGGTTCTGATATGGAGTCCGGTGCAAAGTCCGGGAGGACGCCTTGTGGCGCCTCCGGAGCCTCCCCGATGGGTCCCTTCTCAGATCCCACTCGGCGCCCTCGGCTTTGCGAGGGTGGAGGCGGTCCGATGGAGTCTACATCCGACGGAGCCAACGACCCGCCGATGAGGCGGGAGATCATCACCGCCGGACTACAGCAACATGCGGCATCGAATGACACTATGTGACGCAGAAAAGAAATTATATATCATTCAGGAACTGGATACTTACGATCTTGCGGAGGCCTGGCCCTTGAAGGCCATTCTTCCTCGCCAACGTTGATGTTGGCGGAGCTGTCCGGGAATAGTCCTTCCCTCTGACCCTTCGCCTCCCCGCTGGGGAAGCCTTCCTCTTCTCTCTCCTCCTCCGAGAGAGTCCTCTTCCTCCTCCTCGTTTTCGGGGGAGGAGTCCGCCCCGGAGTCGTCGGACACCTGAAAACGGGAACTCTTTCGAGCACCCGTGGCCTCCTTCTTGGCCTTCTTCTCCGGCACCACGTGCGGTGCCGGAACCAGCAGCCTCGCTAGACGGGCGTCTACTGGATTTTCTGGCATAGGAGCCGGGCAGGTAATCTGCTCCGCCTTCCTCATCCAGTCCTGTCAAAGGTAAAGGGGAAATTAAAACCCGCATAGAGTCAAACTATGAGAAGCAAGTGTCACGTAAAGGGGTAGAATCACTTACCTCGTTGGCTTGGCGCTGCGAGCGAAATCCACGATCTTCAATCGCGGATGCGAGGGCTTCGTCGCCCTTGAACAGCACCCTCCAGGCGCCTTCGTACGTCGTGTCGAAGAGCCCGCTCAGCGCTGGTGCTGTTCCGGATCGAACTCCCACAGATTGAATGCCCGCTTGGCATGGGAGAATCCGCGGACGAGCATGACTTGGACCACGCTAACCAGCTGAGCTTCTTCACCAGCTTCGGATACAGGCTTGGAGTCCCGCGGCTCCTCCGAACTACCCCAAAGCAAGCCCTTCTTTTCCGTGAGGTGAGCTGCGTGGGGATACCAGATCTAAACTCGGGGCCGCCGCCATGTAGGGTCACGCTGCTCGGTGATATAGAACCACCCGATTGCCACCCTTGACGGATTCCACGAAGGCCCCTTCAACTAAAGGACATTGGGCATCTTGCCCAACATGGCGCCCCGCACTCGCTTGAGTGCCCTTCACTACCTTCGCTTGACATTGAAGGTCTTGAGCCACAAGTCAAGTGGGGCTGGATGCAGAGGAAGGCCTCGCACACGATGATAAACGCCGAGATGTTGAGGATGAAGTTCGCGCCAGATCATGGAAATCCAGGCCGAGTAGAACATGAGCCCCTGGACAAAGGGGTGAAGTGGAAAGCCTAGTCCGCGGAGGAAGTGGGGAAGGAAAACGACCTCTCATGGGGCCTGGGGTGGGGATGAGCTGCCCTCGTCGGGCAGCCAGTCGCGATGTCGCCGGAGAGGTATCCGCGCCGCGAGTTTGGCGATGTGCTCCTCCTTAATGGTGGAGGCCAACCATTTACCTCCCGCCCGGACATGGTCGGAGAAGGTTGAGACGAGATCTTGCGAACTTGGGCAATGGAGCTCGAAAGGCGGAGATGGATAAGCAAAGGAGGAAGAAGGCGTAGGTGAGAAGGTGAATCCTTATCCCTTATATGGGCGGGCGAAGTCTACGCGTCCCCCACCGGCCTGGTAAAACTCGCTTATCCCCCAAGCGCCACCATCAATGGCGCGGTTGGGTTACCCACGTCCGTATTGATGAGAATCTCGGATTAAGGGGAAACACGATCTCTGCTTCGACAAGACGTGGCAAGGAAACCGCTTCGCTAAATGCGCTGAGGTGGTAGAGTAAAAAATGATTTAAATAATGGCTTGGTAGTGGCGTGACGTCATGCCGCAGAAAAATGTCAGCATATTGAGCTTGTGTATATATTATTCTCTCTACGGTGGAATGTGGAATTTATTTTGCAGAGCCGGACACTATCCTGGTGTTCACAATCTTCTATCATTCGGAGGAGGAACCCGCCTTGCAATGCCAATCAATATACGCTACCGGACTTATCGCCATTGAAGCCTGGTTCAGGGCTACCGAGGAGTCCTGGATTAGGGGTGTCCGGATAGCCGGACTACCATCATCACCGAACTATCATTGGCCGGACTATCATCATCGACCGGACTCCAAGACTATGAAGATACAAGATTGAAGACTTCGCCCCGTGTCCGGATGGGACTTTCCTTGGCGTGGAAGGCAAGCTTGGCGATACGGATATGTAGATCTCCTACCATTGTAACCGACTCTATGTAACCCTAGCCCTCTCCGGTGTCTATATAAATCGGATGGCTCTAGTTCGTAGGACAGAACAACCTTTACAATCATACCATAGGCTAGCTTCTAGGGTTTAGCCTCCTTGATCTCGTGCTAGATCCACTCTTGTAAACATCCACAATATCAATATCAATCAAGCAGGACGTAGGGTTTTACCTCCATCAAGAGGGCCCGAACATCCGTAAAACATCGTGTCCCTCGTCTCCCGTTACCATCTGCCTAGACGCACAGTTCGGGACCCCCTACCCGAGATCCGCCGGTTTTGACACCGACAGCTACCCCCTCGGCTGAGATGACGTGACCGAGGTAGGCGACGGAAGGCGTCCCGAACGAGCACTCCGAGCGCTTAAGATGAAGATGGTGCGCTCGAAGCTCGTTGAAGACGATGGCGACGTGCTGAAGGTGCTCCGCCCACGAGGCGCTGTAGATAAGAATATCATCAAAGAAAACAAGCACAAACCGATGCAGGTAGGGGCAGAGGACGTCGTTCATCAGAGCCTGAAATGTCGCCGAAGCGTTGGAGAGGCCGAACAGCATGACCAAGAACTCGAAGTGGCCGTGGTGAGTCCGGAACGCCGTCTTGGTGATATCATCGGGGTGCATGCGCACCTGGTGGTAGCCCGACCGGAGATCGAGTTTGGTGAAGAAGTGCGCCCCATGTAACTCGTCCAGGAGCTCATCGACCACCGGAATAGGAAACTTGTCCCTTAGAGTGAGAGAATTAAGAGCATGATAGTCGATGCAGAAGCGCCATGTGCCGTCCGACTTGCGGACGAGGAGGACCGTCGCTGAGAACGGTGATGTGGACATCCGGATGATGCCCAAGGCGAGCATGAGTGCGCACTGCCGCTCCAGCTCGTCCTTTTGCAGTTGCGGATACCGGTAGGGCCGGACTGAAGGAAATATGCCCTAGAGGCAATAATAAAGTTATTATTTATTTCCTTATATCATGATAAATGTTTATAATTCATGCTAGAATTGTATTAACCGGAAACATAATACATGTGTGAATACATAGACAAACATAGTGTCACTAGTATGCCTCTACGTGACTAGCTCGTTTATCAAAGATGGTTATGTTTCCTAGCCATGTACAAAGGAGTTGTCATTTGATTAACGGGATAACATCATTAGGAGAATGATGTGATTGACTTGACCCATTCCGTTAGCTTAGCACTTGATCGTTTAGTATGTTGCTATTGCTTTCTTCATGACTTATACATGTTCCTATGACTATGAGATTATGCAACACCTGTTTACCGGAGGAACACTTTTTGTGCTACCAAACGTCACAACGTAACTGAGTGATTATAAAGGAGCTCTACAGGTGTCTCCGACGGTACATGTTGGGTTGGCATATTTCGAGATTAGGATTTGTCACTCCGATTGTCAGAGAGGTATTTCTGGGTCCACTCGGTAATGCACATCACTATAAGCCTTGCAATCATTGCAACTAATTAGTTAGTTGCCGGATGATGTATTACAGAACGAGTAAAGAGACTAGCCAGTAACGAGACTGAACTAGGTATTGAGATACCGACGATCGAATCTCGGGCAAGTAACATACCTATGACAAAGGGAACAACATATGTTATTATGCGGTTTGACCGATAAAGATCTTCGTAGAATATGTGGGAGCCAATATGAGCATCCAGGTTCCGCTATTGGTTATTGACCGGAAACGTGTTTCGGTCATGTCTACATTGTTCTCGAACCCGTAGGGTCCGCACACTTAAGGTTTCGATGGCAGTTATATTAGGAGTTTATATGTTTTGATGTACCAAAGGAGTTCGGAGTCCCGGATGAAATCGGGGACATGAGAAGGAGTCTCGAAATGGTCGAGACGTAAAGATCGATATATTGGACGACTATATTCGGACTTCGGAAAGGTTCCGAGTGATTCGGGTATTTTTCGGAGTACCGGAGAGTTACGGGAATTCGTATTGGGCCTTAATGGGCCATACGGGAAAGGAGAGAAAGGCCCCAAAGGGTGGCCGCACCCCTCCCCATGGAATAGTCCGAATTGGACTAGGGAGGGGGGCGCCCCCTCCCTTCCTTCTCCATCTCCCTTCCCTTTCTCCTACTCCAACAAGGAAGGGGGGGGGGAGTCCTACTCCCGGTGGGAGTAGGACTCCTCATGGGGCGCGCCAAGGGTGGCCGGCCCCTCCCCCTCCTCCACTCCTTTATATACGGGGAGGGAGGCATGTCGTGGTTCTAAACCTGACAATAGAAGAGGGGGTAGGTATGGAGAGGCAAGATATTAGCTATGGTGAAGGTGTACACACGAGTTTTACGAGTTCAGGCCCTTCTCTGAGAAAGTAACAACCCTACGTCTCGGTGCCCGGAGGCGGTCGATTGGATTATGTGTGTTGTGTTACAAAGAGTGCGAACCCTTGTGCCAGAGGGGAGGGGTGGCTTATATAGAGTGTGCCAGGACCCCAGCCCGTCCTCATTACAAGGGAACTAATGTACATAAGTAGGAGCGTTACTGGTAACGCTAGCAGTAAGTAGTCTTAATGCTATTGAAGACGGGGGAGTAAATATCTGGCCGTTGCGTGTCCTCCTGACTATTGGTCTTCAATATGGTCGAGTGATCTTCCTTGTGGTCGAGTGACGGTAGGTAACGACCGTCGAGTGATGTTATCGTCGAGTGGATTTCACTCGACGTATGGAGCTAGAGCCCTTCTGTTGACTCTTAGTCTTTTCATCTTCCAGGACAGTGACCTTGGGTAGGGTGTACGGGTCGAGCCTATGACCCTACCCCAGGTCTGTATCCTTGTCAGTAGCCCCCGAATGGATTAAGGTGTGAGAGTAAAGTAAGACAACGTTGGACCTGTCTCGTGTCTCCTCGAGTGCTTTCTGTTAGACTGAATGCCAGCGTTGGTACTTCGGGGTCGACTTGGTTGCCTCGATCCATTCAGTGATTAGTCGACTGAATTGATGACTTCATGCGTCGAGTGTCGTGCGGGGGTGTGAGATCTCGGGCGCGATTGCCTGTGGGGGATCCCAGATTCCGCCGAAATTTCGGGGGCGCGCCCGAACAGAGGGGCGCCGAAAAAAGGGGGACCCGGATAAGCAGCGATGCCTCGATCATCGCGCCGCCTTTTTCGCCATGTTCACTGCGCGCAACTATAGCAGGATTTGACGGGATTACCCGGCCCCATGCGTCAGCCACTCAAAAGTGAGCCTTTATAAGGCGACGGGGCCGGGGTGCTTGCACTGTGCACTCCTGCCTCTTCTTCTTTCTCCTCTGCTCCTCCACCGCACCAAGCGCCTCTGCCTCCGACGCCGCCACCCTCTAGCCATGGTGAAGGACAAGACGGCGGCGCTAGAGCGCGCCAAGAAAGCGAAGGGGGCGGCGAAGGGCAAGAAACCAAGTCGCGGATCATCGTCGCGCTCGGGGCTGCCGCCAGGATGGATCCAAGGCGATTGGATCTAGTCTTCGATCCGGCAGGATGATCTGACTGATCTAGAGGAGTCTGGGTTGATTGCAGCGGGGGCGGCGAGGCTACCGAAGGGAGAGACGGAGCCACAACCTCGACCGGGTGAGTGCGTCTTGCTCGCCACATGTCGACCGGGGGTTCTCGCTTCCTCCGCACCCTTTCTTCCGAGGGTTTTTGAACTTCTTCGGGGCACAGCTCCACCACTTTTCCCCCAAGACTATTATGTACCTAGCCGCTTTCATGTCGATGTGTGAGAACTTCTTAGGGTGTCGACCACACTGGGGTCTCTTCAAACATATTTTCACCATTCGCTCCCAGTCGGTTAAAAAGGCGAAGTCGAGTGACTCGAAAACCCACGTTATCCAGATGTGTGGGGGCTTAGGCATCCAAAATAGGAATAGGAGCGCTTTCCCTGCTGTGACCCTTCCTAAATCCGTTAGAGGTTGGCAATCGTCCTGGTTCTACTGCCAGGACGTTGCTACTCCAGGTCATTCGACTGGTCTCCCTCCTTTTTAATTCGACCGCGTCCAAACTCCTGCTCCAGTGAAGGTTACTGCTGCCGAGGCCATGGAGACGAGGATGTTAGTGGACCGAGTGGTCCAGCTCATCAATGACGGTGTCACTAGCCTAGACTTGCTGGAGGTGTTCCTTGCTCGGCGTATCCAGCCTCTACAGGCTCGTGATCACTCGATGTGGTTGTATTCTGGACCGAGCGACACCACTCGGATCCATCCAGAAGAAGTGTCGCTCGACACCGTGGCTTCGTGGCTGAAGAGCATTACGGGCACTCAAGATAACCCTAGAGGATCCAGGCGAGTCATCCCTTTCGGAAGCAACAACGCACCCGACAAGGTACGTTCTTTGTTTCGACTGTTTTCTGTCTGCATTCCGACTGAACTCGATGTTGGCTGACTCTTGTCTTGCCCAATTTGCTTCGCAGGTATTCACTGAGATGTACTCCGTGCCCAACGGCGAACAGGATTTGGTGGAGGACCAAGAGGGGGAGGACAGCGCTGAGGAGAGTGGTGAGTGGGAGTCTCCGGAAGGGGAGGAGGAGGAGGAGAGCGAGGAGTCGGACGAGGGGGAAGAGGTCAACTCGCCGCCGCGCTCCGAGCATCGATCCAAGCAGCAACACGATCCGTCTGGCGGTCGTGCGAAGAGTGCAGCTCCAAGTGCCGCCACCCAGAAGCGCGCTCGGACGTCGACTCCGGAGCCAACGGAGAAGGTGGCTAAACAGCCAAAAGTCGCCCCTTCCAAGACCCGAAAGACATTGCCGTGAATCAAGATGGACGTCCCCGTTGCCTCAGGGTGAGTATCTCATTTGTGTTTCTGTGAGTCGACTGAAAGTTCTCTCGATCCGACTGATCAGTCCTTATGCCTTTCCAGCCCTGCATCTGCTGCCACTGACATGGATGTTGACAAAGGACCAGAAGACGAAGAAGCCACCTCATGAGCTGGTAAGTTTGTTCAACTCAGTTCTATCTAACTGAGTGAGTAGTCGATTGACTGAAAATTTTATATTACTCTTCTGATGTAGCTCCGCAAGATGTCGTTGTGCTCCCCGATGACGAAGAAGAAGCGCCTCCGCAGGAGAGGAAGAAGAAGAGCGGAGGTTCGAGCAGAAGGAGACTTGAAGTCCAAATCCCTCAGTCGACATCAGCACCGGAGGCGATAGCTCGAACGAACGTCACATTTGCTGACCCGTTGACGATTGATCGTCCGTCGGGGTCTACTGCACAGACGCCCGCTGCACCAGTGCAACTCCACTCGTCTGACCCGGCGGCTGCTTCGACTCCTTTGGATCCATCTCTCTTTGCTACATATCAGACTCCAGATGACTCGCCGAGTGCCGCTAGGGAAGCCCTTCGCCAGGCGAACCTTGTCATGGAGCAAGTGAAAGTGATGCATGAAGCTAGTCAGGTAGCTTACAACGCCAGCACTGCCCTTTGGACCAATGTTCAAGTCGGTAAACTTCCAACTGAATTTTTGAACGTTGCTTTATATCTGATCACCCACTGGGTGTTCTTCCGTTTAGGATTCCAGAAATCTTTGATTCTGCACTTTCTGAATCAGTGGGGGCACGTCGAGTGCACCCACTGGGTGTAGTCCCCGAGACCACGGTCGACTGCTGGCAGTCGACTGGGGTCTGATGAGTGCATTTTTTTGAAGCTCTTTTGCTGAGTGTTCATCTGATCCAGTGGGGGCATGCTGAGTGCACCCACTGGGTGTAGTCCCCGAGACTACTGTTGAATATTTGATTCGGTAGTAGTCTGAGAATAAATATTTCCCTTCATTGTTACTTGTATGTGTTGACTGACATATCTGTCTTTCTGGCTGCAGAGGTCTTGTGATCTTGGAGCTCGTCTCACCGAATTAAAGAAGAAGCATATCAGCGTTGAACTTGATCTTGAACTGGCGAAGAAGAATCTGAAGAAGGCTGAAGAAGAAACAACCATCATGGGAGGTAATCACTCGGTCATTCTGTTGGTTTTGTAGCTTCACACTTGATGCTGGATTTTCTTTCAGTCTCTTTGAACCGAATGAATTCACACAAGCAGATGTGCATAGTGAAAATCGTCAACTCCAGTCTCGTCTGAAGAGTGTTGTTTCTTTAGAGAGGATGAAGGAAGCTCTGGAGCAGAAGGACCTGGACTTGGCAGTTGCTCAAAAGGAAGCGCGCGAGAAGACGAAGCTTGCGGACGAGAAGCTAGCTTCAGTCGGCAAGTTGGAGGATGAGAACACAACACTGAAGACGGCTGTCTCGGATGCTAACCACGAAGTCGAGCAGCTGAGGAAGGACAAGGAGCACTTGACCGCTGAAGTTGAGGGTCTCAAGACCAGAACTGGCAAGCTAGAATCTCATTTGGAACAACTCACGGCAAAGCTTGTCCTGAAGCTGGAAGGTATGTCTACTCAGTTAGATAACAGTCGTCGACTGGGATTTGCAATACTGTCGACTCATTCATTGTTCGTTGTGGTGGAACAGAACTCTGTCGGGACTTCGAGGCTGAAACTGGACGGGTCTAGACAGGTCTCGACCCCATCAACTGCCCCATGAAAGATGAAGTCGCGATGAACTTGCTTCGACTGAAATCGCGCTTGGACGGTGCAGTCGACTACCTGGCTCGGCTGAAGGCGGCGATGGTCCGAGTGGACACTGAACTCTGGCCCCAAGCGGAAATGTCCCAAGACCTCGAGTCTTTGATGACTCGACTAAACCAGATCGCAGATCGAGTGCAAGAGTGGAAGAAATCTTCTGCCCGCTGCGGTGCTGATGTCGCCTTGTCTTTGGTCCGAGTGCACTGCAAGGAAGCAAGGGAAGACAAGCTGGCAGCTCTCAAAGTGGCGAACACCAAGAAGCATTCCTTCCAGGACTTCATGGACATCTTCCTTGAGGCAGCCACTCGCATCGCCGATAGCATCGACCTTGACAGCTTCTACGACCCGGCCAGTCCTTCCCCCGCCGAGTGACGAAGGAACATTCTGCCACCGCTTTTATTTACCTCGGAATGCCGAGTGGATTTGTAATCATTAAAACTTCTTCGGGCCTGACGCCCGAGCACTTTATTTTGCGGTTTAAGAAACATCAGATTTATCACCTCACATATTGCGTTTGCCTTCAAATGAAATGCGTCTTTCCCTCAAATTATTGTCTGTTTGCTTAGCGCAGCTTCTGGAGAAGAAAGGCCAGTCGACCTGTCCGGGGATCCTCGAGTAGCATCGATCAGCTCATCAGCAAGGCACTCAGCAATGGTCTTGACGTTCCAGTCGACCGGTCTGGTGATCCTTGAGTAGCATAGATCAGCTCATCAGCAAGGCACTCAGCAATGGTCTTGACGTTCCAGTCGACCGGTCGGGTGATCCTTGAGTAGCATTGATCAGCTCATCAGCAAGGCACTCAGCAATGGCCTTGACGTTCCAGTCGACCGGTCGAGTGATCCTTGAGTAGCATTGATCAGCTCATCAGCAAGGCACTCAGCAATGGTCTTGACGTTCCAGTCGACCGGTCAGGTGAGGTTTTCATAACTTAGGCGAGCGCTGGACGACAGCTAAGCCTCCGAGTGAGAGGATTGCTCATCGCTCCGTAGGATTTTTAACACTTAGGCGAACACTGGGCTGCAGCTAAGCCCCCAAGCGGGAGGATCGCTCTCCACTCGGTAGGATTTTTAACACTTAGGCGAGCACTGGGCTGCAGCTAAGCCCCCGAGCGGGAGAATCGCTCTCCACTCGGTAGGATTTTTAACACTTAGGCGAGCACTGGGCTGCAGCTAAGCCCCCGAGCGGGAGGATCGCTCTCCACTCGGTAGGATTTTTAACCCTTAGGCGAGCACTGGGCTGCAGCTAAGCTCTCGAGCGGGAGGATCGCTCTCCACCCGGTAGGATTTTAAACACTTAGGCGAGCACTGGGCTGCAGCTAAGCCCCCGAGGGAGAGGCAGACTCTCCACTCGGTAGGATTTTTATCACTTAGGCGAGCACTGGGCTGCAGCTAAGCCTCCGAGGGAGATGCAGACTCTCCACTCTATAGGATTTTTATCACTTAGGCAAGCACTGGGCTGCAGCTAAGCCCCCGAGGTTGAGGCGGACTCTCCACTCGGTAGGATTTTAAATACTTAGGCGAGCACTAGGCTGCAGCTAAGCCCCCGAGCGGGAGGATCGCTCTCCACTCGGCAGGATTTTTAACACTTAGGCGAGCACAGGGCTGCAGCTAAGCCCCCGAGCGGGAGGATCGCTCTCCACTCGATAGGATTTTAAACACTTAGGCGAGCACTGGGCTGCAGCTAAGCCCCCGAGGGGGAGGCAGACTCTCCACTCGGTAGGATTTTTATCACTTAGGCGAGCACTGGGCTGCAGCTAAGCCTCCGAGGGAGAGGCAGACTCTCCACTCGGTAGGGCTTTTATCACTTAGGCGAGCACTAGGCTGCAGCTAAGCCCCCAAGGGAGAGGCGGACTCTCCACTCGGTTGGATTTTAAACACTTAGGCGAGCACTGGGCTGCAGCTAAGCCCCCGAGGGAGAGGGAGACTCTCCATTCGGTAGGATTTTTATCACTTCGACTTAGGCGAAAAAGATTCGCGGCTAAGGTAATGTACACAAAAGAAATAAACGACAATTATGCAGGAGGAGTAAATTACGTCTTTTGATAGTCAAAATAAAAAGTATTTCTTATTACATCTGATCGGTCCAAACATTCAAGAATAAAAAGGGCGGAGCAGATCCGCATTCCAAGCGCGCGGCTCATCTTTATTGTGCTCGACGTTGAAGAGACGGTACGCTCCGTTGTGGAGCACCTTGGTGATAACGAAAGGGCCTTCCCAAGCGGGGGCGAGCTTGTGGGGCTTCTGTAGATCCACTCGGAGGACCAAGTCCCCTTCCTGGAATGCATGACCTCTTACGTTCTTGGCATGGAAACGACGCAGGTCTTGCTGGTAAATGGTCGACCGGATCAAGGCCATCTCTCTTTCCTCCTCCAAGAGGTCGACTGCATCTTGTCGAGCCTGCTCTGCTTCTTCTTCTGAGAAGAGTTTGACCCGGGGAGCGTTGTGGAGCAAATCGCTCGGCAAGACAGCTTCGGCTCCGTAGACTAGAAAGAATGGAGCTCGTCCAGTCGACCGATTGGGGGTCGTCCTCATCCCCCAAAGCACCGAGGGGAGTTCGTCGACCCAAGCCCCTACCACGTGCTTGAGGTCACACATTAACCGAGGCTTCAGTCCTTTGAGATCAATCCATTTGCTCGTTCCGCCTGCCCATTCGACTGGGGATGGGCGACTGAAGCGTAGTCGACTCTCGTGCCTTGGGAGGCGCAAAAAGCTTTGAACTCTTCGGAATCAAAGTTCGAGCCGTTGTCCGTGATAACGTTGTGCGGGACACCATATCTGAATATAAGTTCTCTGATGAAACTCACGGCTGTGTTCGCCTCAAGGCTCTTGATAGATTTGGCTTCGATCCATTTGGTGAACTTGTCGACTGCTACCAGCACGTGTGTAAATCAACTTCTCCCTGTCCTCAGGGGTCCAACCATGTCCAGACCCCAAAGAACGAAAGGCCAGATGAGAGGAATAGTTTTCAGAGCTGACGCAGGTTTGAGGGACATGTTGGAATTAAACTGACAACCTTCACACTTGTCTACTATTTCGTTTGCCATCTCGTTGGCGTGCGGCCAATAAAACCCGGCTCGGTATGCTTTGGGTACGATGGTCCGAGAAGACGCATGGTGACCACAGGTCCCCGAGTGAATATCGTCAAGGATCATTCAGCCTTCTTCCAGCGTGATGCATTTCTGGCAGGCTCCAGTTACACTCTCTCTGAGCAACTGTCCCTTTATCATAGTAAAGGCCCTAGACTGTCGGACGATCTGTCGAGCCTCTTCTTCATCCTCCGGGAGTTCTTTCCTAAGAATGTATGGAATGTATGGTACTGTCCAGTCGGGAGTGATAACCAAAACCTCCATGATCAAGTCGACCACGGCTGGGACTTCAACTTCAGTCGGATCTGTGGCGCTCTTGGGCTGTGGTGGCTCTTAAGTGAACGAATCATCCTGAACCGAAGGCGAATGGATATGTTCTAGGAACACGTTTCAGGGAATAGCTTCTCTCTTTGAGCCTATCTTGGCTAACTCATCGGCGGCTTGATTTTTTAGTCGGGGTATATGGTGGAGCTCCAAACCTTCAAACCTCTTCTCCAGCTTTCTCATTGCATTGCAATAACCTGTCATGGTTGGGCTCCTGACAACCCATTCCTTCATCACTTGGTTAACCACCAAATCCGAGTCGCCATAGACCATAAGGCGACTGACGCCGAGTGAAATGGCCATACGCAACCCGTATAGAAGTGCTTCATATTCGGCCTCGTTATTGGAGGAATCAAAATGAATCTGGAGAACGTAACTAAGCCTGTCTCCGCGGGGGGGGGACACCAAAACTACTCCAGCACCTGAACCATTCAGCATCTTGGAGCCATCAAAGAACATAGTCCAATGCTCCGAATGAACTTGAGTCGGCAATTGCTGCTCAATCCATTCAGCCAGGAAATCTGCGATTGCTTGGGACTTGATGGCCTTCTTTGCCTCGAATTTGATATCCAATGGAAGGAGTTCAATCGCCCATTTCGCCACTCGACTAGTCGCGATTTCAGATAGTGCTGCGTCGATGACGTCTGTAACGGAGTGGTCAGAGAAATAATGCGCCACCTTCTTCATGGTCATGTAAATTCCATAGACAAGCTTCTAATAATGTGGGTATCGTTTCTTGGACTAAGTCAAAACTTCAGAGAGATAATAGACCGGGCGTTGAACTTTATAAGCTTTTCCTTCTTCTTCTCGCTCGACCGTGAGTACTGTGCTGACAACTTGTCTAGTGGCTACAATGTAGAGCAGTAAAGGCTCTTTGCTGATTGGCGCAGCGAGCACCGGCTGGGTGGAAAGCGGGGTTTTGAGCTCTGCAAACGCTGCTTCAGCTTCATCAGTTCACTCGAACTTATCAGACTTCTTCATCAATCAGTAAAGAGGCAAAGCCTTTTCACCGAGACGAGAAATGAATCGACTCAGGGCTGCCAGACAACCAGTCAGCTTCTGAACGTCATGCACTCGCACGGCTCGTTTCATTCGGATGATGGTATCGAAATTTTCTGGGTTGGCATCGATCCCTCGTTCGGAAACGAGAAAACCGAGTAACTTCCCTCTTGGAACTCCGAACGTGCACTTTGACAGATTCAGCTTGATATCATACCTTCTCAGGTTGGCAAAGGTTTCTGCAAGGTCAGTCAATAGGTCGGAACCTTTGCGGGACTTGACCACAATGTCATCCATGTATGCTTCTACATTCCGACTGATTTGAGTGAGCAGGCACTTCTGAATCATTCTCATGAATGTGGCTCCGGCATTTTTGAAAACAAAAGGCATGGTGACATAGCAAAAGCACCCGAACGGGGTGATGAAGGCTGTTTTTATTTCATCGGGACCATACAGTCGGATCTGATGGTATCCGGAATACGCATCTAAGAAAGACAAGCGCTCACACCCCGCAGTCGAATCAACAATCTGATCGGTGCGAGGGAGAGGGAAATGATCTTTCGGGCAGGCTCGATTGATATGCTTGAAATCAATGCACATATGAAGTGAATCATCCTTTTTAGAAACCATGACTACATTAGCTAACCACTCGGAGTGGTAGATTTCACATATGAACTCTGCCGCCAACAGTCGAGCTACTTCCTCGCTGATTGCTTTCCTCTTCTGCACGGCGGACCGCCGAAGGTGCTCTTTGACGGGTTTTACTTTGGGGTCGACACGCAAGCGGTGCTCGGCCAGTCCCCTGGGAACACCTGGCATGTCAGAAGGTTTCCATGCAAAGATGTCCCAGTTCTCACGGAGGAACTGGACGAGCGCTTCTTCCTATTTGCGGTCGAGTGTCGTTCATATATGAGTCGGTGCAGCATTGGGATCCGTTGGGTGAATATGGACTGGCTTCGTCTCACCAGTCGATTGGAATGCAGAATCTGTGGCAGGCTTCTTGGTTCTCAGCAAATCACTCGGATCTGCACCCTTCTGATATTCTTGGAATTCAATTGCTGCCATTTGTTCGTCGGCGATCTTGGAACCTTTCTGGAAACATTCCTCAGCCTTCTGCCGATTGCCTGTAATCGTGATCACACCTTTGGGGCCGGGCATTTTCAGTTTGAGATACACATAACATGGTCGAGCCATAAAGCGTGCATAGGCTGGCCTGCCCAAAATGGCATGATAGGCACTCTGGAAATCCACGACTTCAAATGTTAACTTCTCCTTTCGGTAATGCCTTGAATCACCGAAAACCACGTCGAGGGCGATCTGGCCAAGTGACTCGGCTTTCTTTCCGGGAATAACACCATGGAAACTCATATTGCTCTCGCTAAGCTTGGACATCAGAATGCCCATTCGTTTCAAGGTCTCCGCGTAGAGGATGTTCAGACCACTGCCTCCATCCATCAGAACTTTGGTCAGTCGAGTGCCCCCAACCATAGGGTCGACCACCAGTGCTTGCCTCCCAGGGGTGGCTACACGAGCGGGATGGTCCGACTGGTCGAATGTGATGGCCGTCTGAGACCACCTTATATAGGCAGTCTTCTCGGCAGGGGCGACCATGTTTACTTCTCTGTTGATGACCTTCAATCGACTCTTACTTTCAACATGAGCAAAAATCATCAGAGTGGAACTGACCTTGGGATAACCATCATCTTCCTCTGCATTTTCCTCTTTATCCGACTCATTTTCTTTTTCATTAGGTGGTTTCTCTCGGAACTGCTGGATCAGGAGTCAACACTACCGGGTGGTATGTTTCGGATAAATCAGATTACCTTCCTCATCTTTCTTCGTATGGATGTGGCACGGCAAATCCAGCACGTCATTTCCTTCCTTGTCCTTCACCTTCTTAGGGGCCACGGCCCCTTAGGTTTTCCCTTAAACTTTCATTGGTTTACTGCCGCAATCTCTCCAGGTGCCGCTGGTTCGGCCTTATGCTTCTGTTTCCGACTGGAGTTACCTCCACCGGCCTCTTGACCAACTGTTTTGCTCTTCCCGCTACGGAGTCGATCCTCCTCTTCCCCATTAGCTTACCGGGTGGCTATCTCCATCATTCGAGCCAGAGTCATATCACCAGTTCAACCGAATTTCAAGACCAACTCTCTGTACTTGACGCCTTCCTTGAAGGCGCACACAGCTGATGCTCTGAAACATTCTCGACAGTGTGATGCAAAGTGGACCATCTCTGGATGAACTCTCTCAAAGTCTCATTCGGCTTCTGCACGCAGTGCTGAAGCTCAGGAAATCCTCCGGGTCGCTTGCAAGTGCCCTCGAAAGTTCTCACGAACACTCGGGATAGCTCTTCCCAATTGTGAATACTGCTCGGAGCCAACTGAGTCAGCCATGCTCGGGCCGATCCTTCCAACATGAGTGGAAGATGCTTCATTGATATCTCGTCGTTACCACCTCCAATCTGCATAGCCACTCGGTAATCGTCAAGCCAAGTTTCAGGCTTGGATTCACCAGTGAACTTGCTGACTCCGGAAGCCAGCCTGAAGTTGGGAGGTATCACTGCCGCCCTGATGGCTCTGCTGAAACACTCGGGACCAGAAACATGCACACGACTGCCACTTGGACGGCCTCTGCCTGGGTCTTCTCTGTGTGCCCTGTTTCCGTCGACCAGGCCTTGAACGAGGATAGATCTCGCATCAAAACCTGGTTCCCTTGGGTCGATTGACGCTCTGCGCTCACCACTATGTCGGCGCCTATCATCGTTCGGCCGAGGCACATACGACACACTCCTCGGGGGAGGCGTGGGCCCTCGGTGGCGATTATCACGGTCGAGTGGATGATCATATTGCCCACGCCCCTCACGCCGCAGAGGCGATCTGGGGCTGTGAGCCGACTGAACTGTGTCCGCTGCAACGGATCTGCTGTGAATCCTGTTCCGCGACTGAGATATTCCTGTATTCTGCTCTCCCGCTGCCCTGAGCAGGGCCCGGATTTGCATCAACCCTCTGACGGCTTCTGACTGGGAGGGCTGGATCGACTCCGCTATGCGGGCTGCAGCTGTGAGATTCTGAATCAGAGTGCGGTATACCTTAGGCGGAGGCCGGAAGAGTTGCCGTCGACTGGATTCATGGATCCGCTCCTGAGCGCGCTCGTCGAGAGCCCGTTGGAGGTTATCCAGTTGAGTGCGCTCAGCTAGATTAGCTAAGCGTACCTCCTCCAAGACACGAGCCTCGGGGGTTTCCCCTACGATGGGTGTGTGAAGTGCATCCATATTGCGGTGACGAAGCTCTTCCCTCTGCTGAGAAGAGAGGGGCTCGGGTCGGTATTCCTCGTGGGCGTGCGACGGATCGCAGCCTCCATCTTTGCTATCTTCGTGGCGGAAACCCGGTGGGCTGCGAGGACCGTCGACCATCAAGACTTCGGCCGCAGGATCGCTGCTATCGCATTCGGATGCGGTCTCCACGGATCCAGTCGACAGGTCGAACAGGCTATGGAGAGTTTCATCGGGCTCGATTGCCGCGACTTGATGGGTGGTCGATTGCCGAGCCACCGCATGTTTCACCCACCGCTGGAGCCGCGATCGACCAGATCGCTTGCGGCGGCGTACATCGGGGGGAGAAAACGCCATTGGAGCCGACTGATATTGAGTCGACGCCTGCCGAAGAAGAACGCCACGAACGCACGTGCGGAAGTGCGTCGCCCCTCAGACGGGGAGCGCCTCGGTGTCCAGGGGAGCTTGCTGGAGCCACGCAGAGTCGTCGGTGACGAAAACGAGCGCGCCGAGACGGATCTTGCGGCCCTCATCCAATCCGCCGCCGGGAACCATGATATGATCAGAAAAAGTTGCAACTTCACCAATAAGTCACTAAGACACCTGCCCCACGGTGGGCGCCAACTGTCGTGGTTCTAAACCTGACAGTAGAAGAGGGGGTAGGTATGGAGAGGCAAGATGTTAGCTATGGTGAAGGTGTACACACGAGTTTTACGAGTTCAGGCCCTTCTCTGAGGAAGTAACAGCCCTACGTCTCGGTGCCCGGAGGCGGTCGATTGGATTATGTGTGTTGTGTTACAAAGAGTGCGAACCCTTGTGCCAGAGGGGAGGGGTGGCTTATATAGAGTGCGCCAGGACCCCAGCACGTCCTCATTACAAGGGAACTAATGTACATAAGTAGGAGCGTTACTGGTAACGCCAGCAGTAAGTAGTCTTAATGCTATTGAAGACGGGGGAGTAAGTATCTGGCTGTTGCGTGTCCTCCTGACTATTGGTCTTCAATATGGTCGAGTGATCTTCCTTGTGGTCAAGTGACGGTAGGTAACGACCGTCGAGTGATGTTATCGTCGCGTGGATTTCACTCGACGTATGGAGCTAGAGCCCTTCTGTTGACTCTTAATCTTTTCATCTTCCAGGACAGTGACCTTGGGTAGGGTGTACGGGTCGAGCCTATGACCCTACCCCTGGTCTGTATCCTCGTCAAGGCACCCCCTAGAGACACAGCAATTGATCCCTTGGATCTCTTAGCCATGTGCGGTGCCCCCCTCCACCATAGTCCACCTCGATAATATCGTAGCGGTGCTTAGGCGAAGCCCTACGATGGTAGAACATCAAGATCGTCACCACGCCGTCGTGCTGACGGAACTCTCCCTCGACACTCGACTGGATCGGAGTTCGAGGGACGTCATCGAGCTAAACGTGTGCTAGAACTCGGAGGAGCCATAGTTTCGGTGCTTGATCGGTCGGGCCTTGAAGACGTACGACTACATCAACCACGTTGTGCTAACGCTTCCGCTTTCGGTCTACGAGGGTACGTGGACACACTCTCCCCTCTCGTTGCTATGCATCACCATGATGTTGCGTGTGCGTAGGAATTTTTTTGAAATTACTACGTTCCCCAACAGTGGCATCCGAGCCTGGTTTTATCCGTAGATGTTATATGCACGAGTGGAAAACAAGTGAGTTGTGGGCGATACAAGTCATATTGCTTACCAGCATGTCATACTTTGGTTCAGCGGTATTGTTGGATGAAGCGGCCCTGACCGACATTACGCGTATGCTTACGCGAGCCTGGTTTTACCGTCGTGGTTTGCACACAGGTGACTAGCGGGTGTCAGTTTCTCCAACTTTAGTTGAACCGAGTGTGGCTACGCCCGGTCCTTGAGAAGGTTAAAACAACACTAACTTGATGAACTATCATTGTGGTTTTGATGCGTAGGTAAGAACGATTCTTGCTCAGCCCGTAGCATCCACGTAAAATTTGCAACAACAAAGTAGAGGACATCTAACTTGTTTTTGCAGGGCATGTTGTGATATGATATGGTCAAGACGTGATGAGATATAAGTTGTTGTATGAGATGATCATGTTTTGTTTAAGTTATCGGCAACGGGCATAAGCCCTATGATTGTCTCTTGGTTGCATAAGATGCAAGCGCCAAATAATTGCTTTACTTTATCGCTATGCGATAGCAATAGTTGCAAGAGCAATAGTTGGCGAGACGACCATGTGACGACACATTGATATAGATCAAGATGATGAAGATCATGGTGTCATGCCGGTGACGATGGAGATCATGACGATACTTTGGAGATGGAGATCAAAGGCACAAGATGATGATGGCCATATCATGTCACATATTTTGATTGCATGTGATGTTTATCTTTTATATATCTTATTCTGTTTTGTTTGACGGTGGCATTATAAGATAATCTCTCACTAAATTTCAAGGTATAAGTGTTCTTCCTGAGTATGCACCGTTGTGAAAGTTCTTCGTGCTGAGACACCACGTGATGATCGGGTGTGATAGCCTCTACGTTCAAATACAACGGGTGCAAAACAGTTGCACACACGGAATACTCACGTTAAACTTGACGAGCCTAGCATATACAATTATGGCCTCGGAACACTGAGACCGAAAGGTCGAGCGTGAATCATATAGTAGATATGATCAACATAGTGATGTTCACCATTGAAAACTACTCCATCTCACGTGATGATCGGACATGGTTTAGTTGATTTGGATCACGTGATCACTTACATGACTAGAGAGATGTCAGTCTAAGTGGGAGTTCTTAAGTAATATGATTAATTGAACTTTAATTTATCATGAACTTAGTCCTGGTAGTATTTTGCAAATTATGTTGTAGATCAATAGCTCGCGTTGTTGCTTCCCTATGTTTTTGCTTCCCTATGTTTTTATATGTGTTCCTAGAGAAACCTAAGTAGAAAAATGTTAGTAGCAATGATGCAGACTTGGTCCGTGATCTGAGGTTTATCCTCATTGCTGCACAGAAGAATTATGTCCTTGATGCACCGCAAGGTGACAGACCTATTGCAGGAGCAGATGCAGACGTTATGAACGTTTGGCTAGCTCAATATGATGACTACTTGATAGTTTTGTGCACCATGCTTTATGGCTTAGAACCGGGACTACAAAAACGTTTTTGAAACGTCATGGAACATATAAGATGTTTCAAGAGATGAAATTGGTATTTCAGACTCATGCCCGTGTCAAGAAGTATGAGACCTCTGACAAATACTTCGCCCAAAAGATGGAGGAGAATTGCTCAACTAGTGAGCAAGTACTTAGATTGTCTGAGTACTACAATCGCTTGAATCAAGTGGGAGTTAATCTTCCAGATAAGATAGTGATTGGCAGAGTTCTCTAGTCACCATCACCAAGTTACTGGAACTTTGTGATGAACTATAATGCAAGGGATGACGAAAACGATTCCCGAGCTCTTCGTGATGCTGAAATCGACGAAGGTAGAAATCAAGAAAAGCGCATCAAGTGTTGATGATTGACAAGACCACTAGTTTCAAGAAAAGAGCAAAGGAAAAGAAAGGGAACTTCAAGGAAAGAGCAAGCAAGTTGTCACTCCCGCGAAGAAGCCCAAACTGGACCAAAGCCTGAAACTGAGTGATTATACTGCAAAGGAAACGGTCACTAGAAGCGGAAATGCCCTGGATATTTGGTGGAAAAGAAGGATGGCAAAGTGAACAAGGGTATATTTGATATACATGTTATTGATGTGTACTTTACTAGTGTTTATAGTAACCCCTGAGTATTTGATACTTGTTCGGTTGCTAAATATTAGTAACTTGAGACAGGAGTTATAGAATAAACAGAGACTAGTTGAGGGTGAAGTGATGATGTGTGTTGGAAGTAGTTCCAAGATTGATATGATCATCATCACACTCTCCCTACACTTTCGAGATTAGTGTAGAACCTAAATAAATGTTATTTGGCGTTTGCGTTGAGCATGAATATGATTTGATCATGTTTATTGCAATACAGTTATTCATTTAAAGTCAGAGAATAATTGTTATTCTGTTTACATGAATAAAGCCTTCGATGTCCATACACCCAATGAAAATAGTTTGTTGGATCTCGATCGTAGTGATACACATAATCATAATATTGATGCCAAAAGATGCAAAGTTGATAATGATAGTGCAACTTATTTGTGGCACTGCCGTTTGGGTCATATCGGTGTAAAGCGCATGAAGAAACTCCATGCTGATGGGATTTTGGAATCACTTGATTATGAATCATTTGATGCTTGCGAACCGTGCCTTTTGGGCAAGATGACTAAAACTTCGTTCTTCGGAACAATGGAATGAGCTACTGATTTATTGGAAATAATACATACCGATGTATGCGATCCAATGAGTGTTGATGCTCATGGCGAGTATCGTTATTTTCTGACCTTCACAGATGATTTGAGTAGATATGGGTATATCTACTTAATGAAACACAAGTCTGAAACATTTGAGAAGTTCAAAGAATTTTAGAGTGAAGTTGAGAATCATTGTACCAAGGAAATAAAGTTTCTACGATCTGATCATGGAGGAGAATATTTGATTTATGAGTTTGGCCTTCATATAAAACAATGTGGAATAGTTTCACAGCTCACGCCACATGGAACACCACAGCGTAATGGTGTGTCCGAACGTCATAACCGCACTTTATTGGATATGGTGCGATCTATGATGTATCTTACCGATTTACCACTATCTTTTTGGGGTTATGCATTAGAGACAGTTGCATTCACTTTAAATAGGGCACCATCAAAATCTATTTGAGATGATGCCTTATGAACTGTGGTTTGGCAAGAAACCAAAGTTGTTGTTTCTTAAATTTTGGGGCTGCGATGCTTATGTGAAACAGTTTCAACCTGATAAGCTCGAACCCAAATCGGAGAAGTGCGTCTTCATAGAATACCCAAAGGTAACTATTGGGTACACCTTCTATCACAGATTCGAAGGCAAGTTATCCGTTGCTAAGATGGATCCTTTCTAGAGAAGAAGTTTCTCTCGAAAGAGGTGAGTGGGAGGAAAGTAGAACTTGATGAGGTAATTGTACCTTCTCCGTTATTGGAAAGTAGTTCATCACAGAAATCAGTTCCAGTGATTCCTACACCAATTAGTAAGGAAGTTAATGATGATGATCATGAAACTTCAGATCAAGTTGCTACCAAACCTCGTAGGTCTTCCAGAGTAAGATCCGCACCAGAGTGTTACAGTAATGATGTCCTGGAAGTCATGTTACTAGACCATGATGAACCTACGAACTATGAGGAAGCGATGATGAGCCCAGATTCCGTGAAATGGCTTGAGGCCATAAAATCTAAGATATGATCCATGTATGAGAACAAAGTATGGACTTTGATTGACTTTCTCGACGATCAGCAAGCCATGTTAAATAAATGGATCTTCAAGAGGAAGACGGACACTGATAGTAGTGTTACTATCTACTAAGCTCGACTTGTTGTGAAAGGTTTTCGACAAGTTCAAGGTGTTGAATACGATGAGATTTTCTCACTCGTATCGATGCATAAGTCTGTCCGAATCATGTTAGCAATTGCCACATTTTATGAAATCTGGCAAATGGATGTCAAAACTGCATTCCTTAATGGATTTTTAAAGAAGAGTTGTATATGATGCAACCAGAAGGTTTCGTTAATCCTAAAGGTGCTATCAAAATGTGCAAGCTCCAGCGATCCATCAATGGACTGGTGCAAGCATCTCGGAGTTGGAATATACGCTTTGATGAGTTGATCAAAGCATATGGTTTTATACAGACTTTTGGAAAGGCCTGTATTTACAAGAAAGTGAGTGGGAGCACTACAGCCTTTCTGATAAGTATATGTGAATGACATATTATTAATTGGAAATGATGTAGAATTTTCTGGAAAGCATGAAGGAGTGTTTGAAAAGAGTTTTTCAAAAAAAGACCTCGGTGAAGCTGCTTACACATTGAGCATCAAGATCTATATAGATAGATCAAGACGCTTGATAAGTTTTTTCAATGAGTACATACCTTGATAAGATTTTGAAGTAGTTCAAAATGGAACAGTCAAAGAAGGAGTTCTTGCCTGTGTTGCAAGGTGTGAAATTGAGTAGACTCAAATCCCGACCACGGCAGAAAATAAAAAGAGAATGAAAGTCATTCCCTATGCATCAGTCATAGGTTCTATAAAAGTATGCCATGCTATGGACCAGACCTATTTTATACTCTGCCCTGGTTTGGCAAGGGAGTACAATAGTGATCTAGGAGTAGATCACTGGACATTGGTCAAAATTATCCTTAGTGGAATAAGGATATGTTTCTCGATTATGGATGTGAAAAAAGTTCGTCGTAAAGGGTTACGTCGATACAAGTTTTGGCACTGATCCAGATGACTCTAAGTCTCAATCTGGATACATATTGAAAGTGGGAGCAATTAGCTAGAGTAGCTCCGTGCAGAGCATTGTAGACAGAATATTTGCAAAATACATACGGCTCTGAATGTGACAGACCCGTTGACTAAACTTCTCTCACGAGCAAAACATGATCATACCTTAGTACTCTTTTGTGTGTTAATCACATAGCAATGTGAACTAGATTATTGACTCTAGTAAACCCTTTGGGTGTTGATCACATGACGATGTGAACTATGGGTATTAATCACATACAGATGTGAATATTGGTGTTGAATCACATGCTGATGTGAACTAGATTATTGACTCTAGTGCAAGTGGGAGACTGAAGTAAATATGCCCTAGAGGCAATAATAAAGTTATTATTTATTTCCTTATACAATGATAAATGTTTATTATTCATGCTAGAATTGTATTAACCGAAAACATAATACATGTGTGAATAAATAGGCAAACATAGTGTCACTAGTATGCCTCTACTTGACTAGCTCGTTTATCAAAGATGGTTATGTTTCCTAGCCATGAACAAAAGAGTTGTCATTTGATTAACGGGATCACATCATTAAGAAAATTATGTGATTGACTTGACCCATTCCATTAGCTTAGCAATTGATCCTTTAGTATGTTGCTATTGCTTTCTTCATGACTTATACATGTTCCTATGACTATGAGATTATGCAACTCCCGTTTACCGGAGGAACACTTTGTGTGCTACCAAACGTCACAACGTAACTGGGTGATTATAAAGGAGCTCTAGAGGTGTCTCCGAAGGTACATGTTGGGTTGGCGTATTTTGAGATTAGGATTTGTCACTGCGATTGTCGGAGAGGTATCTCTGGGCCCACTCGGTAATGCACATCACTATAAGCCTTGCAAAGCATTGCAACTAATTAGTTAGTTGCGGGATGATGTATTACGGAACGAGTAAAGAGACTTGCCGGTAACTAGATTGAACTAGGTATTGAGATACCGACGATCGAATCTCGGGCAAGTAACATATCGATGACAATGGGAACACCGTCTGTTGTTATGCGGTTTGACCGATAAAGATCTCCGTAGAATATGTGGGAGCCAATATGAGCATCCAGGTTCCGCTATTAGTTATTGACCGGAAACGTGTTTCGGTCATGTCTACATTGTTCTCGAACCCGTAGGGTCCGCACGCTTAAGGTTTCGACAGTTGTATTATGACTTTATATGTTTTGATGTACCGAAGGAGTTCGGAGTCCCGGATGAGATCGGGGACATGACGAGGAGTCTCGAAATGGTCGAGACGTAAAGATCGATATATTGGGCGACTATATTCGGACTTCGGAAAGGTTCCGAGTGATTCGGGTATTTTTTGGAGTACCGGAGAGTTACAGGAATTCGTATTGGGCCTTAATGGGCCATACGGGAAAGGAGAGAAAGGCCCCAAAGGGGAGCCGCACCCCTCCCCATGGACTAGTACGAATTGGACTAGGGAGGGGGGGTGCCCCCTTCCTTCCTTCTCCTTCTCCCTTCCCTTTCTCCTACTCCAACAAGGAAGGGGGGGATTCCTACTCCCGGTGGGAGTAGGACTCCTCATGGGGCGCGCCAAGGGTGGCCGGCCCCTCCCCCTCCTCCACTCCTTTATATACGAGGAGGGAGGTGTTGGGGAGCGTAGTAATTTCAAAAAAAATTCCTACGCACATGCAAGATCATGGTGATGCATAGCAACGAGAAGGGAGAGTGTTGTCCACGTACCCTCGTAGACCGAAAGCGGAAGCGTTATGACAACGCGGTTGATGTAGTTGTACGTCTTCATGATCCGACCGATCCAAGTACCGAACGTACCGCACCTCCGAGTACAGCACACGTTCAGCTCGATGACGATCCCCGGACTCCGATCCAGCAGGGTGTTGGGGATGAGTTCCGTCAGCACAACGGCGTGGTGACGATGATGATGTTCTACCGACGCAGGGCTTCGCCTAAGCACCGCAACGATACGACCGAGGTGGAATATGGTGGAGGGGGGCACCGCACACGGCTAAGGAACGATCACGAAGATCAACTTGTGTGTTCAGAGGTGCCCCTGCCCCAAAGATATAAAGGAGCCAAGGGGAGGGGGCCGGCCAAGGAGGGCGCGCCAAGGGGAGTCCTACTCCCACCGGAGTAGGACTCCTTCTTCCTAGTTGGAGAAGGAGAAAGGGGAAGGAGGAGGAAGAGGGAAGGAAGGGGCTCCCCCTCTCCTTGTCCTATTCGGACTAGGGAGGTAGGGGCGCAGCCCACCTCTTGCCTCCTCTCCTCTTCTCCCTTAGGGCCCATGAAGGCCCAATAACCCCGGAGGGTTCCGTAACCCCGGTGCTCGATAAAATCCCGATTTCACCCGAACCATTCCGATATCCAAATATAGGCTTCCAATATATCAATCTTTATGTCTCGACCATTTCGAGACTCCTCGTCGTAATGCGTGATCACATCCGGACTCAACAACCTTCGTACATCAAAACTTATAAACTCATAATAAAACTGTCATCGTAACGTTAAGCGTGCAAGGACCCTACGGGTTCAAGAACTATGTAGACATGACCTAGAACTATTCTCGGTCAATAACCAATAGCGGAACCTGGATGCTCATATTGGCTCCTACATATTCTACTTAAGATCTTTATCGGTCAAACCGCATAACAACATACGTTGTTCCCTTTGTCATCGGTATAAATTATTTGTCCGAGATTCGATCGTCGGTATCCAATACCTAGTTCAATCTCGTTACCGGAAAGTTTCTTTACTCGTTACGTAATGCATCATTCCGTAACTAACTCATTAGCTACATTGCTTGCAAGGCTTATAGTGATGTGCTTACCGAGAGGGCCCAGAGATACCTCTCCGACAATCGGAGTGACAAATCATAATCTCGAAATACGCCAACCCAACATGTACCTTTGGAAACACCTAATGCATCATTCCGTAACTAACTCATTAGCTACATTGCTTGCAAGGCTTATAGTGATGTGCTTACCGAGAGGGCCCAGAGATGCCTCTCCGACAATCGGAGTGACAAATCCTAATCTCGAAATACGCCAACCCAACATGTACCTTTGGAGACACCTGTAGAGCTCCTTTATAATCACCCAGTTACATTGTGACGTTTGGTAGCACACAAAGTGTTCCTCCGGCAAACGGGAGTTGCATAATCTCATAGTCATAGGAACATGTATAAGTCATGAAGAAAGCAATAGCAACATACTAAACGATCAAGTGCTAAGCTAACTGAATGGGTCAAGTCAATCACATCATTCTCCTAATGATGTGATCCCGTTAATCAAATGACAACTCTTTTGTCCATGGCTAGGAAACATAACCATCTTTGATAAACGAGCTAGTCAAGTAGAGGCATACTAGTGACACTATGTTTGTCTATGTATTCACACATGTATTATGTTTCCGGTCAATACAATTCTAGCATGAATAATAAACATTTATCATGATATAAGGAAATAAGTAATAACTTTATTATTGCCTCTAGGGCATATTTCCTTCAGGAGGCACCCCCTAGAGACACAACAATTGAACCCTTGGATCTCTTAGCCGTGTGCGGTGGCCCCCTCCACCATAGTCCACCTCGATACTATCGTAGCGGTGCTTAGGTGAAGCCCTGCGACGGTAGAACATCAAGATCGTCACCACGCCGTCGTGCTGACGGAACTCTCCCTCGACACTCGGCTGGATCGGAGTTCGAGGGACGTCATCGAGCTGAACGTGTGCTAGAACTCGGAGATGTCGTAGTTTCGGTGCTTGATCGGTAGGGCCGTGAAGACGTACGACTACATCAATCGCGTTATGCTAACGCTTCCGCTTTCGGTCTACGAGGGTACGTGGACACACTCTCCCCTCTTGTTGCTATGCATCACCATGATTTTGCGTGTGCGTAGGAATTTTTTTGAAATTACTACGTTCCCCAACACGGACTGCTGCCGGTGCCGAGCTCGGCAGCAGTTGAATGCGGTGGACGTAGACCCGAGCCGGCGGAAGGCACCGCGGCTCATCGAAGAGGTCGCGGTGCTGCTGCAGAAGGTGGTCCAACAGAGGATGCTCGGCCTCGGAGGTGGCCGCGGCCACCTGGAGCTGGGGTGTCGCTGGCGAGGTGTCGCCAATGCCCTCCCAATGTACACGGCGGCCGAGACGCCAGAAGGTCATCGTCAAAGTGTCAAAGTCCCAGAGGATGGGGCCGAGAGTCCACAAAAAGTCGACGCCAACGATGAAGTCGAAGCAGCCCAAGTCGATGCCAGCGCACGTGATGGTGAAGTGCTCGTCGCCGATAGTGATCGGAACGTCCCGTGCAAGCCCATGGCACCGTAGGCGGTCGCTGTTAGCCACGGTGACCCGAAATTGTTCCCTGCCTGTCGGCTGAAGTGCTAAGCGCCGCATCGTAGCCTTAGGCAGGAAGTTGTGGGTGGAGTCCGTATCCAGGAGGGCCACCAGGCGCTCGCCGTGAATCGTCACTGGTAAGAGCATGGTCCGCTTGTCGCGGATGCCGACGAGTGCATGGAAAGAGACCACGAGTGTCGTTGCCTGGGCGGCCGCGGGGGCAGCCTCAGCAGCCACTGGGGGCGGCAGCGTGTCGAGCCCGTCTGCCGGGGCGTCCTCCTCGATGTAGCCGGCCGTCTCCAAGTAGGAGAGGCGTGGGCAGACATCGCCCAACGCGTAGGGCTCGTCGCAGTTATAGCAAATCCCCTGGCGCCGACGCTCTAGCTGCTCCGCCTGAGAGAGATGACGGAAGGGCCGCGTCGCGGCCGGCGTGGTCATCACTGGGGCGGCCGGGGGTGGCCGGCCCGACGCTGGGGGCGTCTGGTGGTCTGTCAGCCTCCTCGAGCCGGGGCTGCCTCCTGCATGGCCTGGGCAGGACACTCAAAGGCACGGGCGTAATACATGGCCGTCTGGAGATCCTGGGGTCCCCGAAGCTCCACGTCCACGCGGATGTGATGCGGAAGGCCACCGACGAAGAGGTCGGCCCGCTGCTGCGCCGTCACGCCTGACGCGAGGCACGCCTGGTCCTGAAAATGGTCGGCGAAGTCCTGCACCGTGGAGGTGAAGGGCAGGCGGCTCTCATGGATTGGAGGCCCAAAACGAAGGAGGCAGAGCTCGCGGAAGCGCTCCCAAGGGGGCATGCTGCCCTCGTCCTGCTCGAGGGCGTAGTACCAGGTCTGTGCCGCGCCGCGGAGGTGCTAAGAGGCGAGACAGGTATTCTTCGATGCGAGGGTGCGCTGCCCGCGAAAGAACTGGTGCAGAGGTTGAGCCAGTTGAGGGGGTCCTCCGTGCCGTCATAAGTGGCGAAGTCAATTTTAGCGAACCGCGGCGGTGTCTGGGTCGGGGCGCCGTGTCTGACTGGTTCGGAGGTGCGGAGCAGCGAGGCTTGTGGCGCCTGGTCGGAGTACCCCGGGTAGGGCCCCGCGGAGCTAGATGGCCCGTCGAACTGCAGGGACGGAGTTGGCTGTTCCGAAGCCGTGGTGTAGACTGGTGGTGGCGAAGATCCGGCCGCCCAAGCCGGTATTGGCAACGGGGATGGCGGGAACCGGATCTGCTGTATCAGCAGGCCGGCTGGTGCGGGTGACGGCATGCCGGAGCTGGGCTGAGGTGGCGCCTGGAGTTGCAGCTGCTGCTGGCCGGGAGCCGTGACGGCAGGCGGTGGCCACTGCGGTCAGAGGGGGCCCGCGGTCGGGGCACGATTAGCTGCAAAGATCTCGTGGCGATGGTTCGCCGGGTGCCCCGCTTGGAACGGCAGCAGCGGTGGCCCGCTCAGGGCAGGGTCGCCCTGGGACGGCCACGACAACGGGGGATGGCTGTAGGCGGCGGTCGTCGCAGCCGGTGGAGGCGCGGGTGGGCCGGCCAAGTACATGCGGATGCCCTGGACGGCCGTCACGAGATCCCGCAAGGTGCTAGTGACTTCTACCGGCGTGAAGACGGCGGGTGAGGACGCAGCGGGGGTGACCGGGGCCGGCGGGATTGCCCTGTCGGTGGTGATGGTCGCCTGCGGGGTGAAGGTGGTCGGCAGTTGCGGCGTTGTCGGTGTAGACGACATGATCGATCTCGAGTCTCTGGATACCAAATTGTTAGAACCCAGGGTCCTACCAGACCTGCTCCTCAGGTTGTAGGGGAAGACAGGAGGTTGCTGGGGGCGAGGACGCGGCGGCCGGCGCTTGGGCGCCGTCGCGATTAGGAGGGAGGGCGGCTGCGAGAGAGGTGCCGCTAGGGTTTAGGGTCTGGCTCCTCTGGAAGCCGGACAATAGAATATTTTTATTGCTTAATCTCAAAATAGTCTTACAGCTAGTATATATAACCACAATTCTAAAAATAAAATAACTCGTGGGCAAGCTCCTAACTAAACCTGTCCGATTGGCCTCCTACGGGCATAAGTCTGCCCGGTCATAACAAATAAACACCGGCTAATTACTCTACTTGTCTAATAAAAAGCTAATTACTCCTACTTACCACTAGTGCCAACCTATAATTAATATAAGTACAGTTCATGAATGCGGCTTGGCCAACTCACTGGAGCTGTACTTGATGGTGACACTCGAGCACGTACTACCCTCCCTCCAACTGCATCTCAATCGGTTTGACTTCATCGTCACAGGCCAATGACGTTCCTGGAGGTGGTGACGCCGCCATCCACGACGAGGTTGTGCCCGGAGATGTACCTCGACTCGTCGCTGGCCAGGAACAGCGCCGCCTCCGCGATGTCCCCCGCTCCCAGCGTCGGGCCTTTGAGCGTCGCCATGCCCCGCACCATCTCCTCCGCCTTCTCTACCTCCTCCGCGCTCACCGGCGCCGGCAGCGCGCCCTCTTCCTCGTCCTCGCCATGGTGTCCGTGGCGCCACGCGTTCACCAGCATTGGCGTGGCCACGCCGAAGGGGGAGACGCAGTTCACCCGGATGCCGTGCTCCCCGAGCTCGCAGGCCGCGTTCTTGGTCAGCCCCACCAGCGCGTGCTTCGACGCCGTGTACGCGTGGGGGCCCATTCCGCCGAGCACGCCCGCCACGCTCGCCACGGACACGATGCTCCCGCCGCCGCGGCGCAGCAGCATGGCCCGCGCCGCGTGCTTCATGCCGAGGGCCGCGCCGAGCGTGTTCACGCGCAGCACGCGGTCAAACTCGGCGGCGTCCAGGGACGCGATGCCGCTGCTCTTGGTGCCGTTGCTCGCCGGGGGCGCCTGCCGGCCCAGCACGCCGGCGTTGTTGCAGAGGACGTCCAGCCGCCCGTGCCGCGCCACGCAGCACCCGACGACGTGCTCCACGTCGGCCTCCACAGACACGTCGCAGTGCACGTAGCTGCAGAGGGCGCCGCCCAGCGCGGCCGCTAGCGCCTCGCCCGCCGCGTCGTCGATGTCGGCGATCACCACGCGCGCGCCGTGCCTGACGAACGCGCGCACAATCGCCTCCCCGATCCCGCGCGCCCCGCCGGTGACGATGGCCACCTTTCCCTCCAGCCTCCTGTGTTGCTGCTGCTGCAACGGCACGGCGATGGCATTGTTGGTGGTGGCGCCGAGATCGACTGTGCCGGCTTGGGGGGCCTTCTCGGCGGGCATGAAGTCGAGAGCGGGCATGGCTAACAAGGGCGGTGCGGTTGATAATGTGTGAGACTTTCAGTTGCAGGTATGGATGGATGGACGGGAGTGGGACGAGATTGAGCCCCACGGACGTCTTTATATAGGGGCCGGAGCGGCGGATCGGAGCCACGCGGACGCCGGTGGGGATGGCATTTGTCACCGTCTTCGTCCTCAGGGGCCGCGTGTGCACGCACACGCAGCGGCTGTGTCAATCCGTGTTAATCTGGTGGTACTAATTCTGTACTAATACAATGTCGTTTGACCCTCGACTTCTCCACTACGTCCATGGCGACGGCGAGAGCGATGTATGCATGTCAGGCCGACGTCATCGCTCGCTGCAAATATTAATACAGTATAACATATCCCGGGCTGGTCAAATGATGCCAGCCTGGGCCGTTCACACCGTGTGATGCATTTTCTTTGTACGTGTGTTGGATCATCAGGTCAAGAATCACCTTTTCTCCAAGTCATAGTTAACTACCGAGCAAAGTATAGAGTAATCGTCGTTTACGGAGCTGTCTCTTCTAGTTATAGTCAGCTTAGAGCAACTCCATCCAAACGGACGACGATTTCGTCCGTTTTTTGTCCGTTTGGGTCGGCCGCCTGCCTGGCATCCACCCTGTTGTAGATATGGGTCGGCAGGGCGCCCAACGCGCCGATCCATATGTGCCGGCGTGGCCGCCTGGACCCCCTATTTTTTGCATGAATTTGCATAGTTTGAATCAAATAACATAGTTTTGGACCGAATAAAATAGCTTAGTTATTACAAGCCGAATGGAAATAAAAATGTCTCACATAGTTCTCACATAATTTTGCAAACGAATAAAAGAAGATGCATCTATTCGTTGCCAACATGAGCCTAAATATGCTCTACCAAATCATTTTGCAGTTACACGTGAGTTTCCTAATCACGCATGTCTTGATGAAATTTGATGAACTGTTCAAACGTTGCCGCTCCTCCATGCTCAGGCACAACATTCTCACCCTGAAACTGAAACCCTTGATCATACAGACGTTCCGTGCGCTCGTCTTCTACGATCATATTAGGCATGATCACACAAGTAGACATCACCTCTCATAGTTTCTGCGTGCTTCAGGTATTAGCAGGATACCGAACGATGCCCCATCGAGATTGCAAAACACCAAAGGAACGCTCGACATCCTTCCTAGCACTCTCTTGCTCTTGGGCAAATCTTTTCCTCTTCTCTCCGACAGGGTTGGGTATTGTCTTGACAATAGTGATCCACTGAGGATAGATACCGTCACCTAGATAGTATCCTTTGTCATAGTTGTGGCCGTTGACAGTAAAGTTCAGCGGTGGGCTGTTGTCATCGACAAGCCTAGCAAACACCGGTGAGCGTTGAAGCACGTTGATATCATTGTGTGATCCGGTCATGCCAAAGAAAGAGTACCAGATCTTGAGACGCCACGGCCTCTAGTATGACAGTGCAAACCCTAACATGGCCCTTATATTGCCCTTGCCACTTCCACTCCCAATGCATGCAGTCTATGCTACCAAGCATCCCTGGGAAGCCCCTGCTGGCATTCATCGCCAATAGACGGGCTGTATCTTCAGCAGTCGGCTCTCTCAAGTACTCAGGACCAAACACAGCAATAACAGCCTTGCAGAACTTATATAGGGACTCTAGGCAAGTAGACTCGCTCATACGGACGTACTCGTCAATGAGATCACCGGGCACTTCGTATGGAAGCATTCGGATGGCGGCAGTGCATTTCTGATAAGAGGAAAAAACAATGTTGCCAACGGCATCCTCTTTCCACTCGAAATAGTCATCATAGCCGACCACCCCCTCTCTAATACGGTTTAAAAGATGCCTACTCATACGGAAACGACGGTGGAATTTTTTATGTTTGAACAACGGGTTTGTTGTATCAAAGTAATCCTTCCAAAGAAGGAAATGCCCGCTCTCTCGGTTGCGATTCAACGACGGAAGGTGGCCCGGAATGGAGCCACAGAACAACGGCCGCTGGCTGTTGAGGTGGTGATGGACCAACACGGCAGCCAATATCTCCTCCTCGTCATCGGATGACGAATCGTCGGAGTCGCAAAGGAAATTGTGAAAAAAGAACTCGTCGGCAGATGGACCAACACGGCAGCCAATATCTACTCCTCGTATCCGCGCTGATTCAAATCCGGCTTAAAATGTGTCGGGAATGAGTTGCCCGCGGACAAAAAGCGGACACACGTCCATTTGGGTCCACGCGTTGGGCCGCCTTTTGTGTCCGCGCCGACATAAACAAACGATGGCAGACGAAACGGATCGCTCCGTTGAAGTTGCTCTTAGTTAGTCTTGAACTGCACATTGGACCCTTGCAAGTTGGAAGACGCTCGAGCGTCTTTCCGTGGCTGAGAGCTGGGAGTCTCGTGTGAGCAGTTTTGGATACCACTTTAACTTTAACGTGAGATATACTCACTTCATTTATAAATATAAGTCTTTGCGAATATTTCACTATAAACCACATACAAATATATATAGATATATTTTAGAGTGTAGATTCATTCATTTTAGTTTGTATATAGTCTAAACTTATATTTAGAAACGGAGGAAGTACTACTTAGTACTTATATTTAGAGTAGATCTTGTTGGTAAATTTTAGTTTGTTGACTGCAATAAGAAACTAGAGGCGTGCAGCACGACCCGTTTCTTTTTAGCTGTACAAGCTAGTCACGTCTCAGATGTAGCTCTCCTGTTGTCGCAATATCGTCTCCCAGGCTTTGTGTACGGAACTCACGGCGATCGTTAATCCATCATCATCTCCACCAAATCACGTTAGATCAATCACCTCCGACTCGACGCAAGTTATACCGAATCCTTTTGACGTTTTATTACTGTCAGTTAAATTGTCACGTCGACATATCTGATGATCAGCAAGATTTTTATCGTTAGACATGAACGAACGCCAGCGCTTGCAGCATAAGCTATGTGGTCTATCAATCAGTCAGCGGCGCTGGGCGTTCCCAGAGTTCACCACGGCTCTCATTTCGTCGCTTGACAGTTCTAGGGCTTCTGGAAGATTCTGAACTAATCAACCGCTAAGCTAATTAACCACTTGCTTCCCCCGCAAAAGAACAAAAAATTAACCACTTGCTTGCTTGCTTGTTAGCTACTGTGGTGATTAAAATTGATGGCGATGGGACCACGAGTCAGAAAGCAACGGGCGGGGATCAACGGCTCCGCCCATGGGCCACATTGGCCAAATTTCGTGTTTTGACCCTTATTGGATACAAATTCAGGATCTTACCCGGTCCGGAAAAATTTCATGATTTGATCCTTTTTCCTACCGCCAGGGCCCCTGGCGGTAGGGTTATGTAGCCTACCGCCAGGGCCCCTGGCGGTAGGGTACTTGTCCACGTCAGCTAACGGAAACAGCCGCTGTCCCCCTCCGTCGCACCTACCGCCAGGGCACCTGGCGGTAGGCTGTATAACCCTACCGCCAGAGGTCCTGGCGGTAGGCTCCGGGCAGTTATTTCGCCCGGAACCCCCGCGCCCCTGCCCATCTCCCCACCCCTCCCCCTCTCCCCGTCGGTTGTTCCTCATTTTCTCCCCCAAGTCGCCCCTCTTTTCCTCTCTCATCTCCTCCACTCCCCCCCTTGGATCTTCACCGATTCTTCACGTTTTGGCGGATCAAGATGGCCCCAAAGAGAGAATCGTAAGCTCCTCCGATCCATCCAATTAGTTTTTGCAAACTTGCTTCCTATTCGACGCATTATTTGCTTCAAATCCCTCATTTTTTTGAACTTAGATTGAAATTTTTTTGGCCTAAGATTGTTTTAGCTTGATTCTAGTTCTAGTTCCTAGTTCTTTACTAAGTAGTGGTAATGAATATGAACTCTAATCAATAGTTCATGTGTTAGTGTTAAGATGAACCCTAGTTCATAATTTTTTTTAAAAAAAATTATAATGTAATGCATGTGGGAGGAATTGATTGTAGGTTGATGATGCATGTTGATATGATGATATGAAGATGTTGGAGGAATTTTTTTTGTTTACAAATACGATGATATGATGCATGTTGGAGGATTTTTTTTTTGTTTAAAAAGATGATGATATGATGCATGTTGGAGTGATGATGCATGTTCATATGATGATATGAACATGTTGTTGTGAGATAATACATTGAAAATTATTGTTGGAGGATTTTTTTGATATGATGCATGTTGATATGATTAAAGAGGGGAAGAATTTTTTTTGTTGATATGAGTAATGTTGATATGATTTGATCCATCATGTGTAGTAGATGTTGTTGGAGGATTTTTTTTGTGATATGATGCATGGTGATATGATTTTTTGATATGATGCATGGTGATATGCTTATGCTTATGATGTTTTTGTTTATGAAATTTTATTAAGGCGGCCACCTCTTGCGGACAACATCGGCCCACGGTACTGCATGCTTGACTACGCATTTGACAAGGGTCATCGTGCCCGCTTCATAGAGAACGGAGAGGTAAGTAATATAAATGAAATATTGATCAAAGTTTTCGAATTGATGAAAATAATTTCCTAACTCTTGGCGTTCACTTTTTGACAGATGCTCCAGCCCCTGCGCATGAGGGGGCATGGGGTTCATGGGCATATGGACTAGGACGAGCGCTACGCGTCGTTCTTCAAGAGAGCCCGGCTGTTGGGTTTCGTGTTGCAGTTCAAGCGTCAGCCGCCGACGCTTGTCCACGCAGCTCTGACAACTCTGATTGACTGGTGGCGACCGGAGACCCATTCTTTCCATCTCCCATGCGGGGAGATGACGGTGACCCTCGAGGATTGGTCGATGATTACTGCGATGCCAATCGAGAGGGTCATGCACTGACCGGGCGAGTGGAGAGGATCAACTGGAAGGAGAGGGTTACCACCCTCATCGGCGCCTGCCCCGATGCTAAGGGTAACCGTACGTCCGGTGTGCCGTTGCCCTGGCTCTCGGAGCACCGGAAGACATGCCCCGAAGACGCCGATGAGACGACTGTGGAGTAGTACATGAGGCCTACCTATGGTACCTTCTAACGGAGGTCGTGTTTCCAGACGCATCCGGGAACTCTGCCAACTGGTCGTATCTGTTCTTCCTAGCCGACTGGATGCAGAGTACAGTTGGGGGACCGCATCTCTCGCCTACCTATACCGTTCGGTAAGAGAGTATCTAATTGCCTACCTACGAAAGTATGTCCATGACATTTTGTTATATCTGATCCTCATTTGATTCTTTGCAGCTTGACGACGCAACCCAGAGGACGGGAGACAAGTCCAATATGGGTGGCTTTGTCTGCGGCCTTCTCCATTTGGATGTGGGAGAGGCTGCCGGTGAGGCGTCCGGAGAAGCTGCCAAGACGCCCATGGGGTGCATAGAGCGAGGACGGCGACGCTGCTCGAAACCCCACCATAGCTTACGAGTGGGACGTTGTCAAACTCTACACGGGACTAAACAAGACTTCGTACAAGACCTACACCAACGAGATGGATGCTTTGATGCACTGGCAGGTATATGAACTCGCTCAACACCTTTCTCTTTGTTTCCACTTTGGACCGAGAGTGGCAACTTACCACTGTATAGGTAATAGGTAAACTGGTGGTCGTATCATGACCGACAGTGGGCCTTTGATCTGAACCTGATGTGCGATGAGGACCGTGGTCTCTGGCGGTGCATCGTGCCCATGATCTCTGTGTACTCCGTCGAGTGGCACTTGCCACACTCCGTGGCCACGCAGTTTGGGATTTTTCAACATACCCCACCTGGCCAGCCCACCGATACCGGCGGCCACGCGCTCCACTTGTCAGTGCCCGTGCTTTTTCTTTGTACCCATGAATTCATTGCGTTCGACTTTGTTCTGATGTTTCTTGTTGCTGATGCCTTGCAGGATGAGCCGGCAGAAGAATCAGTCGATCACAGACTGGGGAGAGGAGCATAAAACTCATGTGACGGAGTGGAACCGACGGAGGTACAAGAAAGACGGGGAGAGGAGAGTGACTGACTGGAATGTTTACGTGGAGCGACACATGAAGTGGTACGATGATGGCCAGAAGCACCGTCTTCGTCTCAGGCCTCGGTGGACGGCGGAAGACATCACGGAGCTGGAGAGGGATGACCCCGAGGAAGAGGGCCTACCAGACCGGCATTAGAGACCTGCACAGTGGATTTAGGGAGTTTGCACCCCTCATCAACAGAGTGGTAAGTTTGAAACGAGAGGTTCTATTTAAATTATTGTATTCGTCATCGTGACTGACTTATGTCATTGCAGTCTGGTGAGCTGAACAGATGCATCTTTGAAGCCTTAGATGCACTAGGTGATGCCCCCGGGAGCGTACAATCTAAGGACAAAATGAGGGGGACGATGAAGGTACAATTTCAGCCTCCTCGGAACAAATGCATCTTCTTCACTTGCAATCATAAACTTGATAGTTATAATGCCCTTGTTTCATTGTGAGTGCAGAAGTTCGTGAAGCATTGTCGCAAGATGGTAGGGTTGCTTGGGTGTGCCGGAGCTGGGTCGGTTGAAGTTCATCAGCCTGTAGCCACACAGGGTCACATCGCCTCATCGAGCCATGCTCCCTCGTCGTCTAGGTTGGTTGAGGAGGAGGAGGAGGAGGAGGAGGAGGCCACACATGAAGAAATGGAGGAGGATGAGAGCAACGGGGAGGAGGAGTACGATGAAGATTATGGACCTCCAACAACTCAATTATCTTAAGCACCTGAGCTGCCGAAGAGGAATCCGAAGAAGGATTTGCTGAGTCCGGAGCCTTTCCAGAGACCGGTTCCTCGATGGTCCAACAAAAACACTGTAGAGACTCGTTCAAAGAGGAACGAGGACCGTGCCTCCAAGAACAAGAGGGAAAGGATGACTTAAATTCTGCTATTCGATAGTTGGTTGTAGTTGAAAAGTCTAGTGGTTGTGAAACTATGTGTTTGCTAGTTGAACTATGTGTTTGCTATTTGTGAAACTCCGTTTGCTATTTGAACTAAGTTTATGTGGAACTCCGTATGACATGTTTATGTGATGGCCAAGTTTAATTGTTTGAGATATGTTATTTTGACTTTGTATCATTGCTGTTTTGACTCTATATCATAGTTTGAGATCTGTTGTTTTTGGAAAAGAAGAAAGAAATTGAACTTGGAAATAGGCAAGACCCTACCGCCAAGGACCCTGGCGGTAAGATCAGACAGCCTACCGCCAGCCCCTATGGCGGTAGGTTGACCCTATCGCCAGGGCACTCGATTTTTTCGTTACAGAAGGGTTTTTCCTCGAAAACCCTTTCACACCCTACCGCCAGGCGTGCTAACGGTAGGGTTATACAGCCTACCGCCAGGGTCCTTGGCGGTAAGGTGCTAATCCACGTCAGCACGTGGAGACGACGGGTGTCCCCCTCCGTTGCACCCTACCGTCAGGTGCCCCTGGCGATAGGTTGTATAACCCTACCGCCAGCTGCCCTGGCGGTAGGAAAAGGGTCAAATCCTGAATTTTTTCCTAACAGGGGCCAGATCATGAATTTGTATCCAAAAAGGGTCAAAACACGAAATTTAGCCGCCGAATGCGATTGTCAATTCTGCCGGAGGTCAATTATATCATCACATCAACTTTTCACTGATAATAATAAACAATTATCCGTGTTGTACTTGTTTGGGCTGATGTGGTTTGCCGCTTTTTTTTCAAAAGGGGAAAGGGGAATTCCCACTTATGATCCACTTCAGACAAATAATATCGGACTTGTTGATAACTTTGTGATTATTTATTAAGATTTGCATGCTAGTCCTACCCTTTGCTGTGTTGATTTCTACTCTCAATTAAGTGCGAATAAGTGATGTTTCTGCGTAGTATCTGCAAATGGTATTGTGAAACTAATACTAGAACGGGTGGAGTAATTAGTACTCCCTCCGTAAGAAATATAAGATCATTATATTTCTTTATCGAGGGAGTACAAATGATTTTTATAACTGATGCAATCCATAAAACATTTTCAACTGCTTGCCAGTTTTCAGCTCATCCGTGCTTATGAAGGTTAGGGAATGGAAAGAAGGGTATATATGCATGAAAGATATAGACATGCCTATTAAGCATCTTCTTTTGCAAATGTTAGGTATTTGCTCATTGTAGTTGTATCAGCTCGATATAACATTTGAACTAAAATGTCCATTATCCAAGGAAAAAAACATGCCACGAAGATGTATCACCAAAGTGAAGAAATAATCCAAACCCGGATATGCGGTGTGGGTGTGACTGGCCACACATGGTTGTCATGATTGCCACAATTTTGTATAATTTGAAAGATCTGATTAAATTTGAATGAATTTGATACATAAGGTATGCCCACAACAAATACATGTTGGGTTGTCCGCCACTCAACTGCCACGTCGTCCTGACAACTTGGTCCAACTTGTATGTTTGGAGAAAATAACAAATGGGGTGAATTCTGCTAATCGACTCAATTGTCGCATCAAGGCGATACAAAGGGGCTATTGTCGCAAGATTTTTCTGAAAACTGTAACAATCTAACCAAATTAGCCCCAAACTATTAACAAATAACCACTAGTTTTTTTTTGCAAAATATAACAACTAGGTATATGTAATACTCCCTCTGTCTAGGCGAGTAAGTCATCTTAGGTTGTGCACCGTGACCAAGGAGGAGGGGAAACGAGAGACATTAATGTTTATTTACTAATTAATAGTATTGCATGCAATGAACTAATCACTGCATGTCGTGTTTGGTAGTCTCAAGTCATTAAAAACATGCACATCCCTCATCTCTTATTGGTTGATATGTCAAGAAACAAGAAACGAAATAGAAGTTAATGCACCGCGCCTAAGTGTTTTGGGATTATTTGGTTTTCGTAAGATGATTTATACACCTAGACGGAGGGAGTACCAAAAACTGGTTGGGCCATCATGAGAATGAGATCGACTGTACTCAATACCCCATTAATTAACCCAATTAGCACCTAATACTGCATTAACCTGTCCCAGTTTCGGTAGGAGACAAAACAAGCCAATGCCACGACACCGCATTATGAATTGAGCATGGATCTTGGTGTATCTACGAGCTCCTCCAAAATAAATGGAGAACGCACCCATGCAAGCATTTCTATAGCTCCTGCTTGTGCCATCAGATCCTCTTCTCTTCTGTGGACTTGCTGTACAACACTAAAGCAAAGGTAAGGATCTCCAATGATCCAAGCTGCCGCATTATTCTTACATAATGCTATACTAGAGGGAAACGCGCGCTTGCGCCGCGCCGTTCTTCTGCCGGTGAATTTAGCACACACTATATACATACTTCAATATACTTGGTCTACATCTGCTTCATAACTGACGAATCATACACTGGCTGGTACTTGTCTAGCCTACATACTTACTTATAGATACTTGGTCTACATCTACTACTTGATAACTGACAAAACATAAAGTGTCTAGTACTTGTCTAGTTTACACGGTCTGTAGCAGGCACATGAGCTTATTTATTTGCTTAGAAACTACTCCCTCCATCTCAAAATAAGTCTCCAACTCTAGTACAAATTAGTACTAAAGTTAGTTAGTACAAAGTTGAGACATAGGGAGTACTTAACATGGGGCGAGGGATCTACGGTGGCACCAGAAACTGAACATGCATGACCAAAATTTGACTACCCTCAGACAGTCCTGACCGTTCCTGGCGCTGTTGTTCTTGTGCCCTTGCATCTGAGTCCTTGCGTGGCTGATATGAGCTTGTGGCGTGGGCATCTACAGCTGCATGTGATAGGTGTGTTATGACTGGTGTGTATATTGGTGAAATAAGTGGTTTCAGAATATGAAATAGAAAGCTGCACGTACCTGTTGGAGCAGCTGTTCGGTCTCTGCGCCATGGGCTGACATCTTCAAAAGAGCCAACCCTAGCTTGTGCTTGTGGTTGGGAGGAGGCAGCTGCCCTGCAAACATTGGAGTGGTCACATTTTGGCTCTCTTCCTAGGAGCTTATTATCTATAGTGATGATTCAGTCACTGGACGTGCCTAACAGGTTATAGTTGATATGGCTGCAATTATTTCAGATGCTAATTTAGGCTGATGTTTAACTACATAAGTATACCTCACACTAATTGTTTTATGGTCGAATCCTCCGATATCACTTGGCAAGTGAACTAAGAATCCCTAATTTCTGAGTTATAGGACCTGCATTTACAATCATGCCGTCCTAATGACTATGCGGACAAACCAGTTGGTAACTTTTTCAGAGTATGGTAAACCTGGAATCCTGAATATCATAATCATGACCTTCATAAGTAAGATACATGTGCAGATGTACTCTTCCATACCTGAAATAAAATAGCAGATGCTAATTCCTCAAGCAAGGGAGTCAGTAAATTAACTCTAACTTAGTATCGTCAATCCAAATGTCACGTAAAAATTGTTCAGTTTCAGAGAAAAATTGAATCAGTTATTCCACAAGAAAGTATTAGTAAATTAAATTTATAAATCTATACCTTAAAAACCATAAATCTAATGGTATCATGGCTGGGAGCCTAGGAGCAACGCTAATCTGAAATTATAGAAAAAGTTATCAGATCCAAACCCTATATCGAAATCCATGGAGGACACTTGATGCATCAGACATGACATAGTGTAGCCAACTAAACCGATGGAACATGAAGCAAGTAAAAACCTATAACAGGAGAATCATAGGAGAAGTATACCCAGAATAAATAATTACATTAGCCCCATTCTTCTCATGTGTCTACGCCTCCATTTCTCAGCAGCCCTTGTGGAAAATTAAGATCCAAAAATAGATAGAAATCAAGACAAATCTCTTTATTGTGCCAGTGTACAATATATATAACCGCTGATTCTCAATTTTTCTTTTTCACATGTCCTTCCGTATTCAGAAGATAAATTGGCAATGGAAACATGATAGGAACCTTGAGATAGACTATATAATCACTAAACATGACACATCAATTGAGCAATCACGTATTAAATGGTATTCTCACCACACATAGCAGATGCACTTGCTGCAGATCAAGACCTGGTGGATTAAGCAATCAATCCTCATCGCTTGAAAATCCAAAGCAAGCACACAGCACATACCAAGACGCTTCTTGCCCCTCCGTCCTACCAAAATAACACCAAAAAAGAAAGGAGTAAGCAAAGACCATATAGAAGGCCCACAAAGCCAAACACTCAAACAACAAAAAGCACAGAACACACCACCTCCAGATCAAAAAGCAGCCCCTCTGTACGGATACGGCGCGTCGCCAAGATCAGACCTCCACCACGAATAGAAGAAAAGGGCAAGAGCCCCAGCCGCCACCGCCTACGCTATCGCGAGAGACAACGCAGACCAGGAGGAACCAGCGACACAGGCTAAAAAGGCCACGCACGCCGCCAGTCAAAAGCCCATTTACAAACCGACCATAAGCCAAACTGGGCCCACATACCGCCTAAACCAGCCCCGATCAACGACAACGCTCTAATTCAAGGGAGCTTGGTAACTTTACTGATTAGCAGAGTGAAACAATAAACTTACAATTGTGTCGGATTTGGGCCACCAATTAGAGATCTTGTGGCCAAAAACAATTGCATCTCTGTTGAGCACATCACATTAAGTTCCGGTACTAGCTAGCTTGGCTAGCATGGTGCTGTCATGCACCAACAGGAACATAATTTACGTTAATGTCAATTTTCCCACCACGAGGGAAGCTTCCTCATTTCAACAGCCGCTGCCTACGTCCGGAAATCGATGATATGCTTATCAGAAGTTTAAGACTATATCTGGACGGCATACGCCTACGTGTGGTGGTTAGCCGCAGAAGAAACAGAAGGTTAAATTTTAAGCACAAGAAATAGTGAGTCAAAGTGAATTCTATACACATTGACACAGCATCTTAGTCGGTAGCAACTTTTGGACAGGCCGAGTTTTGTTAGCTGCATGCTGAGTTTCATACTACTGCTACCAGTGATACAGCTGCGTGCACGGTGTAGCTAGTCGTCTAGCCAGGATTAGTTTTGGAGTAACTTCTGGGTTGGTCTCTTTGACAAAGTCAACCGGGTTAGCCGGTTCGGCAGACACTTCACTACGATTGAGGGCATTTTTTCACGGGCGCTTTATAAATGCCTCAAAAAGTCAAAATCCGGTCCCTCAAACGTCCGCGAACGCGAACTGACGCATTGGCAGGCATTGACCTATCACACCTCATACTTTGTGTTATGCATCTGAGTTTTTTATATTTCATTCCCTAAATACATACAAATCATACAAAAGAAATCATGCGTACCAAGCACATCACAGTAGCCTAACTACGCTTCATCGTCAGAGATGTCCACGCTGTCAGTGCCGGGCGCCGGGTAGATTGGGCGCGTAGAAGGGCTCCGGCTCCTCCTAGTCATCCATATACGCCAGCATCTTGTTGACTACCGTGGCATGCGCCTTCGCCTCCCACGGATGATGGCGGTTGACCTCTCCTCCTATTCCGACCGAAGGAAATCGTGGATCGTCTGTTATGTTATACTCCAAATTTAAGTATAAAGAGAAAGGCTAATTTCTGAAAAGATTTGGGCAAGTGAAAATATTCAAGCAACAGGCAACAGGCCACGACGTTCATGCTGACACCAGCCGTGGAGATGCATTTGGAAAATACCCTGTCCAGAATTCAGAACAAAAGGAAAAGTGTTGTCATTTGTGAAGCCGAACAACTAAGAAATATGCCTCATCCGTCAGTGCTAAGGGCCAATATATTTTGCGACCTAACACAGTACATTTTTAGATTATTCTGACAGAAGTGTGACAATTTTCTGAGGGCTGATGGTATTCGTAAGATAGCAACACCAAGTTCAGCTGCAATTCCGACTTGAGTGAAACAAATTAATTCTGAATTTCTGCTGTTCGTGACGGTCGATCATGAACACGACAACGGCAGCGATTTTACCGTGAGTTCCAGCCGGGTAGAAAATGCTAGCACGCGAGATGGACCATTAATCAGACGGTTTGAGGACCATGCTCGCGCAAGCTTTCTATACTGTTTTGTCTCACAGTTAGGGAAGATCCTTATTAAATATTGTTTTTTTAAACACAGTAAAGACGCGGACAATCATATAATATATGCATCTACGAGAGGCTGAGCCGACACATCATTTTAAGATAAACGAAGTACATATAAGTAGCAAACCTGGTTGGCCCATCATGGGAACTAGATGGGAAGTGCGGCTTGCCGCACCCCGCACCCCTGCCGGGTGCGGTTACATACAACCTGACACAGTAGGTCACGCTTCAAATTCAATATATTGACATGATGAAAGGGAAAAGTGCAGCCGTTTTGAACATTATACCAAAAGCAAAGAAGAATAGCAGCCCACAGTAACTTGTTTACAATGCAGTGAGAGTTATATCCAACTTGGTAGAACATGATTCACTTTTGATTCAGGCTATTACACAAATAGCAAATCACGATGGCAACACCCACCTAGTCCACTACTGGTTATACAATATGTATTCCACAGATGGAAGGAAATACAGACGACTGATTCCATCGTTTGAATTTCTCAAAGAAAGATATAGAAGGAACTAAGCACTAATAATAGCAATGGTTTGGTTAATTACATCACTTTGAGGATGTCACAGAAAATGTCACATGATATACCAAAAGCAAGTCCTAACAGTAGCCTAAGAGAACCGATATATATAGTTTTTCTATGTCATATGGTGATAGTAGTGTATTGGATAGCTCTGTCTGAAGATCTTGCTCGTCGAGGTGTTCTCTGAAAGATCTGTTGATAGAATTCTAAAGAGATGAGTGAACCTAGAATGGAAACAAATAAAATTTTGCAACCCAAAAAAGTATAATCACAAGCATGGTACAAGAAGCACAACATTACTAAAAAAACGTGTTCCTAGTTTTGATGGAGGTACTGCCAAAAGTAAGGCAGGAAATCTCAAATCAGAACACCAAAAAAAATGTCTTCCTAGTTTTGATGGAGGTACTGCCAAAAGTAAGGCAGGAAATCTCAAATTAGAACACCAGGAAGCAAGCCATAAAACTAAATATGTGCAGCAGACACAATATTAGCCATGGTAGCTAGCTACACAAATCCATGACCCCCTAATCATATACACAAGTCCTCCCCACCTCTCCTTCATGTTGGCTCTGACCGGGACGGCACACCAGTCAGCACCACGAAGGGGTCAAACACAACCAGGCCATGAAGTACTCAGCAAGAAGAAAGGAACAAAACACTTCCATGCAGGACGGGATTTAAAATGGAGCAGCAAAGGCTAATTAAACATGAGAAGATTGTTACCGACCATATGTCCCCTGCATTAAGGTGAATGCCTGCTCCAGAAGTCGATGTGGTGTGAATCTTTAGAAATGCTCATAGTACTCCGAACTCCTACAAAATCATTCACATGTTTTTTCTTCAGCATAAGAATGGGGGTGCATGTACGATAAGTCGCGGGATAGATGAGCACGAAGGAAAATAGAAGGTAATTCGAGATATAAATCAATCGACCAGAACCTTGACTTCCAGTCGATCAGCGCACATTGGTATGCTTGCGAAGGGAGGCAGCGACGTTAGAAGCACATAAGTATCTCATGTCAGAGATCATCAGTACCTTACACAGTGTTGTACCGACTCCTACACCATGTTGTCGTGGAAGGAAAAACCAGAGAGTAAGACCCATTCCGAAAGCTACCAAATTCACCACCCAGAGTCCATTATATTCATCCAGTGAGTTGCCTCCCATAAGGCCTACAATTATGGTCACAGTCTATATATATAAAAAATAAGCCATGAGTAAAAAAGTAGTTGACAGTAAACCATAAGCATTACTCATAAACAATTCATGCTGACTCCTACGTCTAAATATTGGCTCAACTTGTTCTAGTTAATCAGTAGGCACAACAATAAAATCTAATTATTCTGATTGACACATGAAAATAATGGAAGAAAGGGAAGAGAAAAAGTAATTTCAGCATAGGAACAGCTGCCATCCGACATAACACATGCCTTCAGGTTATCTACATAAAGAAAAAATGATAAGGCTTTTAAAGGCTTCATTGAGCAGGAGCACATGTGACTCATATGTCCATATTAGCATACGGAAACGTTTGTATACGGCGCACCGGCCGAGCGTTTGGCCGGTCGCGTGCCGTGCGTCGGATCACCTAATATCGTGCGTCTCCTAGCACCCTGCGCTAAACATGTCCAGTGGGCCACACACACATCATTATCTATTCAGTACCATCTGGAGAGTTCCCATGCCTCGTTCCCAATTGTGGCTCTTATCCTCTCCCCAGTCCTCACCTTCCCTTGAGATAGATCGGGCCGGCTGCCATTGTCAGTGCACGAGCCGCTGCAAACTCCCCTCTTCCAGCCCCATCCTTTCTCCCCTGCCTTCATGCCGGACTGCGCCTCCGCGAAACTTTTTGTTGCAAAACACCGTCCGGTCCTGCAAGCCGTCAGGGGTTGGGGGCAACCAGGTGCTGGAGCTAGGACCGGTGCCGCTTGGTGTTTGGACCGACGCTAAACGGTGTTGGGACGACGGCCACAAGATTGGAGACGACGGCTACTAGTGGTACAACCAGCACCCACCGGTGCTGGAGACGGTGGCACAAGTGCTGGAGAGTCGCGGCGGCCGGGGTTCAGGGCGTTTGAAACCACGGCAGCAAGTGTGGGAGATCCAGCGAGGTTCTTTTTTGCTGGAAGCAACCCCAAATTTTGCTACCATTGTCTTCTTTTTTGCTGGAACCGGTCAATATTTTTGCTACCACGGTACCGATTTGCTATCACCATGTTCGACTTTTGCTGGAATCAGCCCAAATTTTTGCTACCATGTTTGTTTGAGTAGAACCAGAGTACCAATTTTGCTACCACCGTTTCGAGTTTTGCTACTATCAGCATGGTCAATTGCTACATCTTTTTTCATGACCTGCCGAGACCCACGACTATGTGCTTTTGCTGCAACCTTTCTTGTTTTTGCTACTACGGTGTTCAGAATTGATACATATGTTGACAGTTTTTGCTACTACGGTCTTCAGGATTGATACATATGTTGACAGTTTTTGCTACTACGGTGTTCAAGATTGATTCATATGTTGACAGTTTTTGCTACTACCATGGATGAACAAGGGAAGGCCATGGAAATGCTGCCATCACCATCGGTATTTTTTGTTGCGTTTGACGGCCGCGAGCGTCAGCGGTGAGATTCAACAGCGAGCGTCGGGGGCGAGACAACCGGGAGGTAGGAATTCGCTCCGCGGGACGCGGCGGCGAGAGGACGGCCGCCATGTTTTTCTCAGAGGAGGGTGTGCGAGGGGTGAGGCGCGAGGGGAACGAAACAGATTGAACGGTTAGACACGAAGGGATTGAAGGGCTACACGGCGACCGGCCGAAATATTGGGCTGGTTGACCGACGCCTAGTACTCGCCATGTTGCAACCGGTGCAACGTTTTGCTGGAACCAGCTTGCCCGGGAGCTACGACGAGTCTGCCAGGATTGTCGTGATATTTGCTGTAACCGGCATGGAGATTTGCTGAAACGGCGTCTCGAATTGCTGGAACCGGCAACCATGTTTGCTGGAATCGTTGTCGCAAGCGTGGCGTTTTGCTGCAACCAGCCACGTCGTTTGCTGGAACCAGCTTCAGAATTGCTGGAACGGGCTTTTGTTCTTTTTTCGACGGTAGCCATGGCGACCACCGGGGCCACGATGTTTTTTTGCTGCAACCACATATCACAAAGCTGCAAGCACTATTGGATTTAGCTACGACCAACGAAACTTTTTGCTACATCCATCCAAGGCAGAGTTATGACCATGACGCGGCGGTGTCGTCTTTGCTGCAACCGCTTTTGGTTTTTGCTACGACCAACAATTTTTTTGCTACATCCATCCACGACAGAACTGCGACCCGTGACGGTGGCGGTGACATTTTTGCTGCGACCATCATCTGGTTTTGCTACAACTGATGAACCGTTTTGCTACATCCTTTCATGGTTTACTGGTGGCCATTGTTTGCATAACCCTGTGCGGCGAGCTCGACGAGCGGCGCATCCGGATGCTGCAAACAATGTGCGTCAATGGCAAGGAGTTGCAACCGGACAGCTGGGGAAATTGCATGTGATTTTGATGGCAAAGCTGCAACGAAATCGACGATCGGGGAAGGTTTCTTCGGCGAGAAACGGAGAGCAGTGTTGCGAGGCGGCGAGGTGTGAGCAGCTGGCGGCCGTTGCCCTCGCCGGAACCGCGCTTGCCAGAGCTGCGCACATGGACAAGGGCGCGTAGTTCAGAGACGGGGTGGGGTGCGAGCGCCCGTGGCCGTTGACCTGTAGAATAGACGAAGTCGCTGTTATATAGCGATCAGATGACTTGGACGGATTCCATCGGGTGGCTATCTAACGGCCATCAGCGCTTTAATCTAAAGGTTTAAAACGGACCGGCCGAATCTTTCCGCCGTTGCGCCGGCGCCTAGCGGTCGCCGCATAGGCGTATTTTAAGAGCACTGGCATTTTTCCTTTTCAACATACGATGCCCTAATGTTAAGGAGTACATTAACATGTAATGAGTGCAGCTTGCCGCACACTGCCTAAACCCACTCCACATAACAGATCGCATCCATCAAAAAAGCATGTAGGCACATCAAATAAGAGTGGCCATTTAGATAAGAGACAACACAGCCCATAATAATACAAAGCAAATGATCCTATGATCAGGATATAAAAATCTACATAGGTGCCCACTAGAATTACAGAACAAACTGCGTAAAGATCAAAATCATGGGCATGGAAGGTACATAATTCAAGGTGCATCCTTATTCTGATAAGTATAAGGTAACAACAAATATCTATATATTTGAACTCTCGTATGATATATGGTTGAATAATATAGATTGACCATGTAGATTCGTTAGTCATTACCAGAATAGATTTGGCAAGAAAAAAGACTAAAATTTTGTACAGTTCAAACTGTAGGCTGGCTCTCAGAATGCTGGTGTGGTCACAAAATCACAAATAATCCAGAGAAGCATAACAGCGCCATGCAAGAAAAAGAAACTAAGACATAGGAGCATCGACGTAAAATGTGAAAGAAAAGAACCAGTGCATCCAAGATAGTGAATCTTGTATTTTCAGTCGCAAAGTGTACTCTACCAACTTCGACTGTCTTCCCCTGAGCACATGCAAGAAAAAGCATAAGAAACCGTAGAGCATTAACACTGATCATTAAGCAGGCACAATAGTGTATCTGAAACATAATAAAAGCTGATGTAACATCAGGCACTCTCGAGATTCTATACTCGTGGGTTGTGGCCTAGAGGTAAGTAATAATGTTTCAAATAGAGAGTTCAAAGTTTAGGTTAGATCTGAGGAACACTTGGTATGAGTGACCTATATTCATGTTGTCAAGCACACAAATATTAGCTTTAATCTTGGGGAAAATAAACATACTTGATTACATCATTTGCTCAAATATGGTTATCTCGGTTGTGCAAATTTCCCCCAAAAAGAAGTGCATTTGAAGTTTCGAGCTACCGTATTTATTGGGGAAAAATATCCTATTTGTACAAACAGTGTCACACGGCGATACCCAATACTGTAGATCTGAAATTAATGGTCATGATAGACTGCAGCAAAAAAATCCAGCTTCAAAGCATCTACTATAGGGGGGAAACTCATTTGACCTCAGAAGGGAAGTTAATGATTATTTTTAGCAGAAAAGTAAAGTTAATGATTGAAATAAATCTATAAGAAATATAGGAAGGCCAGCTTGTTATGATATCAACCTCATATACTTTGCTGCGATCATGAAGCAGGTATTGTGGGTCCAACTTATTGACCAAAAAAGGCCTGAATAGCAATATTTAGAAAATCAGATCGCACAACTCCTTCAAAGTTGAAAAGGTATTATAATTTCTATTCAAAATTGTATTCTTGAAAGGATAAAATATATAATTGAAATGTCATTTGCTTGTGTCTTTTCAAACGGAAATAAAAAGGAAATACATTCAAACTAAGTTGACGCATGCAGCTTTGCAGCGCAAAAATGAACTCGGAGGATTATCTATACGATCTGTGAATTCTTCCATTTCTCCGGTTACGGAAAAAGGGCATAGAGGAGATCACATCGATGAATACGAATGGAATATTGAGGCTATTGGATCCAGAACTGGTCTGCATATGTTTAATAAATTAATCCAAATAAAAAGGCTATCGAATCCAGAATTTGGCTACGTTTTAATAAATTGGTCAGGAAGTTAGTCCGTAAACTAAGATCTTAGTATTATATAAAGGGGAATCCTTAATACCTCAAAATTGCAGGGAAGAAACTTGAGAAAGAGAACTCCTCGCTTGGATCCCCTTTCAGGCCTGTCTCTAGCCTCTTTTGGAAGGGAAAACTTTGTTTTTGCCACTCTAGTTTTTGCCCACTTTGCTTATGCCACTCTAGAATTTGACATTTCACTTTTGCCACTCTTAGCTTTTGACAATATATCACTTTTGCCCTTCCTGGCAAAAATTTTTTTTTTCCAAGTGGCAATTGTGACACATGTCAAATGCTAAGAGTGGCAAAAGTGAAATGAAAAATTATCGTTTTTGCCACGGAATGGCATTTGTGATGTATTATCAAAAGCTAACAGTGGCAAAAGTGAGATGTCAAATTCTAGAGTGGCATAAGCAAAGTTGGCAAAAACTAGAGTGGCAAAAACAAAGTTTTCCCCTTTTGGAAGTAACACAAGTATATCCAACTCATATAAATTCCAAACAGTATAACTGGGAGGTAAGATACCAAGTCCTTCATGAAGAAGCTTACAACAGCGGAAATCAGTGCAGTAAGATATGGGATCCACTGAGTAGGGACAAAAATAAACACGTCAGATCAGACAATAACATCAAACAGAGCCATTCTGTTAACAATATCAGTTACAAACCTTTCCCTTAATCTTCAGCACGAAAAGATTAAGCTCTATCTCTGGCATAAGTTGCTTGATGCCCACCAGCAATCCTGACAGAACCCGTTAAAACCAGAAAGAGGAGTGTACCTGAGAAATCAAATGTTAAGAAAAACTCATCAGTTTACACAGGTCAATCAAACATCTGGAATATCTATTAAATTTTTTGCACAGAGATAATCAAACTTAAGAAGTAACCAGAAATTGAAAAGAATCAATCTTTGAGTCATTGCACAGAGAAGTCAGAAATGAGTACCTGCAGAACAACGGTATAAAATTTGTGGTTGCGAATTAGAGTCCATGCCCCTGTAACTTCAAACATCAAGGTTGCTGCATTTACTCGATGCACGTCCAGAACTTAAGTCATGGTACATATCAAGGCTCCATCAAATAAATCTGCAGAAATATAGAATCTACAAAAAGATTACAAAAGGAGTTCGTTCAAAGTATTAGCACACAACAATTATGATCTATCTCCTTAGAACTAAAATCATGGCTCGTCTTAGTTCCTCCTATTTAATACAGAACGTGGTGGGAAAAAATCAGATTTTGTATACTGCAAGCTCATGCTAAAACCAGTTTAATCACTTGTGATATATAGATCAATAACCTAAGCCGTCGCCGATGACAAGGGGGCGCTAGTGCCATGGTCTGAACCCCACGATTATTAACAAATAAGCACTAAAGCTTGCTGAGCTATGACGATAGGTGTGCTTCATATACTACTCACATGTTCAATAAGAGAACCACCCCATAGCAGGTTGTCACCCTTTGAGCGAGCAACTGAAGGAAAAAAGAAAACAGTGGTCAGTTTAGGCAGTGTGGAATCAGGAAGACTTGGATTCAAATGATTTAACAATATATACCTTAGCGTGCAATAGCATTCCTCTAAAAAACAACATCATGAGTGTCAAGAACAGCAACCTGCACATAATTACAAGTTCAAAGGATAAACCATCATTTGATTAGGAGCAATAGCTACCTGAGCACTCTGCAAGGGTTTGCATTATTTTGAGATGAATTGGCCATAACTGAGCTTCCCCGCGAACACTTGACTACAAAGAAGAACATGGGTGAGTAGCTGGTACTCACACTGAATATTTACTCAGTCAAGATCAAGACAGAATGAAAGATACAAAAAAGATCTATTAACAAAACAGTAGATGCATAGGACCAAGCACAAGTTCTTTCAGTCAAAATCTTAATTTGTTCAGTCAAGTTGATGTTCAAAACCTGTCAATTTCTGTCAGGTTTTGATCTGTCAAGTTGATGTCCAGTCAAGATCAAATTTATGTGACCAAACGATCTTAGACTTACTCTTAACTATTGGATCATGAAATTGCCGTGATAAACATGATAAACAATACAAGGACCCCAAAAACCTGTATTCAGTGATCTTATTAAAGAAACTATAGAACATACACTGTATTCAAAACTTGCTGCCATTTAAGCTAGTTTTTCACAGAAAACTCATTAGGACCCCCAAGAAACCAATTAATCTGATGACATATTGACATTATAATGTGCATCTCATTCAGACCTGAGATGCAAAAATATCCTCTCCCTCATTGCTGCCTTTTTTTCCTTTTTATGCATTCATTCAGTGATTTGAATGTTCTGTACATTACAATGTGCATTTCAATCATAGTTGAGATGCAAAACTAAAGCTTCAAAAAAAATTCAGGGAGCTTGCTACTCAAAAGATAGACTAAATTCAGGGAACTGAAGCTTCAAGATAGACAAAAGAAGCATTTTGGAGTAGAACATGGTGGGAGGCAAAAGAGGGGGAGCCGCACCTTGGCAAGTGGGGGCGAGAGCACCCATGACGTCGAGGAGGCACACGCGGCCGCAGGGACTGGGTTGGGCCGGGGGCGGACGGGGGCGGGGGGCTGGCATCTTGGACCAGTCGGGGAGGTGGCGACGCCTGGCAGACTCAGCGGCTTACGCGGCCTCAATGGCCTGGAGCTCCGCCTCGGCCTCGGCATCTCGGCGACCCATACGGCGGCGCGCGCTTAGAGAAGACCGGCTTCGTGGTCGACGGTGTCCAGCCAGCGAGGAGGTGGTCGACGACGCGCAAGGGCAGCTCCGGCTCCCCGCCCTCGGGGAAGGAGGAAACGGCCCGACGGCACGACGACGAGCAGAGGCGGAGGCGGCGGTGCGACAGGGAGCGTGCGAGCGTGGGGCTAGGTTTCGCAGACGGACGGGCGGGCGGGCGGGCGAGGCCGTGGGGCATCGGCCATGGCGAGCGGGACGGGCGAGGCGGGACGGCGGGGGCGCGGTCACCGGCCACGACCACGGCGAGCGGGACGGGGAGGATGGCCTGGGGTTTGGATCAGGGGGAGAGAGGCGAGGCGGGGGGAGAGGAGAGGGGCTGGCGCGCACACCCGGCCACTCCCTCCCTCTCTGGCCGCTTCCTTCACAACGGGAGGATGGCCTGGCCGAGCGGCGGCGGCGGCGGCAGCCGGCGGGGCCTGCCTAGGGTTTGGACGGGGGGAGAGAGGCGAGGCGGAGGGAAGAGGAGAGGGGGACGCGCGAGTGGGAGAGGAGCGAACGACGGCTAGGTCACACCATGCCGTGACTGGATATTTTTTTGCCCATGTGAAATGACCAAAATGCCCTTGGCGGCCACCCAATTTTACGGGCGGTGGCACGACCGGGAGTGCTATGGGGGGCTACAGGGGACGGGGATTCGATCGGACGGACGAGGTTCTCCCACAGCTCGATCCGACAGCCGATAACACATCAAGCAACTCGATCGGACGGCCAGGAGGCCCAAATCGCTAAGAACGCCCATGTCGCGACCGGATTCGTTTTTCTGGATGAGATCGACTGTACTCAGTATCCTGATTAATTAACCCAATTAGCACCTAATACCGCATTAACCTAATCCAGTTTGGGCAGCAGACAAATTAAGCCAACGCCACGACTCCGAATTATGAACTGAGCATGGATCCTGATGTATCTGCGTGCTCCTCCAAAATATAAGGAGAATGCATGCGAGCAGGCATATTCTTTAGCTACTGCTTGCGCCATCAGATCCTCTTGTGTGGCCCTGCTGCGTACAACACGTACTGAAGCTTTGGATCTCCAATAATCCAAGCCACCTTATTACTCGCTAAACTAGCAAAGTTGAAGTGCTAATAAACTTACATTTGTGTCAGATTTGGGCCATAAATCCAAGATCGCGTGGCTAAAAATAATTGCATATCTGTTGTGTTGAGCACATTACATATCCATGGTTAAACTGTACCACTAGCTTAGCTAGCATGGTGCTGTCATACACAAAGGAACTTAATTACGTGGATCGAAGAATGCTAATTTTCTCACCACGAGGGAAGCTTCCCTACATTCCACCGGCTCGTGCATATGGTTGTCGTTGCCTACGTCCAGAAATCATTGACATGATTATCAAAAGTTTAAGACTATATCTGAATATTTGAGGAAAAAAAAAGACTGGACGGCATACGCGTACCTACGGTGGTTAGCCGCAGAAGAAACAGAGGGTCAAATTTAGACAGAAGAAACATCGAGTCAAAATAAAGCTGTCTGTTACTTGTTCATTCGATTAATCAGCAACTTTTGGGCTGTGGTGCATGCTGAATTGTTTAAGGGTTACCTGTGCACGGTCAACCTTCCTGGCTTAATTTGGGAGTAACTTCTGGTTCACAAAGTCAACCTGCTTAGCTGGTTGGCCGGAGGTCAAAATCTCGTCAGCTTTATTTCAGATGGGAACGGGTTGACCCGACCCTATGGATCCCCGGGTAGATATCTGGTGATACGGCCAAGAAAATGCTCCACTGCTCCAGGTCAATTTGGAGCGTTCGATCTGGACTGACGAACAGGATTAACCAGGCTCATGTCCTTCTAGTAAATATACAGAGGCACCCTTGGTTATTCAGCAATTCAGGGCGAAGTGCATACATGTTCCTTCCCTTCCTCCAGTACGACTCGTTCGCTTCGAGTGTTTCTCCACATCCCCGACAAAAAAAACCTGTTCCCCGCCGTCGCCGAACACATCGAGCATGTACCAACGCCACCGGCCAGCGTAACATATGCCTCATCTGCTCTTGTTAGCCCCAATCCAAAAGCTGCTCATCATTTTTTTGCAGTGAAAATCTGTAAGTGAAAAACAGGCTTTGTCTTCGTGGTCCTCTCATCAGTATGATGTTCGTGTTACTTATTTTAGTGAGCCGCATCTAGTGGTTTAGATCTTGATGTTCGCAGGACATGGCCGGCAGTGGTGTCAAGACCTTGATGCTGAATAAAAGTGAGGATAGGCCGAACATCGATTAGTAGTTTACCTTTGTTTCTAACCGACAGTACTGTCAGCTCGTCATCAGTTTGAGTGCTGAAAGTGGAGTGATGGAAGAACATCGATTAGCAGTCTACTTTTGTTTCTCTGAACATTTCATACAATAAGTGTACAGTTTTCTCTAGAATGGTCACTCGGTTCCAAAGAAGTACTAAGTGATCTGCTCTTCTTTGAAACTTCACATTTGGATCACAAGGAGGAGATGTTGTTTGTTCTATTGTTTTAGAATTTTGGAGAAATTAGACAGTGTTTCTTGCTTGTGCTGGAAGTACATTTTTTAAGGCATATATTTGTTTGTTTTAGTCAAGCACCTAGTTGGTGAAAGGAGATTTTGCAACACCCGTCCACGCACATGTTGTCTTCAGTAAGTTTGTATTTTGTTGTTTACCTTTTCAGAGTCACGAAAGCTACTTTTCTTGGTTTATCTCACACTTATGCCAATTGGCTGTGAAATACTCTCCGACTCTTTTGATTGAGAATAATTTCTATGAGGTTGACCATATATACTTTACTCAATGCTGGTGCATGTGAAATTCATCATGCAACGATTCATATATTCCCATTTGTTGTCCTGTCTGAAATCCGTCATGCAGCGATTCATATATTCCCATTTGTTGTCCTGGATGTATGGTTGCAAATGAATTAGACGAGGAGAGTAGGTTGCAAAGACATGATGTTTCCAAGGGGCAAGATACAAATGTTTCAAGGGGATACTAAAATAGATCAGTCAGTTGATCCTGCCCCTACATGCATATCTGACGCACCATGAGATACCGTAGCAGCGTAGCATCCCAAGGGCTGGAGCATCCGATATTTTCCCATGGATCCCCGTACGGCCGGGAGAAGGATCGGGCAAGTCACGTCGGTTCGATTATGTACCATGATTCGTATCCATTTTTGTCATAGTTTTTTCAGAAATGACGCCCCATCATCTTGAATCAAGCGGTCAATTCGCGAAGCAGATCGGGGCGATCGGATTGCTGTGTGTAAAGTAAGGCGCAGGAGCCTTTTTTTTTGAAAAGGGGATTTCCCGGCCTCTGCATCAGAACGATGCATACGGTCACACTTTATAAAAAAAATAAAGTAGTTCAATAATGTCTTGCAGTCTGCAACAAAATGATAAGCTAGCTCACGAAGAGCAATAAAAACAAAAAAAGGCCCAAAAGCCACAATCGGCTGGCATAAGATAGATAGGTAAACTAATCGCCTATCATATTACATGACCGCCATCCAAACCGATTAAAAATATCCCGTGCTACCATCTCCCACCGGAGAGATCCAGTAACCAAACGCTCCCTGGCCTCCATTGGAGTGAGTAAGGACCATATACGGATTAGCGCACTAGCCCGGAATAAAACCTGCAAAAAATGAATAGTTGTTGTTCTGTTAAAAGCCAAATTATTTCTGCAGTTCCAGATTGCCCATAACAACGCACATGCTCCTACACAAATTTGTCTAGCTGTTTCGGACTCTATCCCAACAAGCCACGTTCCAAATAACGACCCGACCGAGTTCGGAGGAGTGATGTTAAAAGCAATTTGCACCGAGCGCCACAGAACCCTCGCCAACGGGCAATCAAAGAAGAGGTGCTTGATGTTTTCATCCCGATCACAGAAACTACACCTAGTAGAGCATGTCCAGTTGCGCTTAACCAAATTATCTTTCTTTAAGATAACTTGTTTATGTACAAACCACATAAACACTTTGATTTTTAGAGAAACCTTAACTTTCCAAATATGTATGGAACTAGGAATAACACTAGAATTGATGACATCAAGGTACATCGACTTGAGTGTGAATTCCCCAGATGTAGTAAGCTTCCAACACAACTGATCGGGCTGATGAGTAAGCTGAACCTCCATCAGTCTACTCACCAGATGAAGCCAAGCTTCCCATCGTTCTCCAACAAGCACGCTCCTAAACTGAATATTAAGGGGGGTGGACTGCAAACTCGTTGCAACCAGAGCATCGCGTCGCTGCACAATACGATATAACGAGGATCTATCAAACGCCAATGGGCTTCTTCCCAGCCAAGTATCCTCCCAGAAGCGACTGTTATTACCATCACCAACAATAAACTTTGTTCTATTAAAGAAAGTAGCTTTGACTCTCATTAGCGCTTTCCAGAATAGCGAATCAGTCGCCTGATTGTCACCTGCGACAAAGTCTTTGAGTGCAGATACTTGTTACGCAGAATCTGCGCCCAAGTTGCTCCAGTCTCTGCTGCTAACTTAAATAGCCACTTACTGAGGAGGCATCTGTTCTTGACCTCAAGATTCTCAACACCAAGACCCCCTTGGTCTTTCGATCGGCAGATGACGTCCCACTTGGCTAAACGGTACTTTCTCTTAAGCTCATTACTCTGCCAGAAGAAACGGGATCGATAGAAGTCTAGCCTTTTCCAGACTCCAACTGGTACTTCAAAAAAGGACAAAAGAAACATAGGCAGACTCGTGAGCACAAAATTAATGAGAATCAATCAGCCTCCATACGACATGAGTTTGCCCTTCCAGCAGCTCAGTTTCTTCTCAAACTGATCCTCAATACACTTCCATTCACCGTTTGTCAACTTACGATGATGAATAGGGATACCCAGGTAAGTGAATGGAAGTGCTCCCACTTCGCAACCAAACAGTTGCTTATAAGCATCTTGTTCCTCTTTGGCTCTCCCAAAATAGAACAACTCACTCTTATGGAAGTTACTCTTCAGGCCGGTCAATTGCTCGAAAAGGCACAACACCAGCTTCATATTTCTCGCTTTTGCCAAGTCATGCTCCATAAAGATGATTGTATCATCAGCGTACTGCAGGATGGACACACCACCATCAACTAGATGAGGCACCAGGCCACCTACTTGGCCGGCCTCCTTTGCCCTACCTATCAGGATTGCCAACATGTCAGCGACAATGTTGAACAGAATAGGAGACATTGGATCACCTTGTCTCAAGCCCTTGTGTGTCTGGAAATAATGACCTATATCATCATTCACTTTAATTCCAACACTCCCTTTTTGCGTGAAGGATTTCACTTGTCGTCTCCAAGCTTCATCAATACCCTTCATGCGGAGCGCCTGTTGAAGGAAAGGCCATTTGACTTTGTCGTGCGCTTTCTCGAAATCCACCTTGAAAACAACGCCATCCAGTTTTGTCGTGTGGATCTCATGGAGCATTTCATGCAGGGCCACAACTCCTTCGAGGATGTTCTTGTCCGGCATGAAAGCTGACTGAGTAGGCTGCACCACAGAATGCGTAATTTGTGTGAGCCTATTCGTCCCGACCTTGGTTAAAATTTTGAAACTAATATTGAGAAGACAGATAGGCCGGAATTGCTCAATCCGCACAGCCTCTGTCTTCTTTGGAAGTAAGGTTATCGTTCCAAAATTCAGCTGAAAAAGATGAAGCTGGCCCGAGAATAAATCGTTGAACAAAGGCAAGAGATCTCCTTTAATAATATGCCAGCACTTCTTGTAGAACTCTGCCGGGAAACCATCCGGGCCAGGAGCCTTATTATTCTTCATCTAGGAAATGGCCTCAAATACCTCTTTCTCAGAAAAAGGAGCGATTAAAATATCATTCTCAATAGCCATAAGTTGAGGCACATCCTCAATCCTAGACTCATCCAGCGACACATAGTTGTCCTCTGGAGGCCCAAACAGCTGCTTGTAAAACTCAGTAATATATTGCTTTAAGTTTTCCTGACCAAGAATCGTTCCCTCGTCTTGTTCAAGCTGAAAGATCCTCTTCTTTCTATGCTTACCATTGGCGATCAGGTGAAAAAATTGTGTGTTCGCGTCCCCCTGGGCGACTCTACTGACCTTAGCCCGAAGCACCCACTTTAGTTCTTCCTTGCGAAGGAGCTCTTTCAGCCTCATTTCCGCATCTAGCTTGGCATGAAGCTCTGAGGCTGGCAGTATCGTGGTTTCGGTCTTTAAATCAAGGGACTGAATAAGCGTAAGGAGTTGTTCTTTTTCAACCTTATAAATCCCACTAAGATGCTTAGCCCACCCACGTAGGAAACTTCTCAAATGCCTAATTTTATTCTGCCAGCGCTCGAGCGTAGACCGACCTCCTGCATCCTTAGCCCATTCTCTGGCTACGAGATCCAAGAAGCCTTCTCTCTCAAACCAAGAAAGCTCGAAAGAGAAGACATTTTTATTTCCCAAGTGGGTGGCCTCCCCAGAGTCAAGGAATAAAGGCGTGTGATCAGAAATACCGCGAGTAAGCGTCTTGACCGTAACATATGGGAATTTCTGCTCCCATTCGACGCTAGCCAGGACTCGATCCAGCTTTTCAAACGTCGGATTTGGCAAGGCGTTAGCCCAGGTAAACTTTCGGCCCGAAAGCTCTACCTCACGCAGATCTAGGCTTTCAATGATTGTGTTAAAATGAAGGACCATTGGCCATCAAAATTGTCATTATTCTTCTCATCACTCCTTCTAATGATATTAAAATCAACCCCAGCAGGATAGGAAGTTGTTCAGAACCACAAATCCTAACCAGATCAGCCAAGAAATCCGGTTTAAGCTCAGGCTGTGCGGCACCATATACCGCCACCAAAGCCCAGTTAAACCCATCTAACTTCGACCGCACCCTAAACTTAACAGCGAAATCTCCCATGACCACGCTTCGGACTTCTAACGAATCACATCTAACCCCGAGTAAAATCCCACCCGATCTTCCTCGCGGAGGTAGACAATTCCAATCGAAATCAATACCCCCCGAAAGAGTATTAAGAAATTGTGGCGAGAAGTTGGCTCTACCCGTTTCCGACAAAGCGATAAAGTCCAACTTATGCTCAATAGAAGCCTCAGCAAGAAACCTTCTTTTAGCCAAGTCTTTCAGACCTCTGCTATTCCAAAAGATTCCTTTCATATCTCGTCATGGAATTTTTTAGCTGTTCGTATGCGAGCGCTCCTACGCACTGCGGAAACTGGGTAGATCTTCTGCTTCCATTTGTGTTTAGGAGCAATGATACTCTCCAGCTGGTCCTCACAACCAGCCACAGAGGTGCGCATTTCCACAGTATCCACTCGCTCAACCTCCTCCTCAAGCTCAGGAGACGGTTGAGTCAGAACCGCACAAAGATTATCGAGCGCCCTGACCCCTAAAGCGTCGATCTCAGAATCATTCATAGGTTTTACCGCAGCTAAGTGAATCAAATGATTAACTGGTCCCTATGCCTGTCAGCAACAGGGGATTTAATTTCGGGATCATGTATGCTCTCGGAGAACAATGATCTGCTGCTGATCTTCTTGTCAATCATGCATCAGAGGAGCTGCATGCTAGGTGATCTACATGGAGAGGCAGGTACAGAAGAGCAGCGGACGATGGAGTAGGATGCATAAGAGCTAGTCGACTTGAGTGTGCTAGTCTGTGACCAAGCTATCTACCACTGGATACATCATGCATACGGACATATAAGTACTCGTAGGTGCTTTGAACCGAGCGTAACTCAGATGGTTAGGCCTTTGCTGTGGAACTAGCCCATAGGGTTTAAGTCTTACACTTGACATTTTGCTAGATTTATTTCATGCTTTTCGGCAAAGTCCGTTTAGTTAGAATAGACGTTTCCGTCGACTACAAAGGCGTCGGTGATGACTTCGTCAATTGCAAAATATTGTGCCAGCTCGGTATCTTGGAGGTGCTCTTATAAATAGAGTGAACATGTGTGACGTCATAGAGATGAGTGTACATGTGTATTTGACATCTGCTTTGTACTGTGTTAAAAAAACATAGGTGCTTTCGTCCGCGTACTCAATAAACTGCTACGCTTACTCAAAAATACCCATATGTGCTCCGACGCCTGCTACTCTGCCACTTCCTCATCCAGAGAGTTCGGAGCCAAGCCAGCCGCAATGCGAGTGGGGGCCGTGCGTGGATCTCCGCTAGGAGCTCCGATCGGTGCTGCAAAGTGAGCATGACCACTAGTGCAGAACCGGCCTTTAGTGCCGGTTCGTAACGGCCTTTAGTGTCGGTTTGCCAACCGGCACTAAAGAGTGGGGACTAAAGCCCCCCCCCCCTCCCCCATCTTTAGTACCGGTTCGTCACGAACAGGCGCTAAAGTGACACCATGTGGCACGAGCCAGACCCGTGTGCGCGTAGGACATTAGTACCGGTTGGTAACACCAACCAGTACTAAATGTTTGGGGGGTTTTTTGCTTTATTTTTCATTTCATTTTTTTTGTTTCCTGGTATTTCACGATACTATAAATTGTACACGTTATGCATATATATAAATAGATTTTCTCAGACGTAGAACCGTATATATATATATATATATATATATATATATATATATATATATATATATATATATATATATATATATATATCATCGAATGTCTCACAACCAACACCATTAATTATTCACACATACACATGTATATACATATACAATTTCTCCTACATATGTTGCCTTGGTGCCTCCGGAGCACGATGACAAGTGGTTCATGGGGGCGGTAGCGGGTAATAGTATTCTCCTTTGGGATCTATGACCTGGTCAAGCAAAAATCCGGCTATTTCCTCTTGAAGTGCTAGTATGCGGTCCGATGGTAGGAGCTTATCCCGCACCTCTCTGAACTGTTAAGAAGGAGATCAATATGCATGTGTGTTAGTTGTGTGACTAGATATCGACAATAGTGTGAATAGTGTTCTGACAAACGTACCCAGTCATGTCTATCAGATCTGCTTCTTTTGGACGCCATCATGCGAATGTTCTGGCAAACGTAGAATGCACACATATTATTCCCCGGCGCCTGCTTCAGGGCCTTTACGAGAATGGAATTGAATCAGATAATGATTAATCAAGCAGGATAATTAATTAATGATATTGAAACAAGAATTAAAGAGATGGTAGCTAGCTAGTACTGAAGGAAATATGCCCTAGAGGCAATAATAAAGTTATTATTTATTTCCTTATTTCATGATAAATGTTTATTATTCATGCTAGAATTGTATTAACCGGAAACATGATACATGTGTGAGTACATAGACAAACATATAGTCACTAGTATGCCTCTACTTGACTAGCTCATTAATCAAAGATGGTTATGTTTACTAACCATAGACATGTGTTGTTATTTGATTAATGGGATCACATCATTAGGAGAATGATGTGATTGACATGACCCATTCCGTTAGCCTAGCACTTAATCGTTTAGTATATTGCTATTGCTTTCTTCATGACTTATACATGTTCCTGTAACTATGAGATTATGCAACTCCCGTTTAGCGGAGGAACACTTTAGGTGCTACCAAACGTCACAACGTAACTGGGTGATTATAAAGGAGTACTACAGGTGTCTCCAAAGGTACATGTTGGGTTGGCGTATTTCGAGATTAGGTTTTGTCACTCCGATTGTCGGAGAGGTATCTCTGGGCCCTCTCGGTAATGCACATCACTATAAGCCTTGCAAGCAATGTAGCTAATGAGTTAGTTACGTAATGATGCATTACGTAACGAGTAAAGAGACTTGCCAGTAACGAGATTGAACTAGGTATTGGATACCGACGATCAAATCTCGGGCAAGTAACATACCGATGACAAAGGGAACAACGTATGTTGTTATGCGGTTTGACCGATAAAGATCTTCGTAGAATATGTAGGAGCAAATATGAGCATCCAGGTTCCGCTATTGATTATTGACCAAGAATAGTTCTAGGTCATGTCTACATAGTTCTCGAACCCGTAGGGTCCGCACGCTTAAGGTTTCGATGACAGTTATTTTATGAGTTTATGAGTTTTGATGTACCGAAGGAGTTCGGAGTCCCGGATGAGATCGGGGACATGACGAGGAGTCTCGAAATGGTCGAGACGTAAAAATCGATATATTGGACGACTATATTCGAGTTCGGAAAGGTTCCGAGTCATTCGGTATTTTTCGAGTACCGGAAAGTTACGGAATTCGCCGGGGAGTATATGGGCCTTATTGGGCCATACGGGAATAGAGGAGAGATGCCGAAAGGAAGGAGGTGCGCAGCCCCCCTCTGGTCCAAATTGGACAAGGGTGCAGCCCCTTTCCTTCCTCCTCTCCCCTCTTCCCCTTCTCCTACTCCAACAAGGAAGGAGGAGTCCTACTCCCGTGGGAGTAGGACTCCCTTGGCGCGCCCTCCTAGGCCGGCCGCCTCCCCCCTGCTCCTTTATATACGGGGCAGGGGGCACCTCTAGGCAGAACAACAGAAGTTGATCTACGGATCGCCTTAGCCGTGTGCGGTGCCCCCCTCCACCATATTCCACCTCGGTCATATCGTCGCGGAGTTTAGGCGAAGCCCTGCGCCGTAGAGCATCATCATCGTCACCACGCCGTCGTGCTGACGGAACTCATCCCCGACACTTTGCTGGATCGGAGTCCGGGGATCGTCATCGAGCTGAACGTGTGCTGAACTCGGAGGTGCCGTACGTTCGGTACTTGGATCGGTCGGATCGTGAAGACGTACGACTACATCAACCGCGTTGTCATAACGCTTGCGCTTACGGTCTACGAGGGTACGTGGACAATACTCTCCCCTCTCGTTGCTATGCCATCACCATGATCTTGCGTGTGCGTAGAATTTTTTTTCAAATTACTACGTTCCCCAGCAGTGGCATCCGAGCCTGGTTTTATGCGTAGATGTCATATGCACGAGTAGAACACAAGTGAGTTGTGGGTGATACAAGTCATACTGCTTACCAGCATGTCATACTTTGGTTCGGCGGTATTGTGAGATGAAGCGGCCCGGACCGACATTACGCGTACGCTTACGCGAGACTGGTTTCACCGTTGCGAGCATCGTGCTTAAAGGTGACTGGCGGGTGTCTGTCTCTCTCACTTTAGTTGAACCGAGTGTGGCTATGCCCAGTCCTTGCGAAGGTTAAAACAGCACTAACTTGACGAACTATCGTTGTGGTTTTAATGCGTAGGTAAGAACGGTTCTTGCTCAGCCCGTAGCAGCCACGTAAAATTTACAACAACAAAGTAGAGGACGTCTAACTTGTTTTTGCAGGGCATGTTGTGATGTGATATGGTCAAGACGTGATGCTATATTTTATTGTATGAGATGATCATGTTTTGTAACCGAAGTTATCGACAACTGGCAGGAGCCATATGGTTGTCGCTTTATTGTATGAAATGCAAATGCCCTGTAATTTCTTTACTTTATCACTAAGCGGTAGCGATAGTCGTAGAAGCAATAGTTGGCGAGACGACAGCGATGCTACGATGGAGATCAAAGTGTCGCGCCGGTGACGATGGTGATCACGACGGTGCTTCGAAGATGGAGGTCACAAGCACAAGATGATGATGGCCATATCATATCACTTATATTGATTGCATGTGATGTTTATCCTTTATGCATCTTATCTTGCTTTGATTGACGGTAGCATTTTAAGATGATCTCTCACTAAAAATATCAAGAAGTGTTCTCCCGAGTATGCACCGCTATGAAAGTTCTTCGTGCTGAGACACCACGTGATGATCGGGTGTGATAGGCTCTACGCTCAAATACAACGGGTGCAAAACAGTTGCACACGCGAATACTCAGGTCAAACTTGACGAGCCTAGCATATACAGATATGGCCTCGAACACGGAGACCGAAGGTCGAACGTGAATCATATAGTAGATATGATCAACATAGTGATGTTCACCATTGAAACTACTCCATCTCACGTGATGATCGGACATGGTTTAGTTGATTTGGATCACGTAATCACTTAGATGACTAGAGAGATGTCTATCTAAGTGGGAGTTCTTAAGTAATATGATTAATTGAACTTTAATTTATCATGAACTTAGTTCTGGTAGTATTTTGCAAATTATGTTGTAGATCAATAGCTCGCGTTGTTGCTTCCCTATGTTTGTTGCTTTCATATGTTTATTTTAATATGTTCCTAGAGAAAATTGTATTGAAAATTATTAGTAGCAATGACGCGGATTGGATCCGTGATCTGAGGTTTATCCTCATTGCTGCACAGAAGAATTATGTCCTTAATGCACCGCTAGGTGACAGACCTATTGCAGGAGCAGATGCAGACGTTATGAACGTTTGGCTAGCTCAATATGATGACTACTTGATAGTTTAGTGCACCACGCTTAACGGCTTAGAATCGGGACTTCAAAGACGTTTTGAACGTCACGGACCATATGAGATGTTCCAGGAATTGAAGTAAATATTTCAAGAAAATACCCGAGTTGAGAGATATGAAGTCTCCAACAAGTTCTATAGCTAAAAGATGGAGGAGAATCGCTCAACTAGTGAGCATGTGCTCAGATTGTCTGGGTACTTCAATCGCTTTTATCAAGTGGGAGTTAATCTTCCAGATAAGATAGTGATTGACAGAATTCTCTAGTCACCATCACCAAGTTAGTAGAACTTCGTGATGAACTATAGTATGCAAGGGATGACGAAAACGATTCCCGAGCTCTTCGTGATGTTGAAATCAACGAAGGTAGAAATCAAGAAAGAGCATCAAGTGTTGATGGTTGACAAGATCACTAGTTTCAAGAAAAGGGCAAAGGGAAAGAAAGGGAACTTCAAGTAGAATGACAAGCAAGTTGTCACTCCCACGAAGAAGCCCAAAGCTAAACCAAAGCCTAAAACTGAGTGCTTACACTGCAAAGGAAATGGCCACTGGAAACGGAAATACCCTGAATATTTGGTGGATAAGAAGGATGGCAAAGTGAACAAGGGTATATTTGATATACAGGTTATTGATGTGTACCTTACTAGTGTTTATAGCAGCCCCTGAGTATTTGATACTTGTTCGGTTGCTGAAAATTAGTGACTCGAAAGAGGAGTTATAGAATAAACAGAGACTAGTTGAAGGGAAAGTGATGATGAGTGTTGGAAGTAGTTCCAAGATTGATATGATCATCATCGCACACTCCCTATACTTTCGGGATTAGTGTTAAACCTAAATAAATGTTATTTGGCGTTTGCGTTGAGCATGAATATGATTTGATCATGTTTATTGCAATACGGTTATTCATTTAAAATCAAAGAATAATTGTTGCTCTGTTTACATGAATAAAACCTTCAAATGGTCATACACCCAATGAAAATAGTTTGTTGGATCTCGATCCTAGTGATACACATATTCATAATATTGATGCCAAAAGATGCAAAGTTAATAATGATAGTGCAACTTATTTGTGGCACTACCGTTTGGGTCATATCGGTGTAAAACGCATGAAGAAACTCCATAAAGATGGATTTTCGGAATCACTTGGTTATGAATCATTTGATGCTTGTGAACCGTGCTTTTTGGGCAAGATGACTAAAACTCCGTTCTCCGGAACAATGGAACGAGCTACTGACTTGTTGGAAATAATACATACCAATGTATGCGATCCAATGAGTGTTGATGCCCGTGGCAAGTATCATTATTTTCTGACCTTCACAGATGATTTGAGCAGATATGCGTATATCTTCTTGATGAAACATAAGTCTGAAATAGTTGAAAAGTTCAAAGAATTTCAGAGTGAAGTGGAAAATCATCGTAACAAGAAAAATAAAGTTTCTACGATCTGATTGTGGAGATGAACTTTTTAGTTACGAGTTTGGTCTTCATTTGAAACAATGTGAAATAGTTTCGCAACTCACGCCACCTGGAACACCACAATGTAATGGTGTGTCCGAACATCGTAATCGTACTTTACTAGATATGGTACGATCTATGATGTCTCTTATCGGTTTACCACTATCGTTTTGGGGTTATGCATTAGAGACAGCTGCATTCACGTTTAAATAAGGCACCATCTAAATCCGTTGAGATGACACCGTATGAACTATGGTTTAGCAGTAAACCTAAGCTGTCGTTTCTTAAAGTCTGGAGTTGTGATGCTTATGTGAAAAAGTTTTCACCTGATAAGCTCAAACCCAAATCGGAGAAGTGCGTCTTCATAGAATACCCAAAGGTAACTATTGGGTACACCTTCTATCGCAGATCCGAAAGCAAGATATTTGTTGCTAAGATGGATCCTTTCTAGAGAAGGAGTTTCTCTCGAAAGAAGTGAGTGGGAGGAAAGTAGAACATGATGAGGTAACTGTACCTGCTTCCTTATTGGAAAATTGTTCATCACAGAAATAAGTTCATGTGATTCCTACACCAATTAGTGAGGAAGCTAATGATGATGATCATGAAGCTTCAGATCAAGTTACTACCAAACCTCGTAGGTCTTCCAGAATAAGATCCGCACCAAAGTGGTACGGTAATCCAGTTCTAGAAGTCATGTTACTAGACCATGATGAACCTACAAACTATGAGGAAGCGATGATGAACCCAGATTCCGCGAAATGGCTTGAGGCCATAAAATCTGAGATAGGATCCATATATAAGAACAAAGTGGGGACTTTGGTTGACCTGCTCGATGATCAGCAAGTCAAGTTAAATAAATGGATCTTCAAGAGGAAGACGGACACTGATAGTAGTGTTACTATCTACAAAGCTCGACTTGTTGCAAAAGGTTTTCGACAAGTTCAAGGTGTTGACTACAATGAGATTTTCTCAACTCTAGCGTTGCTTAAAGTCTGTCCGAATCATGTTAACAATTGCCACATTTTATGAAATCTGGCAAATGGATGTCAAAACAACATTCTTTAATGGATTTATTAAAGAAGAGTTGTATATGATGCAACCAGAAGGTTTTGTCAATCTAAAGGAGCTAACAAAATGTGCAAGCTCCAGCGATCCATCTATGGACTGGTGCAAGCATCTCAGAGTTGGAATACACGCTTTGATAAGTTGATCAAAGCATATAGTTTTATACAGACTTGCGGTGAAGCCTGTATTTACAATAAAGTGAGTGGGAGCACTACCGCCTTTTTGATAAATATATGTGAGTAACATATTGTTGATCAGAAATGATGTATAATTTTTCTGGAAAGCATAAAGGAGTATTTGAAAGGAATTCTTTAAAAGAAAGACCTCAGTAAAGCTATTTACATATTGAGCATCAAGATCTATTGAGATAGATCAAGACGCTTGATAAGTTTTTCAATAAGTACATACCTTGTCAAGATTTTGAAGTAGTTCAAAATGGAACAGTCAAAGAAAAGTTCTTGCCTGTGTTGCAAACGTGTGAAATTGAGTAAGACTCAAATCCCGACCACGGCAGAAAATAGAAAAGAGAATGAAAGTCATTCCCTATGCCTCAGTCATAGGTTCTATAAAGTATGCTATGCTATGTACCAGACCTATTGTATACCTTGCTCTGAATTTGGCAAGGGAGTACAATAGTGATCTAGGAGTAGATCACTGGACATTGGTCAAAAACATCCTTAGTGAGGACTAAGGAAATATTTCTCGATTATGGAGGTGATAAAAGAGCCCGTCGTAAAGAGTTACATCGATGCAAGCTTTTTACACTGATCCAGATGACTCTAAGTATCAATCTGGATACATATTGAAAGTGGGAGCAATTAGCTAGAGTAGCTCCTTATTTGCAAAATACATACGGCTCTAAATGTGACAGACCCGTTGACTAAGATTTTCTCACGAGCAAAACATGATCATACCTTAGTACTCTTTGGGTGTTAATCACATAGAGATATGAACTAGATTATTGACTCTAGTAAACCCTTTGGGTGTTGGTCACATGAAGATGTGAACTATGGGTGTTAATCACATACAGATGTGAATATTAGTGTTGAATCACATGATGATGTGAACTAGATTATTGACTCTAGTGCAAGTGGGAGACTGAAGGAAATATGCCCTAGAGGCAATAATAAAGTTATTATTTATTTCCTTATTTCATGATAAATGTTTATTATTCATGCTAGAATTGTATTAACCGGAAACATGATACATGTATGAATACATAGACAAACATATAGTCACTGGTATGCCTCTACTTGACTAGCTCATTAATCAAAGATGGTTATGTTTCCTAACCATAGACATGTGTTGTTATTTGATTAATGGGATCACATAATTAGGAGAATGATGTGATTGACATGACCCATTCCGTTAGCCTAGCACTTGATCGTTTAGTATATTGCTATTGCTTTCTTCATGACTTATACATGTTCCTGTAACTATGAGATTATGCAACTCCGTTTACGGAGGAACACTTTGGTGCTACCAAACGTCACAACGTAATCGGGTGATTATAAAGGAGTACTACAGGTGTCCCCAAAGGTACATGTTGGGTTGGCGATTTGAGATTAGGTTTTGTCACTCCGATTGTCGGAGAGGTATCTCTGGGCCCTCTCGGTAATGCACATCACTATAAGCCTTGCAAGCAATGTAGCTAATCGTTAGTTACGGAATGATGCATTACGTAACGAGTAAAGAGACTTGCCAAGAACGAGATTGAACTAGGTATTGGATACCGACGATCAAATCTCGGGCAAGTAACATACCGATGACAAAGGAACAACGTATGTTGTTATGCGGTTTGACCGATAAAGATCTTCAGAGAATATGTAGGAACCAATATGAGCATCCAGGTTCCGCTATTGGTTATTGACCAAGAATAATTCTAGGTCATGTCTACATAGTTCTCGAACCCGTAGGGTCCGCACGCTAAGGTTTCGGCGATGCTTATTTTACGAGTTTATGAGTTTTGATGTACGAAGGAGTTCGAGTCCCGGATGAGATCGGGGACATGACGAGGAGTCTCGAAATAGTCGAGACGTAAAAATCGATATATTGGACGACTATATTCGGAGTTCGGAAAGGTTCCGAGTCATTCGGGTAGTTTTCGGAGTACTGGAGAGTTACGGGAATTCGCCGGGGAGTATATGGGCCTTATTGGGCCATACGGGAATAGAGGAGAGAGGCCGAAAGGAAGGAGGTGCGCAGCCCCCTCTGATCCGAATTGGACAAGGGTGCAGCCCCTTTCCTTCCTCCTCTCCCCTCTTTCCCTTCTCCTACTCCAACAAGGAAGGAGGAGTCCTACTCCCGTGGGAGTAGGACTCCCCTTGGCGCCCCTCCTAGGCCGGCCGCCCCTCCCCTTGCTCCTTTATATACGGGGCAGGGGGCACCTCTAGGCGAACAACGAAGTTGATCTACGGATCGTTCCTTAGCCGTGTGCGGTGCCCCCCTCCACCATATTCCACCTCGGTCATATCGTCGCGGAGTTTAGGCGAAGCCCTGCGCCGGTAGAGCATCATCATCGTCACCACGCCGTCGTGCTGACGGAAATCATCCCCGACACTTTGCTGGATCGGAGTCCGGGGATCGTCATCGAGCTGAACGTGTGCTGAACTCGGAGGTGCTGTACGTTCGGTACTTGGATCGGTCGGATCGTGAAGACGTATGACTACATCAACCGCGTTGTCATAACGCTTGCGCTTACGGTCTACGAGGGTACGTGGACAATACTCTCCCCTCTCGTTGCTATGCCATCACCATGATCTTGCATGTGCGTAGGAATTTTTTTGAAATTACTACGTTCCCCAACAAGTACTACTTAATTACTTACCTTCGGTCGATGCCAAAATAACTTTTGAGCCCAGTCGTCTGGAGTCACCTTGATGAACTTTGCCCATGCCCTGCCCGCCGGCAAAGAAAATTAATAAAGGGGTTATTAAATAGTTCATATCAGGAAATGATGAACTAATAATAGGCCGAGATATATATATAGTTAATAATGATTGAAATTACCTGTTGACTATCCCTTTCACGATGGTGAAGTCTTTATCTTCTTGTCTTTATCTTCTTTAGTTAGTGAGTCCAGTAATTCAACTTTTTCTTCCTCAACTTTAATGCCTATCAAGACCCAGTGCCAACTGCATGTGCACATGTTTGCATGTCTTAATTTAGCGGGCATGTGCATAAAATTAATCAACTACCATAAACCATATACACTTAATTATTAACATCTAGCTAGCTAGTAAGCAAAAACAGAATTTGTAGTACAAGACAGTGGGACTCACGGGAAGTTGTAAGGAAGTAGTATATCTTCATTGCTGTTGAGGCGCTTCAAGAACTCTAGCATGCATTCCTCTACACCTGCTTGATAAAATGGAAGCTTCCATATGTCCTCATTAATGGTATTTGGGTCAATGAACCCAATGCCATAGCGTCCAGATTTTTTCATTTCATACATCTTCATCCTGCATATAATACCACAGAAAAGAATATAGTGAGGATAATTACATGTAATGATTGATCAAATTTATCACTACATGACTAGCTTGAGACTTAAATTATAGAAAGAAATCACTTACAGACAATAGCAACTGACGATAGACTTGTCGAGTGTGTCTTGATTGTATAACTGAAATAGTTCTGGATACTCAATGGCCAGAGCTTTCTCATGGTAATAATGCTCATGCTTGACATTCACCATGAGGGACTCTCGATTGGAAATCTTGGTAATGTTCATGTACCATTGATGCAATTCATACATTCTCGTTGGGAGGTCCTTGACCTTGTCTGGATGGACCAAAGGTTGGCCAAGGACATATTTCCATTTTATTTCCGATTCTCTAAGCGGAGACATGGGCTCGATTTCGAGGAGTTGTCCAACAGAGATCTTGAGCATTTCAGCCTGCATTATATGCTCCTTCGTTATTACCACATCACCCAGCTGGGGAACGCTAACGGTTTGCCCACAATAATATTTGGCGCGCGTACTCCTCTCATGTGTTGTTGGCACAACAAGCGGGGCGATCGCTTGCGCCGCCTGTTCTCCCAGCTAGGGAACGGTTTCCCGCATTTTTTGCCAGCTGCTTGTTGGCTCGAGCTCGAGCTCGCTTCCTTCTGTAGATGTGCTCGATGTAGCTTCCTGGTTTGACGCTCATAGGCTGAGTCAACAGGCTTGGGAGCTGGTGCTCTAGCCATACGAATGAAGTGGTCAATCGTTTTCTCAGGCACTTTCTCCTTTGGCGGCGGTGCCGGTTTTGGTCCACAATGGGCATCCACTTAGGCCTGCACTATGGCTGCGTTTTGCTCCTCGGTCATGTCGTAAGGCCTCTGAGGAAGAGGAGCGAGGCTTGGACCTTATTTATATCGCTTGTCTCCGCCTATACTTCCTGTACTACCTCGACTCGTACCGCTACGCACCATAGCTGCGGCGTGTCTCTTCTGTGATTGCTGAGACGGCGGAGATGGCTGGCGTGGCTGACGCTGTGCCGGACTTGAAGCAGGAGGAGTGGCCTGACGCTGTGCCGGACATGAAGGAGGAGGAGTCTGCTCATGCGTTCGGGGACTTGGAGGAGGTAGTGGACTTCGAGGAGGAGTCGGCTCACGCGTTTGTGGACTTGGAGGAGCGGGAGTCTGCTGACTCGGTGGCGGACTTCAAGGAGGAGTCGGCAGATGACGCCGTGTCGGTGGACTTGGAAAGATGATGCAATCCTTTCTCCATAGGATGATATGATGTACGGCCTCTCCCAGTGTGCGCTCGCCGTCACCTCCAGCAATGTCAAGTGCTAGCATCGAATATGGCTCCACCACTTCATCAACCATGACACGAGCATAGCCCTCTGGAATCAGGATGCAATGGAAGGTTGCTTCAGGGGTAATTGTGAAAGCAACGCCGTCCGCCACCTTCATGGATATGTTCTTCATTTTGGAGTGTAGCTCACAGTTAGCGTTCTCTATGATGTCATCCACAGGGTGGTATGTATCCAGCAGTGTGTCGCCCGAGGCAGAACCAACGCTGCTTCTCGGCATGGATGGGATGGTGCTATCCAATGATGGACGATCATCCGCTTGCTGCTGCCGCTGCTGAGACCCCCTTTCCTGGCTAAGTGAGTCGATCTGCTGCTGCTGCTGCTGGAATTTGAGTGCCAAGTCCACGTGCCTTGCTTCTAGGCCTTGAAGGCGTTTTGCGTCCTGCTTCCTCTACTCCTCCTCCAGCTTCCTCTTCTTCTCCTCCTCCATCTTCTTTCTTGCACGGGACCTGTAGTCGTTGTTCCAGTCCGAAAAGCCCTCATACCAGGGAATAACGCCCATGCCTCGTGTTCTTCCCGGTGTTCAGGATTTCCCGTATGCCAGAAGCTCGTCGTTCTCTCATTGGCGTGAACACCCCGCCGAGCTTTTTCTATTGCGCCAAGTATCTTTTGTTCGGCTCCTTTTAGACTTGCCTTCTTGACACCAGGCCTGTCTTCGTCCAACGCCCCCATGCGCATAGAACCAAGTTCGCACTGGGGCCAGCTCTAGTAATCGGAGTGACCCTGCACCTCCATCTCTTGCTCGGACTTATCCCATTTAGGCATTCCCACCACGTAGCCACCGGACCCAGCCTATGGAACTGCGTCTTTTTGCGGCATTGGCCTTGTTTTTATCGACCGCCCTTAGATATTTCTGAATCCTTGAATTTCACGAAATCGTCCCAGTGTTCTCTTTGCTTCTTCAGTGTTCCCTTGAATTCTAAAGTCTTCCTTTCTACAGCGAGGTAGTTGGCCAATACAGTTTTCTTGTGGGTGTTGAATGCAATTGCCATCTTCTTAAGAGCAGCGCCCTTCACTTTGTCCACATCTGCTTTAGTGAAATAATCTGGTAGGGTGAAATGTTCCATAAGAGAATCTCAAAGGTCTTGTTTGGCTCTGTCGTCGACCCAAGTAACACCTGGACGTTTAGTCTTTGGCTCTTTCCATTCTTGAATGGAGATCGGGAGTTTGTCCTTCACAAGAACTCCGCACTGATGAGTCCACTTGTTTGCAATGTTCTTAGGCTATCGGGATTCGCCACTAGGTTTGACGGAGTCGATGTTGTACTTTACACCGTCCTTCAACAATCTGCTCGGGCCTCGCTTTGTCCTGCTGTCTGTAGAAGCAGATTTGCTCGACCCGGAGGGCTGAAAAGAAGGAAGATCGATTCGTTCATATATCTTAAAATAAAAAAACATGTGATGATCACCAGATGCCAGCTTATATAAATATACCTCGCCGGTAGTCTTTGTTATTTGAAGATCAGCATTCTCTGTGTCAACATAAACATTGTTTGTGTCATCATAATCAGAATCATAGTTCATGACTTCATCAGCTCGGTCGTCGAGATCGAATATCTTTTCATCACCCTCTCCGGTATTGTTCAGATATTGGGAGCCGTCATCTGCTTCATTCAGATCATCTAGCTGTCAGGGCTGCGTATGACGTCGAACAATTCCTCTTCTCTGTCTCTGCCGGTATTGTCCGCCATAGCTTTTACTTAACTAATACAGAAGAAATATAGAACAATTTAGTATTCAAATTAATTACAATGCATGGATGCAATCAATAAGGAAAAACTGAATCATATAGTACATAATATATATGCATCGTCTCGATTAATATATAATCTCGAATACATCATCGTCTCGAATAATATATATAATCTCGAATAAAGCGTCTCGAATATTATATATCGAATACATCACTGGCTAGGTACCTAATAAAGATCGAGTACTACAGAAGAATCTAGGGCACCACTCGCGGTTCCTGAGGCGCGTGCGGTGGACACCCAAAGAGAAGGAACCATCACAGGATCATATCTCCGGTCATCTGCCCAAAGAACCTGCCAAGTAGTGGAGAACCTGACATCGTCCATAGCAGCCATGTAGCGATGGACGTGCTCGTCTTCCTCCCTGACACGGCGATGCACCACCTCCGGCGGGGCCGGCTGCCTCTGCACCGAATGTGGCCCATGCGAACGCCACCAAAGGAGATCAGGGTCGATGATGGGACCCGAGGCCGGGTTCCTCACCAAGCGGCGCGCCCCTCCAGGTAGCACCTCCCAGTGCCAGCCCGGCGGAGCCCAGTCCCGGACATGGGTCCTCTGAAGCATGACGTCGTCACAAACGGGTCGACGGCGAGGATGCGGGCCGGGCATATCGTCGAGAACAAATACTATATGCCCGCAAAAAGTAACATTAATCTAACATTCTATATGCAAATTCTAACAATTTGACATTAACCTAATTCATCTAACTAAAACTAATTCTAAAATTTCTAACATTTCTGATTATATAACTAACATTTCTAATATTTCTATAACTAAAAAACAGAAAAATTGCTAACATTTTTATAAATATTTCTATAACTAAAAAACAGGAAAAATTTATAACATTTCTAATATTTCTATAACTAAAAAACAGGAAAAATTTATAACATTTCCTAACATTTCTAAAAATATTTCTATAACTACAAAACAAAATAATTTCTAACATTTCTATAACTAAAAAACAGAAAAAATTCTATAACTAAAATTCTATAATGTGTGTGTGTGTGTAGTGTGTAATGTGTGTGTGTGAACATGGCGGCCGGGGTGAGCTCACCGGCGAGGCGATTTACGGGCGACGGGACGGGTGGCGACGACGGGCGATGGGGCCGGGCGGCGACGATGGGGCGGGCCGGCGACGACGGGCGGCCGGGCGCGGCGACGGGACGGGACGGTTGAAGCGGCGACGCCGACGGGGCAGCGACGAGGGCGGGACGGCCGGGTCGGCGACGAGGGGCGGGGGCGGCGACGTCGACAGGGCCGGCGTCGATCGGGGCAGGGCGACACGACGGAGGAAAGAAACAGAGAGGGAAAGTGAATTTTTTCAACTGTTGTATATATAGGATGGACCTTTAGTACCGGTTGGCTCCACGACCCAGTACTAAAGGTCTGTTTTGGCCAGGCCAAGCGGCGGGAAGCGCCCCCCTTTAGTATCGGGTGGTGGCTCCAACCGGTACTAAAGACCCCCCCCCCCTTTAGTACCGGTTGGTGCCACGACCCGGTACTAAAGGGGTGTGCTGGCGCAGTGCGGTGCGACAAGTTTAGTCCCACCTCGCTAGTAGAAGGGCTACTGCACTGGTTTATAAGCCCGAGTGCGGTAGCTCTCTCGAGCTCCTCTCCTAAGCAGGCCTACTGGGCTTACCTGCTCTGGTTGCTCAGGTCCCATTGGGCCTTTGCGGCCTGCATCCCGCCCAATGTAAGGTTGTGTTTCTAGTCGTATGCAGGCCGCTTTGGCCCAGTAGGCGGGCTTTTTTATTTTCTTAATTTTTATTTGCTTTTTTTGTTTTATTTATTTTTGAGTTGTTTTTTGCTATATTTAGAGTTTCTTTCTAAATATTTTTGCTTTAGGTACAAAAAATAAAAAACTTTCTGTTAGTGCCGGTAGTTTTCAAATTTGAATAGTTTAAATTTTGAATTATTTGAAATTTGTGTGAATCACTAGTTTGTGAATAACTTAACTTTGAAAAATATTTTCAGTGATTCTTTTTCTTATGTTTAATATTATTGTGTTTTATCATTATATTCAATTTGGTAATGCTTAGGTTATTTAAAAAATGAAATGCCTTTGTAACAGATGATTTTTCGTCCGAAACCCTGATACTTCGGAAGAGATAGTAAATGCATGAAAGAATTTGTTTGCACATAAAATTTCTTCGAGTTTCAAATGCCAAAACACATAACTACCCTAACTATCACAGAGATTCCCTCCTGGGTGTGAAACACAGAAGAAAGTGATGATAGTGAAGCCGGTCACATCCCGGATCTTTGGGTGTGAAACTTTTTCTTCGCGTGTGTCCCTTTGCACCATAGCCATGGAAAATCTCCATCATTTAACTAGATGCTCGGGTCAATATTCACTGCGAATGGAGCAATTTCATCAAACTTTTCATAATCTTTTGACATGTCTGTCTTGTCATCCACTCCCACGATGTTTCTTTTCCCTGAAAGAACTATGTGGCGCTTTGGCTCGTCGTATGATCCATTCACTTCCTTATCTTTTCTTTTTCTCGGCCTGGTAGACATGTCTTTCACATAAAAAACCTGCGCCACATCATTGGCTAGGACGAATGGTTCTTCTGCATACGCAAGATTGTTGTGATCCACTGTTGTCATTCCGTACTGCGGGTCTTCCGTTACCCCGCCTCGTGTCATATTGACCCATTTGCACCGAAACAAAGGGACCTTCAAACCACCTGCATAGTTAAGTTCCCATATGTCCTCTATGTAACCATAATATGTTTCCTTTCCCGTGTTGGTTGTTGCATCAAAGCGGACACCACTGTTTTGGTTGGTGCTCTTCTTATCTTGGGCGATTGTGTAAAATATATTCCCATTTATCTCGTACCCTTTGAAAGTCATTATATTCAAGATGGTAACGGGACAGAGTATAGGTCATCTTCAATATCGCCATCGCATGGCACGCTTCTGCAACCAACCGTGAAAGTCCTCGTTTGTTCACGTGTAATCCAATCGTCGACTTCTCCGGGTGTTTGGAGTGTTGAAAATTCTTGTGTTCCTCCATATACGGAGCCACCAAGGCGGAATTCTGTAGAACTGTGTAGTGTTCTTCAGTGAGAGAATGCCCATCCATACATATTATTTGATCCCCTCCTAGCGTGCCTTTTCCATCCAGTCTGCCCTTATGCCGCGATTCAGGAACACCAATCGGCTTAAGGTCAGGAATAAAGTCAATACAAAACTCAATGACCTCCTCATTTTCATGGCCCTTCGCGATGCTTCCTTCTGGCCTAGCACGGTTATGAACATATTTCTTCAAGACTCCCATGAACCTCTCAAAGGGGAACATATTGTGTAGAAATACAGGACCCAAAACGTTAATCTCTTTGCAAAGGTGAACTAGGACGTGCGTCATGATGTTGAAGAAGGATGGTGGGAACCCCAACTCAAAACTGACAAGACATTGCACCAAATCATTCTGTAACCTTGGTATGATTTCTGGATCGATTACCTTCTGAGAGATGGCATTGAGGAATGCACATAGCTTCACAATGGCTAATCGAATGTTTTCCGGTAGAAGCCCCCTCAATGCAACCGGAAGCAGTTGCGTCATAATCACGTGGCAGTCATGAGACTTTAGGTTCTGGAACTTTTTATCTGCCATATTTATTATTCCCTTTATATTCGACGAGAAGCTAGATGGTACCTTCATGCTGAGCAGGCATTCAAAGAAGATTTCCTTCTCTTCTTTGGTAAGAGCGTAGCTGGCCTGGCCCTGATGTATGTCGTCTTTTCCGTGCATACGTTGCTGGTCCTCCCGTGCCTCTGGTGTATCTTTTGTCTTCCCATACACGCCCAAGAAGCCAAGCAGGGTCACGCAAAGATTCTTTGTCACGTGCATCACGTCGATTGCGGAGCGGACCTCTAGGTCTTTCCAATAGGGCAGGTCCCAAAATATAGATTTCTTCTTCCACATGGGCGCGCGTCGTCGGCGTCCTTGAGTAACAGGTTGTCCGCCAGACCTTTCCAAAGATTACCTTCAAATCCTTGACCATATCATGTACATCAGCACCAGACGGTGGCGAGGCTTCGTCCGTGATCCGCCTCACCTTTGAAATGCTTGCCTTTCTTTCTTCACGGATGCCTGCTCGGAAGAAATCGACGATGTCCTAGGTACACATTCTTCCTACAACTCTCCAAATATATACTGTCAGTATCATCCAAACAGTGCGTGCATCCGCGGTATCCCTTGTTTGTCTGTCCTGAAAGGTTACTGAGAGCAGGCCAATCATTGATGGTCACAAACAGCAATGCCTTCAGGTCAAATTCTTCTTGTCCGTGCTCATCCCACGCACGTACACCTGTTCCATTCCACAGCTGTAATAGTTCTTCAACTAATGGCCTTAGGTACACATCAATGTCGTTGCCGGGTTGCTTAGGGCCTTGGATGAGCACTGGCATCATAATGAACTTCCGCTTCATGCACAACCAAGGAGGAAGGTTATACAAACATAGAGTCACAGGCCACGTGCTATGGTTGCTGCTCTGCTCCCCAAAAGGATTAATGTCATCTGCGCTTAGACCAAACCATACGTACCTTGTGTCACCTGCAAACTCCTCCATGTACTTTCTCTTGATTTTTCTCCACTGCGAACCTCAGCGGGTACTGAGGGAGTCCTGGATTAGGGGTTCTCCGGATAGCCGGACTATAGCCTTTGGCCGGACTCCTGGACTATGAAGTTACAAGATTGAAGACTTCGTCTCGTGTCCGGATGGGACTTTCCTTGGCGTGGAAGGCAAGCTTGGCGATACGGATATGTAGATTTCCTAACATTGTAACCAACTCTGTGTAACCCTAACCCTCTTCGGTGCCTATATAAACCGGAGGGTTTTAGTCCGTAGGACGAAAAACAATCATACCATAGGCTAGCTTCTAGGGTTTAGCCTCTCTCGATCTCGTGGTAGATCTACTCTTGTACTACCCATATCATCAATATTAATCAAGCAGGAGTAGGGTTTTACCTCCATCGAGAGGGCCCAACCTGGTAAAACATCGTGTCCCTTGTCTCCTGTTACCATCCGCCTAGACGCACAGTTCGGGACCCCCTACCCGAGATCCGCCGGTTTTGACACCGACATTGGTGCTTTCATTGAGAGTTCCTCTGTGTCATCATCTTTAGGCCCGATGGCTCCTCCGATCATCAACAACGATGCGCTCCAGGGTGAGACTTTTCTCCCCAGACAGATCTTCGTATTCGGCGGCTTTGCACCGCGGGCAATTCGCAGGCCATCCGGAGCAGATTGAAGCTACGCCCCAGCCACCAGGTCAGATTTGGAAGTTTGAACTACACGGCTGACGTCCTCGGAGACTTGATCTTCGACGGGTTCGAGCCACAGCCAAGCGCGCCGCACTGTCACGTGGGGCATGATCTAGTTCTGCGGCCGAACAGTGTCCTGGAGGCCGCACCAGTGTCCGCTCCGACCTTTAGCTCGGAGCCGACTGTGCCGATCAAGCACGGGTGGCTGGACACCGCCTCGGGGGCTGCGATCTCTACGGCGATTGAGCCGCACACCTACCCCATTCTTTGCGAAGCTCGTAACTCCAAGGTGCCGGACTCCTCTCCGGACTCCGAACCTTCCGCGCCCCCGCCAATCGAATCCGATTGGGCGCCGATCATGGAATTCACCGCCGCGGACATCTTTCAGCACTCGCCCTTTGGCGACATATTGAATTCACTAAAGTCTCTCTCTTTATCAGGAGAGCCCTGGCCGGATTATGGTCAGGAAAGTTGGGATGCAGACGACGAAGAAATTCAAAGCCCACCCACCACCCACTTCATAGCCACTGTCGATGATTTAACCGACATGCTCGACTTCGACTCCGAAGACATCGACGGTATGGACGACGATGCAGGAGACGACCAAGAACCAGCGCCCACAGGGCACTGGAAGGCCACCTCATCATACGACATATACATGGTGGACATCCCAAAAGATGGGAATGGCGATGGAACAGCGGAGGATGACCCCTCCAAGAAACAGCCTAAGCGCCGGCGTCAGCGGCGCCGCTCTAAATCCCGCCACAGCAAAAACGGTGATTCCGGCACGGGAGACAATAACACCCCGGACAGTGCCGAAGATAACCCCCTCCAACAGGATTCGGCGCAGGAGAATGGAGAAGCCAGCCCTCATAAGAGAGCGGCAGAAAGAGAGGTAGAGGACGATAATTACATGCCTCCCTCCGAAGATGAGGCAAGCCTCGACGACGACGAATTCGGCGTGCCCGAGGATCCCTTCGAACAAGAGCGTTTCAAACGCAGGCTCATGGCCACGGCAAGCAGCCTCAAGAAAAATTAGCAAAAGCTTAGAGCTGACCAAGACTTGCTAGCTGACAGATGGACTGGAGTCCTTGCGGCCGAAGAGTATGAACTCGAGCGCCCCTCCAAGAGCTACCCAAAACGCAGGCTGCTACCTCGATTAGAGGAGGAAGCACCGAAACCACATCACCAGTGCATGATACGGCTGACCGGCCACCTCGTGGCATGACAGAGAGGCCTCTCGCCCTCAACTCAAGCCGCACTCGCCGCTCAAAAAAATACCAAGGCGCGGGGAAATGCGCCAGACCTGCAAGATATATTGGAGGACAAGGCAAGGCAAACAAGATCGATCTACGGATCGCGTGGGCGTCCCGCGACACGTGATGATAACCGTCACGCCGGATATGGCAGCTCCGGCCGGGCCGAACACTGTAGACAAAGCTCATTTGAGCTGCGTCGTGATATAGCCCAATACAGAGGCGCCGCACACCCACTATGCTTCACAGATGAAGTGATGGATCATCAAATCCCTGAGGGTTTCAAACCCGTAAACATTGAATCATACGATGGCACAACAGATCCTGCGGTTTGGATAGAGGACTATCTCCTTCACATCCACATGGCCCGCGGCGATGATCTACACGCCATCAAATACCTCCCACTCAAGCTTAAAGGACCAGCCCGGCATTGGCTTAACAGCTTGCCAGCAGAGTCAATTGGTTGTTGGGAAGACCTGGAAGCCGCATTCCTCGACAATTTCCAGGGCACATATGTGCGACCACCAGGCGCCGATGACCTAAGCCACATAATTTAGCAGCCAGAGGAATCGGCCAGACAATTCTGGACACGGTTCCTAACCAAGAAAAATCAAATCATCGATTGACCGGATGCAGAGGCCCTTGCAGCCTTCAAACAGAACATCCGCGACGAGTGGCTTGCCCGGCACCTAGGACAGGAAAAGCCGAAATCCATGGCAGCCCTCACAACACTCATGACCCGCTTTTGCGCGGGAGAGGACAGATGGCTAGCTCGTGGTAACTACATGACCAAGAGCCCTGGTAATTCGGATACCAAGGACAGCAATGGCAGGTCACGTCGCAACAAGCACAAGCGCCGCATTAACGGTGATAATGCTAAGGATACGGCAGTCAATGCCGGATTCAGAGGCTCTAAACCCGGTCAGCGGAAAAAGCCATTTAAAAGAAATACTCCGGGCCCGTCCAATTTCGACCGAATACTCGATTGCTCGTGCCAGATACACGACACCCCCGAAAAACCAGCCAATCACACCAACAGGGATTGTTGGGTGTTCAAGAAGGCAGGCAAGTTAAATGCCGAAAACAAAGACAAGGGGCTGCATAGCGATGACGAGGAAGGAGCCCCGTCCGCCGAACAATAGAGGACAGAAGGGCTTCCCCCCGCAAGTGCGGACGGTGAACATGATATACGCAACCCACATACCCAAAAGGGAGCGGAAGTGTGCACTAAGGGACGTATATGCAATGGAGCCAGTCGCCCCAAAGTTCAACCCGTGGTCTTCCTGCCCGATCACTTTTGATCGAAGGGACCACCCCACTAGCATACGCCATGGCGGATTCGCCGCATTGGTTCTAGACCCAATCATTGACGGATTTCATCTCACTAGAGTCCTAATGGACGGCGGCAGCAGCCTGAACCTGCTTTATCGAGGATACAAAGTCGCAAAATGGGCATAGAACCATCAAGGATTAAACCCACGAAGACGACCTTTAAAGGCGTCATACCAGTGTAGAGGCCAACTGTACAGGCTCGCCACACTTGAAGTGGTCTTGGATCCTGGATAACTTCCGAGCGAGGAGTTAATCTTGACATAGTCCCGTTCCACAGCGGCTATCGAGCATCGCTCGGACGAACCGCATTTGCAAAGTTCAATGCGGTGCCGCACTACGCATATCTCAAGCTCAAGATGCCAGGTCCTCAAGGAGTCATTACGGTCAATGGAAACACCGAACGCTCTCTCCGGACGGAGGAGCATACGGCGGCCCTCGCGGCGAAAGTACAAAGCAACCTCTTAAGGCAATTCTCGAGTCCGGCTATTAAACGTCCGGACACCGTCAAGCGCGCCCAGAGTAACCTACAACAAGACCGTCTGGCACGTTCCGAGCACGCATAGCAATGCGGCCCAAAGCCCCAGCCCTCGCGAGATTGCGAAACCAGTACTACGCGTACATAATTACGCTCTGGAAATACCATGGGCATAGGGGAAGGGGCACGACCACGACATGCCCCGAATGCGGCTCAACCGCACCAGGAGCTCCCGATTGTGTCATTCTTTTCTTTTCTTTGCTTTTTTTTTATTTTCAGGACTCCGTTCTCACGAAGCCCTGTCCGGCAGTAGAATCGCCGAACACACGATGCAACAGCCAAGGAAGCAGAAAGCTATGTCGAGTGTCCAGGTGGTCTCTATTACGAGCAGTATACCTGTTTTACACACCATCCCGCGGCTTACCCCTGGAGGGGGACATGTTAAAAAGTCTTGTCCCTTGCTTATCGCACTATTTGTATCGTTTTGCTCCTTCTGAATAAACAATACATAGCTTATGCCTATTATTTAATTCCCTTTTTTCTATATATATATGTTCATTTATGACATTGTGCAACCGTACACTTTGGTACGGGCAATACACCAGGGGCTTAAGTACCCCACAATATGGTGTGATAAGTCCGAACACTTTCACAAGTGCGGCACCCCGAACTTATAGCATTATATGCATCGGCTCCGAATCATGTCTTGGGTCAATAGTTGGGTTTGCCCGGCTCCCATGTTTTGGTACCTTATGTTCCGTTATATCGGCTAAGGTAGCGCTGGGAGAACCACTGCGATTGTGCCCTGTTGAGCTGGGTTAAGCACCTCAGTGGAGAAAGCTAAAACTGACCGTCATGATAGGGCGAGAGCCGGTCGCTGTTCGAGAGGTTTTCGAGTCCCTAAAGACTTATGCCGCTTAGAGCGAGGAGTCGGCATTGTCCGGCCTAGGCATGGATAGCGCCCCGAACTCGGTCTTTCGAATACTAGGGGCTTCGGCGAAATTTAAAATTATAGAATTCTATGGCTAAGTGAGAGTGTTCAAGCATTATAGTCCGGTTGCCTTGTTACTATGCGTTGAGCGCCTCAAGGACCCAAGAATGGGAACAAGAGCACTCAAGTTTATCCCAACACCCCAGACTCATGGCATGGGGGCTGAAGCCGACGACTCGCCATCTCTCAAATTTAATACACGGCCGCATGAAGGTAATATTTTAAATTCAAAAGTGTTGCTTAGCGATATGAACAAGTTTTCAGCGTCAGGGATAACAAATGCGAGTCTACTAAAAATTACATCTTTGGAGCATTCATCCGCTATAAAGGCGGGCACCCTTCAGACGCCTCATAATACATTTCAGGCTTGCAATGCTCCTTGCATGGTGGTGGTCCGTCCGTCACAAGCTTCTCGGCGTCCATCTTTCCCTGTGCACCTTAGCACGGGCAAGGCCCTCACGGCACCTTCGATCGACGGAGCGCTGACGACTTCAACCCATGGACAAAGGCCCACCAGCCGCCTCCACCAGCTGAAGTAGCTCCTGGCATGGCTTCCTTAGGCCACAGCCGAACTATGAGGCCTTTCATGACCTGTTCGGCCACCTTATTGAGCTCGACCAGCTGCTTCAACTGGTCGCTTAAGGGCACCGGGTGTCCGGCCTCAGCATACTGAGACCAGAACACCTTCTCCATCGAGCTTCCCTCCTCGGCTCGGTAGAATGCGGCAGCATCAGACACACTGCGGGGCAGATCTGCGAATGCTCCTGGAGAGCTCCGGACTCGGGTAAGTAACAGATAATTCACTTTCACATGCTTGCTTTGCATATAGAATGCCTTACCCGCCGCTATCTTCTTCATCGCCTCAATTTCCTGGAGGGCTTTTTGGGCTTCGGCCTTAGCGGCTTTGGCATTGTGAAGGGCCGAGGCGAGCTCGGACTCTCGAGTCTTTGTGTCACACTCCAAACTCTCGTGTTTTTCCACGAGAGCCTGGAGCTCTTGCCGCACCTCCATCACCCGCGCCTCCTGCTTCTCTCGCTCGGTGCGCTCCGCGGCCGCATTGTTTTCGGCCTTGGACACCGCTTCATTCAGGGTCGCCACCTCGTTCGTGGCCTCTGCAGTATTCACGTTATTCCTATCATCTTTTGCAACCATATCTTTTAAATACTCCCATAAGGTATTACTTACCTTCCTTGTCCTCGAGCTGCTTTTTGGCAAGTCCGAGCTTGTTCTCGGACCGCTCGAGGCTATGCTTCAATGCATCAACCTCCGCAGTCAGTGCGGCAGAGGTCGGCAGCGCAGCCTGCATTCCCATATTGACATACTTATGTTAGACTCCTGCGTATATCTTTTAGATCCTCGGTTCGGCTTTTTCTTTCCGAACACCAAACTGAGCATCAGGGGCTACTGTCTATGCGGTAATATTTTTACATAACTTAAATACATACCTCAAAGCCTGTTAGAAGACTGGCACAGGCTTCGGTCAGCCCGCTCTTGGCGGACTGAACTTTCTGGATCACCACACTCATAACAGTGCGGTGATCCTCGTCGATGGAAGCGCCATTAAGCGCCTCCATCAAATCATCCGGTGCCTCTGGTTGGACGGAGGTCACCGGCGTTGCAGTCTTGCCCTTCTTACGAAGGCTCGCCTGCCGGACTCCAGAACCACTGAAGGTTCTGGTACGGAGTCCGGCGCAGGGCCGGACTTGAAGCCCTTCGAGGTTTTATCCCCTTTGCGCCCAGAGTCTGGGAGGTCGCCTTGCGGCGCCTCCAGGGCCACCTCCTCCTGGCTGGGCCCTTTTTGGGACTCCACCCCGGCGTCATCCGCGGCGGGAGGAGACGAGGCGATCGGAAGTGAGGTGCTATTCACATCCGATTTAATCGAGGAGCCGCCGACGAGCGTCGAGCCCGTCCTTGGGCGGGCTGCATGGTTATATTCGGTGTTAGAAGATGTTGTGCGACAAATGGAGCGCCATGAGTTATTCTGGTGTCCGGACACTTACGACTTCGCCAGGGGCTTGGTCCTTGGTGGCCACTCCTCTCCGCCGTCGTCGGCATTGGTGGTGTAGTCCGGAGGAAGGGTCCTTCCCTTCTTGGGCCCTCCGGCCTCCCCAGTTGGGGCGGCCTTCCTTTTCTTCTCTCCCCCTGCTGGGGGAGAGGCCTCTTTTTCCTCCTCCTTGTCTTCGCGGGAGGAGTCCGCCTCGGAGTCATCGGACGATGAGTCCGACAACACCTGGCGCCGGGAACTCCTCCAAGTCCCGTGGCCTTCTTCTTGGCCTTCTTCTCCGCTCCACGTAAGGTGCGGAACCAGCAGCCCGTCAATCGGGCGTCCGCTGGTCTTCGGCAAGGGAGCGGACAACAACCTGTCCGGGCGCTCTTCGCCATCTGTCAAAGGTGAGGGAGTTTTAGATCCGCATAGAGTCAAACTATGAAAAAGAGTCCCGTAAATGGTAAAAATAGCTTACCTCGCTGGCTTGATGCCGCGAGCTGGATACGCGATCTTCGGTAGCGGATGCGGGAGCCTCGGCGCCCTTGAACAGCACCTTCCAGGCATCTTCGTACGTAGTGTCAAAGAGCCGGCTCAAGGTTCGGTGATGTGCCGGATCAAACTCCCACAAGTTGAAGGCCCGTTGCTGGCATGGGAGGATCCGGCGGATGAGCATAACCTGGACTACATTGACAAGCTTGAGCTTTACATCCATCGTGTTTGGACGCAGGTTTGGAGTCCGGTCAGCTCTTCGAATTACCCCCACGCCGGCCCATCTCTTTCCATGAGGTGAGCCGTGTAGGGAAGCCAGATCGAATTCGGGGCCGCCGCCCATTTGGAGTCATGGCTCGGTGATGTAGAACCACCCGATTGCCACCCCTTTATGGTCTCCACGAAGGAGCCCTCGAGCCATAGGACGTTGGCCATCTTGCCCACCATGGCACCTCCGCACTCTGCTTGGCGGCCGCCCACTACCTTCGGCTTGACATTGAAGGTCTTCAACCATAGACTGAAGTGGGGCTGGATGCAGAGGAAGGCCTCGCACATGACGATGAACGCCGAGATGTTGAGGATGAAATTCAGGGCCAGATCGTGGAAATCTAGGCCGTAGTAGAACATGAGCCCCCGGACAAATGGGTGAAGTGGAAACCCTAGTCCGCGGAGGAAGTGGGGGAGGAACACCACCCTCTCATGGGGCCTGGGGGTGGGGATGAGCTGCCCCTTGTCAGGGAGCCGATGCGCGATGTTGTCGGACAAGTATCCGGCCTTCCGCAGCTTTTTGATGTGCCCCCCGTGACGGAGGAGGCCATCCACTTGCCTCCCGCTCCGGACATAGTTAGAGAAGGTTGAGGTGGGATGTGCGGACTTGGGCGCTGGAGCTCGAGTGCACGGAAATGGATAAGCAAAGGAGGAAGAAGACGTGTGTGAAAAAGTGGATCCTTATCCCCTTATATGGACGGACAAAGCTATGCGTCCCCATCGGCCTGATAAAACTCGCTTATCTCCCAAGCGCCGTAATCAATGGCGCGGTTGGGTTACCCACGCCCGTATTGATGAGAATCCCGGAATAAGGGGACACGATCTCTGCTTTGACAAGGCGTGCCAAGAAACCGCCTCGCTAAACGCTACCGAGGTGGGACGGTAAAACGATTGAATAAAGGCTTGGCCGTGGTGTGATGTCACGCTGAATACGTCGTGATTGAACTTGTGTAAATATTATTCTCTCTATGGTGGTATGTGGAACTTATTTTGCGAGCGGACACTATCCTTGTGTTCAAAATATTCTATGAAGTATTCGGAGGAGGAACCCGCCTTGCAATGCCGAAGACAATATCGCGCCGGACTCGCCGTCATTGAAGCCTGGTTAGGGCTACCGAGGAGTCTGGATTAGGGGTGTCCCGATAGCGGACTATAGCCTTTGGCGGACTCTGAGTATGAAGAGACAAGATTGAAGACTTCGTCCCGTGTCCGGATGGGACTTTCCTTGGCGTGGAAGGCAAGCTTGGCGTCTGGATATGTAGATTTCCTACCATTGTAACCGACTCTGTGTAACCCTAACCCTCTTGGTGCCTATATAAACCGGAGGGTTTTAGTCCGTGGGGCGAAAAACAATCATACCATAGGCTAGCTTCTAGGGTTTAGCCTCTCTGATCTCGTGGTAGATCTACTCTTGTACTACCCATATCATCAATATTAATCAAGCAGGAGTAGGGTTTTACCTCCATCGAGAGGGCCCGAACCTGGGTAAAAACATCGTGTCCCTTGTCTCCTGTTACCATCCGCCTAGACGCACAGTTCGGGACCCCCTACCCGAGATCCGCCGGTTTTGACTCCGACAGGTACTCTCAACTTTCCGTCTTCCTTACGGTATTCTCTATACCACCGCATCGCCTTCGCATGCTCTTTGTTTTGGAACAAACGTTTCAACTGTGGTATTATAGGAGCATACCACATCACCTTGACAGGAATCTTCTTCCTTGGGCGCTCGCCCTCGACATCACCAGGGTCATCGCGACTGATCTTATAACGCAATGCACCACATACCGGCCAAGCGTTCAAATCCTCGTACACACCGCGGTAGACGATGCGATCATTAGGGCATGCATGTATCTTCGCACCTCTAACCCTAGAGGGCGACAGCCTTCTTTGCTTCATACGTACTCTCGGGCAATTCGTTGTCCTTTGGAAGCATATTCTTTATCATTACCAGAACTTTCCAAATCCCTTGTCGATACACCATTCTCGCCTTCCATTGCAGCAATTCCGATGTGGTGCCTAACTTTTTTTTGTCACCGCGCAATTGGGTACAACAATTTCTTGTGACCCTCTAACATGCGCTGCAACTTCTTCCTCCCAAATCACTTGCGCAGTTTCTCTTTGCATCGGCAATGGCCCGACCTAGATCATCAGCGGGCTCATCTGATGCCTCTTCTTCAGCTTGTTCCTGCATTGCCGGCTCAGCTTCTTCCTCCATTGTTGTATCATCATATTCAGGGAACCCATGGCCACGATAGATGTCATCGTCCTCTTCTTCTTCATTGTCTTCCATCATAACCCCTCTTTCTCCGTGCTTGGTCCAAACATTATAGTTGGGCATGAAACCGGACTCAAATAGATGGACGTGAATGGTTCTTGACATAGAGTAATTGCGACCATTCTTACAGCTGGCACATGGACAAGGCATAAAACCATCCGCCCGCTTGTTTGCCTCACCGGCAAGCAGAAAAGTATGCACGCCATTAATGAACCCGGGAGAGCATCGGTCATCATACATCCATTGTCGGCTCATATCTTCATTATACACAACACCGAATAGACCAAATTAATACAAGTTCATACATAAAGTTCATATACAACACTTAATTAAATGCAACATACAAATAACTCTCTAGCTAAAGAATTTAAATGCAACAACAAATGCGATCAAGATCGCAACTAAGGTAACAATTGATCCAACAACGTAATGATACCAAGCCACACTATCAATGGCATATTTTCTAATCTTTCTCATCTTCAACCTCATTTTCTCCATCTTGATCTTATGATCATCAACGACATCGGCAACATGCAACTCCAATTCCATCTTCTCCCCCTCAATTCTTTTCAATTTTTCTTTCAAATACACGTTTTCTCTTTCAACTAAATTTAACCTCTCGACAATAGGGTCGGTTGGAATTTTCGGTTCACATACCTCCTAGATAAAAATATCTATGTCAACTTGATGGGCATAATTTATCATAAACACGAAATGCAACAACTAGTTTTAAAAGAGAATATACCACATCCGAATCATAACAAGGACGAGGGCTGACGGGGACGGATATCAAAACCATGACACTATGTATAACAAACAACGTACGGGAAAGACAATTATACGAGTAACTATATATCCAAATCACACAAACATCAATTTGGTAATGTAAAACATTCATGAACAAGAGCCTCACCACAAGGTGGTGCCGGCTGACAGGCAGTCTTGAGCGATCGACGGTGGTTACGATGGAGATTTAGAAGGCACTAAGTAAACCACACCTACATATGTAAACTAAGTGTTATTTTTGACCTCTAATTGCATATAAATCAAATACTAGCAAATATAATTCCTCCCAAATTAATCACTATACAAAGCATTGCAAGAGCTAATCTAGCAATGAGAGTTGAAAGGACAAAGTTGCTAACCTTTGTGATCATTTGAATGGATGGGGGCCTTCAAATCTTGACAAATTTTGGGCAAAATTTGTGAGGAGCTCGAGGAAGAGAGGGGAAGAACAGAGGAAGTGAGGGGAAAGGGGAAGAACAGAGTGGCTCGGGTGGACGAAGGGTTTATGTACGTCGACCTTTAGTACCGGTTCGTGCCACGAACCGGTACTAAAGGTGCTGGACGGGCCCCAGACTGACAACATCCTGCCATCACTCTCTTTAGAACCGGTTCGTGCCACGAACTGGTGCTAAAGGTTCGCCACGAACCGGTACTAATGAGACCGGCCGGCTAGCCGTTGGAACCGGCACTAATGGACACATTAGTGCCGGCTCCAAATCAAACAGGCACTAATGTGTCTCAGATTTGCCCCTTTTTCTACTAGTGGACGTAGCTGGTGATCTGGAGAGGACCATGGCAACCGGCGAGCTCATGATGGTTGGGAGTGGATAACAAGTTCAAAGTGGATGGGAGTGGACAACGAGTTCAGAATGGATTGGAGTGGCAACACGGACGGGGTGATAAGGGTGGAAATGGGCGTGGCTAGGGTTGGGGCTTGCCATCCAGCTTAAATAACCGAATTTGGCCCCTCGAGCGCGCCGGAGCAGTGTTCCCATCGTACAATATTAAGAAAAAAATCTAAATTACACACACATGTATTGGTTGAGGTGGTAGATAAATCGTCAACCCTGCGTTCGATGCGAGCAAGTCTTGTATGTCATAATAGATATTATCACATATGTCTATTCCAGTAAGGGTGAAACGAATTCATTATCACATGTGCCCCTTTTCTCTTCAAAAATAAAAAAAACCACTCTAGACCATTTGAGACACTCCTTGAGTTAGAGGCGACAAGGCAGGCGCCGGCCTAACCCTAGCCACCACTTGCGATCTATCTGTCTCGCTATCGCCAGGCAAAGCCCACACGACATCAGTGGCGGCGGGGAGGTTCGGATCAGTGGTCCTACTCTAGAGGCGCTTGAGGGTTGTCGTGGGACGGTGATGAAGATGGATGTTCGCGCGGCGGTGCGCGACATCGATGTTGGTGAAGCTTGCGGCGGCTGGAGCGATCCATCGTTAGGCCTTTATTGGCGGCCCAACTTGTGTGGTCTTCATGGTCTTCAGAGTTTCTACATGACCTTATTAGCATTTTTTTTCTCCGGGACGACGTCTCATGGTCTGCATCGACGACTTTCCAGTCGCTCCTTCTACAAGCTCATTGGTTTCAAAACGTTTGCTTCGCCGAGGCGGTGGCCCAGAAGCGAGCAATGCTCACGGCGTGCCACTGGTGGATGCAGGAGCAATATGACTCCCGCCGACACCCCAGTATCTTGAATGTATTTCTACTTTGCTATAAGGGCGTATTTGTAAGGACATATGATACTCAATATATAGGCTTAGGCCTTTTCGCAAAAATAATAATTTGGGACACTATATTTATTTGAATCTCCTAGCCACCTCGTGGATCGAAATACCTGACAATTAGTCATTATTAATTTTTCTTTTCTCCCTTAAAAAATGGGCTAGAATTCTCATTATAGTACTATTTCCTGAATGTACGTGCGCAAGAAGGTTAATTATATCAAGAAGTCGAACTACCTAATTACACCGTGTACCATTGCACATAAAATAGATTACATATTGAATAATTTGTAGCGCCGCATAAAATAATAGATCACAAATTGAACTATTTATAGTCGTGAGTCTTGATAGATTTTCTCACCAAATTTTGAGAGGCAAAATAGAGGTAAAATACATATTCCACGAATGATCAATTTGATGATATTCTCACCAAATCTTGAGGGTGCCTAAAGTTTTGGTAGATTTGATGTGGCGGGGGTTAGAGTTCAAGCTATCAAGTGCATCACATTTTTTTGGGAGAACCACACATTATATTATATCAAATAAAAAAGAGTACATCATGTGGAACGTACAGAAAAACCAGGACTGACACAGGAAATTTTGCGAAAAGAACCCCAAATATAAGAATATTACAAGTAAGTACATCACATTGCGCTTAGTAGTTTGTGTTGTTTTAAGCTTAATGTGTGAGTTAGGTGTTTGAGTTTGCAAGGCGATCACCAATCTATAAGGTTCTTCCCCAGATATACGAGACATTTCAAGACAGAGGTCTTTTGTAAACTAGAGAGTTGTAATCCGGCTGGCGTCGTAGTGGGTCTGAGCTCGTGCTTGTCGGGTGCCGCTGTGAGCCCATATAAAGAAATGAAAAATCCTGAACACACTACATGTTATTGTGGCATAAAAATATCTTCTCTATTTGAGTTAGGTTTAGCCTGTTATCGCATGTTCGGACGGCACCAAATCACATATACATAAGATTTCCAAGAACAACTTTAACTTGGTGTGTGAAATCATGTTCGTGACGACAAAAGCAAAAACATCCATACACTTGTATCACTACATACATAATACGTGGGTTAAGTAATGGTGATCTTGTGTGTACAACCGATCTCAGGGCATTTCTAATTGATCCCCTAAAATGCCATAAGGGAGTAAAATTTGGTTATAATCCCTCGACACACCTAACCGATCCCCAACCGGCGTACACTAGTAGAAAACAGGGCTACCGTTCGGCCCTGGCCAGCCCATTAGTCCCGGTTCTTCAAGAACCGGGACCAATGGGGGGTATTAGACCCGGTTCGTGAGCCCAGGGGGGCGGCAGGGGCCTCGTGGGCATTGGTCCCGGTTCGTGTAGAACCATTTGTCCCGGTTCGAGCCACGAACCGGGACCAATGGTCCTCGCTGCTGGCCCACAACCATTGGTCCCGGTTCGTGGCATAAACCGGGACAGAAGGTATGGCTTTAGTCCCTGTTCATGCCACGAACCGGGACAAATAACTTGCCTATATATACCCACACCGCGGCAGAGCACTCCACAGTGCTCTGTTTTTTCAATCCGGCGAGGAGAGGGCATTTGGGTGCTCTAGTTCACCTCCTATGCACATGAGGTGTTCGATGAAATGCCCGAGCCACACTACTTAAGCTTTCTCCTCTCGAAGCTCGACCTTGGAGCTCCATTTTTTTCGATATTTGTCTAGATTTAGGGGTCCGTCACGCCCCGTCCCCGTTTTCACCGCTATTGATCGCCCGCGCGATCTCGTCGCCGGCATCACCGTGGTGAGCCTCTTGTTCTTATCTTCTTTCTGATACTTGTCTGATTTTCTTACTGTAGATAGATATTTGTCTGATTTTATTAATTTTGACACACATGATTATATGTAATGCACGCAGATGAACCGGCAATGGATGTATGGTGACAGACACACCTCCGAGTACATTAAGGGCTTGCATATTTTTCTCGAAGTGGCTGAGGCAAACAAGCAGAATGGTTTTATGTGTTGTCCATGCACTAAATGTGGGAATACGAAGTCTTACTCTGACCGGAAAATCCTTCACACCCACCTGCTTTACAAGGGTTTCATGCCACACTATAATGTTTGGACGAGGCAAGGAGAAATAGGGGTTATGATGGAAGACGGCGAAGAAGAGTAGTACGATGACAACTATGTGCCCCCTGAATACGGTGATGCTGCAACGGGGGGAGCTGCTGAAGATCAAGAGGAACTAGACGATGTGCCCAATGATGCTTCAACGGGGGAAGCTGCTGAAGATCAAGAGAAACCAGACGATGTGCCAGATGATGATCTCCGCCGGGTCATTGTCGATGCAAAGACGCAATGCGAAAGTCAAAAGGAGAAGCTGAAGTTCGATCGCATGTTAGAGGATCACAAAAAATAGTTGTACCCCAATTATGAAGATGGCAACACAAAGCTGGGTACCGTACTGGAATTGCTACAGTGGAAGGCAGAGAATGTTATGCCTGACAAAGGATTTGAGAAGCTACTGAAAATATTGAAGAAGAAGCTTCCAAAGGATAATGAATTGCCCGACAGTACGTACGTAGCAAAGAAGGTCGTATGCCCTCTAGGATTGGAGGTCCAGAAGATACATGCATGCCCTAATGACTGCATCCTCTACCGCGGCACGTATGAGGATTTGAACGCATGCCCGGTATGCGGTGCATTGTAGTATAAGATCAGACGAGATGACCCTGGTGATGTTGACGGCGAGCCTCGCAGGAAGAGAGTTCCTGCAAAGGTGATGTGGTATGCTCCTATAATACCACGGTTGAAACGACTGTTCAGAAACAAAGAGCATGCCAAGTTGATGCGATGGCACAGTGATGACCGTAAGAAAGACGGGAAGTTGAGAGCACCCGCTGACGGGTCGCAGTGGAGAAAATTGAGAGAGAGTACTGGGCTGAGTTTGCACGTGACCCAAGGAATGTATGGTTTGGTTTAAGCGCGGATGGAATTAATCCTTTCGGGGAGCAGAGCAGCAATCACAGCACCTGGCCCGTGACTCTATGTATGTATAACCTTCCTCCTTGGATGTGCATGAAGCGGAAGTTCATTATGATGCCAGTTCTCATCCAAGGCCCTAAGCGACCCGGCAACGACATTGATGTGTACCTAAGGCCATTAGTTGAAAAACTTTTACAGCTGTGGAATGGAAATGGTGTATGTGCGTGGGATGAGCACAAACAGGAGGAATTTAACATGCACGGGTTGCTGTTTGTAACCATCAACAACTGGCCCGCTCTCAGTAACCTTTCAGGACAGACAAACAAGGGATACCACGCATGCATGCACTGTTTAGCTGACACCGAAAGTATATACCTAGGAAGCTGCAGGAAGAATGTGTACCTGGGCCATCGTCGATTTCTTCCGACCAACCATCAATGTCGAAAGAAAGGCAAGCATTTCAAAGGCGAGGCAGATCACCGGAAGAAGCCCGCCATGCGTACCGGTGATCACGTACTTGCTATGGTCAATGATTTACACGTAATATTTGAAAAGGGTCCCGGCGGACTAGCTGTTCCGAGTGACGCTGGGGGACACGCACCCATGTGGAAGAAGAAATCTATATTTTGGGACCTACCCTACTGGAAAGACCTAGAGGTCCGCTCTTCGATCGACGTGATGCACGTGACGAAGAACCTTTGCGTCAACCTGCTAGGCTTCTTGGGCGTGTATGGGAAGACAAAAGATACAGCTGAGGCATGGGAGGACCTGCAACGTTTGCACGAAAAAGACGGCATGCCTCCAAAGCAGTATGAAGGTCCTGCCAGCTACGCTCTTACCAAAGAAGAGAAGGAAATCTTCTTTGAATGCATGCTTAGTATGAAGGTCCCGACTGGCTTCTCGTCGAATATAAAGGGAATAATAAATATGGCAGAGAAAAAGTTTCAGAACCTAAAGTCTCATGACTGTCATGTGATTATGACGCAACTGCTTCCGGTTGCATTGAGGGGGCTTCTACCGGAAAACGTCCGATTAGCCATTATGAAGCTATGTGCATTCCTTAATGCAATCTCTCAGAAGGTGATCGATCCAGAAATCATACCAAGGCTAAGGAGTGATGTGGTGCAATGTCTTGTCAGTTTTGAGTTGGTGTTCTCACCATCCTTCTTCAATATCATGACGCACGTCCTAGTTCATCTAGTTGACGAGATTGTCATTCTGGGCCCCGTAATTCTACACAATATGTAACCCCTTTCAGAGGTTCATGGGAGTCCTAAAGAAATATGTGCGTAACGCTAGGCGAAAGGAAGCATCTCCATGGGCCATCAAGCAGAGGATATCATTGGGTTTTGTGTTGACTCTATTCCTAACCTTAAGAAGATAGGTCTCCCTAAATCGCGGTATGAGGGGAAGCTGATTGGAAAAGGCACGCTTGGAGGGGAGAAAATAATATGCAGGGACGGATATTCTTGGTCTCAAGCACACTGCACTTCTACAGAACTCTACCTTGGTGACCCCTTATATCGATGAACACAAGAACAGTCTGCACTCCAAACACCCGGAGCAGTGCGACGACTGGATTACATGTGAACACATCAGGACTTTCAGCAGTTGGTTGGAAACACGTCTCAGAGATGAAAACACTGTTTGTGATGAGATGTACTCCTCAATTAGCCATTATGAAGCTATGTGCATTCCTCAATGCAATCTCTCAGAAGGTGATCGATCCAGAAATCATACCAAGGCTAAGGAGTGATGTGGTGCAATGTCTTGTCAATTTTGAGCTGGTGTTCTCACCATCCTTCTTCAATATCATGACGCACGTCCTAGTTCATCTAGTTGACGAGATTGTCATTCTGGGCCCCGTATTTCTACACAATATGTAACCCCTTTCAGAGGTTCATGGGAGTCCTAAAGAAATATGTGCGTAACCGCGCTAGGCCAGAAGGAAGCATCTCCATGGGCCATCAAACAGAGGATATCATTGGGTTTTGTGTTGACTCTATTCCTGACCTTAAGAAGATAGGTCTCCCTAAATCGCGGTATGAGGGAAAACTGATTGGAAAAGGCACGCTTGGAGGGGAGACAATAATATGCAGGGACGGATATTCTTGGTCTCAAGCACACTGCACTTCTACAGAACTCTACCTTGGTGACCCCTTATATCGATGAACACAAGAACAGTCTGCGCTCCAAACACCCGGAGCAGTGCGACGACTGGATTACATGTGAACACGTCAGGACTTTCAGCAGTTGGTTGGAAACACGTCTCAGAGATGAAAACACTGTTTGTGATGAGATGTACTCCTCAATTAGCCATTATGAAGCTATGTGCATTCCTCAATGCAATCTCTCAGAAGGTGATCGATCCAGAAATCATACCAAGGCTAAGGAGTGATGTGGTGCAATGTCTTGTCAGTTTTGAGCTGGTGTTCTCACCATCCTTCTTCAATATCATGGCCTTGCGTCCTAGTTCATCTAGTTGACGAGATTGTCATTCTGGGCCCCGTATTTCTACACAATATGTAACCCCTTTCAGAGGTTCATGGGAGTCCTAAAGAAATATGTGCATAACCGCGCTAGGCCAGAAGGAAGCATCTCCATGGGCCATCAAACAGAGGATATCATTGGGTTTTGTGTTGACTCTATTCCTAACCTTAAGAAGATAGGTCTCCCTAAATCGCGGTATGAGGGGAAACTGATTGGAAAAGGCACGCTTGGAGGGGAGACAATAATATGCAGGGACTGATATTCTTGGTCTCAAGCACACTGCACTTCTACAGAACTCTACCTTGGTGACCCCTTATATTGATGAACAAAAGAACAGTCTGCGCTCCAAACACCCGGAGCAGTGCGACGACTGGATTACATGTGAACACATCAGGACTTTCAGCAGTTGGTTGGAAACACGTCTCAGAGATGAAAAAACTGTTTGTGATGAGATGTACTCGTTGTCCAGGGGACCATCTTCGACTGTTACAATTTGGAAAGGATACGAGATAAATGGGAATGCATTTTACACGATCGCCCAAGACCAAAAGAGCACCAACCAAAACAGCGGTGTCCGCTTTGGTGCAGCCATCGAGAGGGGAAAGGACACATATTATGGTTACAAAGTGGACATATGGGAACTTGACTACGGAGTAGATTTTAAGGTCCCTTTGTTTAAGTGCAAATGGGTCAATCTGTCAGGAGGCGGGGTACAGGTAGACCCACAGTACGGAATGACAACAGTGGATCTGAACAATCTTGGGCACACTGACGAACCGTTCGTCCTAGCCAATGATGTGGCATAGGTTATCTATGTGAAGGACATGTCTACCGAACCGAGAAAAAGAAAAAATAAGGAAGCGAATACATCATACGATGAGCCAAAGCGCCACATAGTTCTTTCAGAAAAAAAGGACATCGTGGGAGTGGAGGGCAAGACAGACATGTCCGAAGATTATGAAAAGTTTCATGAAATTCCTCCCTTCAAAGTCAAGGCTGACCCAAGCATCCTGATAAATGATGAAGATTATCCATGGTTACAGCGCAATAAGGAAAGGACACAAGCGAAGAAAAAGTGAAGACTTTCTCCACAACTATTATGATGATACCGTGCCAACTTTCAACCTTTTTGTAGTTCATTTGAAATGCATGTTGTAACAGACAAGTTTCCGTATGAAATCCTGATACTTCGAAAGAGATTGTCCGTTTTGTACACGAAGTGCATCCAGGTTTTGTCATAACCCTCTCAACTTTCTTGCATATGCTATGTGGATGAAATGATGATACCATGCCAAAATAAAAGAGAGGCGCAATGCTCACCTGCACGTTGCTTAGCTTCAGGCCAACGTGCAGGTGAGCACTGCGCTTCTCCCTTCATCGTCTCTACACTCAGGGCTTATAAACCGCTGCGAGTGCCTCTCTCTTGGCGAGATGGGACTCAAAAACAGCTGCAGAAAGAATCAACTAAAAAACTCTTTTACAGGTTCATGCCACGAACCGGTACTAAAAGGTGCTCGTGGGGCCCCAGCCTTAAAACCTGTACCAAATAAAATGCCTTTGTAACAGTCTTAGAACCGGTACTAAAGGAATCAACTAAAAAGCTTTTATAAACCTCTAGTATTATTGAAACTAAAATTATATAAAATTTTGTTACAAACATTAATAGCAAAAATAATTATCATAAAAGAAAATAAATAAGTAATTAGAATTTTGTTCAAAACATTAAAAGCAAAAAGAATTATCATAAAAGAAAATAAATAAGTAACTAGAATTTTGTTACAAACTTTAATAGCAAAAAGAATTATCATAAAAGAAAATAAATAAGTAATTAGAATTTTGTTCAAAATATTAAAAGCAAAAAGAATTATCATAAAAGAAAATAAATAAGTAATTAGAATTTTGTTACAAACTTTAATAGCAAAAAAAAATTATCGTAAAAGAAAATAAATAAGTAATTAGAAACAAAAAGGAAAGTAAAAAAGCTGGGAAAAATTAAAAAAAAGTGCCACCTACAGGGCCACCACGGCCTGCATACGACTAGAAACCCATTACTAGGGCCAGGATGCAGGCCCGCAGTAGGCCCAATAGGCCCACAAGCACAGAGAGTGATTTTAAGCCCGTAAGCCTGCAGTAGAGAGGAGCTCAAAGTGGTTGGTTCGGCAGGGCTTATAAACCACTCCGAGCCCCTCTCGGCTAGCGAGGTGGGACTAAACATAGCACTGCACCACGCCCATTCCAGCACACGACCTTTGGTCCGGGTTGGTGCCACCAACCGGGACTAAAGGGGTGCATTGGTCCCGGTTGGTGCCATGAACCGGGACCAATGCTCTGTCTGTATAAGCAGCCTCGCGAAAATTTGGTTCACTTCGTTCTTCCCCGCCGCCCGACGCCGCCAGGCTGTCCGTCCGTCTCCGCCTCGCCGTCGCCGTTGTCGCCTGCGCCGCCCGACGCCGCCCACGCCGCCCGCCTTGACCCGCCAAGCACCTCACCATCAATCGTCGCCACGCCTCGCCCCACGCCGCACCTCGCCGCCGCCGCCGCTGTCGCCGCCCCCGACACCGTCGCCGTGAGCAAAAATTTTGCTAATTTAATTTGATGTTAGTAGTAGTTAATTGAGTTAAATTTTGTTAGAATTTTTTTTCGATTTTTGTTAGATTTTTTTGTAATTCATAGATTTTTTTGTTAGATGTGTAGTAATTACATGTTTTTTCTGTTAATAGATTTTTTTGGTGATATTATTGTTGAATATGCATGTTTGTATGTTCATATATATGCAAAGATCGAATATGTCAAATTTTTCTGATTTTTTTCTGTTCATAGAATTTTTATGATTTTTTCTGTTGTAATTTTGTTCATAGAATTATAATGATTTTTTGTTCATAGTATTTTCTTTGTCAATTTATGTATATGTTCATATTGTGTATGTATAGGAAAATTGTGCATGATTAAAGTCATTTATGAATATGTTCATATTTAGAATAGAGGAAAAGGAAAAATAAGAAGAGAAAGTGTTTAATATAATTAGTTAGAAAAATAATAGAACTATAGTTAAACTAGTTTATTTTTAGTAAGTACTACTTTATTTTATTTATAGTAAGTGCTTCATATATAGTTGAACTAGCTAGTTGATTTAATAAACTACTTTATTTTACTATATATAGAAGTAGTTTATTTTTAGTAAGTATTACTTTATTTATTTATAGTAAGTGCTTAGTAGTTGAACTAGTTGATTTAATTAATAAAACTAGTTTATTTAACTATATATAGAAGTAGTTCCCGCATCGACGTCGTCGACTCGGCGGTGGAGGCCTGCTTGATCAGGGCCATGTTCGGGACTGGGCTCCGCCGGGCTGGTATTGGGAGGTGCTACCTTTCGGGGGACGTAGGTTGGTGAGGAGGCAGCCCGTTGTTGACGCGATCCTTGTTTGGTGGCGGTCGCGTGGGCCAGTGACGGTGCCGAGGCTTCTGGACACCGCAGAGGTGGTACGTCACCGTGTCAGCGAGGAGGACGAGCACGTCCGTCGCTACATGGTTGCATTGGAGGGCAGGTTCGACAATACCTGACAGGTTCTTCAGGGATCTCACTGGAGCTATGATCCTGTGATGGTTCCTTATCTTTGGGTGTCCACCGCCCGCGACGGTACCCGTCGGGCGCTACAGTTCTAGCTGTATTAGCGATGCTATATGTATGATAGTATTCAAGGAGTATTAGTGATAATATTCGACGATGTACGGACACAAGAGATGATGTAGTTTTGGTTATAATTGAATGCATGCTAATTTGAATACTACTTTATTTTACGATTTGGTTTTGCTTATTTAATGCTCATATTGGAAAATTACTCCTACTTTGAATGCTAAAATTGAAGAGCACTCTATGCAGAAATCTAGGAGCCCCCTCCATCATCCACGCTGTCGTGGGGGTAGCTTCTCCTTCATTCCCGTGTGCTAGACAATTTGGTGTAATAATGCATTCGGGAATGAAATGAGGAGCTACGTACCATCACCGATAGTCAACCCGTGATTAATAATAATGATCTAATTTAGGTTTTTTAGTACATATATTTAAATATACTAGTTTAATATTTGAATTATGAACATAGGCCGGAAATGTCGTACTCGGACAACGAAAACCGCCCGGGGGAGTGCGACTGGTGCCACGACGACCGAGGTATGTGCGACAGGTTCATTGAGCTGGACGAAGATCGGCGCTTCAGCATTAAGCTCGAGGAGACCTTCGATGTTCATACTGATGCATAGCATTTACAATAGTTTTTTTGTAATTAAGCACGACTTCAACTATTTTAATGTGTATTTTTCATCTTTTCCAATTCGACTAGCTTATCCCATGCTATGCAAGACGATATGTCTTGGAGAGGATGGGTTTCGAAGACCATGAAAGTATGGAAACCAAAAAAAATCTCCTAAGGACCCATCATGGTGTGGATTTTAAAGTAAAGTTGTAAAATGCTGAGAGTGTAACCCATTTTGGTTGCAAAAATTGGGAAGCACTTTCCAAGATGTATGGTTTTGATAAGGGTATGCTTGTCACCATGGATCTTGGTGATCCTACAATCAAGCAAGACAATATGGACATTTGGGTCCTTGTGGATACACCTTCAATTCTTCCCCCATGTGAGCTTAACATAGTTATTAAGTAATTTATATTGTTTATTTCAAAATAGTTGACAGCTTATTTCCATTGACAGCTTATTTTCATTTTCAAAGAATGTGCGGAAGATGGTAGACAAAACCCACTACACCGATGGCTCCGAATTAACTTATAAGGAGAAAAATCATCTGATCGCATTTTGTACAGATCTTGAGAATTACAATGTCTACAATCAAACTCCTCAACATTATGGTCAATCGTGCCACTAGTGCACGTGTTGAACTCTGATAACTACCATGGAGATACCACAGTAAGATTTTTTACTATTACGACATCCGTGCATCTTTTTGCATACTTCTAAAACTAGTACATCATTGCTAACTACGAAGTTATTACTATGTTTTTCAACAGATAATCTCGAATGATTGTGTGCCTCATTTGATGTATACGCACGGTCGCCTTGATGTTTTGAACATACAACCAGGTCGTCCTACGAATCTGAACTGTCCATGCCGGATTTCTAAAAGAAGTGGAGACATGACAATCAAAGAATGGAAAAAATGTATGGACAGTCGTAAGAAGCTTCTTGGAAGCAAAAGGAAGCGAAGTGCAAGAATTAGAGACAGGATGATCTCCATTCTTCATAGTGGAGAGTCAGGGTCTATATTGTTTTATGCTATTTTATCTTAAGTGTGTTTAGGTCTACCTGATACTGATGATGTGCTAAGAACAATTATGTAGGGTTGGGTTCGATGACTATGAGTATGATGATCATATGACTTGTTATTAATAACGAGTAGAAGTTGTATGATGATGCATGATTAGTAGGACTTGTTATTATATATGATGATGTATGATGCGAGCAGTAAGAGTTATTATATATCAGCGGGTGAAATGAACATAGCAATAGCGTTGGTAAACCAAGCACGAAGATAAGAGAGGACACTTCTCTCTATTAGCTAGCTAATAATAACCTAAATTAACCCCCAAAACCCCTAACACTAGTAGAAAAGGGGGCAAAGGTCCAGGTCGGGTCAGCCCATTAGTCCCGATTCAGTCCAGAACCGGGACCCATGGGGGCATTGGACCCGGTTCGTGAGCCCCGGGGGCCGGCCGGGCCACGTGGGCCATTGGTCCCGGTTCGTCTGGACCTTTTGGTCCCGGTTGGTGGGACGAACCGGTACTAATGCCTCAAACCCCATTATTACCACGAACCGGTACTAATGGCGTTTGAGGCATTAGTACCGGTTCGTGGCATGAACCGGTACTAAAGGTCTCATTTTCAAACTCTACCTCCCCCCCCCCCTCCCCGTGGATCGCCTTTTCAGTTTTGTAAAAACCAAAAGAAAATGATAAAAACTTCAAAAATTAAAATCCTTCGAGATGTACTTATGTTACTACATCTACTAGTTAGGAAAATTTAAAAACTTGAATTTGGACATGTTTTGCAAAAAGTGTAGGGAAAATTTAAAACGGCTATAACTTTTGCATACTATGTCAGAAAAAACGTATGATATATCAAAATGTTCAGAACGAAAATCCGCATCCGATTTTGACAGCCTATGGCCTGTTTGCAAATTTTTAGAATCCTCAGATTCTAAAAGGGAAAAAGTTATACTTAAATTTCAGTTTTTTTTATTTTTTTTAATTTTTTGTTAAATCTGGTCAAACTATGGTCAAACTACTTATTCAAGAAGTATTAGTGTCACTAAATAATTATTCAAGAATATTAGTGTTACTAAATAATTATTTCAGTTTTTTTGAATTTTGGTCAAATCTGGTCAAACTGTGGTCAAACTATGGTCAACAATGGTCAAACTACTTATTCAATAAATATTAGTGTTAGTGAATAATTATTTCAGTTTTTTTGAATTTTGGTCAAATCTGGTCAAACTGTGGTCAAACTATGGTCAAACTATGGTCAAACTACTTATTCAAGAAATATTAGTGTTACTAAATAATTATTGTTTTTTAGAACAAATAGTTTCAAACTCAAACAGTGAAATGTGTGACTTCATGCTCAAGCAAAATTCCTGAGGGTTAATAGGATTGACATCTTACTATTGTCGAAAAACAACAAGTGCGAGACTTGGAAACGAGGAGAATAGAACACGGAAGTTAAGCGTGCTCAAATGGAGTATTGAGAGGATGGGTGACCGTCCGGGAAGTTAGATGATTTGAAATGATGAAGGGTGATTAGGGATTAGAGGTTAAATTGAGCAGCGATGAGGGAGGGGTGATTAGAGATTAGAGGTTAAAATAATTCAGAAATTTGAAAACCAAGAAAAAATTCAAAAAAAATTTCAAAAGAAATCATAAAATTTTCTTTAGTACTGGTTGGTGTTACCAACCGGGACTAAAAGTGGACCTCCAGGCAGCGGCCACGTGGACGACCTTTCGTCTCGGTTCGTGTAAGAACCGGGACTAAAGGGGAGGCTTTAGTAACGACCCTTTAGTCCCGGTTCCAGAACCGGGACTAAAGGCCCTTATGAACCGGGACTAAAAGCCCTTTTTCTACTAGTGTAAACCAGCCACTTTCAAAAAAAAAAACCTCAGATGCATTTTGGTCCCGGTTTATGTCACCAACCGGGACCAAAGGCCCCCCTACCTGGGCTGCCCGCAGCGGCCACGTGGATGTCCATCTGTCCCGGTTCGTGTAAGAACCGGGACTAAAAGGTGGAGGCATTAGTAACGACCTATTAGTCCCGGTTCAAGAACCGGGACTAAAGGCCCTTACGAACCGGGACAAAAGCCCTGTTTTCTACTAGTGGTAGTGGAGTAAAAAATTTTACTCCAACTCCCAACATCCCCCCCCCCCCGCCCCCCCGCCAAATCTTCCTAAATTTACTCACTTCCGCGACGGCCAAGTAAAACTGGCGCCTCTCCTTCTTCCACCACCCCCTTCCCCGTGTCGCCCTATCTCCCGTCATTGCAGCCGCCGCGCCCCAACACCGCCATCGATGACCGTCCGTCCAACCGGAATGGATAGCACGGACCCTTTCCTCGCCCCGCCGGCCACCGCCACCGGATCTTCACCGTCGAAAATCACCCACGCGTCACGCCGCCGAGACTCCACGTCGTCGATGCGTCACTTGGAATGCCGCTCCACCGCTGGAACGTTTCATCGTGTGTTTGCGATTACTCCTAAGTAAAAAATCAGAATGTAGTAAAAATCATGTGAAGCTAGAAGCAAAGAAATCCAGACACAGTTGGAGTAGGTGCTGTTGGAAATATAAGCAAATTACTACGAGATATAATCCGAATAAATAGGAAATAGATCATGACAGCAATAGCAGAGATTAAATTAATCATGCGAACTAGCATAGCAGATGAACAGATCACATCTAGGGCACATACTAGAAACATGAATTCTACCACAATCTTGAACAGGAAGGATAGAATCACATACGGTGCAGCGGGAGCAGCACCGCCGGTGTTGACGTTGTCGCCCATGTCGTCGAGGATGAGGTTGCCGAGGTCGGGGAAGAAGTCGTCGTTCAGCGAAGTCGTTCTTTGTCGTGCGATCAGCGAAAAAGCGCTCCCCAAAACCTGATCGCCCTCTCCCGTGCACAGATCACGAGAGGGGGTTCCGAGGCCTGCCGTCCCTTCTCCGGTGCACGCCGAAAGGAGGGATGGAGAAGACTTGCTTGGCGGCGCAATGATCTAGAGCGCTGGTGAGAAACCATACGAAGCGGCGGCGGCTAGGGTAGACGTCTGCCTGACTATATAGTGCGGGCCGGGTAGGTCGTGGGAGTAAACCCCACGTCCGAGTCGTCACGATCCAAAAGAATCGGAAACGGTTCAGTAATTAACGCGTCCGTTAATTATTAATTAATGACTCATTAATTTTTCCCGAGCAGCAAAAATATAGACAACGTGCATAGCTCCGTCCTCGGCTCGGCTCAATCCCGCAACCCGCGGCGCGTCGTGATGAGGCGTGGCGAGCGAGGAGGAGGAGCGCGCGTGTAGGTCTCCTCTTCTCATGCTCATACAAGTGGTAGAAGAGATCACCTTATAAAGAGGTGCAACTCTCTCTCAACTTATGAGGTGGGACTAAACTTTAGCCTCACTCACTCCACTCACATGTGTGCATGAATGGGCCAAGAGAATTTCAGAATTTTAGTTGGGCTTTGGGCCAAAAGCCCACTAGCAAATTCCAACAATCCCCCACAAAGTCTCATTGGCACATTTCACCATTTATTTCCAAAACATTGTTTATATACCGTGCTTAGTGGAGACTGTGAAGTTGAACTTCCACTTAGAGATTTATGCTACACTAGATCACAACTTGAATAGTGGACTATGCCTTGAACTACAAGTTTTCTGCGAGACTAGTTTCACACAAACTCTTGACCGACTTGGGCTGCCGCAAGGCTTCCCTGGTGGAGCGTATCGTCATACTCCGTGGCCTTTCATGAATTTATTAGAGAACACCCAATTCTCACAGATCGCAACGTTAACAGTCAAATTCATATAGGTGTGTTCCTCGGAAGATGTTCTGCAGACAACATCTCTGCTTACCCGAATAAGCCACTTGGAACACATTAAGATAAGTATCAACCTGCCATGCAGATCGGGAGAGTATTGCATCTTCACGGAGGGATAGTTAATATAGGATACTCTCCTCCCAGGTGACCAACAGCTTCTCTCCCACTTCTACTTCATGGGATCTCCGATCACATAGAGTGGGTTACCACTATGGACAACTCATGCGGTGGGTCTCAGACCCATCTCCATCGATGCATTATCTATCACATTACGTGATAGACCCTTTGTGAAGGGATCTGCCAAGTTTTTCGACGTTTGGATATAATCCAATGTAATAACTCCGGAGTTCCTCAGTTTCCTGACAGATTTTAATCTCCTCTTCACATGCCTTGAGGACTTCATATTGGCCTTAGAACTGTTTATCTTGACGATCACAGTTTGATTATCACGGTTCATCAGGATAGGGGGTATTGGTTTTTCAACCATAGGTAAGTCCATCAATAGCTCACGAAGCCACTCTACTTCAACAGTGGCAGTGTCTAATGCTGTGAGTTCTTCTTCCATAGTTTACCTCGTTAAGATGGTCTGCTTGCAAGACTTCCAGGAAACAGCGCAACCACCAAGTGTAAAAACATAACCACTTGTGGCCTTAATCTAATCAGCATCAGATATCTAGTTCGAGTCACTATAACCCTCCAGTACCCTTGGATACCCGGTGTAGTGAATCCCATAGCTCGCAGTGCCCTTCAAGTAGCGCATAACTCTCTCAAGCGCACGCCAATGATCATCTCCTGGTTTTGACACAAACCGACTCAGCTTGCTCATAGCAAAGGAGATGTCAGGCCTCGTGGCACTCGCCAAATACATAAGCGAGCCAATAATCTGAGAATACCTCAGTTGATCTCTAGCAATCCGTCGATTCTTTCAAGCAACACACTAGCATCATATGGAGTTGGAGAAGGCGTGCGATCGCTATACCCAAAACGACTCAAGACCTTTTCCACATAGTGAGGCCAAGCGGTGTGATCCCACCATTCTCATCTCTCAACAGCTTGATGTTTAAGATAACATCAGCTACTCCTAGATCCTTCATCTCAAAACAGCGAGATAAGAAATCCTTAACCTCCTTGATTAAATCAAGTTTGGTTCCAAAGATCAATATGTCATCGACATACGCACAAAGAATAACTCCTTCGCCCCACCATAGCGATAGTACACGCACTTGTCACCATCCTTTACTACAAAGCCGCAGCAGTTAATGTTCTTTCAAACTTCTCATGCCACTCCTTAGGAGCTTGCTTAAGGCCATATAAAGACTTTAACAACTTGCACACCTTTCCTTCCCGACCGGTACTACAAAACCATCTGGCTGATCCATGTAAATTTCCTCCTTCAACTCTCCATTGAGGAAATCCGTCTTAACGTCCATTTGATGAACGAGAAGACCATGTGAGGCAGCCATGATAGTAGCACCAATTGTGGTCAGTCTAGCCACGGGTGAGTAAGTATCAAAGAAGTCTTCACCTTCTTTCAGGTATAACCCTTAGCCACAAGCCGTGCCTTGTACTTTTCAATCGTACCATCAGGTCTAAGCTTCTTCTTGAACACCCACTTACATCCTACAGGTTTACACCCATAAGGACGGTCAAGTGATCTCCCGTGTTCCGTTAGCTAAGATGGAATCCATCTCACTACTGAACAGCTTCCTTCCAAAGAGTCGGCATCGGAGATGCATAGGCTTCAAATAGTCCTGGTGTGTCATCCACAAGGTACACAATGAAATCATCACCAAAGGACTTTGCAGTCCTCTGTCTCTTACTCCTTATAGGAGTTTCATTGTCACCCTCAACTGGATTCTCAACGTGTTCCATCGCAATGGTGGGTTCAGGAATTACAGTGAGTTCCTCACTAGATGGAATAGGTATCTCCTGATTTGATGAACTTGACATATCCTTCATAGGAAATATGTCCTCAAAGAAAGTTGCATCATTAGACTCCATAATCGCACCAACATGCATGTCGGATACCTCAGATTTTATTATCAAAATCTATAGCCAATGCTATGAAAAGCATAGCCCGTAAGAACACAATCCACGGTTTTTGGTCCAAGCTTGCGCTTCTTGGGAATTGGTATATTAACTTTTGCCAAACAACCCCAAGAACATAGGTAAGAGAGTTTCAACCTTTTCCTTTCCCATTCCTCAAATGGAGTCATGGTCTTATGCTTTGCGGGAACTCGGTTTAGGACATGACACGCGGTCATTAGCGCCTCCCCCCACCATTCCTTGGAAAGACCTGATGTGTCTAACATGGCGTTAACCAAATCAGTTCGAGTTCGGTTCTTTCTTTCGGCCACCCCATTAGACTGAGGTGAGTAGGGAGGCGTCCTCTCATGGATTATACCATGTTCCGCACAAAACAGATCAAATTCATTGGAAAAATACTCTCCACCACGATCGGACCTAAGCTGTTTAATTTTTCGATCAAGTTGGTTCTCTGCCTCAGCTTTATAGTTTTTGAAGAAAGTTAAAGCCTCATCTTTTGATTTCAGAAGATACACATAACAATATCTAGTGGAGTCATCAATCAACGTCATGAAATATCTCTTTCCACCTTTTGTCAACACGCCATTCATCTCACAAAGATCAGAATGTATAAGCTCTAGTGGTGCCAAGTCTCTTGCCTCTGCAGTCTTATGGGACTTGCGAGGTTGCTTAGCTTGCACACATACTTGGCACTTAGAGCGTTTGACAGCAGAGATTTTCGGAATTAAATTCAGATTGGCTAGCCGCGTCATGCAACCAAAGTTAATGTGACAAAGTCGTGAATGCCAAATATCGACTCATTGTTGTGGCAAACATTATTAATAACTTTAGTGCAAATATCGACAAAGATAGGCGGAACAAGCCTCCGCACTCATAGCCTTTTCCAACAAATTGTCCACACTTGGAAATTACAACTTTATTGGACTCAAAAACCAACTTAAAACCATCTCGACATAAACGGGAACCGCTAACAAGATTTTTATTGATGGACGGCACATGATGAACGTTCTTGAGACGCACGGTCTTCCCTGAAGTAAACTTCAGATCGACCGTACCAACACCTCGAACGATGGCATGTGACCCGTTCCCCATCAGCACGGGAGAAGTCCTGTGGCCTGGTAAGAAGAAAACATGGAGCGTCAAGACAAACATGTACATTGGCACCGTGTCAATTAACCAATCAGGGATTGAAATCTGAAAGGATGGTAGGAAAATACGTACCTGATTCCTTCATATCAGTATCACCGATGACAACATTAGCGGACTTGCCGCTCTTCTCATGTTCGCGCTCCTCAAATCGGTTAGGACACTTCGGAGCCCAGTGATTAGGATCACCGCAGACATGGCAAAGTCCCTTCCCCTTCTTATGAGAATTCTTGTTGAAGTTGGTAGTATATGATGGCTTGTTCTTTGTATCAAACTTGCCTTTGCCCTGAGTTTTGTTCTTGTTGTTTTTGAACTTGTTGGGCTGGAAGTTCTTCTTCTGTACCATGTGGGCACTAGAAGCTCCCTCGGCAACTCGAGCACGTGTGTCTTTTGCTTCGCCTTCTCTTCAACATCAAGAGTACCAATGAGATCCGTAACGGAAAACTCCTGTCTCTTGTGTTTCAGGAAGTAGCAAAATTGTTCCACGAAGGTGGAAGCTTGGCAATAATGCCTCCGCAACAAATTTGTCCGCAACACACACTTGAAGTGCTCAAGTTCTTTATGAAGCGATCAGATCTCATGAGCCTGCTGTACAACAGAGCGCTCATCAGCCATCTTGTAGTCATAGAATTGCTCCATGACATACAACTCGCTACGGCGTCCGAGGCACCAAACTTGGCCTCGAAAGCAGCCCACATGTCCTTGCCGTTGTCAAACGACATATACGAATCCACAATGGAATCATCAAGAACACCCGTAAGAGCGCCTTTAAAGAGAGTATCGATCTTCTCAAAAGCTTCCAGCTGTGCTGGATTAAGATCGCCTCGGGCTTGCCCTTAATGGCGCCATAGCAGCCCATGGTCTGAAACCAGTAGACTGCTCTCGTCGCCACCTCTTATATTGCGCCCCTTAAAGGCAAAGCGGCTTCAGATCAAGAAGCAAAACCACTCGGAGTAAATTGCCTATAATCAGGTTTTTGGATTGTTGGAAATATGAGCAAATTACTACGAGATTTAATCCGAATAAATAGGAAATAGATCATGACAGCAATAGCAGAGATTAAATTAATCATGCGAACTAGCATAGCGATGAACAGATCACATCTAGGGCACATACTAGAAACATGAATTCTACCACGATCTCGAACAGGAAGGATAGAATCACATACGATGCAGCGGAGCAGCACCGCCGGGCGTTGACGTTGTCGCCCATGTCGCCGAGGATGAGGTTGCCGAGGTCGGGAAGAAGTCGTCGTCACAAGTCATTGTTGTCGGCGATCGCGCGAAAAGCGCGCCCCAAAACCTGATCGCCCCTCTCCCGTGACAGGATCACGAGAGGCGGGTTCCGAGGCCTGCTGTCCCTTCTCCCGGTGCACGCCGAAGGAGGGATGGAGAAGACTTGCTTGGCGGCGCAATGATCTGGAGCGCTGGTGAGAAACCATACTGGCGGCGGCTAGGGTAGACGTCTGCTGACTATATAGTGCGGTCGGGTAGGTCGTGGGAGTAAACCCCACGTCCGAGTCGTCACGATCCAACTCATTAATTTTTCCCGAGCAGCAAATATATAGACAACGTGCATAGCTCCGTCCTCGGTTCGGCTCAATCCATAACCCGGCGCTTGGCGGGCGAAAGCGAGGAGGAGGAGCGCGCGTGTAGGTCTCCTCTTCTCATGCTCATACAAGTGGTAGAAGAGCTCACCTTATAAAGAGGTGCAACTCTCTCTCAACTTATGAGGTGGGACTAAACTTTAGCCTCACTTACTCCACTCACATGTGTGCATGAATAGGCCAAGAGAATTTCAGAATTTTAGTTGGGCTTTGGGCCAAAGCCCACTAGCAAATTCCAACACATACGACGCCGACGCGATGCGAATGCCACATCAACCTAAGATCGATTCGATCTGGGCCAAGCCAAGCCTAATTAGCTTGGTAACCAGTGGCTGCTTGTTTATTGGATCTGTTTGACTGAATGATTCGTGTGATGAGCGGCGCCTTGGACATTGGCTTGTCACTAGACTTCTCCTGGGTTTTCTCTCCTTCGAACGAACAAAAATTGAAAACAAGGAGGAAATCAAGCGGGCCTCGACGGCAGATCACAGCAGTGACTCCGCAGAAGTTTAGGATGGCGAGACGGCAGGACACTTTGTTCTTCCCACTGGCAGTGGCAAGTGGCAATATAAGTAGACTAGTACTGTAGATATCAAACCTGACGAAAGAAAAATGGACGACAAATAAACGCCGGACTGACTACGACTTTGCCTGTTTAGTTCATGACTAAGTTTGCCACAACTTGTGGTGACAGACAGACGGGGTTGCTTGCTATTCGTTTCTTTCACCCTGCTCATGCTTTCCCTGTGATATTTGGGAGATATTTGGTGCGGGAATTATATAGTAGTACGTATGTAAAGGGGCCAACACGAGTCAGATCTGTAACTGAGGAGAATGATGGCCATTCCGCGCCGATCGAGTCCAGACAGTGCCCAAGGGCACCGGAGCACAACGCTCGGCTGTACTGCGTTTGTTTTCTCTTTATTTTTTACATAACAGTACGTGGCGAGTACGTTATTGTGTGTCGGCCGCGTGGCGGAGACAAGCCTAGGGCAGCTATGGCCATAGTCCATCCCCTGCAATTCCTTTCTACAAAGTATTTGAAATTTTGAGTGTTCAAGGGAATTGTTGATCAGTGTTCGAGGCTGCAACTGGCAAGTGGTGCTACAGAGTTGTCAAGCCCGACGCCAGCGGACTGACTAGCAACGACGACGAGTACACTGCTACAAGTACAGAAAAAATCAGCAAGTTGTGGTGACAGGCAGACATGATTGCTTGCCGGAGCACTGTGTTTCTTCCCCCTTCCCTCTCATGATTTCCCTATGGCAGTTGACCCAAGTGGGAGTAGCATGTAGAGAGGCCGGCACAAGGCACAGAGCTGTGGCGCCGGGGAGAAGGATGGCGCGCCGATCGCGTCCAGACAGCAAGGAAAGACATGGGAGCGGCGCACTCGGCTGTGCCGCGTTTGGTTTTTGAGTTTCAACTCCAAGCGGCAGCCGGCAGGCAAGAGCTTGACACAGCAGTATGCTTGGTGAGTACGCCAGCCCGTGTGCGCGCGCGGCGCGGCACAGCATGATGGCTCCGCTGCTCCGCCGTCCTCGGTCGTCGGCTCCTCCGCCCCATGCCGTTTGGCGGTTTGGGCCGCGGACGCAGTGTCCTCTCAGTTACCAGTGTGCGCGTGCTGCTGTGTCGCCGGTGGGGTGTTGCCGGGCCACCGCGTCGCCATGTCAGCTGCCTTACCTCTGCCCACGTCTCTCTCCTCTGAGATCGGCTGTGCACCGGAGATCTCCATTACTTAACCCAAATCAGCACCAACTAATCCCTCGCAGTTTCAGTAGCAGGCAGCCACGATATGGCATAATGAAGTGCCCGTGGATCGGACGAAATCACTGTTCTTACCTTGTGAGCAATCTTTGTTGTAAAATGAACTTAACATAAAAGTATTTCACGACCTGACCCTTTTAGCAACGCCATAGCCCACGGCGTTGCAGCCCAACATAGAAACGCCGAGCAAGCTCGCGTTTCTGCTCCACATGAAAACGCCGAGCTAGCTAGCGTTACAGCTCATGCCGAGCTGGCGTCGCTCGCTGACACGGCTCGTTGGAAACGCCAGTACGGTTAGCGTTTCTTGCTCGACTACAAACGCCAGGGGCCATGGCGTTTCCGGCCTTGATACGCTGCAAACAATGAGCCTTGTAGGCCAGAGTATAGGCTGGTGGACATGCATGCTTGCACGGGCTGCTAACAATGCGCTGCACTACAATCTACTTCTTGCAAGCTAGCTATAGGTTGGTGGACATGCATGCTTGCACGGGCTGCTAACAATGTGCTGCACCACAATTTAATTCTTTGCAGGCTAGGCTATAAACTCGTGGACATGCATGCTTGCATGGGCTGCTACTGTTTGGACTGGCAGAACTGCCATCGTATGCTTGCATGCAAAGCATCGAAAAAGATCATATCCACGAAAATGCCCAACGGCCTAGCGGCAAGCATGCATGTCAAGGCCAGAAACGCCATGGCCCCTGGCGTTTGTAGACAAGTTAAAAACGCCAACGGTCTTGGCGTTTCATGCGCCTGGACAGCAACGCGAGCTACCTCGGCGTTTTCATGTTGAGCAGAAGCGCGAGCTTGCTCGACGTTTCCATGTAGAGCAGAAACGCCACGGTCTCTGGCGTTGCTAAAAGATCAGATCGTAAAATACTTTCATTCAGAGTTCATTTTGTGCCATAGATTTCTGACAAGGTTAGAATAGTGATTTTGGCCCCGTGGATCTCGGTGCATCTGCGTGCTCCTCCGGAACAAATGCAGAATGCGTCCATGCAGGCGGGCGCTCTCTAGCTGCTGCATACGCCATCGGATTCTTTTCTGTCGCCGTGCAGTACAACCCTAAAGTTATGCTATCGCATCATTCACGCCAACGCTAAACTAGCAAAGTACTCCCTCCGTTTAAAATTACTCGTTCAAGAAATAAATGTATTTAGATGTATTTTTGTTTTAGATATATCCATTTTTATCTATTTTTGTGATAAGTAATTCCGAACGGAGAAAGTTGTAACGTATAATTGTGTCAGGTTTGGGCCATCGATCAGAGATCGCGTGGCTAAAAACAATTGTATCTCTGGCAAGCCTACTTGCTGTCATCCACGTCAGGTTTGAGCTTGCACACGTCACGTCCATGGTTAGGCTCTGGCTAGCCTACTTGCTGTCATCCACGAAAGAACTTAATTTACGTGGATCGAATAATGCTAATTTTCTCACCACGAGGGAAGCTTCCTTACATTCATCACCGTGCACCTACGTCGGGAAATCGATCACATATATAATTATTAAAATTAAAATTTAAGACTATATCTGGACGGCATACGCATACGAGTGGTGGTTAGTCGCACAAGAAACGGCGAGTCAATTTTTCTTGTGTTAATTAAGGGCGCAGGAGCCTGGAGTGAATGATTAACTGGTCCCTGTGTGTGCCTGTCAGCACCAGGGGATTTTATTTGGGGATCGATCGCGTATATGCTCTCCAAAAACAATGATCTCCTGCTGATATTTTTGTCAATCAATAAATGACATACATAGAGAGGCAGGTACAGAAGTTCAGTGGGCGATGGAGCAAGATGCATAAAAGCTACTCCCCACGTCACATAATATAAGAACGTTTTTAGCACTGATTGTTTTTTGGACCGCAAAAGTAGTTGAGTGCACTTGTTGTGTGGAGTGACCGAGCCATCTACCATTGGAGTACAGGAACATACGCCTACGCGCATCCTCCCGTCTGCTCAATTCTCTCCCTCAGATCTATAATAAATGTCACAATTTTAAACTAGGATTGAGTATAGATTACCGGTCACCGTGCATGCAGCCTTCTCTGGATCCTTTACCACATCCTCAAACACAACATCATCTAGATCATGAAAGAGAGAAGCCAAACCCTAACAAGAGGTGTGGCATACGACATGAAGGCCCATCACCATCCGGGCAACGGCCGCCGTGTGGCCCAAAACGGCATGGGAGCCAGCCGACCGAGCAGGCAACGCGGTGAAGCAATGCCGTGTCGCGCGGCTACTCGCCACCTACTGTCGTGTTGCCTACTTTGCTGCCACTTGCAGACAATGAAAACCATGCGCGGTACAGCCAGTGGCAGACCCAGGATTGTCGGATACCCCAAGCGAGAAACTAAGAGCTAAAAACTACCCAAAAAGACTCTAGTTTCATGGCATACAAAAGTCAATCAGTGTTGCATAACTAATAAGAAAACAAACATAATATTTAATGAAAGCATTTGTTTTATGATGGGTCAACTAATAAAGCAAGACAAATCAAAAGACAATATATACCATATATATAGATGATACAAAGATTGATACCAAACATACCATCCAAAGTTACCTTCGATGAATTGCTCTCTTGTCAGTAACATGCTGAACTGCCATGAATCTCTCAATCACCTCCCCTCGTTTGCCAAGATACCTACATAAGACAAATGAACATGATTAATATATAAAAACTATGGTGGTACATAAGACAAATGAGCAAGATACCTACGTACAATATGAGCAAAGGTACTAACCTCAAACACGTAGCCATTTGCTCCTTCGTAGAAGCATCTCTCGACTCATCAACAAGTAGAGCAAATTTACAATCGCCAATCTCATCAATAATGACCTTGGTGGTCTCTTGTGCACAAGCCTTGCATAAATCCAATTGTGTCTTATGTGAAGCCAGTTTATGGTTATCTCCTGCATCCCCAAATAATTCTTCCACCTTTGGGTCTTTCCTTAGGGATGGCAATGGGTAGGGTATGGGTGGGTACAACCTCTTTCTGCCTAAACCCATACCCATAGAAACTTTCTATACCCACCCATTTCAATACACATGGGCACAAATTCACATCCATGCCCATACCCATCGGCTATCCTATACCCAATGGGTATCCAATGGGTACAACATATAGCATTGATATTTTAAAAAAGTAGAGAAATGCGTGTAAAATTCAAGTGAGGATGGATGATCTGTCTAGTACCGACGTGACGTCCTCCGATGGGTGGCCAGCAAGGGAGTACAATAAACGGTTGGCGGGAACCCAACACAGCGGGAGGCGGCAGTGGGAACTGGGGTTCATTGGTTCGAGAGTTGGACAATAATGCGTTGATGATGAGTCAAGATTTCATCGTTTCAAGGAGTTACATAGGACATAGGAGGAGCGCGAGCTAGTTGTTGCGAGCCTATGAGCTATGGTTGGTTCAGGAATTAGGGATTGAGAGTTGGACCATAGGAGTTGGATGCTGACCCCACATGTTATAGAAGTTATTTTCATTTTTTACTTTTTCTGAGTATCCATTGGGTTATCCATGGACGCAATCTCAATTTGCTCCAGATTCGTGCCATCGATGAGAGATCCCGTGGCTAAAAACAACTGCATCTCAGTTGTGTTGAGCACATCACATCACATCCATGGTTAGGCTATAACTACCCTATACTAGCTGTCATCCACGAAAGAACTTAATTTACGTGGATCGAATAATGCTAGTCTTCTCACCACGAGAGAAGATTCCTTACATTTCATCATCCAGAAATCGATCACATATATAATCACTAAAAGTTTATTAAGACTTTAGCCGCAGAAGAAACAGAGAGTCAAATTTGAGCAGGAGCAACCGAGAGTCAAAATGGAGCTCTCTGTTCTTCATAAAGTACGCCTGATTAATCAGCAACTTTTCGGCGATGCTGCACGCTGAATTGTTTATGGATTATTACGCCGCTGCATGCGCGTGCTCTAGTCTAGTTTAGTCCTGGCTTAATTAGGGAGTAACTTTCGAGTTGACAAAGTCACGGTTAAGTGGTTGGTCAGAGGTCAAAACCGATGGGAACACAGAAGGGAGTAAATAGCATAAAACTACTGGTTTACATGCTAGGGTTTCAAAAAATTATCATTTTTTAATTTTTCTCAGATAACTATTAGATGGGTGGTCGGCTATTTCAAAAAACCTAAATCCCTGAGTCTTTATCAGTTGATCGCGATTATGACAATTGAGGCTCACATATAAGATAACCGTCTGTTTGACCGTTTACTTTGACCGTTAACTTACATGTGGATCCCACACGTAAGTTTTGTAAAAAAGCAATCGGGTCCCTATAAGTTTTCTGAAAAAGCAATTAGGTTCCTGTGAGTTTTCTGAAAAAGCAATCGGGTCCCCGAGGCAAGGCAACGCTGCGTCCTACGGCCGGCCGTGCCTCGCCTGTGGCCGCCGCCCCGCCGTGCCTCGCCTGCGGCCGCCACCCCGACATGCCTCGCCCGTGGCCACCGCCTCGCCTGCGCCACCTCCACGCCGTGCCCTGCCCGCGACCGCAGCCATCATGTGACTCGCCTGCGGCCGACGCCATCCCCTGTCGCGAGCTTCTCAAGCTCGACGTGGACGACCTCTTCGCCACCGTCGCCGTGGACTGCTGGAGTGCGCCCTTCCCGTCGCCGCGGACGAGGCCGGCCTCGTCGCCACCAGGAGCTGGGGAACAGAGGGAATGTCGTCCCCGGCTTGGGAGGGGAAGGGGGTCGCCGGCCTGGGAGGGGAAGGGGGTCGCCGGCCTGGAAGGGAAGGCGGTCGCCGGAGGGGAAGGGGGTCCGGCACAGGAAGCACAGAGGAGGGAAGAGAAGAGATAGAGAAGAAGAAGAAAGAGAAGAGGGAGAGGAAACTTACATGTGGGCCCCACATGTAAGTTTAACGGTCAAACTCATGTCAAACTAACGGTTTGTTTAGGTGCGGGCCCAACCTGTCATAATCGTGATCAACTGATAAAAGAGTCGACGATTTGGGTTTTTTGAAACAGCGGACCACGCGACTGGTAGGTTTCCGAAAAAATTAAAAAGTGTCAGTTTTTTAGAACCCTAACCTGTAAACCAATAGTTTTACCCTAACTTGTAAACCAGTAGTTTTACCCTAGCCTGTAAAACAAAAAAACCTCTTATGCACAAATTTTGACCATATATTAAACTAACAAAATGTTCAGCATCTCACTAAACATTATAATTTTGAAAACTATGTTCAAATACGAATCCAATGAGATAGTTTTTTTGATATGCACTAACATTTTTTTAGTTAAATCTTTAGTCAAAATTTGGCACAAATTACAAAGGGCACCTATAAACCAAGACGGAGGTAGTACAGTACTACCACTCTACTTGTATTGCCACTTGCCACTGCAAAGTCTCCTGCCATCCGTCCATTCTAATTTCTAAACTAGTGCAAAGTCACTGCTTTGCTCTGCCGCCGAGGCTTGATTTCCTCCTCGTTTTCAGATTTTGTTCATTCGGAGGAGAGAAAACCCAGGAGAAGTTAAGTGAGGGCATCCATAGTACTCCCTTGGTAAATAAATATAAGAATGTTTAGATCACTAATCTAGTTGTATAAACACACTTATATATCCCGCAAAAATACACACACAATATATATATATATATATATATATATATATATATATATATATATATATATATATATATATATATATAGACGGAGTATTTCACTGCCTCTAAGCGTTGCTCATCGCACGAACCATTTAGTCAAACCGATCCAATGAGCAAACAGCCTTTGGTTAGAGCATCTACAGCCGCGATGGCAAATCCAGCTCCTCAAACTTTCTGTTGGAAATATGCCCTAGAGGCAATAATAAAAGGATTATTATTATATTTCCTTGTTCGTGGTAATTGTCTTTTATTCATGCTATAATTGTATTATCCGGAAATCCTAATACACGTGTGAATACATAGACCACAATATGTCCCTAGTGAGCCTCTAGTTGACTAGCTCGTTGATCAATAGATAGTCATGGTTTCCTGACTATGGACATTGGATGTCATTGATAACGGGATCACATCATTAGGAGAATGATGTGATGGACAAGACCCAATCCTAAACATAGCACAAGATCGTGTAGTTCGTTTTGCTAGAGCTTTTCCAATGTCAAGTATCTCTTCCTTAGACTATGAGATCGTGTAACTCCCGGATACCGTAGGAGTGCTTTGGGTGTACCAAACGTCACAACGTAACTGGGTGACTATAAAGGTGCACTACAGGTATCTCCGGAAGTATCTGTTGGGTTGACACGGATCGAGACTGGGATTTATCACTCCGTATTTCGGAGAGGTATCACTGGGCCCACTCGGTAGTGCATCATCATAATGAGCTCAAAGTGACCAAGTGTCTGGTCACGGGATCATGCATTACGGTACGAGTAAAGTGACTTGCCGGTAACGAGATTGAACGAGGTATTGGGATACCAATGATCGAATCTCGGGCAAGTAACATACCGTCTGACAAAGGGAATAGTATACGGGGTTGCTTGAATCCTCGACATTGTGGTTCATCCGATGAGATCATCGAGGAGCATGTGGGAGCCAACATGGGTATCCAGATCCCGTTGTTGGTTATTGAACGGAGAGCCGTCTCGGTCATGTCTACGTGTCTCCCGAACCCGTAGGGTCTACATACTTAAGGTTCGGTGACGCTAGGGTTGTATGAATATGAGTATGCAGCAAACCGAATGTTGTCCGGAGTCCCGGTGAGATCCTGGACGTCACGAGGAGTTCCGGAATGGTCCGGAGGTAAATAATTATATATAGGAAGTGCTATTTCGGCCATTGGGAGAATTTCGGGGGTTACCGGTATTGTACCGGGACCACCGGAAGGGTCCCGGGGGTCCACCGGGTGGGGCCACCTATCCCGTAGGGCCCCGTGGGCTGAAGTGGGAGGGAACCAGCCCCTGGTGGGCTGGTGCGCCCCCCACTAGGGCCCCCCTGCGCCTAGGGTTGGAAACCCTAGGGTGGGGGCGCCCCACTTGCCTTGGAGGGGCAAGTCTCCCCCCTTGGCCGCCGCCCCCCTGGGAGATTGGATCTCCCGGGCGGCGCCTGGGGCCTATATAAGGAGGGGAGGAGGAAGCCGTACCGCATCTTGGCGCCTCCCTCTCCCCTGCTACACCTCTCCTCTCGCAGGCTCGGCGAAGCCTCGCTGCGGTGATCGCCGATCCACCACCACGCCGTCGGTCTTTGGATCTTCATCAACCTCTCCTTCCCCTTGCTGGATCAAGACGGAGGAGACGCCACGCTGACCGTCACGTGTGTTGAACGCGAGGTGCCGTCCGTTCGGCGCTAGGATCTCCGGTGATTTGGATCACGACGAGAACGACTCCCTCAACCCCGTTCTCTTGAACGCTTTCGCACGCGATCTACAAGTGGTATGTAGATGCATCTCTCACTCGTTGCTAGATGAACTCATAGATGGATCTTGGTGAACGTAGGAATTTTTTTATTTTATGCAACGTTCCCCAACACTTTCGTGGCGTGTCCATGGACACTAACCAGTCATGTCTCAAATAATACAATCCACATCCGGACACGTCAATTATCATATCTTAAATCCATACAAACTCATACAACTACGTCAATCAATTGCATATATCTTTCGGCTACTCCATCACAACTAACATATGCCATCAAACAACCAAAATTTGGTATGTTTGGCTATGGTGGAGATCATTCACGCGGACCACGGCTGCCCTTACCCATCCCGGCGCCCTTGTCGTCCTTCTTGCGGAAGTACTGGTCGAAGACGTGGTAGGGAACGAACCGGATCTTCACGTCGCCGGAGCTATCCTCGCGCGTCGCTATCCTCCTTCGCTACCGTTTCTTCACAATGCGGGCGCGGATGTCTTCCTCCTCTGCGGCCGACCGCGCCGTCGCATCAGCCGCCTTCGCCACTGCAATTTCCCCCGTGATACGGGCCTTGGCGGCCCATATCCTCTCCTTCCCACGGTGGGCTGCCCGTTCCCGACGGGACTCATAGTCTGCCTGACTGGTGATGGAGAATGAGAAATTTTCCAGCTACTGGGACCGCGATGATCCAGCCCCAGAGGACCCGAGCGCCTGTTGAGCCGATGCTATGGAGTCACGCCGGACAGATCCATCCGTCGGCCGGGCGTTATTCTCCCGGGAGCGGCGGAGTGCAATGCGCACTGCCATTGCCTCCTCCAACTTGCAAGGGATGACACCCCAGTCGACTATTCGGACTGGTCGGAGTTAGATCCGCTGCCCGCCATGCCGGAGAAGGCCGGGAATCGCCAGAGGTATGGTGAGCTCGAGTGATGAAGGGAGTGGAGGGAAGAGGAGCGTGAAGTGGCTAGAGTTGGATCCGGCGAGCGGATGAAGACGAATATATGTGCGGTCGTGTGGGCCAACGTGGGCTAGGTCCGACATGACGGACGCGCCTGAACGCCCCATATCCGTCCTATATTTAGGCTGGATATGAGGGATGTCAGTCAGCCGGACGTTTGAGACGGGTTTGAGATATCTGGCTATAGATTCTCTTACCAAGCTAATTAAGTACACATAGGGGCGGCTTGGCTTATCGATCTCAGGTTAATTCTAGCTTCACATGATTTTCACTACATTTTGATTTTCTTTTACTTAATCGCAAACACACGATGAAACATTCTGTGCCAGATATTTCCCCGGCTCAACTGCAGCCAGATATTTCCCCGGCTCAACTGCACAGTGTGTCAGTGTCGGTCCCGAACAGGAATGTACTACTGCATCACTTTGTTACTTCCCTTTGTTACTACTACCTCCGTCCCGTCATTCGCGTAGTTCTAGGTCGATAATTTAACTATCTAACTATGTATTATATGTGACAAAAAATATATATTTAAAAAATACATCCGTGTGGAAATCTAGTGGTATACTTTTTATGACATATAACACATATTTAATTCCTTAAATCGATGACCTAGAACTACGCGAATGACTTATACACCCGGACGGAGGGAGTACTGAACTAAACAATTATTCTCCATGCGGCACGACAACGGTTTAAGCGCGAAGAAGAAAAACCAGGCAAATCCATAGTTCATCACATGAAGCCAAGCTAATTACTCCAGCACATGAACCACTCAGGTCAAACGGATCCAATAAACACCAGCTAATTAATCTAAGTACAGTTCATGCATGCGGCTTGGCCCACTCACTGGAGCTGTACTTGATTGCGACACTCGAGCACGTACTACCGTCCAACGGCATCTCAATCGGTTTGACTTCGCCATCACAGGCCGATGACGTTCCTGGAGGTGGTGACACCGCCGTCAACGACGAGGTTGTGCCCGGAGATGTACCTCGACTCGTCGCTGGCCAGGAACAGCGCCGCCTCCGCGATGTCCCCGGCTCTCAGCGTCGGGCCCTTGAGCGTCGCCATGCCTCGCACCATCGCCTCCGCCTTCTCCACCTCCTCCGCGCTCACCGGCGCCGGCGCGCCCCCTTCTTCGTCCTCGCCATGGCGCCACGCGTTCACCAGCATTGGCGTGGCCACGCCGAAGGGGGACACGCAGTTCACGCGGATGCCGTGCTCCCCGAGCTCGCAGGCCGCGTTCTTGGTCAGACCCACCAGGGCATGCTTCGATGCCGTGTACGCGTGCGGGCCCATCCCGCCCAGCACGCCGGCCGCGCTCGCCACCGACACGATGCTCCCGCCACCTCGCCGTTGCAGCATGGCCCGCGCCGCGTGCTTCATGCCGAGGGCCGCGCCCAGCGTGTTCACGCGCAGCACGCGGTCGAACTCGGCGGCGTCCAGGGACGCGATGCCGCCGCTCTTGGCGCCGTTGCTCGCTGGAGGCGCCTGCCGGCCCAGCACGCCGGCGTTGTTGCAGAGGATGTCCAGACGCCCGTGCCGCGCCACACAGAACCCGACGGCGCGCTCCACGTCGGCCTCCACCGAGACGTCGCAGTGCACGTAGCTGCAGCAGGCCCCGCCCAGCGCGGTCGCCAGCGCCTCGCCCGCCGCGTCGTCGATGTCGGCGATCACCACGCGCGCGCCGTGCCTGACGAACGCGCCCACGATCGCCTCCCCGATCCCGCGCGCTCCGCCGGTGACGATGGCCACCTTCCCCTCCAGCCTCCTGTGCTGCTGCTGCTGCACCTGCAAGGCGACGGCATTGTTGGTGGTGGCGCCGAGAGCGACTGTGCCGGCTTGGGGGGCCTTCTCGGAGGGCATGAAGTCCAGGGCTGTCATGGCTGCTAACAAGGGCGGTGCGGTGATGATGTGTGGGACTTTCAGTTGCAGCTATGGATGGATGGACGGGAGTGGGACGAGATCGAGCCGCACGGACGTCGTTTTATAGGGGCCAGAGCGGCGGATCGGAGGGTGGGAGCCACGCGGACGCCGGTGGGGATGGCATTTGGCACAGTCTTCGTCCTCAAGGGCCGCGTGTGCACGCACACGTAGCGGCTGTGTCAATCCGTGTTAATTTGGTGGTACTAATTCATTGTCGTTTGACCCTCATCTTCTCACCTACGTTCATGTCGACGGCGAGAGCGATGTATGCGTGTCAGACCGACGTCACCGCTGGCTGTAAATATTATACAGTATAATAGCATCTCCAACGGCCACCCAATGCGCGATGCTCAAAAAACGGATTTACAGCGCGCAAATAGTTTTTTAAGCACTAAAAGGCGTTTGCTCTAACAAGCACTGCAAAATATGTTGCCCACGCGAATCCAGCGATCTTAATCAAGCGGTTCCATTTGCATAGCAGTTTCAGCCATAAAGACGCGCCGGACCTTCTAAATATCTTTGCAGCGATGCGTTTTTAATGCGCACGCTGCATTTGTTATAGCGCGCGTTTTTTGTGCGGCTGCTGAAGACTCTAAATCGGATCCGTGCGTGCAAAAATCACCTTTTCTCCAAGTCATGGTTAAATGATGCTCTAACATATCCCGGGCTGGTCAAATGATGCCAGCCTGTGGCCGTTCACACTGTGTTGTGATGCATTTTCTTTGTAAGTGTGTTGGATCATCAGGTCAAGAATCACCCTCCAAGTCATGGTTAACTACCGAGTAAAGTACAGAGTAATCATCGTTTACCGAGCTGTCTCTTCTAATTATAGTCAGCTTAGTTAGTCTTGAACTGCACACTGGACCCTTGCAAGTTGCAAGACGCTCGAGCGTCTTTCCGTGGCTGACAGCTGAGAGTCTCATGTGAGCAGTTTGGATACCACTTTAACATGAGATATACTTCAACTGTTCTTAAAAATAAGTCTTTGTGGAGATTTTACTATGAACCACATACGAATGTATATAGATGCATTTTAGAGTGTAGATTCACTCATTTTGCTCCGTATATAGTTCATAGTGAAATCTTTACAAAAAATTATATTTAGGAACGAAGGGAGTAATACTTATTAGATCTTGTTGGTAAAAATTTAGTTTGCATCTAGTGATGGATTGGACGGAGAGGAAGTGAGCGTATACTCTCTCTCTCTCACTATAGCTGCAACCAGTTGACTGCAATAAGAAACTAGAGGCGTGCAGCACGACCTGTTTCTTTTTATCATTTGGCGTCCGTAGTTTGAGCTAATCATGCCCACATATATTTGAGCGCTCATGAGCGCATTGATTGGTATCAGTTTTATCACAATGCTAGTACTGCATTATGCTATGCTAGCTGCACTCTTTCTACTTGCCGAAGTGTTGTACATTTCCATCTGCCAGGTAAAAAAAAAGAAAAAGTATATTTTTCGTCCCGAACTCTTTTGAAAGTATAGAGATGGTTTCTTAACTTCAAAACCGGCAAACCTTGGTCCCTCAACTTCTTAAACCGGATTAGTTTAGTCCCTTAACTCCACAAAAATGGTTTTCATGTTGACTTGGCATGGTTTTGACCAGTTATCGCCCACGTGGCAATCTTCTTGTTCCTTCCCATTTTAACTCAATGGAAATTTCATCGAGCAGTTAGTGTGCACAAAGCAGCAAGAAATGGATGCAAGCATGCAACTTGTGTGGCTTGTGGCGAGCCCGCACATGGGCCGCAGCAAGACGAGGCTCGCGGGACCAGCGAGGTCGAGGTGGGACTGTGCTCATGGCTGGCCAGCCCAGGGACATAGGGCGGCCTGGCCTCGCATAGGCGAAAGCAGTGAAAGAAGCCAGCAACTAACGGCAAGGGACGTGCACGGGCAGCGAGAGCGGTTGAGGTTCAGGCGGCTGCGACGCACAGCACACTTCATGTCCTCGACGCCATGTTCGTACAGTCGAGCTCCCACTCCGCCAACGGCCGCTCGTGCTCCCTGCTCGACCCCCGCGCTAGCGTCGCTGTGGTCTCGACAAGCTCGCGCCCCCGTAACGTTGTCACGGTGCCCTGCAATAGCCGCCTCTCCGCCTTCTTATCTCCTTCGTGGTGCTGCTACACGTCGCCGTCCTCGCCATGTGCTAATGTGCCCTCTCCACGAGCCGCTGCGTCGCGGAGGCATAACTGCAAGGTGTCCTTGTCCCTCTCGTCGTTCTCATGCTCGGGACACGACCCACCCAACTCGACTTGTCGTCGTCCTCGTGCTCGGCACCATTAGCATGCATGACTCATGTTTGTTGAGCATGCCCTCGCCGTGCCGCAGTTCCCCGGACGCATGCACCCTCTGCATGGTGTGCCGCCACGAGCTACACAAGCTCCACGTCCTTCTCCTGTTTCTCCGTGTGTGCAAACTGCTCTACGTAAATGCCCCAGTTAAATAGAAATAGGAAGGAAGAAGAAGATTGCCACATGGGCAACGGCTGGTCAAAATCATGCCAAGTCAGCATGCAAACTATTTTTGTTGAGTCAAGGGACTAAACCAGTCCGGTTTGAGAAGTTGAGTGACTAACATTTGCTGGTTTTGAAGTTGAGGGACTGTTTCTATGTTTTTGAGAGAGTTTAGGGATGAAAAACATACTTTTCCCAAAAAAAAAACAAGCTAGTCACGTCTCAGATGTAGCTGTCCTGATGTGCAAGGGCAATATCGTTTCCAAGGCAACCGTGTACGGAACTCACGATGGTCGTTAATCCATCATCATCTCCACCAAATCACGCAAGATCAATCACCTCCGACTCGACGGAAGTTATACACCGAATCCTTTTGAAATTTTATTACTGTCAGTTAATTTGTCACGTCTGCGTATCTGACGATCAGCAAGATTTTTCTCGTTAGACATGAACGAACGGGAGCACTTGCAGCATAAGCTATGTGGTCTATCAATTGTTGCATCGCAACCCTTGACAGTTCTTGAACCAGTTAGTGGCACTGGGCGTTCCCAGAGTTCACCACGGCTCTAATTGCATCGCAACCCTTGACAATTCTTGCCATCTATTATTTCTGACAGTACTTGCTGTCGATTTGAATAGCTAGGCTAACAGCTAACCTAATTAACCAGTCGTTTCCCGCGCAAAAATAAAATAAAAAATTTAACCACTTGCTTGCTTGCTACTGTGGTGATTGAAATTGATGGCGATGGTCCGCGAGTCAGAAAGCAACAGGGTCGAAGAGATTGACGGCCCCTCCCATGCATGTCATGTGATGGGCCACGTTACATATCGGCCGGATGCGATTGTCAATTCTGCCGGAGGTCAATGATATCATCACATCAACTTTTCGCGAACAGTAGTACTGATAAACAGTTGAATCCCGTGTTGTACTTGTTTGGGCTGCTGCGGTTTGCCGCTTTTTTCTTCAAAAGGAGAGAGGGGAATTCCCACTTTTGTTCAATTTCAGACATATGATATCGGACTTGCTGATAACTTTGTGATTATTTTTTCAGATTTGCATGCATGCTTGTACTCCCTCCGTTCCTAAATAATTGTCTTTCTAAAGATTTCAACAAGTAACTACATACGGAACAAAATGAGTGAATCTACACTCTAAAACATGTCTACATACATCCGTATGTTGTAATCCATTTGAGATGGCTAAAAAGACAATTATTTGGGAACGGAGGGAGTAGTACCCTTTGCATGCCGTGTTGATTTTTACCCTCAGTTAAGTGCGGTGATGTTTCTGCGTAGTATCTGCAAAAGGTACGTGAAAGTAATACTAACGGGTGGAGTAATTAGTACTCCCTCCGTAAAAAAATATAAGAGGGTTTTTCTAGCTGATGCAATCCACAAAACATTTTCAACTGCTTGCCGGTTTTTCAGCTCATCCATGCTTATGAAGGTGAGGGAATGGAAAGAATGGGATATATGCATGAAAGATATAGACATGCCTATTAAGCATTTTTCTTTTGCAAATGTCAGGTATTTGCTTATTTTAGTTGTATCAGGTCAATATAACATTTGAAATAAAATGCCCATCATCGAAGGGAAAAATAAAAACATGCCACGAAGATGTATCGCCTAAGTGAAGAAATAATTCAAACCTGGATATTGCGTTGTGACTGGCCGTACATGGTTGTAATGATTGACACAATTTTGTAGAATTTGAAAGATTTAATTAAATTTGAATGAATTTGACACATAAGGTATGCCCACGACAGATACATGTTGGGTTGTCAACCTCCCAGCTGCCACGTCGTCCTGACAAGTTGGTCCAACTTGTTTGTTTGGAGAAAATAACAAATGGGGTGAATTCTGCTATAAGTTTTATCGACTCAATTGTCACGTCAAGGCGATACAAAGGAGCAATTGTCGCAAGATTTTTCTGAAAACTGTAACAATCTAACCCTATTAGAGCATCTCCATATATGTAAACATACCTAACTTTTGGATCTCTGAGGCAAAAAATGCTGCTCCAACAGATGGTCGATATGTAAAAATATTTATATCACCGCCTCCCGGAGATGTAAAACTGAAAACTTCGTGATGCAAATTTACATCACGAGATACATCTAATGAAAAACCGCGGCCGCCCGCAAAATGACCAACCGCCAGTTCATTACCCTTCCCGCTCGCGACAGCCCGCCCCAAATCGCCGCTGCCGCCACCGCCCGCCATAACGCATGCCGCCGCCACCGCCCTCGCCGGACCATACCGAGACGCCGCCGCCCGCTGGCACCGCGACTCCCGCCGCCGCCCGCCGCCAAGCACGCGCGCCGCTGCACCGCTCCGTTCGTCTACGCCCCGCACCGCATGCTGCCACCCGCTCCCCGCTCGCTCCGGCCGCCGCCGCCACCTGATGCCGCCGAAGAAGACATTGAAGGGCAAGTCGGGTTTCTTCGGCGTGAGGGCGAAGCCCTCCGGGAACTTCCGTGTGGAGTTCTCCGATGCCGGGTGGCGTTGGTGGCTCGGCATGTATCCCACCGCCATTGAGGCGCGCGTGCCTATGACGTGGCGGTGTGGCGTGCCGGACGGCCGAAGACGGATCTCAACTTCCCAGAGATCGAGACCCGGCGGTGGCAAAGTGGCTTGTGCCGCAGGGCATCCGGATGGAGGAGATGCCGGAGAAGAAGAAGAAGAAGAAGAAGAAGAAGAGACCGACGGTTGTCGTCAGCCCCGGTGAGAGCGGCGAGGCGGCGATGGCTCGGTTTGCGCGGGAGCATCCCTAATACGTCCAGGCCGAGCAGGAGTTCTACTGGAAGTGTGATGCCTAGGAGAAGAAGAAGGAGGAGGAGGAGGAGGTTAAAAAGGAGGACGAGGCCGGCCCCTCGACAGTGATCCCCATCGAGTCATCGTCGGAGGAGGACGAGGAGTTCTAGGGGCTCTCGGATGACTCCGAAGAGTCGTACTAGATGCCCTCGGACGACGAGTAGTTTTGCTAGTTTAAATTTATGTCATCTATGTTTGAACTATATTCGAATTTGATGTTTGAACTATGTTGAAGTAGTAGTTGGTCGTTTTCAGAAATTAAACATCTTCATTTTGGACCATCTTTTAGAGTTGCTTTTTTATTTACATCTCCATTTTGGACTATCTGTTGGAGTTGAGCCTTCTTCGGAGATGTAAAAATTACTTTTTGATGCTTCAAATTTTTATATCACCAGTTTGGAGCACCAAAATATACACCATCTATTGGAGACGCTCTTAGCCCCAAACTATCTAACACATGACCACTAGGTATATGTAATACCAAAAACAGGTTGGACCATCATGAGAATGAGATCAACTGTACTCAATACCCCATTAATTAACCCAATTAGCACCTAATAGTACATTAACCTATCCCAGTTTCGGTAACAGACAAATCAAGCCACTGCCCCGACATCGCATTATGAACTGAACATGGATTTTTTTCGAAAATCAGGGGCCTACCCCCGGCTTCAAATTTCATTGAAGAAAGAGAAGCGATCCGAGTACCACAACAACAGAAAAGAAAACGAAACAAAACTGAGCATGGATCTTGGTGTATCTGCGTGCTACTCGAAAATAAATGGAGAATGCACCCAAGGAGGCATTCCTTAGCTCCTGCTTGCGCCATCGGATTCTCTTCTGTGGACTTGCTGTACAACACTAAAGCTAAGCTAGGATCTCCATTGATCCAAGCTGCCTCATTATTCGCACATAATGCTATATTAGCAGAGTGAAACAATAAACTTACAATTGTGTCGGACTTGGGCCACCAATCAGAGATCTTGTGGCCAAAAACAATTGCATCTCTGTTGAGCACATCACATTAAGTTCCGGTACTAGTAGCTAGCTTGGCTAGCATGGTGCTGTCATGCACCAAGGAACATAATTTACATTAATGTCAATTTTGCCACCACGATGGAAGCTTCCTCATTTCAATAGCAGTTGCCTACGTCCGGAAATCGACGACATGCTAATCAGAAGTCTAAGACAATATCCGGACGGCATACGCGTGCGTGTGGTGGTTATTAGCCGCAGAAAAAACAGAAGGTCAAAAATTTAAGCACAAGAAATAACGAGTCAAATTGAATTTTATACACATTGATACAACATCCTACTCGTTAGCAACTTTTGAACAAGCTGCATGCTGAGCTTTATACTACTCCTACCAGTGATACAGCTGCGTGCACGGTGTAGCTAGTCGTCTAGGCAGGATTAGTTTTGGAGTAGCTTCTGGGATGGTCCATAGGACAAAGTCAACCGAGTTAGAGCATCTACAACGGACCTCTCAAACACGTCTCATACGTCCGGCGGGCCGCTTGGTCACTGACCGGTCATGTTTTTTAGACCCAGACGGACGCCTCAAACGGGCTTCAAACACCTGGGTTGACCGATACTTTCCATATCCAGCCCAAATATGGAGCGGATATGGACGCGCCCGGGCACGTCCGCCACGTCGGTCTGACGGCGGGGTCCCACGCAGAAACGCCTGAAAACTCGGCGGTCCGACTGACGACGCGTCCATTACTGCAGTGTGAACGCCATGTGGCGCCACTCCGGCTCGCCGCCCAAGATAAATTCCGGCTACTTAAGTCGGCCAGCATCCCATAACCCTAACACATCCCCCTACCCCCTCTCCGCGCCGCTAGTCCAAACCCATTATCAGAGGAAAAAACATGTCATGGAAATTTATCACCTAAGTGAAGAAATAATTCAAACCCGGTTCTTGCTGAAATTTGAAAGATTTGATTAAATTTGAATGAATTTGACACATAAGGTATGCCCACAACAAATACAACTTGGGTTGTCCGCCTCTCAGCTGCAATGTCAACCTGATAAGTTGGTCCAACTTGTTTGTTTGCAGAAAATAATGAAGGCCAGTGGTAGGCGCCGACAGACCGACCCAAATTTGAGCCGGTCGGACCAGCGCCGTAGGATCTAGTGATTAGGAGCCGCACAATTCCCTCTTCCTTCTCTGGACGTTTCTCTTCTATTAGAAAAAAATCCCCACGCGCCGCCATGGACGACGAGGCGCGGGCCTCGAAGCACCTTCCACGTGTTTCCCCGGCCGTTGCCCTCGCCGCCGGTCGCCGCCGTCGCTTCCTGGGTTTCTCGCCAGCAAACATGCGCCCGTGGTTGCAGCTCCCATGGCGACGATTGCAGCTCCGGTGAGCGGGCCGCGTCTGTGGTAGCGCTAGTCGCAGCTCCGGTGATGCTCGCTGGTTGCAGCTCCGATGCCGGTCGCCGGTAGCAGCATGACCCATGGAAAAACTGGACAACCCCGGTGGGCACCCCAGGGAGACATCACCATTTGAATGGACGTAGCAAAAAAGCATCGCCGGTCGTAACAAAAATGACAGACGGTTCCAGCAAAATCGTTGTCACCGCCGTCGCAAGGTCATAGCCCCCCCTTGCTGGATGTAGCAAAAAACTACACCGATGGTAGCAAAATCCAACTACGGTTGAATCTTTGTTATCTACAGTTGAAGCTTTTTCTGTGATCGGTTGAAGCTTTTTCTTATTGGCAGTAGTTAGCCCTAGCATCGTCGTTCATTGTTTGAAGCTTTTTTCGACGCCGGCTGAAGCTTTGTGCGACATCGGATGTAGGTTTATATTGTGGGAGTGGTTGGTTCCAGCATCCATCGTCGCAAGTTGAAACTTTTTGTCACATCGATTGTAGCTTTTCAGAACACCGTTGCAACATCCGGGGAGGAGGGGAAGGTATCCCTTGGTGCTTGCAGCTCGCCGTCCGCGTAAGCCATGGCCGCCCTGCCTGTGAGCTCGCGGGCCATGGCCCCCCGGTCGTAGTAGCATTGGTGCTCGGCCCCATCCCGCGCGTCCATGGCGAAGGGAGCGGCTATGGCAACGTTGCAGAACCTGCAGCAGAGAGAAGAGACGAACAAAGAGGGAAGAAGATAAGCAAAATCGCGAGTATACCTGGCCATGGGAAGCCCGGCTCGGACCGGCCCCATGCTGCCCCCGGGTCGGGCTCGGACCTAGATTTTGTGCTCGAAGGCCGGGCCAGGCTGGGCCGGGCCCAGACTTGGGTTTTTTGTGTCGGGCTTGGCTATGCCCGGCCCGGCCCGAGGTATGGCCAGGTATAATCGCGAGAGAGAAAAAAAACGGTTGGTCATGGGCCTAGGCGGTTAGTTTACTTACGCGAGGCACGCGCAGCCGCATGATCTGCGCCATCGACGTAGCGCGCGTCAGGCGGAATGTTTCGGCTGGCAGTCTGGCTCCAAACGATTTCCAATAATAAATGGTTGAATTCTGCATATCGTCTTAATTGTCGCAGCAAGGCGATACATAGGAGCAATCATCGCAAGATTTTTCTAAAAATTGTAACAATCTAACCCAATTAGCCCCTAATAATGTACAGTTTACCTACATGTCAGTCAGCTGAATTTCAAATACAGGGCAGTTGATTTTTTAATGAAGGAAAGAGAAGGGAAGGGTCTCGCCAAAGAGAAGGAAGGGGCTCGGCGTCATCATCCCATTATCCATCGTAGGGTTCAGGGTGGGGGCGGTGGTTTTGATTATGGTGTGGTTTCAGCGGAGAAAAAACTCGATGCGAGGGGTGTGGGGCTAGAGGGATGGCCAGGGCGACGGAAGAACGACTGTGGGGGTGGTTCAAGGGAGAGCGAGGAAGTCGCGGGCGGCGGGGGCGACAGTTAGGCTGGTGGTAGCTGGCGGCTGGAGGAAGGAGATATGCGGGAGGTTGAAGAAAGGCTGTGAGCCGTTGATTTCGCATCTGACGGTTCACAAAATCGACCAACCCCCCAAAAATTCAGCTGACTGACATCTTGCTACGCCGAATAATGTATTAACCTGAAAACTATTAACATAACCACTAGGTATACGTAATACAAAAACAGGTTGGACCATCATGAGAATGAGATTGACTGTACACAATATCCCATTAATTAACCCAATTAGCACATAATTTAGGACAGTATAACCGAGCCTAAAGCGAGTTCTCTTACTCCCTCAGTAATTTTGACCATTGGATAACGGATTCAGATTGTTTATGGCCATCAGATCATGTTTCAGCGCCAGTTTACTGCAACTGGGCCGCCTGTCCTAATGGCAGCTTTTCTCAAATCACAAACTGACTTGGTCACGAAATTTTTTCACTCTGCTGATCCTTTGGTGTGACGCCCGACAACTGGGCGCCGCACCCTACTGTGCAGCGCCCTTCCCTTAGGCGTCGCACATCCTACCAGCGTGGCAGCCCTGGTCCAGTTGTGGCCCCACATACAGCACTGCAGCGCCTAAGACTTAGGCGCCACACACCTGTAATGTGCAGCGCCTAGCTCTTGGGCGCTGCACAGTCTGTGTTCCACTTGGGCTGGCCCCACCCTCTCTCCCCTCCCACCCCCACCCCACACACCCCCACCCCACCCAAACCCTTAGACTTGCGGCCCTCCTCTCTTCCCCTCTCCCCCCTCTCAAATCCTTCTCAAATCTTGCAAATCCGGAGTATTTGACCGTGGATTTCGAAGCCAACCCCTCCCTTAAGGTAATCTCCTCCGATCCCTCGTTTTCATCCATAGGAATTGTCACATTTGCTCAAATCTTGCTAGTTTGGGGAAACCCTAGTTTTGCTTGGATTTGCAAATTTATGCTGAATGATGTTATGTTTCTTTGCTAATTTGGGTTGTTTAGGCTTCCATAGTATGCTAGGGTTAGGGTTATGTGTGTTTGATGTTGGTGTTAGGGTTATGCTATGGTTAGGGTTGTGGTAATTGTTATGTGGGGGTTAGGGTTATTAATTCATATATATATGTTAGGGCATATGTGTGCAAATATTTTTCTTAAGTATTTACTTGATATATGTGTAGTAATGTTTGAATTGTCTTAAGTTATGAACTCTTCGGCATAAAATTTGTGTTTGTTCAAATTGCTGTGATGCTGCAGTCATTGTAAGTATTATGGATGTGATGCAAGCCAACTGTGGCTCTCTGGATAGCCATGGAAGTAGTGCAGCGCCTAAGGGCAGGGCGCTGCACTATATAGTGCAGCGCCTAAGAGTTGGGCGCCACACAGTACAGTGCAGCGCCTAACAGTTGGGCGCTGCAGTGCTGCTATAAGCAAAACTGCAGAAACAGATGCCATTTTGGCCTCCTGCAGCAGCACTCACATAATAAAAGTACTGTAAACTGCACATGCTAAGCAAAGAGAACTAATAACTTGAACATCATATCATTTAAGACAATTCAACATTACTTCAAGTTCGCAAACACAAATACCACACTAGTAAGAGTTCACCAACATATAACATAACCTCACAAGTTCATCAACCTAATTAAACGGCTACAAGTAACATGAACAAGCACTAATGCCTTCCGCGCGTGTTCCTGGTGCCACGCCTGCAGGCAATCTTCTTCTTCTTAGGAGCACGAGGCTCCTCTTCGTGCACTTCCTCCTCCGCCTCCGCCTCCGCCTCCGCCTCCGCCTCCGCCTCCGCCTCATCATCCAAGCTGGCCATCCGCGAGGTCCCTACGACCACCTTTGGGTTGCCTCTGTTGTCATAGTCGTAGGGCGTGTACGGGCGTTTGGGCTTCCTAGGCTTGAACACATATGCGGACCGAGCTTGAGCGTCCGCCAAAGTCATGTCATCATCAAGCTCATGGCCCTATCACACAACGAAACAATATGGTGAAGGCCGGTGTCGTAATCAAGTGAGAATCACATCTAAAGGATTAGTCATACCTCTTGGGTGATCCCACCCTCATCATCCATATAAGCATATGAGGAACTCACATCGTCCCCCTCATGGTGAGATGCAGGGTCTGATGGTGTACCAGACCTAGAGGCAGATGGTTCATCATATTCAGGATCACGACAACCGAGAAGGTTCGATAATCGCCTTAACTTCTTGGCCTGACGTTGTAACATGAACAAGTGTGTAAGATATCAAACTTCGCAACATAGACCGGCTCTCATAGTGAATGTGATATGTACATTGAGGAATGCTCGTAGTGAACCATCATCATTGCCAGTTCCAACCGGTGTCTTCTCCAGAATAGACTGGCTCTCATCAGCCGCTTTCTTGATCTCGGTGCGCTGCGGATGAGAAAGAATGAATGCGTTAGCCATTCAAACATGTGTAATACGGTCAACGGGAAAGTAAAGAGGGGAACACTTTACCACATAGTTAATCACCGGAACAGCAGGGACTCCTTGCCCTTGCCTGACATCTCTGTTGTACTTCCCCTTTGCTAGATCCTCAAAGTTTACGGGTTCTTCAAGAATATCCTCATTATATGCCGGCGGGCATATCTCAACTCGAGTAGTTTCAATAAACCATTGTACGTAGTTATCAAAAGCAAGTGGGTTGTGCTCACGAAGCGGGGCGCATGCAGTGCTACGAGCTTGCTCTACACAAAGCTGGAAGCGGGTAACATAGGCGAATGATGCTTGTCCCATCCTTTATCTTCCGCTGCCTTCTCTGTCCAACCTGCGTGGTATAAAACCAAACATTAGCACAATCAAAATGAGTCCTGATGATTAGACAATACACGACATGCTCTCTTTCCTATGAAGTGCTTTGTCCGTGTCCACCCAATCCGCGGGTGAGGCTGGAAAAGACCAAACCGACGATACACGCGATCGGCAAATGAAACTCAACCGCCAGATTGCATATCGGTGGGCACCGCATAAGCCAGAGATCCTTATCCCGCAAGCACATCGGGTTGAGGCGGAACTCCGCGGTGTACCCCAAGCTCTCACCCGCGCCATATGGCTGCCATTCCACCTATAAAACAGGGCAACAATGCAAATTTGATGACTATTTTTCAAGCAAGCATGAGAAAGGACTGAAGTAATGACCTCCTTACCTGCTCAGGCGTAATCGTGTCCAACTTGGCAATGTACTTTTGGTACATGAGATTGACATCGTTCGTCATCTCGGAAACGATATCCCACTTGTAAGCCCACGTGGGGCGCCGTAATTAAATCATGTTCATCTGCATACCAAGGATCAAACCTGATGCTCTTGAAGCGCCCAACAGCGACGCCCCAGCTCCATACGAAAGTAGAAGCAGATTACCACCAATGCCTGCACTAGGTGTGATCCTGCAACACGCATCGTCCAGCTACATATGAAAGAAAAACAATGTTAACTTGACAGAAAGCTTGCATTGCTAATGAAGAAATGAGTTGATCACAAAACAGACCAACTACATGTCGGTACAAGTAGGCAAGAGCCGCCGAACCCTAGCTCCATTTGCTATCGAAGACGGTCAACGCCTTCAGCCACATCCATGGAGCGTTCTTGCCAGTGGAGTCAGGAAACAAAGTCCTCGACACAATGTACCACATATACACACGAGCATGTGTCCGGATCACATCATCGATGGCATCCGGAGGGCACGCCGCAGTTATTTTGAATTCACGTGAAAGCAGCTCCGCTGCTTTCCTTTCCTCTTCTTCTTCTCTTCTCCTCCTCTACATCATCCTCAGCCTCGGTAGGAGCCATACCGATAAGAGCAATCATCTGCTCGCGCCACCCATCGAATCGGTGCTCATACAGAGAGGCCTCCGTCGATAGCAAGACCGGTGATCAACGAGACATCCTCGAGCGTCACGATCATCTCCCCGGTCCGAAGATGGAAACTGTGGGTCTCCGGCCTCCACCGATCAACAAGAGCGGACACCAGTGGAGCGTTCAGATTCGGCGTGGACCGGCTGACCAACAGAATCCACGGGAGTAGTCCTGCCTGCTTGATGTATGGTGTGTACCGCTCATCGTAAGGCATGGCAGGACCAGAGACCCCGTGATACCGAATCTTCAGAGGTTCAAGCTTCTGCAAAAAACAAGTAATGACAAATATTAGGGCATGTAAATTTCAACTAAAGGCAAATTTGCAAAATATTTAGATTACTCATTATTACCTTATCCTTCTCGCATCATGTAGGCCCGGTGTTGCACGTCAGAGACATCGTCCGAAGCCAAACCATCCTTACAATTTCAAACAATAAACAAATAAGAGTTCATCTTCATCTCAAATATCGGTATACACTAAACATATAACATGTGTTCAACTACAAGAATCTCAACATCTCCTTCTCACACAATGAATATGTCATATGTGTTCAAATAAACTAAACATCTAATATTTCAAATAAACTCAACATCTAATATTTGAAATAAACTCAACCTCTAATATATATCTAAACAAACTTCTCATATATGTCTACAAAATCAACACCTCATAGTTATCTATAAAATAGGCATCTCATATATATCTAAAAAAACTAAACAATCTAGGGTTTCACTAACAAGAATCATATATTGTGAACTAATAAATAACACTACGGTACTACCAATATCAATACACATCCTAAATCGAGCAAACCAAACAAATCAAGGGTTCCATCAAATTTTGGACAAATCTCTAAAATGGCAACAAATTTACGGAGCAAAAGAAAGAGAACGGAAGAGTTTACCTAGTAGGATGGATTGGGGATCGAATCCACGGATCAAATCTTCAGATCTGAGAGGGATGTGGGGGGGGGGGGTGGGGGATTAGATGGGGGCGCCGCCGCTGCTCTCTGTCTAGAGAGCGGAGAGATGAAGAACTGCCTGGTCGGGCTGGGGCGGCTGCGCTTAAGTCACTGTGCAGCGCCTAAGGGCTAGGCGCTGCACGTCAAAGTGTGGCGCCTAGCCCTTAGGCGCTGCACAGGTGCGTGTGGGGCCGCAACTGGACCAGGGCTGCCATGCTGGCAGGATGTGCGACGCCTAAGGGAAGAGCGCTGCACAGTAAGGTGCGGCGCCCAGCTGTCGGGCGCTACACCAAAGGGTTAGCAGAGTGAAATTTTTTCATGACCAAGTCAGTTTGTGATTTGATTTGGGTCTCATGTAAAATATGTGATTTCTGCATGTAGCGAGGAGGCGGAGGCCGTCGTAAGGGATCTAGCGCTCAAGGGAGCTGATAAGACGGGTGCGACCGCGCGAGGCCACCGGCGGTCCAGGGGATCTAGCCAAGGCGAGGCGCCGGAGGGGATCCGGTGCTAGAGCGGCTGCATCCAGGTCAGTCGCTCATCCTCCCCCTTCTCTATCAGGCCCTGAGAATCCCCCGAGCTGGCGGCAGCGGAAACGAGCCGGCGATGCCTCCGCTGAGGTTGCGGCGATGAAAACCGCGCTAGGGTTCCAGGTGGTCCTGGGCGGGGCGAGCGTGCGGCAAGGGCCACTGGTCTTTGGGAGTTGGGACACATCTCCACATGCATAGCTCTGGCGGCAACGGCGCCGGTGGCGGATGACGTCTCATCCTGCTCCTAGCCGACGACGGTGGATCAACGCCTATTTTAATTCGATCTTCCACTCTTTTTCTTAGTACAGGGAACTCTTTGTGGGCAACCTGTTCTTCTCCATGGTGCTCCAGCAACTGTACAAGGAGGTCGGGCTTCTGTCGGTGCTCTGCAGAATTTAGATTGGAGGTGGTGGAGGGCACTGTACAAGAGAGGACATGTGTATGGGCAACAACAGTACATCAGGTCCCCCTATATTTCTTTCCGTTTCATGTACGAATCCTTCTTCCACCAAAAAAATTATTTGTCCTGACATCCTTCCAATCTAATTTGTACATACAGCTAATGTTGTTGGCCGTGGTCAACTGATTTGAGCATATTTGTAGACTGGCAGGCGCGCGGCTGTACTGCCTGAGTCACCACCGGAGAGAGGATCTGAGATGAGAAGGGCAGATGCTCCAGACGATTCTGTACATCGAGCAGCTTCCTCTTCATCTATATCCAATATCTCTGTTTCGAAATGTTCACATACTTGGTTCTCTCCCATGTGACATGTGACTAAAACTAAAATTAATATGTGCAACTGACAATGGGACATCTCACGAGAATGGAAATTAGTAGTCGTCATAGTAGCATGGATGACATAGGGTTATTTTTCATCCCCACATTCAAGTATTAGTTATTGCAAGCTTCTTAGCTCTATAATTTGGCAATCCTACTAACATCACTTAATTGAAATATTTTTTGTTTTTCTTATGCTCGGCTTGCAGGTAACAGTGTACCTGAAAAGTCAAATATGCAACCTTTCACTCAAAGCCCTTAAAAATAAAATGGCAAGAATTCGGTATATATATTTTGTAATTAAATTTCTGTCTTATACTGCAACTTATATTATCAACATTTTTTCATGAGTTAAATTTCCTTTACTTGAAAACGAGCCACCTTTTCTGACACAGTGAAGCTATGTTTAGAAGTTTTCACTAATTAACTTTTGAAGGGATCTGAAACAAGGTTACCCACTATCACAAATAATGAATGCATCTGTACAATAATCAGTTGGGTACCTTCTTTTAGTTTGACTTTCATAATTTTGACGATTTTTTAATTGCACTATGGATTGTTATTGTTGTTCCATGTATTTGTTATGCACTATTGTCCCACCTTATGTTACTTGCCAATATTGCAAAGCATATGTTTTGGTGGAGCTATCTCAGTGACCTTGGTATGATTTTACCTTGTATAGTACAATTTGGATAGAAATATCATATGTAATCAGTAAGTTTGCATTTAAGTTTTCTGTTTATATTTCATTTGTTTCCTCAAAGGTTGAATTCACAAGATAATCCTATTTTGCAAGAGACCTTTTCATCGCCTCCAGACATGTATTTCTCTGTAAGTACTAAATTGGTTTGGAAATTTTTATTTGTGGTCTGTCTAGGATGTCAAATCATTTTCTGTATGATAGTATCATCTGATCATGGGAAAATGACACATTTTTGCATTACCAGATATGTTATCTTACCATTAACTGTACTAAATATGATGGTGTTAATTGGTGATTAGATTACTCCATGGCCTGCTAGCTTTTGGGGAGAAAATTATAACTGATCAGATTTGAAAATTTTCTAACCATTTCCATGGGAACGAGGGATTAGGTATGTCGTTGCTTTACCTGGTACCATTTATTTGTAGCCACAGCCCACAGCTAGAAAAAAAAAGTATCTTCATATTTTATGAGGTGTCTTGACTGTTGCAAATATTGGCATTCAGTCAATGTTCTAGGCTACTTGCATACAAGGTCTTTCTTCTTCTAAAAGTTGTTTTTTGCTAGGAAACAGCCTACTGTCACATATAATATTTTGACATGCCTCATACCGCAACAAATTTGAAAAGATGTAAAGTAAGTGTGATTGACAACTCCTACGAGCTTTCTAATTCGACTCGTGTCTACCTCAGTATAAAGTTGTATGTCAGCGCCCTTTCCAATTTATTCCCATTTTCAAGAGAATGGATAAAGTAGCTCCCTTGTGTACAATGTATTTCTTTGGCCGTACTGTTATCGCTTGTATGTCGTCAGTTTATTATGGACCAACTATTAAAAATATTGTATTTTTTACTGAATGCATATGTCGAGTATGCATATTGTACTACCATTATTTTATATATAATTATACTACAGAAGTTTTAAAAATATTTATATTGCCCTTTTATCAAAATGAATGAGTGTGCGAACAGATTCTATGATTCAACTTACATTTGTAGATATATGGTTCAACATGTTATTTTACGTTGTTTATCCTAAAAGTACTACTCTACCGTGTTTTGTGGGATCATATATACTACTAAAATTTCTACCATTCTATTGATAAAATGGACGGGCGCAGCAACGCGCGCCATCAATGATCTAGTACTGTATTAACCTGGCCCAGTTTCGGTAGCAGACAAATCAAGCCAACGCCACGACGCCATACAATGAACTGAGCATGGATCCTGGTGTATCTGCGTGCTCCTCCAAAATATACGGAGAATGCATCGAAGCAGGCATTCTTTTAGCTACTGCTTGCGCCATCAAAATGTACTGAAGCTAAGCTAGGATCTCCAATAATCCAAGCCACCGCATTAATCGCTACTTTAGCAAAGTTGAAGTGCTAATAAACTTACATTCGTGTCAGATTTGGGCCATAAATCCAAGATCGCGTGGCTAAAAATAATTGCATATCTGTTGTGTTGAGCACATCACATATCCATGGTTAAACTGTACCACTAGCTTAGCTAGCATGGTGCTGTCATGCACGAAGGAACTTAGTTTACGTGGATCGAAGAATGCTAATTTTCTCACCACGAGGGAAGCTTCCCTACATTCCACCGGCTCGTGCATATGGTTGTCGTTGCCTACGTCCGGAAATCGTTGACATGATTATCAAAAGTTTAAGTTTATATCTGGATATTCGAGAGAAAAAAAAAGACCATATCTGGACGACATGTGCGTATGTACGGTGGTTAGCCGCAGAAGAAACAGAGGGTCAAATTTAGACCAATAATGCTAAACATACAAACAGTTATACGTAATTACACGCTGACTAAGATTTTTTTTATCTACTAACCAATCACAAACTTGACCCCCCCTCCCCCCTCCTGATTTTCAGGAAGGGTGGGCTGCCTCTTCATCTATTGACCAATTAAATTAACTCTCTCCGTAAAATCTCATAACTCGTTTGTACGTGTAGCATTACCCAATTTAGACAGAAGAAACAACGAGTCGAAATAAAGCAACTTTTGGGCTGTGGTGCATGCTGAATTGTTTAAGGTTACCTGTGCACGGTCAACCTTCCTCGCTTAATTTGGGAGTAACTTCTGGTTGACAAAGTCAACCTGCTTAGCTGGTTGGCCGGAGGTCAAAATCTCGTCAGCTTTATTTCAGATGGGAACGGGTTGACCCGACCCTATAGATCCCCGTACGGCCGGGAGAAGGATCGGGCAAGTCACGTCGGTTCGGTTATGTACCATGATTCGTATCCATTTTTTTGCATAGTTTTCCAGAAATGACGCCCCATCATCTTGGAATCAAGCGGCCCATTCGCGAAGCAGATCGGGGCGATCGGATTGCTATGTGTAAAGTAAGGCGCAGGAGCCTGGAATCAAATGATTAACTGGTCCCTGTGTGTGTCTGTCAGCAACAGGGGATTTAGTTTCAGGATCGCGTATGCTCTCGGAGAACAATGATTTGCTGCTGATCTTCTTGTCAATCATGCATGAGAAGAACTGTATGCTAGGTGATCTACATGGAGAGGCAGGTGCAGAAATTCAGTGGACGATGGAGTAGAATGTCTACAACTACTCCCTCCGTTCTTAAATATAAATCTTTGTAGAGATTCCACTAGGTGAACTACATATGGAGCAAAATGAATGCACTTAAGATGTATCTATATACATTCGTATATGGTTCATAGTGGAATCTCTACAAAGACTTATATTTAGGAACGGAGGAAGTACAAGCTAGTAGAGTCAAAAAAGTTTTACATTATAAAACGGATGGAATAGCTTTTAAAACATTATTTGGCGTACCTAAAAGGGGAGAGCTAGCATTGGGACCATAGGAGCCTACACGATGTGCTTTCGTAGGCGTGCTCAATAAGTTGCTACACGGTACACACCACCAAAGACCGTCTCCTAGTTCTGGTTTCCATGGAAGCGCTTGCCTAACTCACCAAGGGTCGGTCCCACGTACGTAAGGTGGTAGGTACACGTCGACGTGGCCGGCTGAGGCACCAAGCGTTCCCAATGTAGCTAAAATCGTTTGGAATTCACCCGCAAAAAAAAAAAATCGTTTGGAATTTTGCGTGAGGTAATGCAGTTGGATATTAGTAGGTATCGACCGCCAGAATGCAATGCCAGAGTCGATGCACTCCGCATGCGTCCACGCATAGTTCCCCGCTTTGAGTTTCATCTCCAGTTCACCATAGGCTGATCTCTGCACAAAAAAGTTCAGCACGTGGCGATCTGTCTCTTTTGTTTTTCTTTGCCCTGGCAACAATAGCTAGGGTCGCATGGATCAAGTGAGGAGTGAGGCGCTACGTCTATATCTCGCTTAATGCGAGTTCTACTTAGCGCTCGCCTCTGGCGTTTCTTCAACGATTTCTTTCTCAAATGGTTTTGGTTGGTTTTTCTTGTGTGATTCTCTTATTGGCTTTCTATGTGTCTCTGTTAGAGTTTTTATCGGGGTTTTCCATATACTTTTCTATTCGTTTTCACCCTTTTCATTTTTTTCTCAAAGACATGACTATTTTTAAATAAAAGTTGTATATTTTTTAATACACCTGAAACATTTATTAATACAAGCTGAACAATTTTCTATGCATGACGGATTTTTGCAAATACATAATCGAACATTTTTTGAATACATTTTAAGACTCATCAAATATACGTATGATTTTTTCGAATGGTATGATTTATAAAAATCATGAATATTTCTTTACTTTGTATATACATTTTTGGAAATGTGTGAACATTAAATGTCACTAATATTCTTTTGAATGGTAAGAAATGTTTTTAAAAATTCTGTAAACATTTTTCTAGATTGTATAAAAAGTATCAAATACTTTTTCCAAAACATGGGAATATTTTTAAATGTCACTTATTTTTTTTAAAATCTTACGAAGTATATTTTATAATTAGAAGAATAATTTTATGTTTGTATAAACATTACTTAAAAATGTCGTGGACAATTTGCTTGAAGCGCAAAACAATTATTAGCAGTCATAACCATTTTTTTGAATAGTTCAAACTTTTCTTAAGTTCAAATAAACAATTTTTGGAATTTATATTTTTAGTTTTTGAGGGGTATTTATATTTTAAGTTAAATCATGAATATGATCAAAAGAAAAAGAAACATACAAAGTAAAGCAGACTACTGGCCCGACCCACTATCAGCTCCCCTTTAGGAAAGCCGAGCTACTGCCTCGCATAAAGATAGACATAGCCATGTCCGGAGGGGCTCACCTATGTCTCGCTTATTGTGGGACGTAGGGCAGCCTCGACTCTACGCGAGCGCGAATCAGGGCCGACCCAACGTGCAAGGCCACATGCACAAGCACATTTTTTCTTGTTTTTTGTATTTGCTTTTTAAATATTTTTTGTTTTATATATTTTCAAATATTCTAGCTATAATATTGAAAAACATTTTACATAAAGTATTTGAAAAGTCTTAATCAGGTACTTGAAAATTATTAAACGTTAGAGAAAAAATGTTCCTCATCTATACGAAAACTATATGTGTATGAAAAACGTTGATCAATAAAATATTAATAAGTTTATATAAAATATTAAGAAATTATTTAAAAATGTTAATCAAGAATTTTTAAAAAATTAAGTCTATATAGAAAATGTTTCTCATGTATACAAAAACATATACAAAAAATATATAATGTGTATGGAAAAATGTTGATTATTTGTTTAAAAATATTAATCAAGCATTTGAAAAATGTTAAATCTGTGTAGAAAAATGCCTCTCGTGTATACAAAATATATACAATGTGAATGCAAAAAGATTGATCACGTATTTTAAATATCTTAAACATGTATAAGAAAATGTTCCTGATATGAAATATGTATAATGTACAATGAATAAAAGTAGACATCAAAACAAATATTTGAAAATTAAATTATGTTTAGAAAATATTAAACATATATATTAAAGTATTTCTGATGTATACAAAAAAAAACAATGTAATGCGATAAAGTATTTATACCCATTAAAATATTCACCGTGCATTTGTGAAATATTTCCCATGTATTTGAAAAATGTTCAAAACTTTTATATAAGGAAAAAAAATGTACATCGTGTATTTAGAAAACTGTGAAAACATAGAAAGAAACAAAGAAAAACGAAGAAAACCGATGAAGAATAAGAAAGAAACAAAGAAAACCCAAAATAGATAATAAGAAAGAAAAGTAAAACCCAGTAAAGTCAAAGAAAATGAAGAAACCGAGAAAGAAAGATAGGAAAACAACATATAAAGAAAAACCCAAAAAAGGGTGGAAAACCAATATATAACAAAGAAGAAAAAGGAGATAAAAAACGGTGTAGAAAACAAGAAAAACCAAGAAAATCTGAATCCAAACAGTGAAAAAAAAACATAGAATAAACCAGTCCAAAATAGTGGAAAAACGAACCAAAAAACATGCAGAGAGAAAACAAAAACGAATACACTGCTAGAGTAATGGATAACCAGGGCTGCCAACTAGGCCATGGAAGTTAATACGGCACATCTTTGGCTTGGTAAATCGTTGGGTCCAAAATCTCGGGCTAGTCCCGGCCCAACTAATAGTAGTTTTTGGAGAGAAATTGAGTCAAGGAGTCAATATGTACAGTTCATTACAATAATACTAGTAGAATTCAGCAGTGATGCTTCTATACGATGTACAGCATCAACCAAGCATACATCATCAACAGAACACCTAAAGGAAAACACATCAGGAAGATAATTGTTGCTCTCAATACACTGCACTGCTGCATCCTATTCCTCCGATGAAGTGGCCATCAATACAGAATAAAAGATACGCAAGGGATCAGAGGTTTGCATCACCTGAACTTAGAATACTTGGACCAAAATCACCAACGATGATTTCCCTACAAAGAATCACCAGCGAAAAACCCTGCAGCTGAAAAAGACCGAAAAGATTCAGGCAACGAGCCAGGTGAAAAATATTCAGGCAACGGGCAGATAATGTTCATGCTGATATCACCCATGGAGATGCATCTAGAAAAGATCTTGTCCAGAATTAATGAAAGTGTGGTTATCTGTGCCGCAGAACAGCTAAGAAATATGTATCATCCGTTAGTGCTAAGGTCATTATATTATGCGACCTAACACGGTACATTTGAATTATTCTGATAGAACCTTGATCATTTTATGAGGGACGATGGCACTCGTAAGGGCATCTTCAAGGCGGGCATGAAAACCACCCGCAACCGTCTGGACTGCGCTGTTTGGACCGCGGAAGCCATTGAATGTTGACTTGTATCGGTCCGCGAGACGGTCCAGACGTGATTTCTCCTGCAAATTGAAGACAAAAGTGCGGGAGGTTTGCGGTAGTCCGGGAACCTGAAACGTAGAACCCGACACCCCCGGCCCACCCAATCCCCCCTCCTGGTCCTATTTCCTTCCACTTCGCCCCTTCTCCCCTTACTTTGCATCCGCACCTTCCACCTCCGCCGATGCTGCTGTTTGTCTTCGGCCGCCACAGAGGCATTGCAGGATGTCCGCGACCAGAACCAACGCGGCCGTTTGCTGTTTCGACGAGCTTTCTGCCCTGGAGCCATTTGTACCTAGGTACACCCCTGTCGATGACCTCCATGGCGGACATCACGCCTGGCAGGTGTTCATTCAAATTTCATTGAGCTTATTTTCAGATGCTATGTCGTTTTTTAGAGCACGAAGGATGGTGAGCTAATCAACCATGGAGGAGTTGTTGTGCAATGCGTGGCTAGCCGTATTCGCAGATTTCATAGGTAGGACCAAAGGGCCGCTCTTTTGGGAGCAAGTGCATGAAAAGTTTCACGCAGGAAAGCACATTGCGCCCTACGACGTATACATCATGAGACCATGCAACGTGAGATCGTTGTTGTCAATACAAAAAAAAGACACATCCGTGACATTTTGGGCCGAATGAAAAAAATTATGTCATACTTATGACACTTCTATGACGATAATTGTAACAAAATCCGGTATCATCATAGATGTGGTGGGCTCCTACTTCTATGACAAAAAATCATGACAGAAAATGGGCTCTTCGTCCTGGGTGGGGCGGAGACGCAACTGCATGACATTTTTTGGACCGTCCATGACGGAAAAAACCATGGTAGAAGCGAGGGCAAGGAAAATTTGGCGAGTTCCGATTCACGGTGGGTGGTCGGGGCGGCGGTGCTGCTTTCTCTCGTACGCATACAGCGTGAGTGCGAGGCGTTGGGCTCTAATCGAACCCGGCGAGGCATCGCCTAATCGAATCCGAGCAATTGCCTTTGCGAGCTCTGCTACATCGAACCCGGCGATTGATCGATGGTCGTTAACTAAACCCGATCGAGCAATTCGCCGCTCTCGCTGCTAATCAAGCCGATCGATGATGCCTCTGGATGAACAATGAGCGTTCTTTGGGGGTTTGGATGAACAGTTCGGTTGGGGCTGGATGAACAGGACCCGTGGAGGCTGGATGAGCAGGGCGACCACAGTGGAGGCTGGATGAATAGTAGCCCGTGGAGGGTGGTTGAGCAGGAGCCCGTGGAGAGGTGGTTGAGCAAGAGGCCGATGGAGGAGCGCGGTGGAGGCTGGATGAACAGGAGCCCGTGGATGAACAGTCACAGGTGAAGGATGGAGGAGGTCGATGGTGGATGAACAGTAGCCCATGAAGGCTGGAGGAGGTCGACGGTGGAGATGAATAGTATCCCGTGGAGTCCTACTTTGAGGTACGCCACACCCCTCCTGATGAAGAGGACCCCCGTTTCGACCGTAGCGCTCCAACACAAGCCCGTTTCCTCCGTTTTGCGGTACACCACACCCCTGCCGATCAATAGGACCATGTTTCGGCCGTAGGAGGTCCAACACAAGTCCGTTTCCTCCGTTTTATGGTACGCCAGACCCCTCCCAATGAACAAGATCCCGTTCCGAATGTGGCCGGTCGAACACAAGGCCGCTTCCTCTGTTCTGCGGTACGCCAGGCCTTGTTTTCATCGGCTGTTCCGTCCAAGCCCTCCTGATGAACACGACGACGCATTTCGTTCTGACCCAGTCGGTTGGCTCCCCATGAACACGACGACGACGTTGTTTCTCCGTTCCGACCCGGCCATGTGCACGAGCCCTGGCCGTACGTATGCACGAGTAGGCGTTCAAGACACCGCATGTATGTACGTACGTGCCCGTATTTTCTTTCTTGCACACTGGCCGCTGTACGTACGTGTACATGCTACGTGTGCTCCTCTACTACGACACGTGCACGCCTCTACATCGACTACTATGTACGTACACGTTCGCGACCAGAATGACAATGCTACGTACGCTTCGACCAGGTGGGTCCCGACTGTCAGGCACTTCCTTGCGTGTGAAGATGTAGCTGGTGGGTCCCAACAGTCAGGGGGGCGAATCATTTTTTTTTTGCCTGGACGCATTTCCTTGTGTGCGAAGATGTAGCTGGTGGGTCCCAGCAGTCAAGGGGGCGAAGCATTTTTTTTGCCCGGACGCATTTCCTTGCGTGCGAAGATGTAGCTGGTGGGTCCCAGCAGTCAGGGAGAAACATTTTTTTCGCGAAATACAGTGGCCCGTCCGGTGGGTCCCCGCTGTCAGGTGGAGGAATAATTTTTTTGCGCGTAATAAGGAGCCAATTCCTTGCGGCTGCCATGGACCCAACTGTCATCCTATCAACATACAGTACTCTTCCGATGGAAGTCGTTCCTTGACCATGTTGACCACGCCGCGTCGAGAGCACCATGGCGGTGGACGACGGCGAGGCCTAGGAAGGGGACGACGCGGAGCCGGGGAAGACATGGCAGTGGATGCCCATGCGGAGAGGAGTACGCGGGTTCATTGGTTCGGCTGCGGTGTGAGGCTGCCGTCACCGCAAAATAACAGGGGGTGTGGGTGAGTGGAGGGATGGCCTGGCCAGCGGTGGGAGTAGTAGGGGGCGGTGAGGCCTCCGCGACAGCACAACCGGCCACGGTAGGCAGGAGCAGGCGGCACGACCGGCGCTGCTTTGGGCGGCTGGAGCAAGAAGACCAGTGGTTGAAGAAGCACGACGGCCGTTGGATGGACATCGTACGGTCACTGCAGCTAGAATCGTTTATATTGACTAAGTTGACAAATCCCTTGGTACGTGTCAACTTAGTAGGCCCACAGGTCAGCTTTCGAAACGGTGCGCCCTAGATGTCAGGGGGAGGAATCATTTTTCAGGCGGGTGAAGCTAGAATATCCGAAATTGAAGAAGGAGGACGACATCCGTTGGATGGACATCCAACGGCCACTGCTGCTAGAACCGTGTGTTGACTATAAGTTGACAAAGCCTTGCATACGCGTCAACTCTTTTTTTTATAGGGACGCGTCAACTTAGTAAGGCCACAAGTGTGTGGCAGAGAACTTATAGCCCATTTGAGATTTGTAAGAATGTGCAGCCCATTTTTGAATTCCAAGGGAATTTACTACATCCCGTTTACAGTTTGTTAAAAGTACAACCCATTTCAACCAACCGTTCAAAACAAAATTCAATAAAATTTCCCATATTTTGATGGGATCCGAAATATTTTTATCTCCAAATTTTTAGTCAGATTAAATACAATGTCAATATAAACTTATATTACGAAAAATCCAACAAAACATTGTGCGCGCAACAATTAATGAAATTAAAATTTTCAATATCCAAAAATAATATTTTATAAAGTAATTACGTGTTTGGTGCATTTTTTATAGTTACTGCCCAGTTTTTATAATTACATTCCATTTATTATTTCTTAAAGCCCATTTCCTTGTTAAGCCTAATGCATCCCTCCTAAGAAAATTTTGCAGCCTAGCGGGGCGGAGAATAACAACTTGACCTTGCGTGGGTATTCCTAAAAAAAGTATAGGTGGGCTAGCCATTTTCAGCTTGAAAAATAATAATATCTGGGCTGGATATCTGGTCTGGGCTAGACGGGTCACAGCCCGCCCAGTTAATATCTGGGCTAAACATCGCTTAAGAAAAACTCTGCAGTGCTCACACCTCAAAAACACAAATACTGCTCGAGCTGCTTGGTCCCAGCTGTCGGCCTCTCCTTGTGCAATTCTCTCGTTTATTGACTACATAGGTTGACAATGGTGTCGGCCGAAATGATAAACATTTTTTTAAGAACTTATTGATTTGCCAAAAAAATCGTTTTGTTTTTGTAAGCAAATTAGACGTGGGACAATTAAGTTGGTTTAAGGGAAACCCAGTGGTAAACAAATCAGCGCTGGGAGAGAAAAACAACAAAAATAAGGATGTAAATATGAAAAGGGAATTTTATGTATTTTCAATATAATGATACGTGTATATGAACTAGTAAAACTACAGGTAGAGATTAGAAAACGGATGTACGACATGTGTTTCAAGCGGAAAATAGAACTGGGCTGTGTGTTTGATTGAGTAAAAAAACTATCTGCGAATGTTGTAATACAAAATATAACTAACGCTGGCGGGCCAGAGGCCAGTAGATACCTGCTGGATCTTTGTGCCCCGTTGTCGTCATGGGCTGGACCTTTTAAAAACAAAACTAAGCCTGTGCAGTTGAAACTTGCTCGACCTGAAAAAACAATATACGTGCTCAATAAACGAAAGAATTCTGCAAGTACAGCCTGATAACTGGGATGTAGCAGGGATATTGTTTTTCATCGTGATAATAAGTGCATGCACTTGTTTCAAAATATTTGGAGAACTGGGAATTCGAACGGCAGGTGCTTATGCTACCCATCAAATAAAAATCAGGTGCCTGAAAATTCGTTTCGAAACAAATCATTCAGCTTTATATCCATGTCGACCCTCAGCATGATGGTTGGAAGCAAATGCCAAGTTCATACCAAAAGATCGTTAATAACAATACCAACTTGCGGACGACAAGGTAGTACAAGTACCAATACCAAACTAACTTATAAACTTTTTACTCCTGGCCCTAGTGTTCGTCTGGTAGAAAATCTTGCAGAGGACTAGCTCCCGCTCCTTCTCTTTCTACAGGTCCCCGAGGTGGTACTGGTGCATCACCTAGTTGGTCCTTTGCTGGTCGAAGTTCTTGTTGGTGTGCAGCACCAAAACCTTTTTGCTGCCCGTCTGCCGGCCGTTGACCATCACCGGCAAGGTATTGCCGGTCTTGTGCCATATCGCGTGCATGCCGCACTCCGACTGTATCTTGCGACGCGTCCACGTGCCCCTTTTGAACGCCCTGGAATTGCGCTGGAAGAAATGCTTGCTTAGGCCACTCAGTGTGATACCTGCAGTATTGTCGAATACAGGTTTTAGTATACGTAGTTGGCATTTTCATAACATCTTTGGCATGTTGCAGTCACTTGTTTCACTTTTTATTAACTGCCAAATTGTAATTGCTTCATCAGATCTGTGTCGAAAAAGAAAAATAGAGCTATAAAAAAAGGAATATGTTTGTGCAAGTAGACGGCTGATCGGTGTCTTACCTGGAAGTTTCTCAGGATGGGTGTAGCGTATGCCGTGCTCGATGTCGATAGTTGGTATGAACAAATCGATGAGAGGGTGAGATCTCGCGCTGCCAGCACTCACTTTGGCCTCAAGGTGCTCGATCAGCTCCTGATCCGTCAATTCAATGCCAGCCGGCAGCACCGACCAATCCTTCTTCAACTTGCAACGGTTAATCTAGTTATATGGTACTCAATGTGTATCAATCAACTGTTTTAAGTGAATGATGAAAGATTTCGACAGATAAGTAGTACTCCAAATCTAAAGTCCAGAATACCCGAACACGCCGCCGGGATTCTTGTGTCACCTCACGCGCAACATGTTGTCACGTCAATTCAATGTGTGGACATGATGAATAATTTGACCGATGTATACTAGTACTGCTACTGTACTACTTACCAGTCGTATTTAGTGTCACATTTTACCAGAGGAGTGCTTCAAACTAACAACAATACATAATATCCAACAAAAGAGGGTCGTGCTACAGTAGTAGAATACATGGCTCAGTCTAGATATCAGTACGAATCAAGTTGTGCATATTTGCTGTCGGCATAAACCACATCGCCGCATGTCGGGTTTGCAAAAGCCATCCATCGCATGGAAGCTTGATGCCTTTCACACACTGAAGATTATCTGGCAACAAGCTGTGTCGACGAATCTCTGGATATGGTGATTCATGAAACCCATGGTATGATGTGTAAACACAGTCCCCCCTGGCGAATGGAAGCTGCATAGCACGGTAATCATCGCCGGTGATAAGATCGATGATTGGTTGGATGATCGGATAATCGAGCCCGAGGAACATGGAGTGGTTGCCGAGGCTGTAAACCCGCCTCCAGTTGAATATGCCTGGCCCAACGGAGCTGGGATCTTTCTCGAACACGAAGCAGCCATAGCCATCAATGTCACGAACGCATCAGGCATTGTACTGCATGTGGTTTGGTCAATTTGGTACGTGCGAATGAGCATCAAATGACCGCGTCAGCTGAATGAGAGATAAACCACCACCCATCGGCTGGTATGATTCCAGGTCCTGGAATCATGAAGGCCAGCGCATTTGAGTCTGCTGCAACAATTCAAATTAGAGACCAAAAGGACAAAAATAAACAATCATGTTCAGAGTATGTATGGAATTAAGATTACAGTGACACATATCATAGACAGGGAATTGCAATGCCGTGGTCATAATCATACCCCAAGTTAAAAAAAAATAAGCCAATGGCTTTCTTATTCTAGCAATATGTCATGGTTCAAACATCATGTAATAATGAGAGGAAAACAGCTATGACAGAGCCTACTCATATTCTACCATAGCACTTACTACTACTATTCTCATGTCAACTCTAAGCAATAACATGCGTTGTTATAAAAATCTTGGAAATGAGAGTAACATATAGAAATCATGATGTTATGCTCATAATATCTGTTCTAACAATCATTAGATGCCGCAATTGTTCGCATATCAACTCTAACAATAACATGCGTGGTCATAAAAATCTAGGAAATGAGAGGAACATATAGCAATGATGTGGTTATAGACATACTATCTATTCTAAATTTGTAACAATGAACATGCAGTCGTATTCATAAGGTAAAGATGAGATGATACAATAAATTCCACCAGTATAGGCAGCCAATATGTGCGTCGACCGCGTAAACGATGCCATCGTGCACTATAGCATCAAACAAAAATATTGCCTCAACAGGATTGACGATGAGCCATAACCATGTATGGCGACCGGATTCCAGATAGACTAATCCAATGTTGAACAAGGCAATGAGCTTGTAATCCATGTAGTCTTCTGATGGTGTGGGCACTTCGCAGATTACAAGTTTCAGCAAACAGAGGTCGAGCCAAAAGATTGAAGCGTCTCGTGCGTAGTAGGCAGGAGTGTTCGGCGGGCCGCGAGGCTCGATGGCGGCGGTATCCAACGATGGAAGGGTGATCTCTCGCTCGGTATAGATATCCACGAGACGCCACGGACTACCGGATTGGTGGATGAGACGATCCAGTTGGCCTTCATGCCCGCCCAGTAGTGGCCGCGCATGAAGGACAAGTGAACGAGTAGTGGTAGAATGTCGAGGGGTACCACGGCAACTTCCGTAGGATCGTCAAGTCGGTGTCTGGGCCACCTGCGAGGATCGGGCATCAGCAAACATGGTGTCTTGAAAAGAGTCATCCGATTGCAGACGAGTAGACGATACAAAGACACCGAGCATGCGGCCAGACGGACGGTGCTAAGTAGGTCCATACGATTATAAATCTGCTCCAAGAGAACATCGGGGAGGGAATTCCAATCGCGGCTCTGCGTGTTAGTCGGTTCTGCCATTGGGGTTTTCGGTGCTGCGCGAGCCAGGGAAGTGGATTGGGCGGCGGCGAAGAAGCTTCTCCTGGTGTGGCCGAGCAGTGAGCGGGGGGAGATGGTACGCGCGAGCTACCAAGGAAGATGGTGCGGGCGGGCGAGTAGTGAGCGGGGGAAAATGGTGTGCGACCGACGATGGGGAAGATAGGAGGAAGAAGAGTTGAAAGACGGGGAAGAAAGTGCATTAAATCTCAATTCTACTAGTAATACTACCAGGATACACCGTCCTTTGGAGAGTAAATAGTTACACCGATGACATGTGGGTCTACCACAAGAGGGCCCATATGTCAGTTAATGGAGGACAGAGGTGCGTAGGCGTATTTGCGGAAGCGTGCTCTACTGGCAAACATGATGGCAGTATTGGGTAAGGCGAATTTAGTAACACCAACACGCTTGTTCAGCTTATTAATTAAGTGTCCCATCTGCTGCAGCGTGTATTGTCACTTCACTGCGAAGACTAGTTGAATAGTTGTCTCTGACCGAGATGGGGATTAATGGGTCGTGCAGACTTCCTTTCTACATTATCCCTATGCCTCTACGCTTTTTTTTGAAAAGGAAAGATGGCTCATGCCTCATGGCCAACTTTATATTTCAAAAACATGCATAACCCTTTCCTATGCCTCTACGCTCACTTCACTCATTTGGCTCCGTACGTAGTCACTTGTTAAAATCTATATAAAGACAAATACTCCGTATTTGGGAATAGAGGGAGGCTTTTACTCCGTATTTGGGAACAAAGGGAGTATCACCATATGGAGAGAACAGAGGAAGCTTGAAATATGAACATGTCAATGGGAGGGAGTAAGCCCCATGCATGCATGCATGCTTGCAACATGCAACACCCACATGTACACATGGACACATGCAACACTCACTCACCCATACGGCACACAACATACGACGCAACACACACGCTCATGCTCAAGTGATCAACCTACTCCCTACGTTCGTGAACAACTGTACATTTATAGATTTGCACATTGACCAGGGCATAATTAACATCCAAAAGTAGCAGACTTATGGGTGCATGCGACCATTGAGAGAACAAGATTAAATGAAGGTCGTTGCATGCTGTAATTAAGAATAGACATGTAGCCTATACCTATAGCACAAGTTGGTGCATTAGTCAATCAATATCGATTTAGATTAAAGGCTAAATGCATTGGAAGTGTAGATGTACTAAACTCTTTGTTTTTTAGCCGATGTACACTCTTTGTTGGAAGACACAGGGAGTACACGTGCATGCACTCACATACACAGCCAGGGTGGTTCGCGCACAAGGGTTGGACTCCTGTCGCGCCTGTGTAAAGTTTTGTTTAACTGATTTCTTTGCTCTGCCAACTGACAGGTGGGACCCAGAAACCATGCGAGAATTTAACCAGTCAACAAAGTGCCACGTCGACTATGTGGCCGGTCAGTAGGGTGCAATACGGTGTTGTACGATGAGCTAGTGATTGTATAATCACCGAAAAACTATATATAGTGACCGTAAAGAGCGTATTGTTACATACGCTGACCGCGGGCATATTTTTTTCATTTCTAATTAAGCCATATTAACCGGAAAGGACGCAGTATGGACTAGTACTAGTACTTCTTTGATGTGTCCCTTCAACTCGCCGAACGAGGAGAAGCTTGCTTACTATGCCTCTCCCTCGCCCACGCGCGCGGTGGTTCGCAGGACGAGGAGAAGGTTTTGACTGCAGCGCCCTCGCCTTCGCCCTCGCAGTGGGCGTGCAGCAGTTCAATCAGTGTCAGATTGCCAAAAGCATATTGTACTGTAGTATCATCATTGTTGGACCTTCTGAAGAGGCGAAGAGCCAAGTGCAAGGTTCATACAAGTACGAACTGTTAAACCTCCCGAAGAGGCAAAGAGCCAAGCGCAAGGTTTTATAGGAGTTGTCGTCCTAGTAGGACTGTACTGTTACAACTATAGCGAACGATGCTACTGTATGATGCCGCCACGTCACGTATATCCAAAATTGTGCCATCTTTTTTTTGAAAGAGCTTGTTGGAGCCCGTGCAACAACCACACAAGTTGCACGTACACATAACACATTTACTAGTAATAAATTCTAAAGGACAAATGCCAGTATGCCACACAAGTTCATCTCCAATTCATGTGATAAATTTGTGCACGACTAGTCTACATATATTCAAAGCGCTACCATTCACAAATTACCGTACTCCACTTACATGTTATAGATGGGATACATGTTCTCCTCCAGGTTCCAGTCCCAGGTGTTCTTCATGGATGGCACGATCCATAGCGGTGGGCAACGGGAATCATTGTCGCAGCTTTCTAGTCCGGTTCCACACGATGGAGACTTATCCAAGCTGAAGCGGCATAAATCAGGGATAGCGTGTCCCATCATGTCGTTCATCCGGCGGTTCGCACTGAAGACACAACCATGCTTCATGAACGGCAGGCCTTCCGTGTCGTGCACGAAAGGTGGCATCCGGTTCACAATGGGGTAGCTGTCCTCAATCAAAAGTGAGTACTCTCCAATAGTGTTCCTCGGCACCCACGTAGCATCACGGGGGTCGAACTCGGCGCCGTTCATCTGGTACACGCGGCATCTCAGATCTGGACACATGGTGACGTACATAGTCAAGGCCCAAGCATAATAATGTTGTGCTCAAATATGGCGGTCAGTAATACTGTACAACAAATAGTACTACTCCGGTATAGAGGAAGTAAAATAACCGGCTTATTATATATAGCCACTCTTGGCTACATGGATGAGATAGCAAGACATGGAAAAATAAAAATGGTGGCAGCTAGTTGGTTCAAGTCTTCAAGGGCCTAGCTAGCTATACGCGTCCTCCAAGGTAAAAAGTACTCCTACTAGTACTTACTAGTACTAGTACAACAATGAAAGAGAAGGCGAGAGGGTTAAAAATGGAATACCTGGGTAGATGGTGACAGTCCGATCGTGGTAGATTGTGTGACCATGTTGCACATCAGTGGTACCATGGGTAACGACTGCTAAGATAGTTGATCCCAATATGCCAAAGTCAGCTACAAGGTTCCAGGTTAGACCGAATCGCGGATGCAAATGCACATCCAGGATCGACGATCTTATATTGATCGGGGGATGACTGGTCCCTGCAAAATAATGGAGTACCATTAGGGATGCAAATGATGGTTTGTGCATTCCGTTTGTAATCTCCAGTACCGTAGTTTGACAACCAGATGAAATAAGTCCCTTGGCTTGTCACCGCGAAGATGCGGCCTAGATGGCGCACGGCGTCTTCGAACGTGTAGGGTTACAAGTCTGCCACCGCCAACATGCACCAGCCTCTGCCGTTCAACGCCCCTAGCTAGGCATAAAAGCGAAGATAGATCTAAGTAGTGCCATCTTTGGCACTTGATTCATAGGTAGCTTGCATGATAGATTCATAAGGTAATTTGACTTTCTTTCTTGGAAAGTGCTCCATGCCTATCTTTAATGGAAATTGGAATCTAATATTCCTTTCCTTCATATCAATAATCGCGCCAATCATTCTAAGGAAGGGTCTACCAAGAATAATAGGGCAAGAAAGATTGCAATCTATATCAAGAACGATAAAATCAACAGGCACCAAATTTCTATTGGCAACAATTAGAACATCATTGATCCTTCCCATTTGCTTTTTAATGGTGGAATCCGCAAGGTGCAAATTTAAAGAGCAATCATCAAGATCATGGAAGCCTAGAATATCACATAAAGTTTTCGGAATCGTGGAAACACTAGCACCCAAATCACATAAAGCAAAACACTCATGATCTTTAATTCTAATCTTTATAGTAGGTTCCCACTCATCATTAAGTTTTCTAGGTATAGAAACTTCCAAATTAAGTTTTTCATCAAAAGATTGCATCAAGGCATCAACGATATGTTTGGTAAAAGCTTTATTTTGACTATAAGCATGTGGAGAATTAACAACGGATTGTAACAAGGAAATACAACTTTCTAAAGAACAATTATCATAATCAAATTCCTTGAAATCCGAGATAGTGGGTTCAATGCTATTTAAAGTCATGACCTCTCCAATCCCACTTTTACCAAATTTAGCATCAAGATCTAAAACTCCAAATTCTTGGGATGCCTTCTAGGCAAAGTTGATTCATCATCAGTCCCATAATCATCGAAATTCATATTGCAAAACATAGATCTAATAGGAGATGCATAAATAACTTTAAGATCCTCATCATTATTTTCATGGAAACTAGAAGAACACGCTTTTATAAAGCTATCTTTTTTAGCACGCAATCTAGCGGTTCTTTCCTTACACTCATCAATGGAAATTCTCATTATTTTGAGAGACTCATTGATATCATGCATAGGAGGAGAAGATCTAAGTTTAAGAGAATCAACATCAAGCGAAAGTCTATCAACATTCCTAGCCAAATCATCAACTTTGAGCAATTTTTCTTCAAGCAAAGCATTAAAATTCTTTTGAGAAATCATAAAATATTTCACACTATTCTCAAAATCAGAGGGCATCTTATTGAAATTACCATAAGAATTATTGTAGGAATTCCATATTTATTAGAGGAATTACTAGGGAACGGTCTAGCATTAAAGTTTCCTCTATAAGCATTGTTTCCAAAACTATTCCTACCAACAAAATTCACATCCATAGATTCATTATTATTCTCAATCAAGGAAGACAAAGGCATATCATTGGGATCAAGAGAGGAGTCTTTTTAGTAGCAAACAATTTCATAAGTTCATCCATCTTTCCACTCAAAACATTGATTTCTTCTATAGCATGCACTTTTTACTAGAAGATCTTTCGGTGTGCCATTGAGAATAATTAGCCATAATATTATCAAGAAGTTTTGTAGCATCTCCTAACATGATTTCCATAAACGTGCCTCCCGCGGCAGAATCCAAGAGATTTCTAGAAGCAAAGTTCAAACCGACATAAAATTTTTGTATGATCATCCATAAATTCAAACCATGAGTAGGGCAATTGCGAAGCATCAATTTCATTCTTTCCCAAGATTGGGCAACATGCTCATGATCAAGTTGTTTAAAATTCATAATATCGTTCCTAAGAGTGATGATCTTAGCGGGAGGAAAATATTTAGAGATAAAAGCATCTTTGCACTTGTTCTAAGAATCAATACTATTTTTAGGCAAAGACGAAAACCAAACTTTAGCACGATCTCTAAGAGAAAACGGAAATAACTTCAATTTAACAATATCATTATCCGTATCTTTCTTCTTTTGCATATCACACAAATCAACAAAATTGTTTAGATGAGTAGCGGCATCTTCACTTGGAAGGCCGGCGAATTGATCTTTCATAACAAGACTCAGCAAAGCAGTATTGATTTCACAAGACTCAACATCATTAAGAGGAGTGTCGGGTGGTAGGTCGACATATGCCAACGGGTGGCTTATCATTGTGGGAGCCAGTAAGACATCGCCGGTGCCTGGAAACGGGATGAGGCGAAGACATGCACGCCGGCGGATCTTACCCAGGTTGGGGGCTCTCCGTGGAGATAATACCCCTACTCCTGCTTTGCGGGGTCTCCGCATGATCACTAGATCGATAAGAAGCTACAAGAGGCTCATTGAGCTATTCGGTGGGAGGAGGAAGAAGGGCAAGGCTAGCTCTCTTCTCTCCCTATGGTAGTGTATAAAACTCTATGAGATCAACCCTTTGCATGGGTGCCCCTGGGGGTTTATATAGGCCTACTCCCCGGGGGTACAATGGTAATCTGGCTGGGCGCGGGCCCTAGCCGTCGGTGTCTGTGGCCTGGCTTCTCCATGGCCGGCCGGGCCCGCTGGTAGTGGGTCCCGCTTGTGCCGCTCATTGGACAACAGGCCGGCCCCACCGCTTGGGGGTCTTGTCGGGAGCTGGTTACTGTTGCCTTGCCTCTGATGATGAGGGCTTTGTCGAGGTAGGCATGGCTACAGTGCCGCCGTCTTGCGGGCTCTCACTGTAGCCTTTCCTCGTCTTGTCTTCTTAATGGTGCACGCGCCCCGAGGAGGGGAGAAAGCCGGCCGTAGGAAGCCGGCCATGCCTCAGGCCGGCTGGGGGAGGCCAGGCCGCCTTCGGGGGTCTCTTTGACCGAAGGGGCCTGCCGCCTGCGGGCCGTACTGGCAGCCCGTCGCGGAGAGCGTCATAACCAGCATGGCAACAGTGCCACGCCGGACGGGTGATGGCTATCCCATACGGCGTACTGTAGCCATGCGTGCTCCGGGATTCGGGGGTGGCAGGGTCCACTGTTGCCACGCCCTGTCCCATCATCGTTATGGGGGTGCAGACTTTTAGCGGATGGTCCTGGCCGCTTGCCAGGGGCCGGCCTCTTGGATTTGGCCTTCTTGGGCCGGCTTCTTGGAATCGGTCTTCTTGGGACGGCTTCTTGGAGTCGGTCTTCCCGTGGCCGCCTTCTTGGAGTCGGCCCTATCGTGGCGTCTTTCAAGAGAGTTTAGGGCTGGGCCGCCTTCCGGTAGTCATCTTGTGAGATAGCAGGCCGGAGGAAGGCGGCCCCACGTCTTGGGTGCTCCAAGGCTCGATCGGCCTGTTATTTTTTCAATGGGCCAAAGGGAGCCGGCTAGGCTACCCGTGGTCATTTACTCCAACAGTAGTCCCCGAAGCAGGTTGGCTTCGTGGTTGAAAGGGGAATCGAGAAGCTCGAACAGCTTCCTATCCCAAAGAGCCGGCAGCTAGGAGCCGGCTTCACTTATGCGTGCATTCTCGGTGAAGTTTCTCCGAAATCCGAAGGCGGGAACCAGCTGGCTTGCTGGTCAGGCCGCGGGCTGGCCGCCCGCCGCCTGTGCGCCACGTGGCACTCTTCGGCTGGAAGGGCCTGCCAGCCCACGCGTGTTACGGGATGCCGCTGCAGACCGGGGCCCGCCACTTCCTCGCCTCGGCCCGGGCGCGGATCTTTTGCGGCCCGAACTGACCGCACGTCTTCCGACGGCGGTTGCCACTCGCCGTAAAGGCGCAATAATCGCGGGACATGGGGGAGTGGGCGCAGTAAATCCCACACCCCCCACGCCTCGCCTCCTCGGCTTCGCCACACGAGGCTAGAAGTAGGGGGGAGGGGGAGCGGCAGTTGCTCGCATGCTCGCCCTCGCCCCGCCATTCCCTTCTTCTTCTTCCTCTCGTTCGCCGCAGCGGCCCTTCATCGCGCCACCGTTCCGCCATTCTTCTTGGTGTGCCGCAGTCTTGCTGCAGCTACATCACGCGCGCTCCATTGCCGCGCTCACCGTCGCCTTCCCGTCCTCATGGCTCCAACATCCAGTTCCTGGGACGGCTCGAATGTCCGCGCGGACCACATCGACTTCCTCCGCAAGACGCGGCAGTTGCCGGGCGAGGATCATGTGCGGGTCCGTCTCGCGCTGGAGAGAGAGATTTTGCCGGCGCCGGAGGAGGGCGAGCGAGTGATCTTCTACTCGCACTGCCTGCGCGGCGTCGGCCTTCCTGCGAGCGGCTTCTTCCGCTCGTTTCTCGAATTTTACCATCTCCAGCCGCACCACCTCACTCCAAACACGGTGGTGCTGTTGTCGGCCTTCGTCACTCTGTGCGAAGGCTTCCTCGGCGTCCTCCCCACCATCGAGCTTTGGGGGGAGTTCTTCCAGTCCAAGCTCGGTACGGTCGTCACGGGCGTGCCGGCTCCATGCGGTGCCTTCATCGCCATACGGAGATCGGCAACCGACAACCCGTTTTCGCCCATCGCACTGATCCAGTCGGTGAAGCTTTGGCAGAAATCCTACTTTTATGTGAAGAACGTCGCCCCGTAGGGCGACTACGTCAACCTGCCGGCTTACGTAGCCTGCCCGCTGGCTGGGAGGCAGCCCTCGTGGTCCTACGGGGCCAGGTCGCTGATGCCGGCTAGGGCTGGAGCCGTCGCCCGGCTTCGGGTGCTGATCCAGTCGGAGCGCCTGACTGGGTCCGACCTGATAGCCGCCTTCGTGGAGCGTCGGGTACTCCCGCTCCAAGGCCGCCCTCATCTGATCTGCCAGATGAGCGGCCGCTTCGACCCAAGCCGGCTGAGCACCAAAGAGATGCCTCATGACGAGGTATCTTACATGGTGAACTACATCGCCAACTGCATGCTCACTGAGGAGTGGCAGTATGGCAAGGAGCCGTATTCTCTCGCCAACCCCCTGCCAGTGGTAAGCTTCCTTTCTTTTCTTCTTCTCTTGTTGCCGAGTTCTCTCTGGCCGGCCTCTGACCAGTCGGCTTGTTTTTAATCAGAACCCCCTCCTTCATCCATCGGCCGGGACCGCGGGGGTGGAATGCGAGTTCGACCCTGACCGCGTGGCGGACGACCTTGACGACCCCGACTTGGGGGCAGCCGCCTTGGACGACGACGCCATGGGGGGAGGCGGCGATGCAGGCGGCTCCGGGTTCACCGCCGGCTTCGATGACTGGCCGGATGATGACGAGGCCCAACCTGTTCCGCGCTGCCAGCCGCCGTCCGACCATCAAGGCGCGGGCCCTTCTGGCGGGCCGGTTGCTCGGGGCGGTGCACAGAAATGCCGGGCGGCGCCGACTCTCTTCGGCGGTTGGCCGAAGAAGCCCAAGGGTTCTGCGGCGGCGACCAAGCGGGACGAGGCGGCCGCGAAGGCGGCCCGCTTCCGCAAGGTGGTGAAGCAGCCGCAGGCAGTTTCGGCGTAAGTGTTAACTCTCGCACGCCTTTCTTTCTTCTCTTCAGTCGGCGTTCTTCTTAGCCCTTTCTTATCTTATCAACCAGGGCTCCGCTCTCTCTTGAGCGAACTACAGCCGCCTCCATAGTCGGAGGGGCGGGAGGATCTTCAAGTTCCCGCCGCGTAGACCCTCTTGCCGAGCTCCGGGCGGCGATGGAGCGGAACGCGCGGGAGGAGCGGGAGGCGGAGGAGCAGAGGGCAGCCGTTGCCGAGGAGGCTCAGGAGACGACGGCGGAGTCGGCTGAGGCGCAGGTCGACGCGGAGGCCAAGGCTCAGGCGGAGGCCGCGACCGCAGAAAGGGCGGCGGAGGCCCTGCGTAGCCAGCCTCCACAACTCGTGATCCCCCTCCGCACCGTGGCCCCCGATATCCCGGTGCCCCTGCCAGAGGAAGCCGGCCGCGATCAGCCGATGATGGAGAGGGAGGGGGCGACATGGTCGTCCCGGAGGGAGAGGCGGCACCGCCACCGTTGGCCGGGACGGGCCAAGGGGGCCAGCCCAAGGCGCCGCCTGAGCAGCCGGCTGGAGGCGAGCTGACTGCAAGGGCAGATCTTGTGGTCCTGTCGCCGAATCGTCGGCGCGTGGGGAGGGCGGCTTCAGAGCCGGACCCGCAGAGGGCCGCGGGCTCCAGCTCTTTGTCCCATGACCTGGAGACGTCCAACGTCAGCTCGCCAGGGTGGACGCCAGGCGGTGGGACGGCCGCGCTGAATCTGGCAGCGCAAGATGTCCGGAGCCGGCTTTAGTCTCAGGCCACTGCGCTGAAGCAGTGTACCCAAGAGTTTCTTGTGACGCGGTCGGCCATTCGGGTGAGTCTTCTTGCTCTTGATTTCTTCCGTGGGGGTGCGTCAGCACACCCACTGGGTCTAGTCCCCGAGTTCCAAGTCGGCTGCTGAGCAGGCGGCTTGGGACTTCTCAGAAGACTTTGGTTTAATGAATTGTTCTTGTTCGCACCTTAGTCCTATTTGCAGGACTATCACAACCTCCATGCCGCTACCTTCAACTCCCAGGTCCGGGAGATGAATCAGAAGACGGCCGATCTGACGGAGATCCGGAGTGAGTGCTTTTGTTTTTTATCTCATGTGGGGGCGCGCCAGCGCACCCACTGGGTGTAGTCCCCGAGATTCGAGCCGACTGCTGAGCAGTCGGGTCGGATCTTTCCTGACGACTTCTTCCCTAATTTCTTCTTCTCCATCTCGGCAGGAGCCAACGCCGACTTGAGGCAGCAGCTAGGTGTGGCCTAGACCGCCCTTCGCACCAGGGAGGGCGAGTTCAATGCCTTGGTTCAGGAGCGTGATCGCTTGCGAAGAAACTGGCCGACCAGGAGGAGAACCACAAGGCGGCCCTGAAGACGGCGCAGGAGAGCGAGGTCGCCCTCAAAGCCAAGTATGAGACCGAGGCGGTGAGCTGTGCTGAGGCGAGGCAGGCACTGAGCGAGGGCTACGGCCGGGTTGAAGATTTGATTGACACTAGGCCGCCTTCTTCTTCGTTCCTTTGCTCATCCTTGTCATCTAGTTTATCTTATGACTTGCTCTATTTCTTTCTTATTTGTGAAGAATACTTCCCCGGCTACTCCGTTGCCGCCGCCCAAGCCATCGAAGCCCACCGTGAGGCCCCGAGGCAGGCTGGGGTTGAGATCGCGCCGGACGCCAGCCGGTCGCTCGAGGAGCAGCTTCTGGCGATCCAAGCCCGCCTCTAGCCGGCCTACCGCATGCTCCGTCGTCTTCAGCGTGTTGGAGCGCAGGTGCTGGCCGCCCTCTGGCCTGGCGAGGTGATTCCCCGCACCCCCGGCCGGACTGCCGACTGGCTGGAGGTAGCAGTAGGCCGCCTCGAGGCCTGGAAGGCTTCAACAGCCCGGTCCGGTGCGCGTGGGGCGCTAGAGTTCGTCCAGGCTTGGTATCCTGGGCTGAACTTGGACCAATTGCGCACCTGGCGGCAGGAGGCTGACGAGGAGCTGGAGGCGGTGTGACCAGCTATCATCCAGCGCGCCTCGGCGATCGCCGACTTCACCGACACCAGCGCCTTTGCTCCTGAGGTGAACGAAGATGGCGTCGCTCAGCCGGAGGAGTGGTTCGAGCTGAACCCGAGAGACGGTGAAGACTCGGCGGAGGAGATCGACTCCAGCGACGAGGGCGAAGAGGAGGAGGAGGAAGATGATGGCGAAGACACTGTGCCGGATGGTGAAGCAGCCAGCCAGCCTCAGCCTGATCGTGCTTCCAGCAACGAGGCGCGTGCGAACGCACCCCCTACCGCAGGTGTTGATCAAGCCGAGACTCGCCAGCCGGCCACTCCTCCAGCCGACACTGCCGTCTCCACCAACCCGCCCGACTCCTCAGTTGCCCCCTTGGCCTGAGTCGCCGTCTTTACTTTCCTGCTTGTTGCTCCTTGAACAACTTTTTTTATTAAACTTGCACAGTTCCACCCACTGGGGGTGTATTCAAACTATGTCAAATGTTGGCCTTTCGAAGGCCTTTTGTGTAAATATAATTTTGCATGTGCTTGGCTTCCATTCCTACTTGCTTTTTATCTTTTAGCTGTTTTCCTTTGCCGCCCTCCCTTGGTTGCCGCCTTCCCGGCCGGACAGCTGCTCTGCAGTCTGTGGCCGGGTAAGGGATTGGCCGTCTGGGAGGACAAGTACTCGAGATTTCATAGATTGTAGCAGAGTAAGGAGGGAAGGCGGCCAGCCGGCTGCTTCGACAGCCGGATGGTTGGGGGGGGCGGCTTAAGTTATATAAGTTCGTCAGTCCTTAGCCGTTTTTCATGTGGGCCTCCTTTTCCGCCTTTGGCTCTTGCCAGTCGGACAACCGATTCTTCGAGCTGCGACTTTGACAAGAGAGGGCTTGGGTGCCGGCACATTACTTACCTGACTGCAGGTAGAACTTTGAATATAACACAAGGTGGCAAGTCCCCGGGCCGACTGATCGAACCCGGTGCCGGACGGAAAAATGAATGTAGTGGCATAACCGTGGGTATGATACCCATCATTCATAGATAAAAGAGGGTAGTCCCCGAGTACTCCTCAGGGGCCCGTTTCTCATACTTAATACAAAAGGTAGCATGGTACATACTGCATTTTAACTGTAAAATCTTCTGGGAAGATTGGCGTTCCATGGTCGCTCTGAATCCTTGCCGGAATCATCTCTCTTGCGTGCCTTCGGCTTCTGCGCGTCAATCAGGTAGTAGGAGTCGTTGCCAAGAGCTCGGCTGATGACGAAGGGGCCTTCCCAAGGGGCCGAGAGCTTGTGCTGGCCGGCTGTTCGCTGGATTAGCCGGAGCACAAGATCACCCTCTTGGAAGGATCTTGGCTTGACCTTCCGGCTGTGGTAACGGCGTAGACCCTGCTGGTAGATGGCGGACCGGCTGAGGGCTAACAGCCGGCCTTCTTCTAGCAAGTCGACCCCGTCTTCTCGTGCTTCTTTGGCCTCCGCCTTCGTGTACATGGTGACCCGAGGTGAGTTGAAATCGATGTCAGTTGGGATGACAGCCTCGGCACCATATACAAGGCAGAAGGGGGTGAAGCCGGTTGACTTGTTCGGTGTAGTGCGCAGGCTCCAAAGGACGGCCGGCAGCTCGTCGAGCCAACAGCCGGCCGAATGCTCCAGCGGCATGACCAATCGAGGCTTGATGCCGGAGAGGATGAGGCCGTTTGCTCGCTCGACTTGGCCGTTTGACTGCGGGTGGGCAACGGACGCTAAGTCCAGTCGGATGCCCTGTGTCGCGCAGAAACGTGCCAGTGCTCCCTTGGCAAAATTCGTGCCGTTGTTAGTGATGATGCTGTGCGGTTCTCCATACCGGGTTGTAATATCTGCGATGAATGTCACGACAGTCGGCCCATTCAGTTTCTTGATCGGTTTTGCTTCAATCCACTTGGTAAATTTGTCCACAGCGACAAGCAGATGTGTCATGCTGCCACCCGCCGTCTTGAATGGCCCCACCATGTCCAGTCCCCAGACGGCAAAAGGCCAGGTGAGGGGGATGGTCTTGAGTGCAGAAGCCGGCAGGTGCTGTTTGGAGCTGAAGATTTGGCACCCTTTGCAGTGTTTGACTAACTCCTTGGCATCCTCCAAAGCAGTCGGCCAGAAGAATCCATGGCAGAAGCCTTTGGCGACGACTGACCTTGAGGCCGCATGGTGGCCGCACTCACCCTAGTGGATGTCTTCGAGGATTGCTACGCCTTTCCCTGGCTCGACGCAGCGCTGGAAGACTCCGGTAACGCTGCGCCTAACCAGCTCTCGGTTCATTATTGTGTATGCTCCGGTTCGGCGTTGTACTTGTCTTGCCGAGATCTCATCATTCGGCAATTCTCCGTTTTCAGGAAGTGGATGATGGGCTGGGCCCATGATGGAGCTGTGACTTCTTCTATCGCCAAAACGGCTACTGCAACCAGGGCGGGTGGGCTGGGTTGTGAGGAGTTGGAGTCGGCCACCGTCTGCTGTGTTGGTGCAGTCCCCGGGCCGGCTGCAGTAGTCCTCGGGCCAAGTTCGACTATGGCAGTCCCCGAGCCGGCTGCCGAAGTCCCCGAGTCGCCTGCTTGGTTCCCGAAGTCGGATCCGACTGCGTCGGGGTCAGGCGGCACGAAGATGGAACTGGATACCGGAGATGGCTTGACAGACGGCTTGAGGAGGCTTTGGAGGGCGACGCCGGTTGGTATAGCTTGCCGGGTGGAGCCTATTCGTGCCAGGGCATCTGCTTGCTCGTTGTCGGCCCATGGCACGTGGAGGAACTCGCACCCCTCAAAGTATCCGCTGATTTGCTGAACGAGGAAGCGGTAGCTTGCCATGTTTGCGTCCTTGGCGTCCCAGTCACTGGATGACTGCTGGACCACCAAGTCCGAGTCGCCATAGCACAGGATCCGTCGGATGCCGAGTTCCTTGGCTAGCCGGAGCCCGTGTATGAGCGCCTCGTACTCGGCCACATTGTTGAAGGTGGCAAAATGGATTTGCAATGTGTATCTGAGTTTGTCGCCTTTGGGAGAGGTGAGGACGATGTCGGCTCCCAAGCCGGTGCGCATCTTGGATCCGTCAAAGTGCATCCGCCAATGAGTGGAGTCTGGGGCCGGTGGCAGGTACTGGGTCTCGGCCCAGTCAATGAGGAAGTCGCCCAATGCTTGGTACTTGATGGCGGTGCGGGGCTGGTAGTAGATTGTGTAAGGAGCCAGTGCAATGGCCCGTTTTGCCACTCGGCCGGATGCATCCCGGCTGCCTATGATCTCGGCGAGCGGGGCAGTGCATACGACCGTGATGGGATGCTCTTGAAAGTAGGGCTTGAGTTTCTTGGAGGTGAAGTACACACCATAGTACATCTTCTGATAGTGCGCGTAGTTCTGCTTCGAGGCGGACAGTACTTCGCTCAAATAATATACCGGCCTCTGGACTAGCTGAGCTCGGCCTTCTTCAGGACGCTGGACCATGATAACTGTGCTGACCACCCAGCTAGTGGCGGCAATATAGAGGAACATGGGCTCTTTCTCAGTCGGTGCCGCCAAGACAGGCGGCGTGGACAACATCTTCTTTAGCTCGTGGAAAGCTTGGTCCGCCTGGTCATTCCACTCGAAGTGAGTGGACTTCTTCATGAGTCGGTAGAGGGGGAGAGCCTTCTCTCTGAGCCGGCTGATGAAGCGGTTCAAGGATGCCAGGCATCCGGTGAACTTTTGGACGTCTCGCAGCTTGGTAGGAATCTTCATTCTCTCTATGGCCTTGATCTTCACTGGGTTGCATTCGATGCCGCGTTCGGAGACCAGGAAGCCTAGAAGTTGGCCGGCTGGTACCCCGAACACGCATTTCTCAGGGTTGAGCTTGATCTAAAATCGGCGCACATTTTCAAAGGTTTCCTTGAGGTCTTCCAACAAGGTGCCGCGTTTCTCCATCTTCACCACAACATCGTCTACATAGACGTGGGCATTTCTGCCGAGTTGCTTGAGGAGGCATTTCTGCATGCAACGCTGAAAAGTGACACCGGCATTTCTCAAGCCGAATGTCATAGTCAGGTAGAAGAAAGCTCCGAATGGGGTGATGAAGGCGGTCTTCAGGCGGTCAGCTGTGTCCAATTTTATCTGGTGGTAGCCTGAGTAAGCATCCAAGAAACTCAACAGCTCGCATCCGGCTGTGGAGTCTATCACTTGATCAATCCTTGGCAGAGCAAAAGGATCTTTAGGGCAGGCTTTGTTGAGGCTGGTGTAGTCAATGCACATGCGCCACTGCTTGTTCTTCTTTAACACCAGGACCGGGTTGGCAAGCCATTCTGGAAAGAACACCTCCATAATGAAGCCGGCTACTAGAAGTCGGGCTATCTCTTCTTCGACTACTCTTCTCTTCTCTTCTGACAGGCGGCGCAAGGGCTGCTTGACCGGCTTGGCGTCAGATTGGACATGTAGCTTGTGCTTGGCGAAATCCGTCGGGACACCCGACATGTCTTTGGGAGACCATGCGAAGATGTCCCGATTCTCATGGAGGAAATCAACGAGCTCGCCTTCCTATTTGCTGTCGAGGCCGGTGCCCACGACAGCGTACCTCTCCGGGTGCTCCGGGTCCAGGGGTATCTTCTTTGTCTCTTTGGCCGGCTGGAAAGAACCTTAGGCATCACATTCCTTGGGGTCGGGGGACAGGGCCAGCTGCTTGCCAGCCATGGCCACGACTCGATCCAGCATCTTCTTTTCTTTAGCAATTACAAGGGACTCGGCCAGCCGGCTGCTAGCTGCTGCACACTCGGAAGATTTCTTGTAATCTCCGGCTATGGTGATGATGCCCTTGGAACTCGGCATCTTCATCTTAAGGTAGGCGTAGTGAGGCACAACCATAAACTTGGCCAAAGCAGGTCGGCCAAGCAATGCTTGGTACGGGCTTTCCAGATCCACTACCTCAAACCATATTGCTTCTCGGCGGAAATGATCCTTGCCCCCAAAGAGGACATCCATCTTGATCTTGCAGATCGGTGAGCAGGATAGGCCGGGTACAATGCCATGGAACACAGTCCGACTTGGCATGAGCTGCTTCGGCTTGATGTTGAGCTTCTCCATGGTATCACGGTACAGTATGTTGATGCTGCTCCTGCCATCTATTAGCACGCGGGAGAAACGGGCGGCTCGCCTTTCTGTCGCGAGGGTGGCATCCAACACTAATGCATAGGAGCCAGGAGACGGCATCACCTCTGGGTGATCGGCCTGGCTCCAGCTAATAGGCTTCTCTGACCAGTGCATAAACTCGGGGTTATTGGAGGTGACCGCGTTGACTTCTTGCTGCTGTCGGCGCCGGCTGGGCCGGTCTTCAGTCTGGCTTGTAAAGACAACGTAGGCGGCATGTTCATTGGGGAACTCGTCTTGAATTGCTCCGACCGCTGGCCGAGCGGCCGGCTGCTGAGGGGTTGGAGGCGGCAACAGCCCCTCACCCTTGGAGATTCGCGTGAGCCAATGGCATTTCTGAGTTGTGTGGTTGGACGGCTTCGCGCCGCTGTGGAACTTGCAGGGGGCATCTAGGGTTTGCTCGTAGGAGAAAGCCGGCTGCCAAGCTGGCCTGCCGCCCTTCTGCTTCTTGGGTACCGGCTGATACGTCTCGAACGTATCTACTTTTCCAAACACTTTTGCCCTTGTTTTGGACTCTAGCTTGCATGATTTGAATGAAACTAACCCGGACTGACACTGTTTTCAGCAGAACTACCATGATGTTGTTTTATGTGTAGAAAAGAAAAGTTCTCGGAATGACCGGCAAATCCACGGAGGGACTTTTTAGAATTACTAAGAATTTTTGGCGAAAGAATCAGAGCCAGGGGGACCAAGGCCTGTCCACGAGACAGGGGGGCGCGCCCCCTATCTCGTGGGCCCCCCGGACCTCCTCCGACCTCAACTCCAACTCCATATATACCGTCTCGCGGAGAAAAAAATCAGGGAGAAAGTTCCATCGCGTTTTACGATACGGAGCCGCCGCCAAGCCCTAATCTCTCTCAGGAGGGCTGATCTGGAGTCCGTTCGGGGCTCCGGAGAGGGGGATTCGTTGCCGTCGTCATCATCAACCATCCTCCATCACCAATTTCATGATGCTCACCGCCGTGTGTGAGTAATTCCATCGTAGGCTTGCTGGACGGTGATGGCTTGGATGAGATTTACCATGTAATCAAGTTAGTTTCGTACGTTAGGGTTTGATCCCTAGTATCCACTATGTTCTGAGATTGATGTTGCTATGACTTTGCTATGCTTAATGCTTGTCACTAGGGCCCGAGTGCCATGATTTCAGATCTGAACCTATTATGTTTTCATTAATATATGTGTGTTCTTGATCCTATCTTGCGAGTCTATAGTCACCTATTATGTGTTATGATCCGACAACCCCGAAGTGATAATAATCGGGACACTTCTCGGTGATGACCGTAGTTTGAGGAGTTCATGTATTCACCATGTGTTAATGCTTTGGTCCGGTTCTCTATTAAAAGGAGGCCTTAATATCCCTTAGTTTCCACTAGGACCCCGCTGCCACGGGAGGGTAGGACAAAAGATGTCATGCAAGTTCTTTTCCCTAAGTACGTGTGACTATTTACGGAATACATGCCTACATTACATTGATGAACTGGAGCTAGTTCTATATCACCCTATGTTATAACTATTGCATGAGGAATCGCATCCGGCATAATTATCCATCACTGATCCATTGCCTACGAGCTTTTCATATATTGTTCTTCGCTTATTTACTTTTCCGTTGCTACTGTTACAACTACTACAAAAACCCAAAAACATTTATCTTTATTGTTGCTACTGTTACCATTACTATCATACCACCTTTGCTACTAAATACTTTGCTGCAGATACTAAGTTATCCAGGTGTGTTGAATTGACAACTCAACTGCTAATACTCAAGAATATTCTTTGGCTCCCCTTGTGTCGAATCAATAAATTTGGGTTGAATACTCTACCCTCGAAAGCTGTTGCGATCTCCTATACTTGTGGGTTATCAAGACTAATTTCTGGCGCCGTTGCCGGGGAGCATAGCTCTATTCTCTGAGTCACTTGGGATTTATATCTGTTGATCACTACGAAGAACTTGAAAGACGCTAAGACCAAGATTTTTCCCTCAACTATGAGGGGAGGTAAGGAACTGCCATCTAGCTCTGCACTAGATTCTCCTTCCGTTATTGATAGGCTTGCGACACCTAAACCTGCCACTGCTATGAATTATGATATGTCGCATGTTATTCATGATGCCACTTCTGCTATGCATGATGAAACTACTTCTGTGCGTGATACTACTTTGCCATTAGGTGAATTTCTTGATGAACAACTTGCTAGAGTTAGGGGGAATGAAAATATTGAAGAACCTATTTTTGATGATAGTGATGATGAACGTTCCCCCAATGATTATGTATTACCTATTGTTCCTAAGGGTTATGTTATGAACAAAGAAGCTGCTGAAGCTATTCTTGCTTGCAATGATAGAAACGATCTTAAGAAATTATTAGCTAAATGGAAGCATCAGTCTCTTAATGCTAGAATGAAACCCGATCCTACTTTTGCTACTTCACCTATCTGTGTTACTGATAAGGATTATGAATTCTCTGTTGATCCTGATATTATTACTTTAGTTGAATCCGATCCTTTTTATGGCCTTGAATCTGAAACTGTTGTGGCACATCTTACCAAGTTGAATGACATAGCCACCCTATTTACTCATGATGAGAAGTCTTGCTATTTATATATCCTTAAGATTTTCCCGTTCTCATTAAAGGGTGATGCTAAGATTTGGTATAATTCTCTTGCTCCTGGTTGTGTGCGTAGTCCCCGGGATATGATTTATTACTTCTCTGCTAAATATTTCCCTGCTCATAAGAAACAAGCTACTTTGCGGGAAATATATAATTTTGTGCAAACCGAAGAAGAGAGTCTCCCACAAGCTTGGGGGAGTCTTCTCCGGTTGCTTTATGCTTTGCCTGATCATCATCTTAAGAAAAATTAAATACTTGATATCTTTTATAATGGACTAACCGATGCTTCCAAGGACCACTTGGATAGTTGTGCTGGTTGTGTTTTCAGGGAAAGAACAGTCGAGAAGCTGAAATATTATTGAATAATATGTTGACTAATGAAAATAATTGGACTCCTCCCGAGCCAGTACCTGAAGTAATTCCTGAACCAATTGAGCCAACTCCTGAGCCTATTCCTAAACCCACTCCGAAGAAGAGAGGTGTTTTATTCCTCAGTCCTGAAGATATGCAAGAGGCAAAGAAATCAATGAAAGAAAAAGGTATTAAAGCTGAAGATGTTAAGAATTTACCACCTATTGAAGAAATACATGGTCTTAATTTACCGCCTGAAGAACCACATTGTGTTGTTAACCCGACACAGGTAGTAAAGGTAAATTCTCTCTATAGCTATGATAAAGTTGAAATACCCTCTACTAAATTTCATAGCCCATGCTTAGATGAATTTGATGACTTTATGGCTAGACAAGAAAGTTTTAATGCTTATGTTGGTAGAGAGTTAAAGAATAATGCTTTCGAGATAGGACGCGTAGGTGATAATCTGGCTAGAGTTAAAGATGAACTTCACCGTGCTAGCAAATATGCTTCTATGGTTGCTACTCAAGCTGAGCAAGTACTCAAGGCTCAAAATGATTTGCTTGATGAATTGAACAATAAAAATGACTTTGCTGTTAGAGTGGCTACTAGAATTGGTAGAATGACTCAGGAACCTTTGTATCCTGAAGGCACCCTAAAAGAATTGAACAAGATTCTCAGAATAATAATCTAGATGTTCCTAGTTCTTCTAAGAAGAAGAAAAAGAAAAATGATAGGACTGTGCAAACTTCTAGTGAACCTAATATAGAAACACTTGAGAATCTCAATGATACTTCTATCTCTGATGTTGAAACGCAATCAGGTGATCAACATGAACCTAGTAATAATGTTAATGATAATGTTCATGTTGATGCTCAACCTAGTAATAACAATGATGTAGAGATTGAACCTGCTGTTGATCTTGATAACCCACAATCAAGAAACCAACGTTATGATAAGAGAGATTTTGTTGCTAGGAAGCACGGTAAGGAAAGAGACCATGGGTTCAGAAACCCATGCCCTTTCCTCCTAAACCATCCAAGTCAAAGGATGATGAGGATTTTGAGCGCTTTGCTGAAATGATTAGACCTATTTTCTTACGTGTCCGCTTAACTGATATGCTTAAAGTAAATCCTTATGCTAAATACATGAAGGATATCATCACAAATAAAAGAAAGATACCGGAAGCTGAAATTTCCACCATGCTTGCTAATTACACTTTTAAGGGTGGAATACCAAAAAAACTTGGAGATCCGGGTGTTCCAACTATACCATGCTCCATTAAAAGAAATTATGTTAGAACTGCTTTATGTGATCTTGGAGCCGGTGTTAGTGTTATGCCTCTCTCTTTATACCGTAGACTTGAATTGAATAAGTTGACACCTACTGAAATATCTTTGCAAATGGCTGATAAATCAACTGCTATACCTGTCGGTATTTGTGAGGATGTGCCTGTCGTGGTTGCAAATGTCACTATCTTAACGGACTTTGTTATTCTTGATATTCTCGAGGACGATAGTATGTCTATTATCCTTGGTAGACCTTTTCTTAATACTGCAGGGGCTGTTATTGATTGCAACAAAGGCAATGTCACTTTTCATGTTAATGGCAATGAGCATACGGTACACTTTCCGAGGAAACAATCTCAAGTTCATAGCATCAACTCTATTGAAAAAGTTCCAACTATTATTTTTGGAGGTTTTGAATTTCCTCTCCCTACTATCAAGAAAAAGTATGATATTCTTATTGTTGGGGATTTTCATATCCCCGTTGAGGTAACTTAGTGTTGTCCGAAATTTCTCCGGTTCCGTGTTATTCGGAATGAGTTTGTTAACAAGACTTGATCAACCTTGTTAGCGGGTTCATTTTGATGATCACGAGATGGATGAAACTAGAAAGCACAACCCTCTGTACCCTTTTTTTTACTTTCTGTCATTTAGAATAAATAAAGCAAAAATAGTATTATCCGTCTGTTTTCTGAATTATCCATGCAATAAAGAATAGTCCGAAAATAAAAGTGCTCCAAATGCCCTGCAAAATTTAGTATGATTTTTTCTGGAATATTTGGGGATTTTAGGAACTGAAAACACTGCAAAAGGGGCAAGCACCAGGCGACGAGAGAGGAGCCCCCCCCCCCCCTGAAGGGCGCACCCCCTGTCTCGTGGGCCCCTGGTGGCTCCCCTCCACTTATGCCAGCACCTACACACTCCATCTTCTACCCAAAAAATCCCCATCCAGCTCAAGCACGAGTTCTAGCTCGTTTTGCTGTGATTGTCGATCTCTTAGCTCAAAGCTCCATTCACAAAACTGCTTTGGGAGATTGTTGCTTGGTATGTGAATCCTCCATTGGTCCAATTAGTTTTTGTTCTAGTGCTTTATTCATTGCAAATCCTTGCTGTCTTGGTAACCCTGTTCTTGAGCTTGCATGTTAAATTTATGAGGTTCCAAGTAATTCTAATGCATGATATGGGCTCTAGGCACTTGTAGGAGTAGTTGCTATCAATCTGGTTTAGTTTTATGCACTTTTATTTTGAAGTTACTAAAATTTAAAAAAATTTCAGAAAATGTTGAGGAAACTTTTGAGGGGCTCTTCTAGACAAGGCTCCCAGGAAAAACAAGCTAAAGAGAAGGAAAAAGTCAAGTATAATCTTCCTCGCTTAGCGGAAGTACGACCTTGTGAATGGCCATGTGATGATTTCTTGAGAGAGGCTGGAATTCATGAAGACTTTTGTACCTTAATCGAGACTGCAGGCCTCACCGGCTTCATCGACGACCGAATCGATCAGTATCTCTTACTCACCAATACTTTCATGCTAAACTTTTATTTTTATCCTAAGAAGTCACCGCCTGAAGTATCATTTTATTTATATGACGAGTTCAAAGAAATGTCTTTACGTCATTTTTGCACGGTATGTAGGATAACTTATGAGGGAGAACTAGAGGAACCCCATCGTGAAGATGTGGCTGGCTTTTTTAATATTATTGCCGTAGAAGAGCCAAAGAAGGGTTCCAAAGAAAAAGTCTCTAGCATACACTTTCCTGTTTTACGCTACTTTACCATATTTGCTAGTAGATGCTTGATCGGTCGTGGGAATAGTGGAAACTTGAGTGTTCCTGATATTATCATGCTTCAACATGCTTTGCTGGGAGACAATAGTTTTAATATGGGTGCTGTCGTTGCTAAACGGCTAGCCCTTAATCGTACAAAAGGCCCCATATTCGGAGGTATCTATGATGCACATCTTGCTAGACATTTTCAGATACCCATTAGGCACCATGAGGAAAAAGAGACTAAATTGCCTCTTCACATTTTAGATTACAAGAGCATGGTAGCACATAAGTTTATTATTGATAACGAAGATAGGATGCTCTTGTATAAACTCAGATTCAATAAGAAACACTTTGAGATTATTATCTTGCCTGCACCTCTGTTGTTTGATTTGCTTGCAGAAAAAATTCTCGTTACACCAGAGGTGGTAAACAATCATCGAGCTCAAGCTTTTACTCCAGAACCTGAACCGGAACCTGAGCTGGACCCCTATCGTGCATCATATGTCCAGTGGGATCTGGAGATGACCAACCAGTGGTCTCCTGATTACACCTCTCATTACACCGGAGAGAATACAGGCGGTCCTTGGTATTAAACCAACTTAGGCCAAAAGCCTAAGCTTGGGGGAGTACGTATTTCTCACCGACTTTACATTTATGTTCACACACTAGTCGTCGGTGCTCATACTCTGTCATTGTATTATCCATGCTAGTTTAAATTTCCTTTGTCTAGTCTTTTTCTTGTGTGTTTGATAAACCTTAAGAAAAACCAAAAAAATTAGTTAGTTTAATTTCCTTGCTTGTAGTAGAAATTAAAATGAAAACCCAAAAAGATTTCTAGTTCTTCTTTTACTTGTTGGGAGCTTTCCCGTGTAAATAGTTTTATTTTCTTTTCTTTCCTTTGTGGGTCGAGAAGACCATATTGAAAATGCTTAGTGGCTCTCATATGCATGATTGATTATTTATATTTAGAGCCCATATTACTTGTCTTCTCTTTTGAGTTGAATGCTTGCAGATTCCAGCTTAGTCCAATGCACGTACACTCTTATTATTATACACTTTGTTCGGTCGTGCGAGTGAAAGGAAATAATGATGATATATGATGGCCTTATTGGGATGAGAAAAGCTGGTATGAACTCAACCTCTCTTGTTTTTGTAAATATGATGATTCATCGTTCCTGAGTCGGCTATTATGAAGTAAACATATTTGCAATGACATTTAGGGATTATAGTTACTTGTGCCATGCTTGATTAGCTATGAGTTATAATGGTTTACTTTGCGTGCCAACATGCTATTAGAATGATTATGATGTGGTATGATGGGATGGTATCCTCCTTTGAATGAATTGAGTGACTCGACTTGGCACATGTTCACGCATGTAGATGAATCAAATCAACATAGCCTTCACGATATTTATGTTCATGGTGGGTTATATCCTACTCATGCTTGTACTCGGTGTGAATTAATTTTAATGCATGCTTACGACTGTTGTCGCTCTCTCGCTTAATCGCTTCCCGCCTTTTGCTAGCCTTCACCTGCACTAAGTGGGAATACTGCTTGTGCATCCAAACTCCTTAAACCCCAAAGTTGTTCCATATGAGTCCACTATACCTTCCTATATGCAGTATTTACCTGCCGTTCCAAGTAAATTTGTATGTGCCAAACTCCAAACCTTCAAATGAAATTCTGTTTTGTATGCTCGAGCAGCTCATGTAACAACTAGGGCTGCCTATATCTTCCATGCTAGGTGGGTTATTCTCAGAGGAGTGGACTCCGCTCCTCATTCACGAGGAAGGGCCGGTAACCGGGATGCCCAGTCCCATGATCCAAAAAGATCAAAGCAAATCAAAATAATTAAACAAAACTCCCCCAGGTCTGCTGTATGTTGGAGGCACTCGTTGTTTCGAGAAAGCCATGGATTGATTCTTGTTGGTGGTTGGGGGAGTATAAACCTTTACCATTCTATTTGGGAACTGCCTATAATGCATTTAGTGTGGAAGATACAGCCATCCCATAGGTGTTGCATTGACAGCAAAAGTATGCCGCTCAAAATGTTATTCAATCTCTATTTTAAAATCGAGCTCTGGCACCTCTACAAATCCCTGCTTCCCTCTGCGAAGGGACTATCTATTTACTTTTATGTTGAGTCATCACCCTTCTTATTAAAAGCACCCGCTGGAGAGCACACTGTCATTTGCATTCATTATTATTGGTTTATATTGGGTATGACTTGACTGGATCTCTTTTACCATGAATTACAATGTTTAGTTAGTCCTTGATCTTTAAAGGTGCTCTGCATTTATGTTTTGCGGTCTCAGAAAGGGCTAGCGAGATACCATTTTGTGATATCATGTTATGATTATTTTGAGAAAGTGTTGTCATCCGAGTTTTATTACTATGACTCGCTAGCTGATTATGTTATTGGTATGAGTAATTGTGAGACCTATGTGTTATTGTGAGTATGGTTAGTTCGTAATATTTGCTGAAACTTGAATGATGGCTTTTCATGTTTACAACAACAAGAGCAAACCGAGTTTGTAGAAGTTTTTCTTTTTCACTTTCAGTTTATCAACTGAATTGCTTGAGGACAAGCAAAGGTTTAAGCTTGGGGGAGTTGATACGTCTCCAACGTATCTACTTTTCCAAACACTTTTGCCCTTGTTTTGGACTCTAACTTGCATGATTTGAATGAAACTAACCCGGACTGACGCTGTTTTCAGCAGAACTACCATGATGTTGTTTTATGTGCAGAAAAGGAAAGTTCTCGGAATGACCTGCAAATCCACGGAGGGACTTTTCAGAATTAACAAGAATTTTTGGCGAAAGAATCAGGGCCAGGGGGCCCAAGGCCTGTCCACAAGACAGGGGGCGCCCCCCTAGGGCACGCCCCCTATCTCGTGGGCCTCCCGGACCTCCTCCGACCTCAACTCCAACTCCATATATACCGTCTCGCGGAGAAAAAAATCAGGGAGAAAGTTTCATCGCGTTTTACGATATGAAGCCGCCGCCAAGCCCTAATCTCTCTCGGGAGGGCTGATCTGGAGTCCGTTCGGCGCTCCGGAGAGGGGGATTCGTCGCCGTCGTCATCATCAACCATCCTCCCTCACCAATTTCATGATGCTCACCGCTGTGTTTGAGTAATTCCATCGTAGGCTTGCTGGGCGGTGATGGGTTGGATGAGATTTACCATGTAATCAAGTTAGTTTTGTTAGGGTTTGATCCCTAGTATCCACTGTGTTCTGAGATTGATGTTGCTATGACTTTGCTATGCTTAATGCTTGTCACTAGGGCCCGAGTGCCATGATTTCAGATCTGAACCTATTATGTTTTCATTAATATATGTGTGTTATTGATCCTATCTTGCAAGTCTATAGTCACCTATTATGTGTTATGATCCGACAACCCCGAAGTGACAATAATCGGGACACTTCTCGGTGATGACCGTAGTTTGAGGAGTTCATGTATTCACCATGTGTTAATGCTTTGGTCCGGTTCTCTATTCAAAGGATGCCTTAATATCCCTTAGTTTCCACTAGGACCCCGCTGCCACGGGAGGGTAGGACAAAAGATGTCATGCAAGTTCTTTTCCATAAGCACGTGTGACTATTTACGGAATACATGCCTACATTACATTGATGAACTGGAGCTAGTTCTATATCACCCTATGTTATAACTATTGCATGAGGAATCACATCCGGCATAATTATCCATCACTGATCCATTGCCTACGAGCTTTTCATATATTGTTCTTCGCTTATTTACTTTTCCGTTGCTACTGTTACAACTACTACAAAAACACAAAAACATTTATCTTTATACTATTACCATTACTATCATACCACCTTTGCTACTAAATACTTTGCTGCAGATACTAAGTTATCCAGGTGTGGTTGAATTGACAACTCAACTGCTAATACTCAAGAATATTCTTTGGATCCCCTTGTGTCGAATCAATAAATTTGGGTTGAATACTCTACCCTCGAAAGCTGTTGCGATCCACTATACTTGTGGGTTATCACCGGCCGCCCCTCAGGTTGCTCGTCTTAGACCGTGGCCACCTGCCGGCTAGTGGAAGACGACATAGGGGCCTTGCGCTTGTGGTCGCTCTGGTACGGGCGTCGGCTCGATTCTCCAGCCGGCGTCTTGGGAGCCGGAGCTAGCACCTTTCCGGAGGCGTCTACTCGGAGCTCGGTCTTCATCAAGGAGTCGGACGTGGCGTACTTGTCGGCTATGATCAGCTGCTTGTCGAGGGTAGTCGGCTCATCGCAGAGGAGTCGGTGCTTGAGGAGGGTGCCTTCTCTGCACCCGGCGGTGAAGTACTCTATGGCTTGAACCTCGTGCACCCCCTCGCAGGAGTTGCGGAGCTCGGCCCAACGCGTGAGGTAGTCGCGCGTCGATTCGTTGGGCTTCTGAACGCACAAAGAAAGCTGGCGAGGCTTGGGGGGCCGCGTGTATGTGCTGGTGAAGTTGCGGATGAAGACTTCCATGAAGTCTAGCTAGCTGTTGACGCTGTAAGGCTTAAGGCTGTTGAGCCAGGTGCGCGCCGTGCCTTGGAGCATGAGGTGGACATATTTCACGGCAACACGCCTGTTACCGCTTGCTATGCGGACTGCAGTGGAGTAGTCGATCAACCAATCTTCCGGCTTCACGGAGCCGTTGTACTTGGGCGTGTCTCTTGGGAGCGAGAACCCTTTGGGGAAGGGCTCGTCGTGGATGCGGGGGCCGAAAAAAGGCGGGAAGACATCATCTTCTTCTTCCAGCGCCAGGGATTGCGCTAGGCGGTCAATCCGGTGGCGGGCATCATTCTCGCCGACTCCCTCTCGGTGGCCAAGTCGGCCACTGAGAGTCGGATGCGTGACAGGCGGCAGGGTGGGATATCTCTCCCCACGAGGCGGAGGAGGAGGCGGGTCGCCTCATCGTTCCACACCCCGAGGGCGGCCTTCTGCGTCGCGCTCGATGGTGATTCGAGTCCGGCTGCGGCTAGCAGCCGGCTCCTTCTCTTGTCTCGCACGGGCGCCGCCTGCAGTCGGCGTACGTGACGTCGCGCCGTGCTCTCGGTGACGGAGGCTTCCAGTGCGGACGCCGGCTTCGTGTCGCTCCGCGGCTGCGTCGATCAACTGCTGGATGCGTCTAGTCATGTAGGGGAGCTCATCAGCCCCCAGTCCATTCAAATCATCTACGATCGACTGAGCGGCGCGTAGGTTCTCGAGAGGCGTGGCGTGATGGGCGGTTGCTCCCAAAGATGTCATCTTTGGCGATGGCGCGCCAGCTTTCTTGATGACGCCGGCTCGGCTTGGCCCTTCAGGAGGCGGCGTACCGAAGGCGGCGCGGTCAACTTCGCGCTGGTGGGATTCAGTGAGGCGCCTCATGGAGGCTATCCTCTGGCCCTCCGCAAGGAGAGCAATGCGGCGTGCCTCCAGCGTCTCGGCATCGGTGTCGGCTGGGATGGGGGCGGACAGATCTTGCAGCGTCGCCTGTAGGGCGTCATGGGCGTTTTCACCAGAGGTGACGTCGTGGCTGATGACAAGCACCTCGGTGACGGTGCTGCCGCCATTGTCGGCTCGAGGAAGAGGGTCGTCGAAGATGATCACGTTGGTGGGGAAGGCGTCGAGCGACACTGTGTCGGAGTCGACAAGCATCGGGTCGGTGGAACCAACCGACTCCAAGTCCGCGGTAGGCTCGCTGGAGACGTGGAGTTGGTCGAGGAGTCTGACGAGGCGGCTCTCGGGGCAGCCTGTGCCCGCTTCGGATGCAGGCTCGTTGGAGATGCGAGCCTCGCCAAGAAGATCGGCGAGGCAGCTCGCCGCGCAGGCGTCATCGATGCTTTGCATCGCGTCGGGGCAAGCGCCATCTGGCGTGCGAGGCTGGCTACGCTCGCTGGGGAGGAAAAGGGTTCCCGTCCAGAGCAGGTCTCCGGACGACGGTGCACCTGGCCCCATGGTGGGCGCCAAATGTCGGGTGGTAGGTGCGACATATGCCAACGGGTGGCTTATCATTGTGGGAGCCAGTAAGACATCGCCGGTGCCTGGAAACGGGATGAGGCGAAGACATGCACGCCGGCGGATCTTACCCAGGTTGGGGGCTCTCCGTGGAGATAATACCCCTACTCCTGCTTTGCGGGGTCTCCGCATGATCACTAGATCGATAAGAAGCTACAAGAGGCTCCTTGAGCTGTTCGGTGGGAGGAGGAAGAAGGGCAAGGCTAGCTCTCTTCTCTCCCTATGGTAGTGTCTGAAACTCTATGAGATCAACCCTTTGCATGGGTGCCCAGGGGGTTTATATAGGCCTACTCCCCGGGGGTACAATGGTAATCCAGCTAGGCGCGGGCCCTAGCCGTTAGTGTCTGTGACCCCGGGCTTCTCCGCCAGCCGCTGGGGCCCGCCGACTGGTGGGTCCCGCCAGCTGCTGGCTCATTGGACGACAGGCCGGCCCCACCGCTTGGGGGTCTTGTCGTGGGCTGGTTACTGTTGCCTCACCTCTGATGATGAGGGCTTTGTCGAGGTAGGCATGGCTACAGTGCCGCCGTCTTGCGGGCTCTCACTGTAGCCTTTCCTCGTCTTGTCTTCTTAATGGTGCGCGCGCCCCGAGGAGGGGAGCAAGCCGGCCGTAGGAAGCCGGCCATGCCTCAGGCCGGCTGGGGGAGGCCAGGCCGCCTTCGGGGGTCTCTCTGACCGAAGGGGCCCGCCGCCTGCGGACCGTACTGGCAGCCCATCACGGAGGGCGTCATGACCAGCATGGCAACAGTGCCACGCCGGACGGGTGATGGCTGTCCCGTACGGCGTACTATAGCCATGCATGCTCCGGGATTCGGGGGTGGCAGGGTCCACTGTTGCCACGCCCTGTCCCATCATCGTTATGGGGGTGCAGACTTTTAGGGGACGGTCCTGGCCGCTTGCCAGGGGCCGGCCTCTTGGATTCGGTCTTCTTGGGCCGGCTTCTTGGAGTCGGTCTTACTGTGGCCGGCTTCTTGGAGTCATCCCTATCGTGGCATCTTTCAAGAGAGTTTAGGGCTGGGCCGCCTTCCGGTAGTCGGCTTGTGAGATAGCCGGCCGGAGGAAGGCGGCCCCGCGTCTTGGGTGCTCCAAGGCTCGATCGGCCTATTATTTTTTCAATGGGCCAAAGGGAGCCGGCTAGGCTACCCCTGGTCATTTACTCCGACAAGGAGCAATTGGAGTACTAAGGAAATCATTATTATTGGTATTCGAGAAATCACACAATTTGGTATTATCTTGCTCCATGGCAACAAGTAATCCAACACACAAGCAAACAGAAAACGGCAAACGGAAAAGAGAGGAGATTGGGAAAGAGAGGGCGAATAAAACGACAAGGGTGAAGTGGGGAGAGGAAAACGAGAGGCAAATGGCAAATAATGTAAATGCGAGGGAGATGAGTTTGTGATGGGTACTTGGTATGTCTTGACTTGAGCGAAGACCTCCCCGGCAACGGCGCCAGAAATCCTTCTTGCTACGTCTTGAGCTTGCGTTGGTTTTCCTCAAAGAGGAGAGGGTAATGCAGCAATTGTAGCATAAGTATTTCCCTCAGTTTTTGAGAACCAAGGTATCAATCCAGTAGGAGACTTTTCAACAAGTCCCACGAACCTACACAAACAAATAAAGAACTCGCAACCAACGCGACAAAGGGGTTGTCAATCCCTTCACGGCCACTTGCGAAAGTGAGATCTGATAGAGATAGTATGATAAGATAAATATATTTTTGGTATTTTATAATATAGATGCAGAAAATAAAGATGCAAATAAAAGTAGGTTGGAAGCAAATATGATAAGAGATAGACCCGGGGCCATAGGTTTCACTAGAGGCTTCTCCCAAGAGCATAAGTATTACGATGGGTGAACAAATTACTGTCGAGCAATTGATAGAAAAGCGAATAATTATGACGGTATCTAGGCATGATCATGTATATAGGCATCACGTCCATAACAAGTAGACCGACTCCTGCCTGCATCTACTTCTATTACTCCACACATCGACCGCTATCCAGCATGCATCTAGAGTATTAAGTTCATAAGAACAGAGTAACGCATTAAGCAAGATGACATGATGTAGAGAGATAAACTCAAGCAATATGATATAAACCCCATCTTTTTATCCTCGATGGCAACAATACAATACGTGTCTTGCAACCCTTTCTGTCACTAAGTAAGAACACCGCAAAATTGAACCCAAAGCTAAGCACTTCTCCCATGACAAGAAAGATCAATCTAGTAGGCCAAATCAAACCGATAATTCGAAGAGACTTGCAAAGATAACTCAATCATATAAAAGAATTCAGAGAAGATTCAGTTATTATCCATACATAAATCTGATCATAAACCCACAATTCATCGGATCTCGGCAAACACACCGCAAAGAGAGATTACATCGAATAGATCTCCACAAGAGAGGGGGAGAACATTGTATTGAGATCCAAAAAGAGAAAAGAAGCCATCTAGCTAATAACTATGAACCCGTAGGTCTGTGGTAAACTACTCACAACTCATCGGAGGGGCAAGGATGTTGATGTAGAAGCCCTCCATGGTGGATTCCCCCTCCGGCAGAACGCCGGCGACGGCTCCAAGATGGGATCTCGCGGATACAGAAGGTTACGATGGTGAAAATTGTGTTTTGGGTGCCTCCCGGATGTTTTCGGGGTACATAGGCTTATATAGGAGGAAGAAGTACGTCGGTGGACGCCCGAGGGGCCCACGAGATAGGGGGCGCGCCCTATAGGGGGGGGGGCGCCCTCCTATCTCGTGGAGGCTCCGGCTGTTTCTTGACTTGCACTCCAAGTCCTCTGGATCATGTTCGTTCCAAAAATCACGCTCCCGAAGGTTTCATTCCTTTTGGACTCCGTTTGGTATTCCTTTTCTTCGAAATACTGAAATAGGCAAAAAAAACAGCAATACGGGCTGGGCCTCCGGTTAGTAGGTTAGTCCCAAAAATGATATAAATGTCTAAAATAAAGCCCATAAACATCCAAAACAGGTAATATAATAGCATGGAACAATCAAAAATTATAGATACGTTGGAGACATATCAGAGCGCAAGCGCGCACTCAGGGACGTCTATGCGATGGAGCCAGTCGCCCCAAAGTTCAACCCATGGTCCTCTTCTCCGATCACCTTCGATCGCAGGGACCATCCGACCAGTATCCATCATGGCGGTTCAGCCGCACTGGTCCTTGACCTAATTATTGATGGATTCCACCTCACACGTGTCCTCATGGATGGTAGCAGCAGCCTGAACCTGCTCTATCAGGATACAGTGCGCAAAATGGGTATCGATCCCTCAAGGATCAAGCCCACCAAAACCACCTTTAAAGGTGTCATACCAGGTGTAGAGGCCTGTTGGACGGGCTCAATCACACTGGAAGTGGTCTTTGGATCCCCGAATAGTTTCCGAAGCAAAGAGTTAATCTTCGATATCGTCCCCTTTCGCAGTGGTTATCATGCACTGCTCGGACGAACCGCATTTGCTCGATTCAATGCGGTGCCGCACTACGCCTACCTTAAGCTCAAGATGCCCGGACCTCGCGGTGTTATAACAATCAATGGAAATACGGTGCGCTCCCTCCATACTGAGGAGCACATTGCGGCCCTCGCAGGATATCCTTCTCAGGCAGAACCTCAATTCAGCGATAAAGCCCCTGGACACCGTCAAGCGAGTCCGAACTACTCCGCAGCAGGACCGTCCGGCTCGTCCAGAGCTCAACTAGCAATTCGGCCTCCGTCCTAGTCCCAATCAAGCAATGAAATTCATGTCGCGCGTACACAACTACGCACTTAAAATACCATGGGCATGGACGGAGGCACAGCTAGACCGCGGTCCACAATGCGGCTCAACCGCCCCTGGATCCGCATATCTTCACTGTTTCTCTTTCTTTCAGGTTTTTTCTCTTCTCGAGGCTTTTCTGACAACCTAATCATCAGACCCATCGCAGGACGGATACACCAAGAAGGGAAAGGGCTTTGACGTACAAGGGAATACCCACTTGGTCTCTGCTAATGAGCGTCATACCTGTTTTAAATACCCGCACGCAGCTCGCTCTTGGTTGTGACATGTTAAATAGCCTTATTTGCTTATCGCACTACTTGTACACATACGCCTTGACGTATTAATCAAATTACAGTGGAAAATAATTTGCAGCATCAGCTTATTACTTAATTTTTTCCTTGTCTGTTTATCTATTGTCAATTGCACCCGTACGTTCTGGTACGCCTTAATTTCGCCAGGGGCTTCATTGTACCCTATAACACGGCAAGAAAGTCCGAACACTTTTATAGTACAGTTCGGCACCCCGAACTTATAGCATTATATGCATCAACTCTGAATCATGTCTTTGGTCAATAGTTGGGTTGGCCGGCTCCTGTGCTTACTACCTTACATTCCGCTATATCGGCTAGGATAGTAAAGGGAGAACTGCTAAGATTGTGTTTCGGTTCTTCCGGACGAGCACCTCAGTAGACAAAGCTGAAAACTGACTGTCATGATGCGGCGAGAGCTGGTCAGCTGTTCGAGAGGTTTCAAATCCTTAGATATTTTTCCGCTTTACGCGAGGAATCGGTTTTTGTCCGATTAGGCGTGTATAGCGCCCCATGTTCGGCCTTCCAAATACTAGGGGCCGCGCCAAAATTTAAAATTATCGAACTCCTATGGCTAAATGAGGGTGATAAAGCCGTATAGTCCGATTGCCTTGTTCGTTGTGCTAAAAACCTCCTTAAAGGACCAAACACTTGGATAAAGAGTGTTTAGATTTATCGCGAACACCCCCGTACTATCTACGTGGGGGCAGAAGCCAACGACTGGTCAACTCTCAGATTTCATAAACGCCCGCACAGGAGGTAAAATTTTAAATAAACAAGCATTATATTGCACAACAACCTTGTTTCATATTACATGGCAGGATCAAATGAAAGTTTTCATGGGAATATAATATCATTTGCACATTGCTCCGCCACAAGGCGGGATCCCTCCTGAACACTATCAAAGTATAGTTCGGGTCGGCGGTGCTCCTTTCCCTCAGGCGGCCCCTCGGTCATCAGCTTCTTGGCATCCATCTTCGCCCAGTGCACCTTGGCGCAGGCAAAGGCCATCCATGCACCTTCGATGCAGACCGATCGCTTGATGGCTTCCAGCCGCGGGCAGGCACTCACAAGCCGCTTGACGAGTCCGAAGTAGCTGCTGGGCATGGGCTCGGCAGGCCACAGCCGGACTATTAAGTCCTTCAAGGCCAGTTCGGCCGCCTTATGTAGCTCGACTTGCTGTTTTAGCTGGTCGCTAAAGGGCACCGGGAGTTCTGGTCGAAGTTAGTGAGACCAGAACATCTTTTCCGTGGAGTTCCCTTCTTCGGCTCAATAAAATTCGGCAGCCTTTGATATGTTGCAGATCTGTAAACACCCCTAGAGAGCTCCAAACCCGGGTAAGTAACAGGAATGTTTCCTTCACATATCTGCTTTGCATAATGAAAGCCTTACCCGCCATAATTTTCTTCACCGCCTGGATCTCCTGGAGGGCACCCTGGGCTTCGGCTCGGGCGTCTTGCAAGCTCTGGCGGGCCTTGGCAAGCTCGGACTCTTGAGTCTTAGAATCATGCTCCAGGGACTTGTACTTCTTGATGGCGTCCTGGAGCTCTTGTTGGACCTCGCTAACCCGGGCCACTTGCTTCTCGCGCGCGGTCCGTCCCTTGGCTGCTTTGTCCTTGGCCTCGGCCAACGCCTTCTTAAGGGCTGCCACCTCAGTCGTGGCCCCTGATAAAGTTCATGACACTTTAGTCAGCACGAACAATTCATCCTCCCTAATTATACATGTAGGTTACTACATACCTTTGTTTTCTTCCAGCTGCTTCTTCACGAGGCCGAGCTCTTCCTCGGCCCGCTCCAGGTTCTGCTTCAGTCCAGAGCCCTCCGCAGTATGAGCGGCAGAAGCTAGCAGTGATGCCTGCTTATTCACGTAGACATATTATGTTAGACTCCTGCGAAAACTATTTTGATCCTCTGTTCGGCTTTTCTTTCCGAACACCGAATAGAGCATCAAGGGCTACTGTACACTGTGATATTCTTTTACAATTTCATTGCTTACCTCAAAGCCTGTTAGAAGGCTAGCGCAGGCTTCGGCTAGTCCGTTTTTGGCGGACTGGACCTTCTCAATCACCGTACCCATAAGAGTACGGTGTTCTTCCACAATGGAAGCACCTTGCAGCGCTTCCAGTAATCTATCCGACACCTCTGGATGGACAGAGGTCACCGGTGGAGTTGGCTTGCCACCCTCGTTCGAAAGAGGCGGCCGACCTGAATCTGGAGCCACTTGGGTCTCCGAAGCTGTATTCGGCTGGGGGCCGAATTGGATATGGCCCCCATCGTCGGTGTCCATAGGGGTATGTTCCGCCATGTGTTCGGCAACCGGGGTTTTACCCTCCGGCACCACTGGGACGGCCTCCTGATCCCCTCCCTGGCTTGGTATCCTTCGAGACAACACCTCGGTGTTGTCCGTGGCCTTGGGGGAGGAGGCCGTCGGAAGGGACTCGGTGTTCATCACTGACGGGTCCAGCGATCCCTCTGAAGAGGAGGACAGCGTGATGTTGGACTGGGCCGGGCTGCAAGTGCATGATCCAGCACATTGAAAACAATAAAGTAAAAATGCCGGATATATTACTGTGTCTGGATACTTATGATTTGGCTAGGGGCTTGACCCTGGGCTCCCACTCCCCGCCGCTGTTGGTGGCCGCTGCGGAGTTGTCCGGAGGGGAAGTTTTCCCCTTCTTGGACGCCTCGGCCTCCCCATGTGTGGAGATCTTCCTCTTCTTTCTCCCCCCCAGCAGGGGGGACAGATATCTTCTTCCTCCTCCTCTTCCTCGTCGTCTTCGGTGGAGGAGCGCGTCCCGGCATCTTCGAACGTCACATCCGAAGTGCCCTTGCAATGGAGACCGCTTCTAATCCCCGGGGCCTTCTTCTTGGCCTTCTTCTTCGGCACCTCATAAGGTGCGAGAAACAACATCTTCGTCAGAAGAGGCATTTCTGGATCTTCGGGCAGCGGAGCCGGACAGTTAATCTGCTCCGCTATCTCTACCCAGGCCTGAAAGATTGGTAGGGAGGCTTAGATTCCTCCCTCAGATATGCCAGTAGAGGATATACCTCGAAAACATGAAAGAACTTACCGGATTAGCCCAACGTTTTGAGCCAAGCCCACGATCCTCGATCGTGGGTGGTGGTACCTCGCCGAACTTGAAGAGGACCTTCCAGATGTATTCATGCGTCATGACGAAGAGCTCCAGCAGCGTCTGGTACTTGGCCGGGCCGAACTCCCATAAATTGCAAGTCTGGCTTTGGCACGGAAGAATCCGGCGGAAGAGCATAACCTGGACCACGTTGACAAGGTTGATTCTCTTGCTTATCATGTTCTGGACACACATCTGGAGCCCAGTCAGCTCATCCGCGGAGCCCCAGGCCAGGCCCTTCTCTTGCCAGGAGACGAGCTGCATGGGGACTCCGGATCGGAATTCGGGGGTCGCCGCCCAGTTGGTGCTGCGCGGCTCGGTGATGTAGAGCCACCCCTATTGCCACCCCTTTACAGTCTCCATAAAGGATCCTTCGAGCCAGGTGACATTTGGCATCTTGCCCACCATGGCGCCTCCGCACTCCGCTTGTTGGCCGCTCACCACCTTTGGCTTCACATTGAAGGTCTTCAGCCATAAGCCAAAGTGATGTGGGATGCGGAGGAAGGCCTCGCACACGACAATAAATGCCGAGATGTTGAGGATGGAGTTGGGGGCCAAGTCATGGAAGTCTATCCTGTAGTAGAACATCAGTCCACGGACGAACGGGTGGAGGGGGAATCTCAGCCCGCGGATGAAGTGGGAGAGAAACACCACCCTTTCCTAGGGCTCCGGGGTAGGGACGATCTGTCCCTTGGCCAGAAGTCGATGAGCGATGTCCTTGGCCAAGTACCCGGCCTCCCGGAGCTTCTTGATGTCCTCCTTCTTGATGGCGGAGGCCATCCACTTGCCTCCAGCTCCGGATCCGAACATGATTGGAGTGCTTTTTCAGGCGGAGAAGGCGGGAGCTTGGGCGTTGGAGCTCAAGAGTGGATGTGCAGAGGAAGCAGAAGGCGTGGGTGAACGAGGATGAATCCTTATCCCCTTATAAATACAATGAAAGTCATGCGCCTCCCCCCTCGCCTTAAAATCCACATATTCCCCAAGCGCCGTGCAGATGACACGGTTGATTTACCCATGCCCGTATTGATGAGAATTCCGTGATAAGGGGACACGGTCTCTGCTTCGACAAGACGTGCCAGTGAAACCGCACCTCGAAATACGGAGTGGTAGGCTAAAAACGGTTCGAATAATGACCGAACAGTGGCGTGATGTCACGCTACAAAAAGTTGTCAGCGGATTAGACTCGTGGAATATTATACTCTCTATGGTTGTGTGTGGTACTTGTTTTGCAGAGCCGGACACGTTTCCAGTGTTCGGAGGACTATGTTTAAATATCCGGAGAAGGAACCCGCCTTGCAATGCCGAAGACAATCTACGCACCGAACTCATCGTCATTGAAGCCTGGTTCAGGGGCTACTGAGGGAGTCCTGTACTATGGGGTCCTCGGGCAGCCGGACTATATACATTTGCCATTGGACTATGAAGATACAAGATAGAAGACTTCGTCCCGTGTCCGGATGGGACTCTCCTTGGCGTGGAAGGAAAGCTTGGTGATTCGGATATGTAGATTCCTTCTTCTATAACCGACTTTGCACAACCCTAGCCCCCCCTATGTCTATATAAACCAGAGGGTTAGACTTCTAGGGTTAGAGTTACAATCATCATAACCTCATAGGCTAGGCTTCTAGGGTTTAGCCATTACGATCTCGTGGTAGATCAACTCTTGTAATACTTATATTCATCAAGATCAATCAAGCAGGAAGTAGGGTATTACCTCCATAGAGAGGGCCCGAACCTGGGTAAACATTGTGTCCCCGCCTCCTGTTACCATTAGCCTTAGACACACAGTTTGGGACCCCCTACCCGAGATCCGCCGGTTTTGACACCGACAGGGGCGCGGGTGGAGTTGCTCTCAAGGACTCAAGGCACAAGGTCACCACCAGCGGCAACGAGTCCAGCCGCAGGGAGCTGCACAAGGCCGCCGTCCTCGAGCCTGCCGCCATGGACGGCTTCCTCGGGATCCTCCGCCAGCTCGGGGACCTTGCAGAGTACGTTGCTCATGTCTCTCCCTTCTTTCTATACGTGTGTGCTACTGTCTTAAATCCAACTAGCTCTCTCATCTTCTTCAGGCTTGTCGCATAAGTGTTCCACGGCCTGCATGACTGGGCCACCGCCATGTCCGCATGGGCTGCCGTTCGTCGAGGAACGTCTCTGCCGTCGTGAGAACAAACTGCCCTGCTTCTTGTGCAACAGGACGTCACCGTTGCTTCGAACAATGGTACGTACTATATGAAAATTCAGTTTTGTCATCAGACATGCAGGTGCATATATACACACACGCGCTTGTACATACTCGGTCAGAAGTTCCGTGTCGCGTCGCAGTCCACCGCAGCTATCCATACTTGACAAGTACAACATCGTCATGATTTGCGATTCAGCACAACTCAAGAATGATCCTCAAATTTTTAAATCTATATATAGTTAGTAAGAAAACGCATATCTTGCAACAAACATGCGCATACCTTGCAACGAACTAGCACTCCCTCCGTCCCAAAATAAGTGTCTAAAGCTTTAAAATAGTACTAAGCTTGAGGGAGTACACCAGAAATTCAGTGTGCAGGCAATATTTCCAAGCCTGCTCCTCCTAGGACAGGAGCTCACAAATGCTCCAGGTAACTGTTTTTATTTTCTTAATTTCTCATTTTCCCTTTCAGTGTTTTAGCGTTCAGTGTTCATTCAGAATATCCTGCAGATTCAGAACATACCCATCGTCTGATAATAAGGATTCCTCTCGGCTGCGCTCCGACAACTTAAATATCGACACATCATCCGAAGAATAAGGCATCAAGACCCTGACTTACCAAGGGCAGAAGATGACAGAATATGAGCGTGGAGAATGACTGTGTGTGTGAATTCCTATAACGTCATACCTCTCCTGGTAGCAACGGTTCCATGTTATATAGCAAGGGCCGAATCCCTGATAAGGCATACAAGCTTGGAGTAGAAGGAAAGAAGAGATATAGATAGATCATGCGGTTGAAGGAAGATAGACTAGATACTAACAACCTACTCAAACTAACTCTATCTCACGATACGTGTATTATGACTACACGTTCCTGTTACCATCACGTATGCATATATGAGTTTAACAGCCTCCCTTAATCACAACTTGGTCAAGTTGAGATTACGCTTGAACTCCTCAAAACTTCTTGTAGGTAATGCCTTGGTGAAACCATCTGCAACTTGATCTCCGGAGTGTATAAACCGAATTTCCAACTGCTTGTTAGCAACTCATTCTCTGACAAAGTGGAAATCTATCTCAATGTGTTTTGTCCGTGCATGAAAGACTGGGTTGGCAGATAAATAAGTAGCACCAAGATTATCACACCACAAACAAGGAGGCTGAATGCGTTTTATACCTAGTTGTTTCAACATGGACTACACCCAGATTAAATTTCTACTGTTTCATTTGCCAACGCCTTGTACTCAGCTTCTTTACTTGACCTGGAAACTATGGCTTGCTTCTTTGCACACCAAGATATCAAATTGGGTATGAAAAATATAGCAAATCCACCAGTGGAACGTCTATCATCTAAACATCCTGCCCAGTCAGGATCAGAAAAGGCACTGACAAGAGTAGATGAAGAGTTACTAAAGGTAATGCCAATGCCCAAAGTATGCTTCACATATCTAACTATACGCTTGGCAGTTGTCCAATGCACAGTTGTAGGAGCATGAAGAAACTGACATACTTTGTTAACAACAAAGAATATATCTGGCCTTGTGAGAGTCAAGTACTGAAGAGCACCTACCAAACTTTTGTAGTTGGTGTTGTCCTCTTGATTCAAGAGGTCCCCTTCTATAAGGGATAGTTTTTCTGAGCTGGATAATGGAGTTGGTGATGGTTTACATCCTTGCAAGCCAGCTCTTCTAACCAAATCAGCTGCATATTTTTCCTGAGACAGATGAAGTGTATCTCCATGCCTTTTCACCTCAATGCCTAGGAAGAAATGAAAGTCTCCTAGATCCTTAAGAGCAAACTCAGAACTCAGATCTTTTAACAGTCCTGCTACTGCATCATCAGATGAACTAGTAACAATAATATCATCCACATAAATAAGCACACATATTGATGTATTTGACTTATTATAAATAAATAGTGACGTATCAGACTTGGAAGGAACAAAACCAAGTGATTGCAGCTTATGACTGAGCCGTGAGTACCACACTCTAGGAGCTTGCTTCAGACCATAAATGGCTTTATCAAGTATGTAGACATGATGAGGCAAGTTTTTATTCTCAAACCCAGGAGGTTGTTTCATGTAGACCTCCTCTTCCAAAGCACCATAAAGGAACGCGTCCTGCACATCTAGCTGTCGAAGACTCCATCCCCTGGACACAACAATGGACAACACAAGACAAATAGTGGCAACCTTTACAACTGGATTAAATGTGTCCTCTTAGTCAATGCCATATCTTTGTTTGAAACCTTTTGCAACCAGTCTAGCCTTATACCAATCTATAGTTCTACCAGACTTTTTCTTAATTCTGAAAACCCACTTGCAATCAATCAAATTTTTACCTTGCCGTGGGGGAACTAGATGCCATGTTTTATTTTTCAGAAGAGCCATATGCTCTTCCTCCATAGATTTTCTCCACCGTGTATCACCAAGTGCCTCTTGCAGATTATTAGGTTCACCTGTGGAGCATGCCAAACCAAATTTAGTTTTGTAATTAATTCGCTGAATTACCACTTTTTGAAGTCGTGTCCGCGGTGCAGGATCAGATGCAGCAGGTATTGCCGCAGAAGATCGGTCTGACGCTCCCCCTGGCACAGCTGATCCCGATGCAGATTCGGCAGGATGGATCAGGGTGGCGGAGGGATCTTCTGTGGCACTGGACGGCTGCTCCACTGAAGCAGAGGGCGCATAAGATCCGGGTCCAGCCGCTGGCGCCCCATCATGGTGTAATGAAGGCGCCTGTCGGGATGCATCTCCTGCTGCGAGATGTGACAAATCACCTGAAGGGGCCCTCGACTGCAACTTGTTGATGCAGCGGGAGTAGCGGCGGGTCGGGCCAGTCGTCCACCGACGCGTGGCGGATGGGGAGGCGAGCGGCTCGGCTTGCGGCTCGATCGGCTCAATGGGGCGAGCGCTGCGAGTGGGAGAGCCCCACGTGTCGGCCGCGGGCCCAGAACTGGTGGGGGCGCCGAGGAGGATCCAGGAACAGATCCCGATGCACTGACGCAGCGCTGCGATGGCACGGATCTCGCAGACGATTCTCTGGCCACCTGCTGTAGGAGCAATCCCGCGGAGGATATGTCCCCCGGGGCTGGATATATGAAATAAGGCATGTTTGGCAGATTTTCTTCACCATTTTCTCCGCAATTTTCACCTGCACCATCAGAAAGCTCACATGCAGTGTTACGGGGTTAGTCAGATTGAATCATTACAGTTATTTTCCTCATGATGTGCACCGGTCAACTAAGGTGGCAAAAGAAGAATTTCTTTGCGAAGAAGGGCGCCAGCATTAGGGTGGAGATCAAAGAAAGGAAATTTGGTCTCATCGAACACACCATCATGGGAAATATAAACCCGACCAGTGGAGATGTCATGACATTTGACACCTTTATGTAAGGGACTATAGCTAATGAAGGCACATTGTTTAGAGCGAAACATGATCTTTTGATTATTGTAAGGTCTGAGATTAGGCCAAGATGCACAACCAAAGGTGCGGAGGGAAGTATAATCTGGTTTGACGTGAAGAAGCCTTTCAATGGCAGTTTTGTTATTTATAACACGACTAGGCAAGATGTTTATGAGATGCACTGCCGTGAGGAATGCCTCGTCCCAAAATTTGAGGGGCATGGATGCTCGCGCAAGCAAGGCGAGACCGACTTCTACAATCTGTCTGTGTTTGCGTTCAGCAGGCCCATTTTGTTGATGGGCATGTGGACACGACACGTGATGAGACACACCAAGAGTATGGAAAAAGGAGTTTAATTTCTCGTATTCCCCTCCCAAATCAGATTGGACAACGATGATTTTGCTGTCAAATTTTCTTTCAACGAGTGCTTGAAATTTTTTAAAGACTTGAAATACATCGGATCTTTTCTTTAGGACATAGATCCATGTGTATTTGATGTAATCATCTATCAAACTCACATAATAAGTATGTCTACCGACAAAAGAGGGTGCATGACCCCACACATCAGAAAATATGAGTTGTAGTGGTTTGGTAGAAATACTAGAAGAAATCGTATATGGTAACTGATGGCTCTTGGACTTTTGACAAGAATCACAAATTGTTTCAAGACTACGCTCCCCAACATATGGAAGCTTATTTTTCCTAAGCACTCGTTCTACTAGAGAAAATGATGCGTGCCCTAGTCGAAAGTGCCACCGAGTTGAAGATAATTTGGTGGCACCATATGCTTGCTTATTGGATCTCCTAATCTGATAAAGTCCTCGAACACATCTACCTCGATACAGGATTTTCGTCCTGGCCTGATCCTTGATCAAAAAGAAAAACAGGTGAAATTTGAGAAACACCTAATTATCAATGGCAATGCAATGAACAAAGAGAAGATTCATTGATGCTCTAGGAATATGCAAAAAAATTCTAAGATGAATTTTTTGTGAGGAGTTTTAATAACTGAATGACCAATGTGACGGATCCCCATACCTTCTCCATTAGCTGCATGGATTTGATCGGGGCCACGGTACTTCTCCCTCATGGTCACTGATGTCTACTACACAACCTTATTTTTGTAGACGTTGTTGGCCTGCAAGTGCACAGGTTTGTAGGACAGTAGCAAATTTCCCTCAAGTGGATGACCTAAGGTTTATCAATCCGTAGGAGGCGTAGGATGAAGATGGTCTCTCTCAAACAACCCTGCAACCAAATAACAAAGAGTCTCTTGTGTCCCCAACACACCCAATACAATGATAAATTGTATAGGTGCACTAGTTCGGCGAGGAGATGAAGATACAAGTGCAAAATAGATAGTAGATATAGGTATTTGTAATCTGAAATAATAAAAACAGCAAGGTAACAAGTGGTAAAAGTGAGCGTAAACGGTATTGCAATGATAGGAAACAAGGCCTAGGGTTCATACTTTCACAAGTTCTCTCAACAATATTAACATAGATAGATCATATAAGAAGCCCTCAACATGCAACAAAGAGTCACTCCAAAGCCACTAATAGCGGAGAACAAATGTAGAGATTATGGTAGGGTACGAAACCACCTCAAAGTTATTCTTTCGAATCGATCTATAAAAGAGTTCGTACTAGAATAACACCTTAAGACACAAATCAACCAAAACCCTAATGTCACCTAGATACTCCATTGTCACCTCAAGTATCCGTGGGCATGGTTATACGATATGTATCACACAATCTCAGATTCATCTATTCAACCAACACAAAGAACTTCAAAGAGTGCCCCAAAGTTTCTACCGGAGAGTCAAGAACGTGTGCCACACCTATGCATAGGTTACCAATGTCACGAAACCCGCAAGTTGATCACCAATACATACATCAAGTGGCACATGATATCCCATTGTCACCACAGATAATCACGGCAAGACATATATCAAGTGTTCTCATAAAAGACTCAATCCGATAAGATAACTTCAAAGGGGAAACTCAATTCATCACAAGAGAGTAGAGGGGGAGAAACATCATAAGATCCAACTACAATAGCAAAGCTCGGGATACATCAAGATCGTGCCATAGAGGGAACACGAGAGAGAAAACGAGAGAGAGAGAGAGAGAGAGAGAGAGAGAGAGAGAGAGATCAAACACATAGCTACTGGTACATACCCTCAGCCCCGAGGGTGAACTACTCCCTCCTCGTCATGGAGAGCGCCGGGATGATGAAGATGGCCACCAGTGATGGGTTCTCCCTCCGGCAAGGTGCCGGAACGGGCTCCCGAGAGGTTTTTGGTGGCTACAGAGGCTTGCGGCGGTGGAACTCCCGATCTGTCTTCTGTTCTGGAAGTTTTAGGGTACGTAGGTATATATGGGTGCAAGGTGCGTACGCTGGACCTCCGGGTGCTCACGAGGTAGGGGCGCGCCCCACCCTCATGGGTAGGCCGGACTCCTGACGTGCACTCCAAGTCTATCGTGGGTTTCCTTCCAAAATTAACTTCTCCAGCTTGATTTCGCCCGCTTTGACTTTGTCCGTATTCCTTTTCCTCAAACACCGAAATAGGCATAAAACAACAATCTGGGCTGGGCCTCCGGTTAATAGGTTAGTCCCAAAATAATATAAAAGTAGATAATAAAGCCCAATATTTCCTAAAATAGTAGATAAAGTAGCATGGAGCAATCAAAAATTATAGATACGTTGGAGACGTATCAAGCATCCCCAAGCTTAATTCCTGCTCGTCCTCGAGTAGGTAAATGATAAAAAGAGAATTTTTGATGCGGAGTGATACTTTGGCATAATTTCAATGTAAATCTTCTTAATTGTGGTATGAATATTCAGATCCGAAAGATTCAAGACAAAAGTTCATATTGACATAAAAGTAATAATACTTCAAGCATACTAATCAAAGCAATCATGTCTTCTCAAAATAGCATGGCTAAAGAAAGTTATCCCTACAAAATCATATAGTCTGGCTGTTGCTCTGTCTTCATCACACAAGTATTTAATCATGCACAACCTCGATGACAAGCCAAGCAATTGTTTCATACTTTAGTAATCTCAAACTTTTTCCACTTTCACGCAATACATGAGCATGAGCCATGGACATAGCACTATAGGTGGAATAGAATGGTGGTTGTGGAGAAAAAGGAGAAGATAGTCTCACATCAACTAGGCGTATCAACAGGCTATGGAGATGCCCATTAATAGATATCAATGTGAGTGAGTAGGGATTGCCATGCAACGGATGCACTAGAGCTATAAATATATGAAAGCTCAACAAAAGAAACTAAGTGGGTGTGCATCCAACTTGCTTGCTCACGAAGACCTAGGGCACTTTTGAGGAAGCCCATCATTGGAATATATAAGCCAAGTTCTATAATGAAAAATTCCCACTAGTATATGAAAGTGAAAACATATGAGACTCTCTATCATGAAGATCATGGTGCTAATTTGAAGCACAAGTGTGGTAAAAGGATAGTAGCATTGTCCCTTCTCTCTTTTTCTCTCATATTTTTTTTATTTGGGCCTTTTCCTTTTTTATGGCCTCTTTTTTTTTATATTTTGTCCGGAGTCTCATCCCGACTTATGGGGGAATCATAGTCTCCATCATCCTTTCCTCACTGGGACAATGCTCTAATAATGATGATCATCACACTTTTATTTTTCTTACAACTCAATTACAACTCAATACTTAGAACAAAATATGACTCTATATGAATGCCTCCAGCGGTGTACCGGGATATGCAATGAATCAAGAGTGACATGTATGAAAATTATGAAGGTGGCCTTGCCACAAATACAATGTCAACTACATGTTCATGCAAAAGCAATATGACAAAAGTAATGTATGTCATGATGATGATGATGGAAGTTGCATGGCAATATATCTCGGAATGGCTATGGAAATGCCATGATAGGTAGGTATGGTGGCTGTTTTGAGGAAGGTATAAGGTGGGTGTATGGTACCGGCGAAAGTTGCACGACACAAGAGAGGCTAGCAATAATGGAAGGGTGAAAGGGTGCGTATAATCCATGGACTCAACATTAATCAAAAGAACTCATGCACTTGTTGCAAAAATTTAGAAGTCATCAAAAACCAAGGCACTACGCGCATGCTCCTAGGGGGATAGATTGGTAGGAAAATACCATCGCTCGTCCCCGACCGCCACTCATAAGGAAGACAATCAATAAATAAAATTGTGCTCCAACTTCATCACAAAGCGGTTCACCATACGTGCATGCTACGGGAATCACAAACTTCAACACAAGCATTCTTTAAATTCATAATCACCCAACTAGCATCACTTTGATATTACCACCTCCATATCTCAAAACAATTATCAAGCATCAAACTTATCTTAGTATTCAACGCACTCAAAAGAAAGTTTCACATATCTTGAATACCAAGTATATTAATGTTAAGCAAATTACCATGCTATTAAAGACTCTAAAAATAATCTAAGTGAAGCATGAGAGATCAATAGTTTCTTTAAAACAAATCTACCACCGTGCTCTAAATGATCTAAGTGAAGCACTAGAGCAATAACAAAAACTACTCCGAAAGATATAAGTGAAGATCAATGAGTAGTCGAATAATTATGTAACTATGTGAAGACTCTCCCAATTAATAATTTCAGATCTTGGTACTTTATTCAAACAGCAAGCAAAGCTAAAGAAAACTACATTGCAAGGATAGCACAACTCATGTAAAGAAGCAAAAACTTAGGCTCAACCGATACTAACCGATAGTTGTTGAAGAAGAAAGGTGGGATGCCTACCGGGGCATCCCCAAGCTTAGATGCTTGAGACTTCTTGAAATATTATCTTGGGGTGACTTGGGAATACCCAAGCTTGAACTTTTGTGTCTCCTTAATTCCTCTCATATCATGGTTTCTCTTCTTTTTATTAAAAGCTTCATTCACAACAAACTCAATAAGAACTCGTGAAATAGGTTAGTATAAACCAATGCAAAACCTTATCATTCTCTACTGTAGCAAATCACTAAAATTATTATTCAACATTTAAAAATGTCTCTGCATATTTAATACTCCTATCCTCAAATAGAATCATTAAACAAGCAAACATATGCAAACAATGCAACCATAACAGCAATCTGCCAAAACAGTACAGTCTGTAAAGAATGCAAGAGTATCAATACTTCCCTGACTCCAAAAATTATGAACTAAAATTCCCACTGTAATAAATTTATCAGAGCTTAATATGCAAGAAGATTCAACGTTATAACATTCTCTGACTTTTCTGAGGAATTTTTGCAACAGCGGTAAACTTTCTGTTTTCAAACAGCAACATGTATAGTAGCAAAATAACCATGGCAAAGGCTATCCTTGACTTTTTAATTGAAACTAAAGATGAAAAACATTATTCTAACTAACAGAAAGCAAAAACTAACAAGAGAAAATGACGCTCCAAGCAAAACACATATCATGTGGTGAATAAAAATATAGCTCCAAGTAAATTTACCGATGAACAAAGACGAAAGAGGGGATGCCTTCCGGGGCATCCCCAAGCTTAGTTGCTTGCTTGTCCTTGAATATTACCTTGGGGTGCCTTGGGCATCCCAAATCTTAGGCTCTTGCCACTCCTTATTCTATAGTCCATCGAATCTTTACCCAAAACTTGAAAACTTTGACCACACAAAACTCAAAACAAAACTCGTAAGCTCCGTTGGTATAAGAAAATAAAACCACCACTTAGGTACTGTAATGAACTCATTATAAATTCATATTGGTGTAATATCTACTGTATTCTAACTTCTCTATGGTTCATACCACTTAATACTAGCCATAGATGCATCAAAATAAGCAAACAACACATAGAAAACAGAATCTGTCAAAAACAGAACAGTCTGTAGTAATCTGTATAAAACGTATACTTCTGGAACCCCAAAAATTATGAAATAAATTTCTGGACCTGAGAAATTTGTCTATTAATCATCTGCAAAAATAATAAACCTAAAAGCACTTTCCAGTAAAAAATGGCAGCTAATCTCGTGAGCACTAAAGTTTCTGTTTTTTTACAGCAAGATCACATAAACTTTACCCAAGTCTTCCCAAAGGTTCTACTTGGCACTTTATTGAAACAAAAGCTATAAAACATGATTATTACAGTAGCATAATCATGTGGAAACACAAAAACAGTAAGGACAAATATTGGGTTGTCTCCCAACAAGCGCTTTTCTTTAATGCCTTTTCTAGCTAGGCATGATGATGACAATGATCCTCACATAAAAGATAAGAATTGAAACATAAAGAGAGCATCATGAAGCATATGACTAGCACATTTGAGCCTAACCCACTTCCTATTCATAGTGATTTTGTGAGAAAACAACTTATGGGAACAATAATCAACTAGCATTGGAAGGTAACACAAGCATAGCTTCAAGAATTTAAGCACATAGGGAAGAAACTTGATATTATTGCAATTCCTACAAGCATATGTTCCTCCCTCATAATAATTTTCAGTAGCATCATGAATGAATTCAACAATATAACCAGCACCTAAATCATTCTTTTCACGATCTACTAGCATAGAAAATTTACTACTCTCCACATAAGCAAATTTCTTCTCATGAATAGTAGTGGGAGCAAACTCAACAAAATAATTATCATGTGAGGCATAATCCAATTGAAAACTAAAATCATGATGACAAGTTTCATGGTTATCATTATTCCTAATAGCATACAAGTCATCACAATAATCATCATAGATATCAACTTTGTTCTCATAATCAATTGAAACCTCTTCCGAAATAGTGGAATCATCACTAAATAAAGTTGACACTCTTCCAAATCCACTTTCATGTTCATCACAATAAGATTCAACATCCTCCAAAATAGTAGGATCATTACTTCCTAAAGTTGACACTCTTCCAAACCCACTTTCATCAATATAATCATCATAAATAGGAGGCATGCTTTCATCATAATAAATATTCTCATCAAAACTTGGGGGACAAAAAATATCATATTCATCAAACATAGCTTCCCCAAGCTTTTGGCTTTGCATATCATTAGCATCATGGGGGTATTCAAAGAATTCATACTACCAACATTGCAATCATGCTCATCATTCACATATTTCATGCCAAGCATTCTATGTAATTCTTCTTCTAGCACTTGAGCACAATTTTCCTTTCCATCATACTCACGAAAGATATTAAGAAGACGAAGCGTATGAGACAAACTTAACTCCATTTTTTTTGTAGTTTTCTTTTATAAACTAAACTAGTGCTAAAACAAGAAACAAAAAGATTCGATTGCAAGATCTAAAGATATACCTTCAAGCGCTAACCTCCCCGGCAACGGCGCCAGAAAAGAGCTTGATGTCTACTACACAACCTTCTTCTTGTAGACGTTGTTGGTCCTGCAAGTGCACATGTTTGTAGGACAGTAGCAAATTTCCCTCAAGTGGATGACCTAAGGTTTATCAATCCGTAGGAGGCGTAGGATGAAGATGGTCTCTCTCAAACAACCCCGCAACCAAATAACAAAGAGTCTCTTGTGTCCCCAACACACCCAATACAAAGATAAATTGTATAGGTGCACTACTTCGGCGAAGAGATGAAGATACAAGTGCAAAATAGATAGTAGATATAGGTATTTGTAATCTGAAATAATAAAAACAGCAAGGTAACAAGTGGTAAAAATGAGCGTAAATGGTATTGCAATGATAGGAAACAAGGCCTAGGGTTCATACTTTCACTAGTGCAAGTTCTCTCAACAATATTAACATAGATAGATCATATAGCAAGCCCTCAACATGCAACAAAGAGTCACTCCAAAGCCACTAATAGCGGAGAACAAACGTAGAGATTATGGTAGGGTACGAAACCACCTCAAAGTTATTCTTTCAGATCGATCTATAAAAGAGTTCGTACTAGAATAACACCTTAAGACACAAATCAACCAAAACCCTAATGTCACCTAGATACTCCATTGTCACCTCAAGTATCCGTGGGCATGATTATATGATATGCATCACACAATCTCAGATTCATCTATTCAACCAACACAAAGTACTTCAAAGAGTGTCCCAAAGTTTCTACCGGAGTGTCAAGAACGTGTGTCAACCCCTATGCATAGGTTCCCAATGTCACGAAACCCGCAAGTTGATCACCAAAACATACATCAAGTGGCACATGATATCCCATTGTCACCACAGATAATCACGGCAAGACATATATCAAGTGTTCTCATAAAAGACTCAATCCGATAAGATAACTTCAAAGGGGAAACTCAATTCATCACAAGAGAGTAGAGGGGGAGAAACATCATAAGATCCAACTACAATAGCAAAGCTCGGGATACATCAAGATCGTGCCATAGAGGGAACACGAGAGAGAACACGAGAGAGAGAGATCAAACACATAGCTTATAGTACATACCCTCAGCCCCGAGGGTGAACTACTCCCTCCTCGTCATGGAGAGCGCCGGGATGATGAAGATGGCCACCGGTGATGGGTTCCCCCTCCGGCAGGGTGCCGGAACGGGCTCCCGAGAGGTTTTTGGTGGCTACAGAGGCTTGCGGCGGCGGAACTCCCGATCTATCTGCTGTTCTGGAAGTTTTAGGGTACATAGGTATATATGGGTGCAAGGGGTACGTCGGTGGACCTCCGGGGTGCTCACGAGGTAGGGGGCGCGCCCTAGGGGGGTGGGCGCGCCCCCACCCTCGTGGGCAGCCCAGGACTCCCCTTACGTGCACTCCAAGTCTATCAGGTGGGTTTCCTTCCCAAATTAACTTCTCCAGTTGATTTCGTTCCGTTTTGACTCCGTCTGGTATTCCTTTTCCTCGGAACACTGAAATAGGCATAAAACAACAAATCTGGGCTGGGCCTCCGGTTAATAGGTTAGTCCCAAAAATAATATAAAAGTAGATAATAAAGCCCAATATTGCCTAAAACAGTAGATAAAGTAGCATGGAGCAATAAAAAATTATAGATACGTTGGAGACGTATCAGTCACCTTTTCCAGCTCGCCGGTGATGTGGTTGGTAGCACCACTGTCGACATACCAGTTTGTGTCAACTCCGTATAAAGCCTCCACTCCTCCAACGACTTTCTCATCACTAGACGAGTCACTGTCCTCCTGGAAGCGGTACCAGCAGTCCCTCGCTGAGTGTCCAAGCTTGCCACAAATCTGGCAGCAGACAACATCTGGATGAGACTTGCTGGAGTTGTTGCGGCGGCCCTTAGGGTTGGTGTAGGAGGACCGTCCACCGTTGTTGCCGCTGTTGTTGCTGCTGGAGTTGGGGGCGCCGCTGTTCCCGCCACTGGTCGCCTTCGCCTTGCACGGTGGCCCTCGGTAGTGTGAGGAGCCGCCGCCGCCGCCGCGGCGACCACGTGAAGCGGCATTGGCAGAAGACTTAAACCCACCACTGGAGTTGATTCCCTGGAAGAGCGTGACTAATACGTCTCCAACGTATCTATAATTTTTTATTGTTCCATGCTATTATATTACCTGTTTTGGATGTTTATGAGCTTTACTATACACTTTTATATGATTTTTTGGACTAACCTATTAACCGGAGGCCCAGCCCAAATTGCTGTTTTTTTTGCCTATTTGAGTGTTCCCCAGAAAAGAAATATCAAACAGAGTCCAAACGGAATGAAACCTTCGGGAGAGTTATTTTTGGAACAAACGCAATCCAGGAGACTTGGAGTGGATGTCAAGAAACACACGAGGAAGCCACGAGGCAGGGAGGCGCGCCCTAGGGGGGTGGGCACGCCCCCACCCTCGTGGGCCCCTTGTGGCTCACCTGCCCGACTTCCTTCGCCTATATATATCTACATACCCCGAAAACATCCAGGAGGACCACGAAACCCTATTTCCACTGCCGCAACATTCTGTACCCGTGAGATCCCATCTTGGAGCCATTTCCAGCGCTCCGCCGGAGGGGGAATTGATCATGGAGGGCTTCTACATCAACACCATAGCCTCTCTGATGAGTTTTGAGTGTTTATCACAGACCTTCGGGTCCATAGTTATTAGCTAGATGGCTTCTTCTCTCTCTTCGAATCTCAATACAAAGTTCTCATCGATCTTCTTGGAGATCTATTCGATGTAACTATTTTTGCGGTGTGTTTGTCGAGATTCGATGAATTGTGGGTTTATGACAAGTTTATCTATGAGAAATATTTGAATCTCCTCTGAATTCTTTTATGTATGATTGGTTATCTTTGCAGGTCTCTTTGAATTATCAGTTTGGTTTGGCCTACTGGATTGATCTTTCTTGCAATGGGAGAAGTGTTTAGCTTTGGTTCAATCTTGTGGTGTCCTTTCCCAGTGACAGCAGGGGCAACAAGGCACGTATTGTATTGTTGCCATCGAGGATAAAAAGATGGGGTTTATATCATATTGCTTGAGTTTATCCCTCTACATCATGTCATCTTCCCTAATGTGTTACTCTGTTCTTATGAACTTAATACTCTAGATGCATGCTGGATAGCGGTCGATGTGTGGAGTAATAGTAGTAGATGCAGAATTGTTTCGATCTACTTGTCGCGGACATGATGCCTATATACATGATCATGCCTAGATATTCTCATAACTATGCACTTTTCTATCAATTGCTCGACAGTAATTTGTTCACCCACCGTAATACTTATGCTATCTTGAGAGAAGCCACTAGTGAAACCTATGGCCCCCGGGTCTATTTTCCATCATATAAGTTTTTGATCTACTTTATTTTGCAATCTTTAATTTCCAATCTATATCATAAAAATACCAAAAATATTTATCTTATCTTATTATCTCTATCAGATCTCACTTTTGCAAGTGGCCGTGAAGGGATTGACAACCCCTTTATCGCGTTGGTTGCGAGGTTCTTGTTTGTTTGTGTAGGTACGAGGGACTTGCGTGTAGCCTCCTACTGGATTGACACCTTGGTTCTCAAAATAGAGGGAAATGCTTACACTACTTTGCTGCATCACCCTTTCCTCTTCAAGGCAAAACCAACGCAGTGCTCAAGAGGTAGCAAGAAGGATTTCTGGCGCCGTTGCCAGGGAGGTCTTCGCTCAAGTAAAGACATACCAAGTACCCATCACAAACTTTTCTCCCTCGCATTACATTATTTGCCATTTGCCTCTCGTTTGCCTCTCCCCAACTTCATCCATGCCGTTTTATTCACCCTCTCTTTTCCATTCGCCTCTTTTTCGCTTGTCTCTTGTGTGCTTGTGTGTTGGATTGCTTGTCACGATGGCTCAAGATAATACTAAATTGTGTGACTTTTCCAATACCAACAATAATGATTTCGTTAGCACTTCGATTGCCCCTCTTACCGATGCTGAATCTTGTGAAATTAATGCTACTTTGTTGAATCTTGTCATGAAATATCAATTCTCTGGCCTTCCTAGTGAAGATGCCGCTACTCATCTAAACAATTTTGTTGATTCATGTGATAAGGAAAAGAAGAAAGAGATGGATAATGATATTGTTAAATTGAAGCTATTTTCGTTTTCTCTTAGAGATCGTGCTAAAACTTGGTTTTCGTCTTTGCCTAAAAATAGTATTGATTCATGGAATAAGTGCAAAGATGCTTTTATCTCTAAGTATTTTCCTCCCGCTAAGATCATCTCTCTTAGAAACGATATTATGAATTTTAAGCAACTTGATCATGAGCATGTTGCACAATCTTGGGAGAGGATAAAATTAATGATTCTCAATTGCCCTACACATGGATTGAATTTTTGGATGATCTTACAAAAATTTTATGCCGGATTGAATTTTGCTTCTAGAAATCTTTTAGATTTGGCCGCGGGAGGCACTTTTATGGAAATCACTTTAGGAGAAGCTACTAAACTCCTAGATAATATTATGGTTAATTATTCTTAATGGCACACCAAAAGATCTACTAGTAAAAAAGTTCATGCGATAGAAGAGATTAATGTTTTGAGTGGAAAGATGGATGAACTTGTGAAATTGTTTGCTAATAAGAGTGCTCCTATTGATCCTAATGATATGCCTTTGTCTACTTTGATTGAGAATAATAATGAATCTATGGATGTGAATTTTGTTGGTAGGAATAATTTTGGTAACAACGCGTATAGAGGAAACTTTAATCCTAGGCCATTTCCTAGTAATTCCTCTAATAATTATGGTAATTCCTACAACAACTCTTATGGAAATTTTAATAAGATGCCCTCTGATTTTGAGATTAGTGTTAAAGAATTTATGATCTCTCAAAAGAATCTCAATGCTTTGCTTGAAGAAAAATTGCCTAAGATTGATGAGTTGGCTAGGAACGTGGATAGAATTTCTCTTGATATTGATTCTTTGAAACTTAGATCTATTCCACCTAAGCATGATATCAATGAGTCTCTCAAAGCCATGATAATTTCCATTGATGAGTGCAAAGAAAGAACCGCTAGGATGCGTGCTAAGAAAGATTTCTTCGTAAAAGCGTGTTCTTCTAGTTTTCATGATAATAATGATGAAGATCTAAAAGTGATTGATGTTTCCCCTATTAAATCTTTGTTTTGCAATATGAATCTTGGTAATAATGGGACTGGAGATGAGTCAACTTTAGTTAAAAGGCGTCCCAATGATTCAAAGTTTTTAGATCTTGATGCTAAAATTGGTAAAAGTGGGATTGGAGAGGTCAAAACTTTACATAGCAATGAACCCACTATTTTGGATCTCAAGGAATTTAATAATGATAATTGTTCTTTAATAGATTGTATTTCCTTGTTGCAATCCATGTTAAATTCTCCTCATGCTTATAGTCAAAATAAAGCTTTTACTAAACATATCGTTGATGCTTTAATGCAATCTTGTGAAGAAAAACTTGAATTGGAAGTTTCTATCCTATAAAACTTTATGATGAGTGGGAACCTACTATTAAAATTAAAATTAAAGAGCATGAATGCTATGCTTTGTGTGATTTGGGTGCTAGTGTTTTCACGATTCCAAAAACTTTATGTGATGTGCTAGGTTTCCATGAATTTGATGATTGCTCTTTAAACTTACACTTTATAGATTCCACCATTAAGAAACCCATGGGAAGGATTAATGATGTTCTTATTGTTGCAAATAGGAATTATGTGCTCGTAGATTTTATTGTTCTTGATATAGATTGCAATCTTTCATGTCCTATTATTCTTGGTAGACCTTTCCTTAGAACGATTGGTGCAATTATTGATATGAAGGAAGGAAATATTAGATTCCAATTTGCATTAAGGAAAGGCATGGAACACTTTCCTGGAAAGAAAATCGAATTACCTTATGAATCTATTATGAGAGCCACTTATGAATTGAATACCAAAGATGGCAATACTTAGATATATTCTCACTTTTATGCCTAGCTAGGGGCGTTAAACGATAGCGCTTGTTGGGAGGCAGCACTACGGGAAACAGGAGATTTGCCGTCTGTGGAAACAGGAGATTTGCCGTCTGTTGCAACCCAATTTTATTTTTGTTACTTGCTTTTTGCTCCTGTTTAGTAATAAATAATTCATCTAGATTCTGTTTAGATGTGGTTTTATGTTTTAATTAGTGTTTGTGCCAAGTAGAACCTATAGGATCATCTTGGGTGATAATTAATTTGATCTTGCTGAAAAACAGAAACTTTCGCGCGCATGATAATAATTTTAGTAAATCACAGAAACGTCCTTTTCAGTTGATTATTTTTTTAGTATATTAATAGACAAATTTCCTAGGACTTCCTATTTTTGTAGGATTTTTAGAGTTCAGAAGTATTCGAAAGTTACAGATTGCTACAGACTGTTTTGTTTTTGACAGATTCTGTTTTTCGTGTGTTGTATGCTTATTTTGATGAATCTATCGCTAGTATCGGGGGTATGAACCATAGAGAAGTTGGAATACAGTAGGTTTAACACGAATATAAATAAAGAATGAGTTCATTACAGTACCTTAAAGTGGTGGTTTGCTTTCTTGCACTAACGGAGCTCATGAGATTTTCTGTTAAGTTTTGTGTTGTGAAGTTTTCAAGTTTTGGGTAAAGATTTGATGGACTATGCAATAAGGAGTGGCAAGAGCCTAAGCTTGGGGATGCCCAAGGTACCTCAAGGTAAATTCAAGGACAACCAAAAGCCTAAGCTTGGGGATGCCCCGTAAGGCATCCCCTCTTTCGTCTTCGTCTATCGGTAACTTTACTTGGAGCTATATTTTTATTCACCACATGATATGTGTTTTGCTTGGAGCGTCTTGTATGATATGAGTCTTTGCTTTTTAGTTTACCACAATCATACTTGCTGTACACACCTTTTGGGAGAGACACACATGAATCGGAATTTATTAGAATACTCTATGTGCTTCACTTATATCTTTTGAGCTAGACAATTTTGCTCTAGTGCTTCACTTATATCTTTTTAGAGCACGACGGTGGTTTTATTTTGTAGAAATTATTGATCTCTCATGCTTCACTTATATTATTTTGAGAGTCTTTTAGAACAGCATGGTATTTGCTTTGGTTATAAAATTTGTCCTAATATGATGGGCATCCAAGTTGGGTATAATAAAAACTATCATAGGAAGTGCATTCAATACTATGATCAATTTGATACTTGATAATTATTTTGAGATATAAAGGTGGTAATGTTAGAGTCATGCTAGTTGGGTAATTATGAAATTGAGAAATACTTGTGTTGAAGTTGGCAAGTCCCGTAGCATGCACGCATGGTCAAAGTTGTGTGACAAATTTGTAGCATGAGTTGCTCTTTGATTGCCTTCCTTATGTGTGGAGGTCGGGACCACGCGATGGTCTCCTACCAACCCTTCCCCTAGGAGCATGCGTAGTAGTACTTTGCTTCGAGGGCTAATAAACTTTTGAAATAAGTATATGAGTTTTTTATGACTAATGTGAGTCCATGGATTACATGCACTCTTACCCTTCCATCATTGCTAGCCTCTACGGTACCGTGCATTGCCCTTTCTCACCTTGAGAGTTGGTGCAAACTTCGCCGGTGCATCAAAACCCCGTGATACGATACGCTCTATCACACGTAAACCTCCTTATATCTTCCTCAAAATAGCCACCATACCTACCTATTATGGCATTTCCATAGCCATTCCGAGATATATTACCATGCAACTTTCCACCGTTCCATTTATTATGGCACACTCCGTCATTGTCATATTGCTTTTGCATGATCATGTAGTTGACATCGTATTTGTGGCAAAACCACCTTCATAATTCTTTCATACATGTCACTCTTGATTCATTGCATATCCCGGTACACCGCCGGAGGCATTCACATAGAGTCATATTTTGTTCTAAGTATTGAGTTGTAAATCAATAAAGTATGATGGTCTTCATTATTAGAGCATTGTCCCAAGTGAGGAAAGGATGATGGAGACTATGATTCCCCCACAAGTCGAGATAAGACTTCGGACTTTATGAAAAATAAAAGAGGCCAAAGAAGCCCAAATAAAAAAATAAAAAAAGAGAGGCCAAAGAAGCCCACCAAAATAAATTGAGAGAAAAAGAGAGAAGGGACAATGTTACTATCCTTTTTCCACACTTGTGCTTCAAAGTAGCACCATGATCTTCATGATAGAGAGTCTCTTAGGTTGTCACTTTCATATACTAGTGGGAATTTTTCATTATAGAACTTGGCCTGTATAGTCCAATATGGGCTTCCTCAAAATGCCCTAGGTCTTCGTGAGCAAGCAAGTTGGATGCACACCCACTTAGTTTTTTTTGTTGAGCTTTCATACATTTATAGCTCTAGTGCATCCGTCGCATGGCAATCTACTCCTCATGTTGACATCAATTGATGGGCATCTCCATAGCCCGTTGATTAGCCTCGTCAATGTGAGACTTTCTCCTTTTTTGTCTTCTCCACACAACCTCCATCATCATATTCTATTCCACCCATAGTGCTATATCCATGGCTTACACTCTTGTATTGCGTGAGAGTTGAAAAAAGCCGAAGCACGTTAAAAAGTATGAACCAATTGCTTGGCTAAAACCGGGGTTGTGCATGATGGGAGTATTTTGTGTGACGAAAATGAAGCATAGCCTAAATATATGATTTTGTAGGGATAAGCTTTCTTTGGCTATGTTATTTTGATAAGACATGATTACTTTGTTAGTATGCTTGAAGTATTACTATTTTTATGTTAATATGAACTTTTATCTTGAATCATTTGGATCTGAACATTCATGCCACAATAAAGAAAAATTACAGTGAGAAATATGCTAGGTAACATTCCACATCAAAAATTCTGTTTTTATCATTTACCTACTCGAGGAGGAGCAAGAATTAAGCTTGGGGATGCTTGATACGTCTCCAAAGTATCTATAATTTTTGATTGTTCCATGCTATTATGTTAGCCGTTTTGGATGTTTATAGGCTTTACTATACACTTTTATATCATTTTGGGACTAAACTATTAACCGGAGGCCCGGCACAAATTGCTTGTTTTTTTGCCTATTTCAGTGTTTCGCATAAAAGGAATATCAAACGGAGTTCAAATGGAATGAAACCTTCGGGAGAGTTATTTTTGGAACAAATGCAATCCAGGAGACTTGGAGTGGACGTCAAGAAACACACGAGGAAGCCACGAGGCAAGGAGGAGCGCCCTATGGGGGTGGGTACGCCCCCAGCCTCGTGGGCCCCTCGTGGCTCCCCTGACCGACTTCCTTCGCCTATATATATCTACATACCCTGAAAACATCCAGGAGGACCACGAAACCCTATTACCATCGCCGCAACCTTCTGTACCCGTGAGATCCCATCTTGAAGCCTTTTCCGGCGCTCCGCCGGAGGGGGAATCGATCGCGGAGGGCTTCTACATCAACACCATAGCCTCTCCGATGAGTTGTGAGTAGTTTATCATAGACCTCCGGGTCCATAGTTATTAGCTAGATGGCTTATTCTCTCTCTTTGAATCTCAATACAAAGTTCTCCTCGATCTTCTTGGAGATCTATTCGATGTAACTCTTTTTGCGGTGTGTTTGTCGAGATCCGATGAATTGTGGGTTTATGATCAAGTTTATCTATGAGAAATATTTGAACCTCCTTTGAATTCTTTTATGTATGATTGATTATCTTTGCAAGTCTCTTCGAATTATCAGTTTAGTTTGGCCTACTAGATTGATGTTTCTTCCAATGGGAGAAGTGCTTAGCTTTGGTTCAATCTTGCGGTGTCCTTTCCCAGTGATAGCAGGGGCAACAAGGCACGTATTGTATTGTTGCCATCGAGGATAAAAAGATGGGGTTTATATCATATTGCTTGAGTTTATCCCTCTACATCATGTCATCTTGCCTAATGCGTTACTCTGTTCTTATGAACTTAATACTCTAGATGCATGCTGGATAGCGGTCGATGTGTGGAGTAATAGTAGTAGATGCAGAATTGTTTCGATCTACTTGTCGCGGACTGATGCCTATATACATGATCATGCCTAGATATTCTCATAGCTATGCACTTTTCTATCAATTGCTCGACAGTAATTTGTTCACCCACCGTAATACTTATGTTATCTTGAGATAAGCCTCTAGTGAAACCTATGGCCCCCGGGTCTATTTTCCATCATATAAGTTTCAGATCTACTTTATTTTGAAATCTTTACTTTCTAATCTATATCATAAAAATACTAAAAATATTTATCTTATCTTATTATCTCTATCAGATCTCACTTTCGCAAGTGGCCATGAAGGGATTGACAACCCCTTTATCGCGTTGGTTGCGAGGTTCTTGTTTGTTTGTGTAGGTACGAGGGACTTGCGTGTAGCCTCCTACTGGATTGATACCTTGGTTCTCAAAACTGAGGGAAATACTTACGCTACTTTGCTGCATCACTCTTTCCTCTTCAAGGGAAAACCAACTCAGTGCTCAAGAGGTAGCAGCGACCCTCTGGTCAAAGTTACTCATCTGAGTGAAGAGCTCATCCAGGGTGACCGGCTATGTGCGGGTGTCGAGGGCAGAGACAAGCAGTTGGTACTCCATATCCAATCCAGCAAGGATGTAGGAGATCATCTCATTGTCATCTTGAAGAGGTTTGCCTGCTGCAGCAAGCTCGTCCTCCAGGGAGCGCATGTGCGCGAAGTAGGATGCCAGGGACTGCGTGCCCTTTTGTGCATTCTCTAGGGCGATGCAGATGTTGTTGACCTCGATAGAGACTGGGACGAGAACACGCTCGCCAAGGTTGCCCAGAGTTCATGTGCATGGACGATGGATGTAACCTGCAATAGAACTTCTTTGGTGAGATTGTTCAACAGATAGCCGAGTACCTGCTGATCTTCTCGGATCCAGACGGCGTGAAGGGGATTTGGGATGGTCTCCTCCTTCCCATCTTTGTCCTTGGTGACGACTTGTTTGGCCGGCTCCGGGTTCGTTCCATCAACGTACCGAAGAATCTCGCTCCTCTGATCTGTGGTGTGATTTGGGTGCGCCATAGGATGAAGTTGGTGCGGGAAAGCTTTTCCGTGACTTGGCCAGAGAGACCAGAGGTTACGGTGGCGGCAGAGGAAGCCATGGCAGTGAGCGTAGGTGGTGGAAGCGATGGAAGAGATGGGCTCTGATTACCATGTACAAATTGCGGTAACGTTGTACCTCTCCCGGTAGCAGCGGTTCCATGTTATACAGCACGGGCCGAATCCCTAATAGGGCTTACAAGCTTGGAGTACAAGAAAAGTAGAGATAGAGATAGATCATGCGGTTGAAGGAAGATAGACTAGGTACTAACAACCTACTCAAACTAACTCTAACTCAAGGTACGTGTATTATGACTACACGTTCCTGTTACAATCACGTATGCATATATGAGTTTAACACGATGGACTAGAGCTATGTCGTGTTTTAGTTTCTTTTATGTTTCTTCTTCCAAGGGCAGATGTGTTCCCCCTTGGCTGTGTTTTTCCTCTTAATGTTGTAATAACACTTGTTACAAGACCCTGACTTGCTGGGTTTCATTGATGAATCAATGGAGCCAGGGCTAGGCCCTTTTTCTGTAAAAAAAATAAGGCATCAAGTGCATGGATTTCCCAACCAGGATTCGTCAGAAGATGAAGCATCAGAAGCGCGCATGTTGTCTTCAGCTGATTCGCCAAAAACATCAAACACCAGACTGCCCTGCTCTGCTTTGCCGGTGAACAAGAAGAGAAGCAGTGACCTCACTGAGAGGACCAGTTCGTTTGGGGCATGGCTCTCTCCAGGTGTAGCTTGTACCCATGCGTGTGGCATCACACAAAGCAATGCTGATGGATTTGTCAGCCATGGCACCAACAAGGCCGACGAGAATGTCAATATTACAAGAACAATTCTCATAGTGCCTTTGTTGACTTCTTCGCCTCGAGGTTCGAAAGCCTGCCGAGGAAGCTTTCTGGCAGGAACAGGAAGCACAGCGACCCGTTGACCAAATCCTTCCGGAACATGGCTAGGAAGCTACTGCTTGAGAATGAATCACCACAGAACTTCAGTACCAGCAAACTAGTGAATTCTGATGACGTGCCAGATCCAGATGAAGTTCCATTTTCTAGCAAAAGCACCAAGGAGACTTAACAAGAGGTGAGCAATGTTTTACGAGATCTATTCGGTGCGTCTTCTTTGACCAAAACTGTAAATTTACTGCTTTGACCACTTTTTTTGGATCTGCTAGAGATGCTCTTTCAGCCACACTTAGGTAGATAGTCTTCTGTCATACGCAAAAAGCGCGTGCGCTTGCGTGGACTTTGGACGCTTGCCGCGATGCCCGGTGCCTCCCCTTTTTTTAAATTTTTTTCAAACAAAAGTTGAAAGTATTAGAAACATCGTGCAAATTGTTGATTGGTCCCGTAGTTTCTATGGATGGAAATCATGTCGACGTTGATCGTACAAGTGGTTAAAAAAATCCATGCGTACCTCTGAAGGTTGGAGCATACTGTATACAAGTACTCTGACAACAACCTGTAATTTGTGTCCACCAAATGATCGGTAACAATATATCGTGTGTTTATGAATAGCTCGATTGAAGGTTAAGATCATGCATTACGCTGTAGGATGCAAATTTCAAACCTTTAAGGTACCCTCGCACACTCCTTAGTTCAACGAAATGAACTCGGACAATGAAGTTACCTCTGAAGATGCGCCTGATCTCCAGAAGGTCGTGTTGGACTATATTAACATAAATACTCTCTCTATAAAGAAATATAAAAGCATTTAGATCACTATTTTAGTGATCCAAACTCTCTTATATTTCTTTACGAAGGGAGTAACAAATAAATAAATAAAATAATTTTCCTCGAACACAGTTGCTATCATTCAAGGTACATAACCGATCTGGACTGCATCCTGTGAAATTAGTATACTTTGGACAAAAATTAAACCCATTAAAAGGCGCTAGAATGGTGGCCAACCAGCTACGCCATGTGGCGCATGCTGGTTGGTCACGGTGAAAAAGTTCTTTTAGAGTTTTTTAAATGGTAGGGAAACTTTTTTTCAAGAAAAGTTTATAGGCTTTTTTCTTTTTCTTTTAAGATGGTTGTGATGTCTACGTGATGCGAGAATATCTTTTGAATTTTTTTGACATGATGATGAGGTGCGTATAGCTTCCTCTCAAGCGGCCCGCAATGGCGGGCCCCAATCACTAGTCACTACAATAGACCGTGCATATAATAACTCGTTTCAGAAACACAAAATGGAGCCATGGTGGTCGAGGCAGGCGTGCAACCGCGGCTGGCTCTCCAGGAGTGATGGGTGGGACCCTTAGACTGGCTTTGATATGCTCGACGAGCACATCTTGCCGCACATCAAGCGGTGCCGCGGCGACGAGCACAAAGTGGTGGCCCGAGAAGAAGGTGCGGTCTGCCACCTCACCACCGCCAAGGAGGAGCACTCCCTCGCCACCACGCTTCGCATGACGGCAATGCAGTTTTATCTCAGAATCGACGAGCGGCCGTCAATTTATGGTTAAATTTCTAGCGCGGGGGTATGTATTTCCTATGTATGCATTGTGGCGCTGACAACATGACGACAGGTTGAGGAAACTGGAGGCGGCTTCATATATCTCCATCCTTGGTGCCGCCGCCATCGGAGGTTTGAAGATTAGGGTTAGCACGCAGCAGCGCCGTCACGATTGACATCAACCAGGGCTCCTCCTCCCAACCCTAGCCGCCTCCTGCTCCCAACCCTAGCCGCTCCTCCTCCTCACCCCCTCCCCTCCTCCCTCCCTCGTTGCCGCCTGAGGCAGCCACCGGGCAAGCCTGGGGAGCCAAGGATGGTGGCGGCGGGGCCTCGCTTGCCCTGCTCCTGTGTGGCGAACCCCGGATCTAGAGTGGCGGCTCCATTGGCAAGGCACGGCCGGCTAACAGCCGTGTGGGTGGTGGATCCGGTGTCCCTGCCGCGCGGGCGGCGAGATCCGGTGGTTGTTGGCGGTCAGCGGCGGCTTCTGCGGCGGTCGGTGTGCGCGATCTGGCACCTCCCTTCCTCCCCTGTTCGACGTGCGGGCCAGCCTGGTCGGGCCGCGCTTCCTCTTGGTCGTCGGTTCTGTACAGGGGGTGCTGCTGGTGCCGGAGATCTAGTCTGGGTGAAATCCCTGGCCGGCCATGACCGGCCGCGCCGACGGCGACGCCTGAGGGCGCCGTTTCCCTTCCTAGAGGCGTCGGTATGGACTGATCTCTTCACTTCACCTTCCCCTAGGTTTCCCGGGCGAAAGCCCTAACTCTGTTGGGCGACGGCGGCGCTCATGGCGATGTTCCCTTCTTGAAGGCGCCGCTTTGGGGACCTTGGGGTTGGGTGGCGCTTGTGGGTGGTTGTGCCCTTTCCTAGCATGGATTTACGCCCCTTGCTTGGAGATGGAGTCGCGTAGGTGGAGGTCCTCGGCTGGCGTCAATGGCGGAGGACCTGCCAAGGCTCGCGTATGTGGAGATCGTCGTTTGGCATCGTGGTGGCGTCGATGGCGAAGGACCTGCCAAGGTTGTCACCTCAATCTGCTCTGAAGATGGACCAATGGAAGATGGCGGCGACGGCACATGTGAGTGCGTCAGACCGGTTTGAGCCCCGGACCCAGCAGATGGCTCGGTCGGGGCCTCCGGCTTTAGATGTTAGGCTTCATCATTTGAATAGGAGTAGCGGCAGATACTGCCAAGATGGCGGATTCAGACATATTGTTATTATAACTTGTAAGGTCCTTAAGAATAATCAATTAAATGGCCGTATGTATCTCCCAGATGCAGAGGCCGGGGGTCATCCTCCTTTTCGAAAAAAATGTATGCACTGTGATGGGATGATGAACAATTTTAGTGCGAAGTTGTTTTAGAAATTTGAAGCACCGATTTACAGGATCTATTATGTCACTGATATACCTCAAATGATTTTTACGGTATCAAATTTTAGCGGATCTGCTAGAGATGCTCTAAGCCATCCGGTAATGCATCACATGAAATTAGTATACTTGGGCAAAACTCACTACAATAGACGGTGCAGCTAATAACAACTCGTTTTGGAAGTTTCGCAAATAAAAAAAAACTCGTTTCAAAAACACAAGACATAAAAGATTCAGGCAAGTAGTCAGTCAGCTGAAAAGATTCAGGACAGGATGTTCACGCTGATATTATCTTTTACTCGATAATTAAGAAGCCGGCATACATTTTTTAGTAAAAAGCTTGAACATACTAATCATCCAGAAACACTCAGACAAGGTCCTGTCCAGAATTTAGAATAAAAGGAAAGTGTGGTTATTGTGCATCAGATCAGCTAAGAAATACTATGCCTCATCCATCGGTGCTACAGCCAGAATATTCCATTCCTGCAGACCAACACGGCTGATGGCACTCGTTGGGGAGTTAAATGGACCGAACCACCACTTTTATGTCATGACTAGTGAAAAGCCATCATTTTACGATTTGTGACATTTGCACTGAAGTGAAATTCTAACAGTGGCAAAAAACACCGACAGTAGATGCTAATCGTGACACGAAAGTAGAGATTCTATGCATCCAACACCCGGTCGGATAACATCAATTAAGTCGTGTTTCCGACTTGAGGAAAACAAATTAATTGTGAATTTTTTACTATTCATCGTAAAAACAGGCTCACATCACATATGCGGATGAACACGAATGACAGCGATGGTACTTGAGTGGAAACTCCAAGTAGAAACCCTAGGATACCTACGCGCCATTGATTGGACGATATGACGAGTGATGACCACAATTTCCCCAAAAATGCTAGACATACAAACAAATACATAAGTTTACAAACTTTTTCTATCTACTAACCAATTACAAATCAAGTTAACCCTCTTTGTAAAAGCCTGTAACTCATTTGTACGTGTAACATTACTATAATTTCCCCGTCGAGCACGGTTCCGAATAACACCGACATCACAAATGACTAGATCCAACAAAGCATTAAGTGAGTGGATTGTGACTTTGTGACTTAACCAGCAGGTATTGGCCTGAAGCGTGTGTAGCACGTACTACAACGAGGACTTGAGACTTGAGGTTGGCTAGCCTTGCCGGTCCTCTCACGTCTCAAATACAGCAAGACTTGAGACTTGAGACTTGAGGTTGCCTTGCCTTGATGGTGCTTGAGACTTGAGGTTGCCTTGCCTTGCCCTGAAAAGCATTGCATTCAACCACAAGGCTCCCAGTGTTCTCGTCACCACACCTCGGAATCACTCACAAGGAGATATTGTCTTGACCGTGGTACGGCTCAGAAATCCCAAGCACCATCGCCAAGGACAAAGAGATCCGCGTGCGATCCTTCTGCGCCGCTGGTGATAGGAGAGCCATGCTTCTTCTCGAGCCTTACCACTTTGTCGCTCTGCTCCTGCTCCTCGTCGCTCGTCGCAGCCTTGCGGCCACCGGTGAAGCCGGCAGTGGTGATGCACTACCGGAACAGGGCTCTAAGCCGACAGCCAAATGTATGCCGATGGCCACCGTCGGCCTAATCCGAGCTATGCCGACAGCTAGGTCCTGGCCGTCGGCGTACAATGCCGTCGGGCTATCCCAGTCTACGCTGACAGCAGCCGTCGGCACATCTCAGCCGTCGGCTTATCCCAGACTACGCCTACAGCTGCCGTCGGCATATATAGGCCGTCGGCATAGATGCGGGCCCGCTGACAATGGTCATCACGGCCGGCTAACGACGTCTAATCTATGCCGACGGCCGAGACGGGTGGCCGTCGGCATAGATACGGGTGACACGTCACCGATCCAGAGCGCACCGACCAGGACCTATGCCGACGGCAGCCGTCGGCATAGCTGACACGTCATCGATCCGCGGCGCCGTCCATCTTGCCGTCGGCATAGTTTTTTTTTCTTTTTTCCATATAGTATTATTATTATTATTATTATTAAGCATACAACATGTGTTAATAAGCATACATATAGTATGTGTTAATAAGCATACATATAGTATGTGTTAATAAGCATATAGTATGTTAATAAGCATATAGTATGTTAATAAGCATATAGTATGTGTTAATAAGCATACATATAGTTTTTTTTCTTTTTCTTCACTGTTTTCTTTATTATTATTATTATTATTTAACTAACTTACATACAGTATGTGTTAATAAGCATACATACATTATTTTTCGGTTCTGTACAGAGCGGTGTGACCCCCCTCACGAACGGTGCCGCCGCCAGCCGGCAACTAAAATGGGGAACAGCCGCATCGGGTCTATACAAAGAGGACTTTGCTCCAAGTGTTTATATATATCGGATGCCCTACCACAACCGGGTGGTGTTATGGCATGTCCGAAGAGCCGGCACCTGGAGGGGGGGGACGGACGCGTCGGGTCTACATGGAGTGGATGTATCTGTGGGTTTGGCCCGGATGTTGCTCCCGGGTGTCCCTATGGGCGGACATGACACAATCGAGTGGAGAGGTCCAGTGGTCAAAGCCCGTCTGTGGGAAGTCAAAGGGCTAGATCTCGTGGTCAACTGCTCCAGGGTTAGGCGGGACGGGGGCCCTTGGGGGTAGCAATGCCACCGGAGCGTCGTACCGGGCCCTCATACATGCGGGGTGGTGTTATGGCATGTCCGAAGTGGCAGCACGCATCTCCGCGGTGTGACCCCGTCACGGACGACGCCGCCGCTGGCACCTAGAGGGGGGGGGGGAACGGACGCGTCGGGTCTACATGGAGTGGATGTATCTGTGGGTTTGGCCCGGATGTTGCTCCCGGGTGTCCCTATGGGCGGACCTGACACAACCGGGTGGAGAGGTCCACTGGTCAAACCTCGTCCGTGGGAAGTCAAAGGGCTAGATCTCGTGGTCAACCGATCCAGGGTTAGGCGGGACGGGGGCCCTGGGGGTAGCAATGCCACCGGAGCGTCGTACCGGGCCCTCATACATGCGGCACTACTAGGAAAAGGGCTACAGATAGGATTGATACTAATGGCGCACCATGTAAGTAGTGCGCCACTACTATATACTAATGGCGCACCAGTTGGTGATGCGCCATTAGTGTGGATGACACTAATGGCGCACGAAAAGCAGTGCGCCATTAGTATTAATTTTTTTTCCATTTTTCCATACATACTAATGGCACATCGGGTCGAAGTGCGCCATTACTAGTTCTAACTAGTAATGGCGCACCGCGCATAATGCGCCATTACTGTATTTTTTTATTCTTTTTTTGCAAAACTACTAATGGCACTCGATCTCGATCCCCTCCCTCTCGATAGCTATCCCCTACATCTCGATCTCGATTCCCCTCCATCTCGATCTTGATCCCTCCATCTCGATCCCACCCGCACCTCCCCGCTTAGCTCCACCGCCCGCCCCACCCACAACCTCCCCGCTCCACCGCCGACGAGCAGCACCGACCCCGCACCTCCCGCTCCATCGCCAACGGCACCCCCGCACCTCCCGCTCCCACCGCCAACGGGCCCCCACCCTCCCCGCTCCACCGCCACCGATGATATTTGCAAGTAACAAATTTGAACATATTTTAAAAATTATTACTGTTTTTATAAAAAATATTACTGTTATGATTTAAACAAGTTTGAACATATTTAAACACAAATAAATATCAAACAACATTTAAAATGCAAAAAAAAATATTATGGAGCTCGAATCAAACCTGGACCTCCGGTGTGTGTGCAGCGTCTCACCCCGTCGGGCTAGTGGGCGGGTTCTGATGTGGATTGGGTTAGGTGCAATATAACCTGTGCTCCATTGATATAAGAAAAAAAACTACTAAGGTGGTGCGCCATTGCTATAGTGTCTAGCTGGATACCCCTTCGCCCGATCCCCCCTTCCCTCTCCCCCTCGCTAGTTCCCTCTCACTCGATCCACCGCGCCGCCGCCGCCGCCGTTGCCCCGACCGACTGCGTCGCAGCCGCCTCCCTCTCCCCTTCCTCCCCCTCGAGCCCGCGACCTCCTCGGACGGACGGCGGCGCGAGCCTCCCCGCGCTCCTCGACGGACGGGCTCCTCGACAGACGGACGGACGGCGGCTAGCCTCGTCGGACGCGCCTCGACGGCGGCCGCGAGCCTCCCAGCAGGCTGCTGCTCATTGACGATGGTTAGTCTCTGTCCTCCTCCCTCTCCCCGCTCATCCCCATGCCCCCACGGGTGGCGACCTAGGTTAGGAGCAGAGCTCGCCGCCGCCGCCTCCCCCCCTTCGATTTCGTCGCCGTGATCTGTCGCACCACCGCGCCCCAGCTCCTGGTTGCCGCCTCGTGGCCGTGCTCCTCGGCCTCGGCGCGCCTGCCCCGCCAGCGCGCCACCACACAGCGATCAAGCCCTCCACTACGCTCGGGCAGCGCCTGCCCCGCCAGCGCGCCACAAAGACCGCGACTTGTGCTTTCTCCGGATGTGAAACTCTGAACAAAATTATCTCATTCAGACTTGTGCTTTACTATGCTTGGTTCTTGTTAGATGAGAGCACTTAGATGCAGCTCACACTCTTGGTTTACAGTAAGAGGAGAACTGTCTGCTCATACTTAATACTACTTGATGCAGTTATTCAGATATACAGAGTTCCCTACATTCTTGCTGCAGTTTCAGATAAATGCTTGATGTCAGGGGAAGCACCCAAGTTGATTCTCTGCTTGCTGCTCATAGAAAATTACATGCTTGTCTGTATTAACCATTGAAAACAAGCAACACCTGAAAGAAAATATGCAGTTTGACTATGTGTCCTCATCTCATTATATTGAGATTCAGAGTTCAATATATACTTGCTGCAGATACAGAAAATGCTTCATGTCAGTGTTCAGTATATGTATCATCTGCACAGATTGGTTTCCTATTCAGATTATATGCATTTGCTAGGCTTTATTCTGTAGGAACATCAAAGGCTAGTATGTACTCCCTCCGTTCCAAAATAGATGACCCCACTTTATACTAACTTTGTACTAAAGGTAGTACAAAGTTGAGTCATCTATTTTGGAACGGAGGGAGTATGTACACCGCTTATAGAATTAGAAATACTACTGTATTAGATACCCTACTGTCATGGGCTTTCTATTATTAGTCAAGTAGTATGCTTAGAATCTTGTTGGGAGAGTAAAGCTTTGCTTTCAGTTTTTTCTTGTATGTGGGGATTGCTACAGCTCATACAGGAGAAAATTGATAACTACTATGTCATTGTGTACTCCGTCCGTGCCAAGTGTAATGTCAAGTTTAGATTGGTCAATATGGTTCTCGTTTTTAAATTTTTTACATGCTCTCATTTTTTGTGTGGGTAATGTTTTATATGCTCTTTATCTCTTCCCTTGATGTACATTCGACGAGGCAAAGGCGATATAGCTTTCTAGCTCCTTAGGGGGTTGTTCCTCTTCTGTGTGTGTTAAACAGTTCAGAACTTTCATGCCTACTTTGTTTAGAAATAGAGTCAGAATTTGAAAAGGAAAACCCTTAAGCCAAACATACAACAAGCATTGACAACATAAGTGGAGACACTAATTTTCTCGACTTGTGGAGGCTCTAATCCTCGTGCATCATGGCTAAAATAATTTTCCATGTCTGATTAGTGATTATCTGAATCAGTTTGTAAACTGTAGAGGTGGTTAGGCTCGTTAAAAATAAAAACAATAATAGAAGTTTTGTATTTTCTAAGTAAAAAACCCCACATATGCACCAGGATGTGATCTGTCAGAACCAAAGTAGACCTAGCTATGCATTAGTTGTTTTGTGCTTCAAGTGTCCCAGTCAAGGACAAACTGAGTGGTTGCAAAATAATATTATGTGGTCAATGTGGATTTACTATTTTCGGTGATAGTTCGAACTGGTAAATAAGTTAACATGCATAAGTGAGACTTGGCATTTTAAAGTTTAGGGTCTTCAACTTCAACTATGAATTGGGATGATAATGTTATTTTGCCTTCTTAATGTAATGGTGTCATACTCGTAACAAAGCTGCTGCAAATGCATACCTTTTTTTACAAGTGCATCTCGCACCTTCCGATCCATTTAGAGTTATCATAAATATATTTCCAAGGTTTTTTTCATTTCACTGTAGAGTCTTTGCTCATGCCTCTTTTGAGAAGTATGTCTATTGATTCAAAATTGCCATGGAAAAAATATGTTTCAGAAAATGACATGGACTAAAATGTTCTATAGATCATGATCCATAGACAAAAAAATGCCATGATCCATACAGTATAAATTCCATGATGCATATGCTATATTTGCCATGGGAGATGGCAATTTTGTTGGATCATGATCCAGATATTAAAAAAATGCATAGACTATAACTTTGTTGGATCATGATCCAGAAATTTGCCATGTTGCAAAAACAAAAGAAATTTGCCATGGTGCATATAGTAAAAACAATGCCATGATCCAAATGTAGCAGAAGTTTCAAGTAGTGTTTTGTTTCTGTGTTTGAATAGGCAGCAAACTTTCTATTCTTTCTGTGTTTGTACAGACTTGCTAAACTATTGATGATTTTTTGTTAGGTGACCTATTATATCTGGAATGGAAGCTCACATAAGTTGAGCTGATTTTTGTCCATATGAAAGCAGAGGACCATATGGTCTGTGGCTGGGTTTTGTCTCCGACCATTGTGTCGTGATGATTTTGCAGTACCCGAGAGGCCCTTGAGTTTGCCGGAATGTCGATTAACTTCCGTTCCGCAAATTGGTACTCCATATGTCCTATTTTCAGCAAAGGTAATGCTGAAATTTTCCGTGAATTTTAGCATGACTTTGCTAAAAATAGGACATATGGGGTACTTGCGACTAATGCCTGTTATCATGCATGTTTTATGATCTGTTGTAAGGGTACTAATTGGTATCTTCTGCTGCTTATCAGAGATGGCGGGAAGCAGCCACCGCCGCTCTGCGACACCACAGTACGAGTTGGATGCTTCCGAGTTCTTCACTATCATACTTGAGACTTCAGTATCATCCATGACGCGGGTATATAAAACGAGAGATCTCCCCTTCACCCATCTCATTATGATATCTGTTGTTTGCTACATCACTCATTGTCCCAAACTACAGAGGCTGCCTGACAGTTTTATGAACATGCTGATAGGTGAAGATCCGCCAAATAATGTGAAGTTGCGACAGGCCGGCAGCGGGATTCGCAGGCAGTGGGATGTGGAGTTGGTGATCAAGGAGGGCCACATGTACTTGTCTCGTGGGTGGGAGAAGTTCTACCGTGCCTACGACCTGCGGCTGGGGTACTTCCTTCTCTTCAGGTACGACGACGACGCCACCATGCTCATCGTGAAGGTGTTCAACGCGACTATGTGTCGCATGCGCTACGCTGACGATGATGATGCCGGTACGTTCTGCCTCTTCTTATTCCTCTACATTTGGCTTTGTCTCACATCGATTGTTAACGGTCATTGTTGCATTTTGGACAAGTAATGGGAGCAGCAGAAGCGACACCGGCAGCAGCGATTCTGGTCAGAGCGAAAGCAAAGAGCGATTCTGGCAGCAAGATAGACAAAAGAAGGATGATCCGGACTGGAGTTGGGAGAAGAGGAGCAGAGTGGGGTTAAGGAGCTGCAGGATGACGATGGGCATCAGGCTGAGGATGACCTAGCGCTGGTGGTGGCTGACCAAGGGCAAGAGATGGTGGTGGCTGACCATGGGCAAGAGATGGTGGTGGCTGGCCATGGGCAAGAGATGGAGGTGGCTAAGGATGACCTAGCGATGGTCGTGCCTGAAGGTGGCCTCGCGATGGTGGTGGTGCCGGCGATCCCACAGCTGGGCGACATGACCACGCCAATTTTGGTAGAAGACTACATCCCACTGCCTCCATGCCTCCACCGCCTCGCCGCTCTTGGCGATCAAAGCCGAGGAAGGAGAAGGAGAAGGAGAAGAACAATGCATGAGAACTGAACTTTGTCGTGTATGTCGATCTCCTATAGGTTAGTTATCCAAAATGATATATATATATATATATATATATATATATATATATATATATATATATATATATACTTAGTTACCTATGTTATCTCTAATATGCTTAGTTTCCTATAGGTTAGCTTCATTTTACCTAAGTTGGCTCTAATATGCTAACTTAGAGCTTATATGCTTAGTTTCCTATAGGTTAGCTCCAAAATAACTTATGTTAGCACAAAATGATCAAGTTTACATAATAAGCTTATAGTCTTTTCTTATTCTTCTTCTTTTCCAAATGACATAGGTTAGCTTCATTTTACCTAAGTTGGCTCTAATATACTAACTTAGAGCTTATATGCTTAGTTTCCTATAGGTTAGCTCCAAAATAACTTATGTTAGCACAAAATGATCAAGTTTACATAATAAGCTTATAGTCTTCTCCTTATTCTTCTTCTTTTCCAAAATTCTTCTTATTCTTCTTCTAGTGTTCTTCTTCTTCTAGTATTCTTCTAGTCTTCTTCTTTTTCTTCTTCTAACTTCTTGTTTATCATTTTGCAGATTTGATTTAATTCACGGAAGCTTGCATGGATGGAGTGCTTCTTTTCAATTTGTGTTTTTATTTTGTATCAATGTGAAACTTTTGTGAATTGATGGATAACGGTGTTGGATGAACAATGTGAAACTTTTGTAATATGTAACGATGGACCTATGTGTTGACTATGTATGTATATATGATGGAACTTGTGTGTTGGCTATGTATGTATATATGATGGAACTTGTGTGTTGGCTATGATTGTTATATGGATGCTTGTTGTATATATATGTGTTGGATATCTCATAGGTGAAATAGTGACCTGAGATTAAGAAAAAAAATTAATTTTTTTTTACTAATGGCGCACTACCATGTGGTGCGCCATTAGTATAGAAGACACTAGTGACGCACTGTGGGCAAAACTAATGGCGCACTGCACGGTGCGCCATTAGTATACCAGATACTAATGGCGCACCAGTGGTTCGCCATTAGTAAAAAATACTAGTGGCGTGCTACTAATGGCGCACTGGTAATGCGCCATTAGTAGGCAAAACCAGTGCGCCATTAGTAGGCCTTTTCCTAGTAGTGCGGGGTGGTGTTGTGGCATGTCCGAAGAGGCGGCACGCGTCTCCGGGGCGTGGCCCCCCTCACGCACGGCACCGCCGGCGGCACCTGGAGGGGGGAAACTGCCGCGTCGGGTCTACACGGAGTGGATTTAGCTGTGGGTTTGGTCCGGATGTTGCTCCCCGGTGTCCCTCTGGGCCGACCTGACACAACCGGATGGAGAGGTCCACTGGTCAAAGCCCGTCCGTGGGAAGTCAAAGGGCTAGATCTCGTGGTCAACCGCTCTAGGGTTAGGCGGGACGGGGGCCCTGGTGGGTAGCAATGCCACAGGAGCGTCGTACCGCGCCCTCATACATATGGGGTGGTGTTGTGGCATGTCCAAAGAGGCGGCACGCGTCTCCGGTGCGTGGCCCCCCTCACGGACGGCGCCGCGCCGGCACCTGGAGGGGGGGAACGGACGCGTTGGGTCTACATGGAGTGGATGTATCTGTGGGTTTGGCCCGGATGTTGCTCCCGGGTGTCCCTATGGGCGGACCTGACACAACCGGGTGGAGAGGTCCACTGGTCAAAGCCCGTCCGTGGGAAGTCAAAGGGCTAGATCTCGTGGTCAACCGCTCCAGGGTTAGGCGGGACGGGGGCCCTTGGGGTAGCAATGCCACCGGAGCGTCGTACCGCGCCCTCATACATGCGGGGTGGTGTTATGGCATGTCCGAAGAGGCAGCACGCATCTCCGGGGTGTGGCCCCGTCACGGATGGCGCCGCCGCCGGCACCAGGAGGGGGGAAACTGCCGCGCCGGGTCTACACGGAGTGGATTTAGCTGTGGGTTTCGCCCGAATGTTGCTCCCCGGTGTCCCTCTGGTCGGACCTGACACAACCGGGTGGAGAGGCCCACTGGTCAAAGCCCGTCCGTGGGAAGTCAAAGGGCTAGATCTCGTGGTCAACCGCTCCAGGGTTAGGCGGGACGGGGGAAACGGTAGTAGACGGATCAGGCACTCGCATAGTTACCGGATCAGGCACTCGGTAACGGTACCCGTCAGTCAGTTGCTCTCCTATGTATCACCTTTCGCGAGACCATAGAAGATATTTATATCATAAAGAAATGTTGCCCCCCTCAATTTATTTCGAAATATTTTAACACAATGTACATTTTTTGTTAGTACAATTTAGCAAATATTTATATCATAAAGAAATGTTGCTGGCCATAGAAAAAATTCGGTTCAGAAAAAAATATATGTGATATTTTAGATAATTGTTGTACAATATAAAAAAAAGATCATGTAATTAAAAATAATGTTTCAAACCATTAAAGAAAATGTATGGTACATTTTAAATAATATGCATGCATGTCAAAAATATGTATACCATGTATCATCTTTAATATAATTATATACCATGTATCATTCAAACAAAAAAATATGCCTACGGCTAAGCCGTCGGCATAGGTGCCACGTGGCGCCTTAACCTATGCCGACGGCATATATCGCCTTATCCATATCCCCACGGGGCGCCCCCCGTCCACTCCTTCTCCTCCTCCCGACCCCCCGCGCCTCCCAACCCTCGTCGCCACCCACACTCCACACCACCCATGCTTTCTCCCCGCCTGCCGCCCACTCTCCTTGCCCGCCCGCCCCCCCCCCACCCACGTTGCCGCCCATCCTACCCCACCTCTCGTCCCCTGCCGCCGCCTTCTCGCTCCACCAGCGCCGCCTTTGCTCCAGCCGCCCCGCCTCCCTCGCTCCAGCCGCCTCGCCTCCCTCCTCGACCACAGCCGCCTGCGTGGCCGCCCCTGCCGCCCATGCCCTAGCCTGGCCGGCCCCTTCGTCCGATTGGCCGACCCCTTTGGCCCGCGCCTGCTGTGTCCTGCCTCCCGGCTGGCCCAGCTCCGCCTGCCTCCCTCACCTCCACCGCCGGCCCCTGCCTCCAACTCCACCACCGTGACGCCTCTCTGCCCGGTGAGCTAACACTCCTTTTTTTCATTTTTTTGCATTATTTAGCTATTGTTGGATGTATGAATGGATGCATGGATGGATGTTGGATGTTGTTAGGTTGCTAGATGGATGAATGTTGTATGTATCTTAGATGGATGGAGGAATCTCGACAAAAGGAATTATTTTGCTACGGTTAGGTTGCTAGATGGATGAATCTCGGCAAAATGAATTATCATAGTTAAAAAAGCAACTTGAGTCACTTAGTTCATAAAATTGTTAACGAAGATTTTATTTTCAGTTTGTGATGTTGTTAAGTAGCTATGTGAGATGTGCTTCAAATTTGGGATACGATAAGTGGTTATTTCATCATGATGATCTTGCTAAAAAAATTGATGTGTCAATGCTTAATGTGAGGTGATGACCTAAATTGCGGTATCATAAGTGCTTCCAAATTTGACAGTTGACAAAATATGATTTTTCTTTATAGTTTGAAGTGTCAATGCTTAATGTGATGTGATGACCTAATTTTTTTCACTCGGTGTAATTAACAGGATTTGTGGTGTTCCATCTTCGTGGAGTGATCGTCGACGTTGGAGGTGTTGGTCCACGATCGTCCCTCTCCTTTGATCGACTACATCGGAGGGTGAGCAACAATTCCATGACCTCGTCCACTTTTTTTTCCATGTCACTAGATTAAATTTTCACATCAAGTCACGTAACCTAGGTCTCCCGTCCGAAAGGGTTGCATTGATAAATATGCATTCAATTGCATATTTATCACCACAGCTCTTTCGAATTGTCCATCGCTTTCCACGGACAGCCCGAGGATGTGTAGATTGGGTACGTTGTTCATTCAATTGCATGGGAAGTTGTGTTCAAGGTGTCGCCACATGGTAAGCTACCGGACCCGAACGGTGATGATTACTACAACATAAACCCCATGACATACGAGGGAGTGTTCTTTCAAGAGGAACATGATGACGTGGTCCAAAACAAGAAGGATGATGACTTGGGTTATGTTGACCTGGACCCAAACGACGACGGCGCACGGATTGATGGTGAGGCAGTTGTGAATCAAAGAGACATAATTATGCTTGAAAATTTAAATGAAGACGCTGACGCTGACGATGAGGAAGAGCCTCCACCTCCGTCGATAAACGAAGAAGATATGCGGATAGTGATGATGAGACCGGTCGACAAGTAGATTACAATAGTGATGATTCATATGGGTTCTAGAAAATGTATGTTCTTTTAATGATCATTACAATAGTATGCTTAATGTGCTCTTCCGTTATTAATGTCTTTCCTGTATGCTTATTTTTTTTATATCCTTACTAATTGTTTATTCTCTTCTCAATGCAGGTTTGCTAACCATGGGCAAGTCCAGCGGTGCCGCTTCTCAAGAAACTCAAAGGAGGACTTACTCGAGTGGACGAGCCCACAAGGTTCCCTCCCGACTACGCGAGGATGGCACCTAACAGGGAGGTGGAGGGGTTGGGGGAGGAGATCCTAGGGGAGGAGGGGTTGGGGGGAGAGCCCCTAGAGGACGAGGAGGTGGGGGAGAGGCAGCCGGGCAAAAAAACTCCGGGCCGTGTCCGAAATAGGAGGGTCTTCTTCGATGCCCTCCTATGCTGATGCAGCTTCTGAGTCTGAGGAGGAGGAGTATGTTCCTGATGTCGAGGAGGAGGAGGGTGAGGAGGAGGAGGCCGAGGAGGAGGAGGCCGAGGAGGAGGGTGAGGAGGGTGGAGGGGACGTTGACCCCGAGTTGTGGGGTGACTGGCCACCCGGTGCTCCGCAGGGGTGGCTGCGTGGTAATGCCGGAGTACCTACACCACCTTCTATCGAGGCGCACAAGTGGCTCATTGAACCTACGGGGACAGAGTAAGTGCATCTCAATCATATTTTCAACACATGACAACATTTTTTTATTGTACACATGGCAACCCTTTGATTCTTTTGCAGTAACTGGATCCTTCGCGGAAAGGGCCGTAAACCGAACGGCCTTCTCACTGTCCTGTTGAAGGAGTTTTGGTTTGGCCTATTCTGCCCGCGGCCAGACAGGGACCCGCAGCTGCGTGTTTTGGCCACAAGCTGGGCCCACTACGAGGCTTGCAGCAACGCGGAGTACGGAACGGCCGCTAAGGCCGTGATCACCAAATTTTGGGTAAGTCCCCTTTTGAATCACTTGTCTTTAGTTTCGTTCATAGTTTATCATTGAATCACTCAACTCATGCCTTGTTTGCTTCTGGTTTATGCATGATTGCAGCAACCCTATAGAGTTATTGACGAGCACAAGGCCAGAGCCGACGTGGTCTTACTTGCGTCTGCAAAGAAGAAAGCTCGTCAGTTGTAGTACGAGGTGCGTTGGGTTGCCGTCTCACAGTACTACCACATCTACCTGCAACAAAAGATGACCAAAACTCAAGCACAGAGGCAAAAAATTACCATGAGCAGGGAGCAGTTCATGATGAACTGACTTTTCATTGTTTCAAGGAGTCAACTATATGTTTCGTGCTCACATGCCATGCTTCCAAAATTTGCATAGGTTGTTCCTCGTTGGTGCTATGGAAGGCATGACGGATGGGCGTGTTTGGTGGATAGGTGGGTCGGTGACGATCCAGAGTTTGCTGCCAAGAGCATCAAGGCCCGGGCTAACCGTGGAAAAGACGGGACACACGGCCAAGGAAACAGGAACCACTGGGGCTTCAAGGCCATGAAGGTATATCTATATGAATGATGCATTTTGCTTCTTCTTTACCGTCATGTTCTTATGTATGGCTAACTTCTGTTTGACGTTGCAGGAGGACAAGTTGCGAGGCCGCCTCAGACATGGAGTCGTGGATGCTGGCCCATGAGCGGAGTGATCGCAAGGAGGGCGAGAGCCAGTACTACGGCAACACCGAGCAACACCTGGAGTCCTACACCAGAACTATCAGAAGTTGCATCCGGATATTCCTGTTCCTGAGGTCACCAAGTCTCAGATCGACGACACGGCGGTGGTGGCCATCCAGGGTAAGTCCCATGGCCGGTATCCGTGTTTCAATGGCTTGATCACTCCGTCGATCTCGTACACACGGCTTCGAGCTATCAACCCGAGCTCGTTAGAGAGTACAGGGCGTTCGCAGCCTCCCTTAGTCCGCCAACGTGCTGTAAGTACTTCCCCTTATCTTCTTTGTCTCTATCTTTCTTAGTTTATTTTCATCATTGCCCACTTAGAAACAACCTCAATTTTGTAGGCATATCAGGCCTTTCTCGATCATAGGCATATTGAGGTGAGGGAGTACTTGCAACGAGTGAAGGCAAACGATGATTACAGCCGTCAGGTGATGGCGGTTAGTTTTGCCCTCTTAAACCAAGCTCAAATTTGCACTTTCATTCCTTCTGACTTTCTAGTTTGCTTGTTTAACTAACATCCAGGCTATGTTGGCGTCTTGGACTAACCGCACGGAGCCACCACAAGTTGGACCCCCACCACCACCTGCGGGAGACGCCCCACACATTCCCACGTTCGAGGAATGGTTGGCACTAGGTGGTGATACTCCGGTCAGTACATTTGCCTAACTTATGACAAACTAGTTCTCGTTCATTCAACACTATCATGTCATATTTACCGTTAGAATCTTCTTTCAAACATGTAGGGGACCGGTGGCTCGACTCCTGCTCCGTCGACCCAGTCACTCCGATCTGGCAGAGTGATGGTGGTCGCGGTGGCGGTTTTGGCGGAGGTGGACTTGGCGGTGGCGGTTTTGGCGGAGGTGGACTTGGTGGTGGTGGTGGTTTTGGCGGAGGTGGTGGTTTTGGCGGAGGTGGACTCGGTGGTGGTGGTGGTTTTGCCGGAGGTGGACTCGGTGGTGCTTGATGTCGATGATGATTCCGTGTATGCGGCCGTTGTGCCATGTCTTTCATGTTTCAACTTTTATGATGTTTCATGTCTTGCACTACTCTTATGTTCGTGAACTTTCGCCGGTGATGATCTTTAGATGATGAACTTGACTATGTTTAAATGATGATGATGAACTGTCATATTTCATATTATTCTGCTTTGAAATGCTGTCAAATGAATTGAAAAAGAGAAAACAAGGGAAAAAAACTATGCCTACGACAAAGCCGTCGGCATATATACGCTCAGGAGCCACCAGGAGGCGCCACGTGGTAGGGCTATGCCTACGGCAAGCCGTAGGCATAGCCCTGCCGCCAGGTCAAACCAGGGGGCGACACGTGGCAAATGTATGCCTACGGCTTGGCCGTCGGCATAGATTAAATCTATGCCGACGGCTTTGCCGTACGCATACCTTTGCCACGTGTCTTCTCCTGAGTCGCCAGCGGTTTTGACGGCGCCGTCCGTTGCCGTCAGACGGAAAACAACGCCGACGGCTAAACTATGCCAACGGCTGCTCCACGGCCATCAGCATACGCTCCTATGCCGACGGCTATACTACGCCGACGGTCCGACAGAACTACGCTGACGTGATCTACACTGACGGGGCTATGCCGACGGCAGCCGTAGGCATAGATCTATGCCGACGGCATAGGACCTATGCCGACGGCCCTGGGCCGTAGGCATAGCCCGCGAGTCCGGTAGTGATGTCGATCGACAGTTCGTCTACTCCGGCTTCGCGGGCACGAACCTTATGCTCAACGGCGCGGTTGAGGTCATGCCGAGCGGCCTCCTGATGCTGACCAACGGTGTCACCAGAAATATGAAAGGTCAGGCCTTCTACCCGTTCCCGATACCGTTCCGCAACGCCACCGGCTCCATGCGGTCCTTCTCGACCACCTCCGTCTTTGCCATCTTCGGTCAATACGACGACCTGAGCAGCGACGTCATGGCCTTCTTCGTCTCCACATCCAAGGAGGTGCGCTCCGCTGCGCTGCTAGGACAGTACTTGGGTCTCCTCAATGACACCAACAATGGCAACCAGAGCGCCCGCGTCGTCGCCGTGGAGCTAGACACGTTCCAAGACGCCGAGTTGCAAGACATCGACAACAACCACGTCGGTGTCGACGTCAATAGCCTGGTGTCGCGCCGTTCCCACTTCTCCGGGTATTGCGATGATGACACCGGTATGTTTCAGAACCTAAGCCTGATAAGCCGGAAGGCCATACAAGTGGGGGTTGACTACGGCGACCTCTCTGCAGACAACAGTCGACCTCTCTGATGTGGTGCAGAGCACGGCGTAGGTTGGGTTCTCGTCAGCAAGTGGCGGTGTCGTCACCGCACGACACTTCCTCCTTGGCTGGAGCTTCGCGCTGGATGGGCCAGCTCCTGCACTGGACATCTTGATGCTGCCGGCCCTTCCATCAACCAACGCACGGTCCATGTCCATCTCTATGAAGATCGTGCTGGCCTTAGCATCAGCGGCACTGGTTTTGGCGGGCATAGGAATCTACTATATCTTTATAAGACGGCGTCTCAAGTACTCAGAGGCAGTGGTGTGTGTGTGTGTGGTGGGGGGGGGGGGGCAGACCCCTATGGATCGGCCACCCCCAACAAATTCTAGCGGGGGCTAGTACTGATATTAGGCTTAATTACCGGCCATTAGCAAACCATATGGGCTAAGCTCTTAGGTACAAGCCCAAAACAATTGCAACAAGTCAACAAGGCCCAAGGCTGCACGTATGTATGCATCCACACCGTTGACTAGACCTAAACCATCACGTATAATCGATCAACGCACACGCACGCATAATCACGTATTGTGGGCTTGTGGCAACTTCCTAAGCTCCACAGTTTCCGCGCTGACGCTACGCGTGACCTGGCGGCTAGGGTTTGCGCTCGATGGAGCACTTGAACATCGTCGCCGGCCACTAGTCGTCGGGCCGTCGCCGTGGCTTGCCGCGCATCAATCGAGTATGATTCCACGTGTATATGGTCATACGGAGTATACTGTATATGGACCACGGTCAGATGGGCAGCACGCCGGCACCGCTGCACCCAAATTCGCTAACTTCGTCATGTGAACCAGAATCAGAGGTATTATTGTGTATATATTCCTAATATTGTAGCGTCATTTTGATTCAACAAACAAATTCATAAGTCGTTAGTAGTTGGTATATTTTGTCACAGATTACATATTTTCTTTGTACTAATGTTAGAATTGCATAGGTCATGAAGAGGCAGACACCACCGACAAGTAATTTTCAAGCCAATTGCTGACAAATCTAACTCTACGGTTCGACCCTACACACCACCGTATCCTTGGCTTTTTTCCCACTTTCAAAGAACTTGCTATCATTCTTTCGATTCTATCTCCTTGCTTTAGGTCTTATGCTTCTTATTAAAGGGGTTATGCCACTCCGAGTCCATTAGTGTTGAAGGAATGGACAGAGACAGGCAAAGACAAAGTACTGATTTTACTACCGATAGAGAGCAGAGGTAGAGACAAGATGCCTAGGACCTGGAGGAGATCCATAAAGATGAAAATCTAACTGGGAAGATAGATGCCACATAGCAACCTACTGGACATAACAGGTAAAGCTTGTGTGTATACTTCAGACTAGTATAAACGTATATATGACATTTATTGAAAGTTGTTATGTTACTTGTTCGGTATAGCTTTCTTTGCCCCCCTCCCCCCCCCCCCGCCCTATGTTCAAATCCTGGCTCCGCCCCTGCTCAGAGGTGCATGACGACTGGGAGATTATATTCAGTCCAAACCGATTCTCTTACAAGGACTTGTTTAATGCAACGGAAGGGTTCAGCAACAACAATCTGCTCGGTAGGCGAGGTTTGGAAGTGTCTATAAGGGTATACTTCGCAAGCCTGCCATGGAGGTCGCCGTAAAGAGGATGTCACACGATTCAAGGCAAGGAGTAAGGGAGTTCATTGCCGAGGTGGTGAGCATTGGTCGTCTTCGACACCGAAATATCACACAATTGTTAGGCTACTGCAGACGGAAGGGTGAGCTTCTCCTGGTTTATGATTACATGGAAAATGGTAGTATTGACAAGTATCTGCACAATAGAAATAGCCCAACTTTGTGTTGGTCTCAGAGGTATTCTGTCATCAAAGGTGTGGCATCAAGCTTACTGTATCTACATGAGGAATGGGAGCACGTTGTCATTCACCGAGATATAAAGGCAAGCAATGTGCTATTGGATAGTAAAATGAATGGACGGTTAGGCGATTTTGGTTTGGCAAGGATATATGACCATGAAAACACCGCTGAAACCACCCATGTGGCTGGCACCATGGGACATATTGTGCCTGAACTCTCACGCGCGGGGAGGCCAACACCCTTCTCCGATGTGTACGCATTTGGCGTGTTTCTCCTAGAGGTCACGTGTGGACGCAAGCCAATCTTCATCGATGAGCAAAACAACCGGGTGTTGTTGGTCGAGTGGGTGCTTGAGCACCACCACGACGGCTCAATGCTTAACACGGTGGATCCACGACTCGGACAGGAATTCAACACGGACGAGGCAACCATCGTGTTCAAATTAGGTTTGCTATGCACATATCCATCGCCCAACGCGCGTCCTATCATGCGAAAGGTCATGCAGTACCTCGACCAGGATCAATTGCCTCCTGATTTATCACCAGCCTACATAAGCTACATCATGATGGCTCAAATGCAAAATGAAGGGTTTGATTCACACAACATGCCATGTTCTCAACCCATGTTCTCAACCCACAGCGAGTGTTGCCACTGTATCAGGAGAGTCCTCTGCAACTATTTTGCGAGAGGGAAGATGAGGTGTGTACTTAATTGACCTCTCTCTCTCTGTTTGTTTTGTGTGTGTTCAGTTACTAAGAAGTTGTGCTCTGTTCTGTTGTCCGGCACTGTCCTGCGTGTTGGAACTGTCAATTTTCTATTATATGAATGTTGACTAATCAATACTTCCTCCGTTTGGAAAAGTTTGTCCATCAAATAGATATATCTAGCATCAAGTTAGTATTAGATACATCCATTTGAAAGACAAGCTTGAAACAAGTTTTTTCAGACGGAGGGAGCATATGTGTAAGTGATTAACAAAGGTTTCATGCATAGATTTGAAGGTTGGAGTTAGGGACGCAAAGTCGCACCCAGATCCATCCCACTTTGTATACAAAATGAGTAAAATTAGTTGTATTGCTTGATAGGATTGATTTTGCCTAAAATCTAAAAAGTGCATACACATTATTTGGCTGTTAATTTATTTTGTCTTCTAATGCATGTGGCAGTTAGCAATAAATGCGTTCACACTGATTACTCCATTCCGAACAGAACAGATCCACGCATATTTATTTCGGAGTTTTAAGTTTTAAAAAGTCATATCTTTCAAATCGCGCGTCGGATTCAAATCCGTTTTCACTGCTGGAACTCTTGCGGCGAGATCTTTGAAACTAGATCCCGCATGAGTATGTTTCGGCGAATTTTTTTTGATGCCAACTTTGATGCTAGTGCAACTTTAGTACTATATTGTGCAACTTTAGTACTACATCGTGCAACTTTTTGCAAAACCAATTTTTGGATCTGCATGATCCAACTTCCTATGAGATTACAGTCTAGCAACCATGACAACTTTGATGTTTAGTTGGCGGGACTATTGACACACACATATGCTCAGTTGGCGCGATAATATAGTCTAATTGCACACATATTTGATATTTAGTTGGCAGGACTAGTTACACACACATATGCTCAGTTGGCGCGGCAATGTACTCTAGTTGCGCACATATTGATGTTTAGTTGGCAAGACTATTGGCACACACAAATGCTCAGTTGGCGCGGCAATGTAGTCTAGTTGCACACAAATTGATGTTTAATTGGCAGGAATATTTGGCACACACATATGCTCAGTTGGCGCGACAATGTAGTCTAGTTGCACATATATTGATGTTTAGTTGGCAGGAAGACTAGTTCGTCGAAACATCCCCATGCGGGATCTACTTTTGAAAATCACGTCGCGAGGGTTTCAACAGTGAAAATGGATCTGAATTTCGATGCGCGATTTAGAAGATATGTTTTTATAGTTTTGAAAATCAAAATTGATGCACAAGGGATGAACATAAGAAAAATTAATGCAGTGGCATGCAGGCATTCATCACGTGAAAAAAGACCACACAAAATAATTAATTAACAGTGTCTTTTTAGCACTTTTGGATTATAGTCATTTTGCCTTTTTAGTATGCGATTGTTAGTCCTGGAACCAAGGACAGACACTTACTTTATTTTGCCGGCCACTAGCGAACGCTAGCTAGCGCCCGGCCGCCAGCTAGACCCGTTCTTGATTTTGCGGGACTATGCGGGCCTGCATCCCTGGTTGGATATATAAGCACCTCTGACTAGTCGTTGATTAGCCCGACAATGTGTAATTGTGTAGCATCTACAACCGGCGTTCTAAATCCGTCTCATACGTCCGGGAAGACCGTCCGATCACTGACAGGTAACAAAATACCGATACAATCAAAATTCTCAAACGGGCCTCAAACGCCTGGGTTTACCAGCATCCCTCATATCCATCCCAAATGTAAAGCGGATATGAGGCAGTCCGGGCACGCTCACCACGTCAGCCCGACCCACCCCACCCCGATCCCACAAAATCACTCTCCGGCAGAAACCGTAGCTTACTCCGCTCCGCTCTGCTCCCCTTCCCTTCCCGACTCTTCCATTTCCCTAATCTGCCAAATCCCTAGCGCCCGCGAGCATCTCGCACTGGCAGCCACTCCGACGGCAGCTCCGGAGACGAGGAGGAGCTGGCGCTCAGTGTCGTCTTTCGAAAGCGCCGCGGTCGATCACAGTGGTAGCTCCGGCACGCGGTCGACGCCTTTCGCCCCGTCGCGCGCGTCGGGCGCCGCCCTTCCGCCACGCGCGCATATTTGTGAGGCCTGCCGGATCTGCTCCTCCCGCCCGACAGCCTCCTCCACCTTTGGCCGTTGCTCTGCGCGGGCAGCGCCGGGTTCTAGTGCCTGCTTAGCCGACGTCACGGATGCGGACTCCGAATCGGAGGCACGAGCGGCCCGCCGAGTGGCAGAGGGCTAGGGAGATGGCGGGCGGGTCCGACGGGTCTGTGCAGTCCGCCCGCCGCCGCCGGGTGCCTGACGGGAGGACCTTCTCTTTGAGTGGGCGTGCTGTCGGTCACTGCCTGAGGCAAGGACGAAGGCCTGACGGTTCCGGAGGCTCAACGCCAAGCAGCTCCGGCTCGGCATTGAGCAATCCGAGCGGGAGGCAGTGGAGGCAGCGAGCCGATGCTGGCGCCAGCCCTTCCGGCCACGCGCTCGGATTTGCGAGGCCCGCCGGATCTGCTCCTCCCGCCTGACGGCCTCCTCCACCTTCAGCTGTTGCTCTGCGCGGGCAACACCGGGTTCTAGTGCCTATTGAGCTGACGCCGCGGATGCGGACTCCGGATCAGAGGCACGAGCGGCCCGCCGCGAGTGGTAGAGGGCTAGGGAGATGGCAGGCGGGTCCGACGGGTCTGCGCAGTCCACCCGCCGCCGCTGGGTGCCTGACGGGGAGGACCGTCCCTTTGAGTGGGCGTGCTGCCGGTCACTGCCTGAGGCGGGGACGAAGGCCCGACGGCTCCAGAGGCTCAACGCCAAGCAGTTCCGGCTCGGCATTGAGCAATCCGAGCGGGAGGCAGTGGAGGCAGCGAGGGAGGCGGCGAGAGTGGCCAAGCTCAAGCGCGAGCAAGACTGCGTCGTCCGGCGTATGCAAGTCTTCAATGTCATCTTCGATTTCTCCTCCTCCTCCGACGGGTCTGACGGCTCCGACGTGGACCCACCTCCTGCCGCGGACTCCTACTACTGTGCCGGCGACCGGAAGGGCAAAGGGCCGGCGAGGAAGTGGTGAAGATCCGTCTTTGTTTCAAGTTTTTGGTTGTACTTTGAACTTGTCCGTCGTATTATGTGTATTATGTGAACTTTGGCTATCTTTCGATGATTCGGCTGTGATCTTTTGATGAATTGATTATGCATTTATATGTCCGCTCATGATCTACGTAGTTTTTATCAATGTTGTATGATTTAGTATGATTATAAGGGACGGAATACGAGATACGTGGGTGTGGAGACGCGGATATAGGGAGTGCCCGGTCAGTGCCCGCGGATGCGTGAGGATTCGAATTTGCTGAGTCCGGCTGTAGATGCTCTGAGAACCTTTTAAACGGTAACGATGCATTGTTTTGAAGAGTAGGAGAGCAGTAATGCAGTAATGCTAGGATTATTGGTAGGAGGAGGTACTACCGAACAAATTCCCGTAGCTTGTAAATGCGTTGTTGCTGCAGCGTAAAGAATGCAGTACTATCGATGAAATTGCTGTTCCACGGGCGAGTTTTGTAAACGCAACGCAACATTCGGTACAAAACCGTAACGCGTAACAACCCGTACGTATGGCCCACCGAAGTTGATCCACTTGCAGATCCCTGTTGATCTCTGTCAGGTTGAGTCAATGGCTACATATCAGTTGTGCAAGCGCCGTCGCGCATCCATCATGAGCCAGCCATTTGAGCATCCATCGAAATCACCTGCGCGCATGGAGCAGCAGACTCAGCAGAGTGCTCAGCTTCTGGCGGCACTGTCAAGGCACAAGGTCACCACCGGCGGCAACGAGTCCAGCAGCACCGAGCTAAACGAGGTAACAAGGCCGGCGTCCTCGAGCGTGCCGCCATGGCCGGCTTCCTCGAGATCCTCCGCCATCTCGGGGACCTCGCACAGTACGTTGCTTCTGTCCCTCCATCCGTTCTGTACGTGCGGGCTACTGTCTGAAATTGCGCCAGCTCTTGATCGTCTTCAGGCTCGCCGCGGAGGTGTTCCACGGCCTGCACAACCAGGCCATAGCCGCGTCAGCACGGGCGCGCGGCCTCACGCTGCGGGCGCGGCGGCTCGAGGCGGAGCTGCCGCTCATCAAGGAAACGTCGGCCCTGCTTCCTGCAGCACGACGTCGCCGCCGTTGCTAATTCCAGCTATGGTGTGCATGTCTTCCTACAGTAATTCTTGGTGTGTTTGGTTGCATTTTCATCTCAGTATAGTCGTTCTCTTTCCGTGCATGCTCATATTAGTATCCCTCTTCGTGCATGCTCTTTTCATGCATGCTCTTAGTGTATTTGTGTTAAACTAGTGTGGACTCATACATCTTTCATACGCTCTACCAAACACCCAAAAATGGGTCGAAGAGAAAAATTTTGCTCTCATTCACCCTTCGCCAGGCTTGCATCGGGAGGAGCAACAAGGCCTCGTTCCGTCAAAAAACACATCCAGCGCTGCCACGGGCCTCCGCAGCTGACCGTGCTGGACAAGTAACACTTCTTTACTGAAACATCAAACACCAGACTGTCATGCTCTGCTGTTCCGGTGAAGGAGAGAAGCAGTGACCTCGTCGAGAGGGCCAGTTCGTTCAAGGCATGGCTCTCTTCGAATGCAGCTCATGCGTGTGACATCATACAAGAAACCAGTGCTGATGGGTTTGCTAGCCATAGTGCAGACACTCGTAGCGCCTTTATCGACTTCATTGCCTTGAGAGTCGAAAGCTCGCCGAGGAAGCTCTGTCAAGAAGCACAATGGCCCTTTAATAGAATCCTTCTGGAACATGGCTAGGAAGGTTCTACTTCAGAACAAACCAATAGGGGAGTTTTGTAACACTAGTGCATTCTGAAGACGCATCTGATGTGGATGAAGTTGCACTTTACAGCAAAAGAGCGAGTAGACTTAACAAGAGGCGACATCGGAGCAATGTGACGATCCTTGTCAATTGACTCTCTAGCTAGCATCGGTGAAGAAGCAAGTGGCGGTATCCGGGTCGTGCCTGGCAGGATGGTCCAAGTCCGGGAGGACCTACACTGTACATGCAGCAGGCCATTTCGGCCGGCAGACACTTGGCCCATTGTTTTTTCGTTTTAGTGGAACGTATCCATATGCTCACTTACTCACTCGGCTCATTTATTTCTTTCTTTCACCTCTCAAAGGAAAATTTATTTCATTTTTCCAATTTGTTTACTCTACATTATAAAGTTTTTTTTCTTGTTTTCATTTATTTGATTTGTTAAATAATAAATAATTGTCGTTAATTATCCTTGAATAAACATGAGCTAGCACATTTCTGCGTAATTTCAGCAAAAAGAATACGAATGCACATTATTTATGTGCAAGTGATAATTTCGACTCGAATGCTCATTAGCGCTCTGCGAGAGATGCTTTTGACTCAGAATTGAATCATCACAATGAATCGATCAACCTCGAAGCTAAATGTATTCATAAGGTGATTATGCGCGCACACACAAAGTACTTGCTAGTCAAACATTATTTCTTTGTTCATCTGTGACTAGTAATTAGTTGTAACAGTACCGTTCATCAGTGTAAGCATTCCTTCTCCTTTTGCAAATATTGATGCTCGAAACAAAAGGACATCCAGTACACTTGTTTTTGTTGTTAACGCCTACACACTTTTGTTTTTATTTCCGTTTGAACAAGCTAAATTTTAGTCAATCCAATCTATACCGAGGCAAACAAGCAAGACATCTTTATCATGTCACCACTCTCGGTCAGTCGTCGATTTGTCTTAAGAGTTAAGATATTCCTACATATTTTTTCCCCCTCTGCCAGATGGGTCGTTCAACTGATGAATTAGAAATAAGAAAAGTCAAAATTTAGAGATAATCATTTGAATTTTTTCTTTTTTTTACAAGAATAAGGCTTTGCATTTACAAGTATTATGTTCTAAATTCGTCGTGCTAAGGTCCTGCAGTACCAACGCGCCGGAGAAGAAGCCGCTATCTTAGCTTGGTGGGACAGTTATAGTGGATGAATTTTTTACTCAATCTGTTTAACTGAATGGTTCATGTGATGAACGATGCATTGGACATTGGCAAGTGCTTTATCATAGTTATTCTCCTTCCTTAATTCAATCGTACTGCCAAATCAAAAGGAATCCATCCATTCTTGTGTGGGAACTGCTGTAGCAGAGGAAGGGAGACAAGTATTTCAACCTGCGTCCGCCATATCCTGCCACTAGCAACCGGCCTCATCCAGCCTCAAGTACTAGTCTTAGAGCACCAACATAATAAGTAGGGCAGCACTTACATGCCGAACTAGAAGTTAACTACTGTTTCTGAAAAATCACCAATTGACACTAAAAAGGGACCTGCGATTAGGGTTTCCCCGTCCTCCCCTCCCACCGCCGCCGCCGGCCGTCGGCCTCACGCCCCCTCCGCCCCCTTCTGCCCCTCCCCCCTCCCCCCATCATGTCCGTCTCGCGCCGCCTCCCCGGCAGGTGCCCGGGGTGGAGCTCGAGCTCCTCTTCCTCGGGCCCCCTTCCCCCGTCTCTCCCCCGCCGCCGCCGGCGGGCGCCCCGACGCTGGCCCAAGTGGTGCCGGCGGCGGCGGGCCTTCTCGTCCCAGCGGCGCGCCCCCTTCTTAGGGCTGGGAGGCGGCGGGTGCTGCTCGGCCTTGTTGCGGTCCGGCGGCCCTGCGGTGGCGGCCGCTGGCTGGCGTGGTGTCGGCGCTGCTCCTTGGCGGCGGGGCGGCATGGTGGTGCTGGGTGGCCGTCGTCAAGCCCCCAGCCCAAATCTAGGCCCGGCGGACCCCATCTGGGTCCTAGCGGGCCGGCTCCTCGGCGTGGCCTTGTTGTCTGCGACGCAGCAAGGAAGAGGAGCGGCTCGGATACGGGGCAACGGCGCCGATGGCGTGCCGGCAGCAGCGCGAAGGCGGGAGCTTTACGAGCCCACGAGGGCTCGGCCGGGCCTGTGGGCCCACGGGCCTGGTATGCTCCTGCTATTGCGTCCGGACGGCTACCGCCGCGGACGGTGGAGGTGGGGCCCTCCCGCGTGCCAACGGTGCTGATGCCCTAGTCCCGGCTCTGATTCTTCGCCGTGTTGTCCTCACCCCAGTTGCCGTGGTGAGACGGCGTGGGGGCCTCCTGACCGTGTTGGCGCTGGGTGGTGGTTGGTTTGGTGGCTGGCTCCGGAGCGCCCGAGGTGCGGGATGGGATCGGGGGAAACCCCTATCGGCTTGGCCGACACCAGCGCGGTGGCGCTTGTGGGTGCCACCTGACCTTCCGGGAAGGCGTGTACCGGGGGAAACCCTTGGTAGCAGCGTCGTCATCGTCGCGATCCTTCTTGAAGGTGTTGATAGGTGCCGGCGCTTCGGAGTCTTGGAGCCTAGTGGGAGATCCCGGTGGGCGCAGCGATCGCGAGGCTTGTTCGTTTTTTGTTGATCCGCCGTTGTCGGCATTTTTTCTTTAGCTCTTTCTCTGTCGTTTCCTTTTGGGCGTGACTGTGCTGCTTCCGCCCCAGCACCTATCCTTGTATGGCTCGGTTGGTTGCTTTGTATACAAAGCGGGGAAACCCTGTTCGGCACTACAAAGGGACTATGCTCCACACCTCTTAAATCTTCACTAACAGTTTCAGATGCACAACACGGACCAAACCCACGGTCCAGATGAAAATCCAAGATGTCAGCTAGTGATCGGGCAACATTTCTTCACAGAATAGACTCACAATGTGCTAAGCAATAAAGTGTGTCTCCTCCGACGAGCGAACAAATTCTGATCAAGAGAAAAATACATAATGAATTGATAGACTATAAACCTGTGGTACAGTTGACTGCAGTGGATATTCTACTGACAATCAATGGGATAGATTGGTACATACATACGACAAATACTACTGGTGTTCTTTAATTTAACAACCAGAGCATTATTTCATCTGCACATGGTAACTAAATCCATTATAATTAAACTACTACAATTTCAGGTTAGAAAATATTAATCGGTACAACTCCTATGACTAGAGCATTTAGACACTTATTCCTACTTCAAATATGCAACAAAATGTTATCGTACCTGGTGTGCGGTGCGGTCTAGACAAAGTCACATAATTCAATGGATATGCGAGCCTTCATGGGACTAGTCAAATGAACCTTACTCAATGGAACAATAGGCCATTCAGCCCATACAATCTCTTTGTCAAGCACGAGATACTCATCTACAAGCACTTTGCATCGTCTAAGTTTCAAAATGCCCTTGGCATGTACACAGGATCCAACAGGAAGTGCAAAACATGCCTAAGCAAGGGGATTAATTTCAACTGTTGTCTGACTAACAACACGTGCAGTAACAATCGGGACTTGACTTTTGAAAATTGTGAAGTTCACATCATACTCTTCAATTGATAATGTAAGCTCACCCCAGACATTAAATTGCTTGACAAAACTGACATCCAGGGGACCATCAAGAACAAATCTGATTGTAGAACAAACCGTGTTGCTAAATGTGATGGATGAGCTGTTTACTAATCCACCTCTGATGGATATTAAACTGCATTTAGGTTTATCCATATATTCACCATTCAATGACATCGTTGTTTCGAATATTTTCCCACTCAATCCAGTCTTCAGGCTCAAAAGTTGACTCAACGGGCACATCCATCTCAATAATCCAGCACTCCGCGTGAGCAGTCATAGGACGGGTCGGGCCTCTGAGAACAAGTGGATCCCGCATATATTATAAAAATATCAGCAAAGAATACACCACAATCACTAAAAGAAATGATCTAGTTTATGAATAAGTATCATTCAATAAGATGAGACATGATTTTTCCGATATTCTTTGACAACAAATGGAACACCTTCTAATGAACTTTTATACTTATTTATAACTCATTTTTATAATCTCAAAATCAGAGTACATGATAATGATGCTAAATATTAATAGCGGTTTTGTTTAACAAAGATGTAGTGTGCTAAATCTGAACTGTGTTTGTAATCAAAATTACATTAATTTTGTTTTCTTTAGCTACATTAAGCCCTAAAACACATTTAAAATCAATCTCCCTGATTGTGAGGAAACTAACAAACGCACAATCAAATTATTTTGTAGATTTATTTTATATACTTACATGGACATAGTGTACATATATTTATGTAGGTATCTTCAAATATCCTAGTAGAGAGCTTTGAAATCGTATGTCTCAAAAATATCTTGATATCGGCTATAGTTTATGATTAGGTTTATGTAAATAAGAAAATTCTAGAGTATATAAATATTTACAAGGAGCTTGCCACCGAATCATGTGTGCAATGACACGCACTGATATGTCTCCAACGTATCTATAATTTTTAATTGTTCCATGCTATTATATTATCAATCTTGGATGTTTTATATGCATTTATATGCTATTTTATTTTATTTTTTGGACTAACCTATTAACCTAGAGCCCAGTGTCAGTTTATGTTTTTTCCTTATTTTTGAATTTTACAGAAAAGGAATACCAAACGAAGTCCAAACAAGCAGAAACTTTACGACGATTTTTAATGGCCAAAAGAAGCCCACTGAGTATCGAGAGTTGGGCCAGAGGAGCCACGGGGCATCCACAAGGGTGGAGGGCGCCCCCTGCCTTGTCGTCACCTCGTGGACCCCCCTGACTTGTTCCCGATGCCAAAAATTCCTATAAATATGGAAACCCCCAGAAATAAACCTAGATCGGGAGTTCCGCCGCCGCAAGCCTCTATAGCCACAAAACATCAATCGGGAGCCTGTTCCGGCACCCTGCCGGAGGGGGAAACCATCATCGATGGCCATCTTCATCATCCAGACGCTCTCAATGAGGAGGAGGGAGTAGTTCACCCTCGGGGATGAGGGTATGTACTGCTACCTCTTGAGCATGTGTTGGTTTTCCCTCGAAAAGGAAAGGGTGATGCAGCAAAGTAGAGTAAGTATTTCCCTCGGCTTTTGAGAACCAAGGTATCAATCCAGTAGGAGACAACGCGACAAGCCACCGAATACCTGCACAGACAAACACCAACCTGCACCCTACGCGATAAAGGGGTTGTCAATTCCTTCACGGATATTTGCAAAGTGAGATCTGATATAGATGGATAAATGGTAAAGTAATATTTTTGGTATTTTTGGTTTATGGGACGGAAAGTAAAAAATTTCAAAGAAGGTAAATAGGAAACTTAGGTTGTAGATCGGAAACTTGTAAGATGGAAAATAGAAGATTATATGATGGAAAATAGACCCGGGGGCCATAAGTTTCACTAGAGGCTTCTCTCAAGATAGAAATTATTACGGTGGGTGAACAAATTATTGCCGAGCAATTGATAGAAAAGCGCAAAGTTATGACAATATCTAAGGCAATGTCATGAATATAGGCATCATGTCCGTATCAAGTAGACCGAAACGATTTTGCATCTACTACTATTACTCCACACATCGACCGCTATCCAGCATGCATCTAGAGTATTAAGTTCATAAGAATAGAGTAATGCATTAGGCAAGATGACATGATGTAGAGGAATTAACTCAAACAATATGATGAAGACCCCATCTTTTAATCCTCGATGGCAACAATACAATACGTGTCGGTTCCCTTTCTGTCACTAGGATCGAGCACCAAAAGATTGAACCCCCAAAGCTAAGCACTTCTCCCATTGCAAGAAAAACCAATCTAATTGGCCAAACCAAATCGATAGTTCGAAGAGACTTGGAAAGATATCAAATCATGCATATAAGAATTCAGAGAAGATTCAAATAATATTCATAGATAAGCTGATCATAAATCCACAATTCATCGGATCTCGGCAAACACACCGCAAAAGAGTATTACATCAAATAGATCTCCAAGAACATCGAGGAGAACTTTGTATTGAGAATCAAAGAGAGAGAAGAAGCCATATAGCTACTAGCCGTGGACCCGTAGGTCTGTGTTAAACTACTCACGCTTCATCGAATAGGCAATGGTGTTGATGTAGAAGCCCTCCGTGATCGAATCCCCCTCCGGCGGGACACCGAAAAAGGTCCCTAGATGGGATCTCACGGGTACAGAAGGTTGGGGCGGTGGAAAAGTAGTTTCGTGGCTCCCCTGGATGTTTTCGGGGTATAAGAGTATATATAGGAAGAAGATCTAGGTCAGGGGGTCACCCAGGGGCCCACAAGGTCGGGGGGCATGCCCTCCACCCTTGTGGCTGCCTCGTGGCCCTTCTGACTTGCACTCCAATCTCCTGGGTGTCTTCTGGTCCATGAAAATTCATCACGAAAGTTTTATTCCGTTTGGACTCCATTTGGTATTCCTTTTCCACGAAACTCTAAAACAAGGGGAAAAACAGAAACTCGCACCGGGCTCTAGGTTAATAGGTTAGTCCCAAAATTATATAAAATAGCATATTAATTCATATAAAACATCCAAAACCGATAATATAATAGCATGGAACAATTAAAAATTATAGATACGTTGGAGACGTATCAAGCATCCCCAAGCTTAATTACTTCTTGTCCTCGAGTAGTAAATGATAAAAACATAATTTTTGATGTGGAATGCTACCTAACCTATTTATCCATATAATTCTCTTTATTGTGGCATGAATGTTCAGATCCGTAAGATTCAAAACAAAAGTTTCATATTGACATAAAACAATAATACTTCAAGTATACTAACAAGATAATTATGTCTTCTCAAAATAACATGGCCAAAGAAAGCTTATCCCTACAAAATCATATAGTCTGTCTATGCTCCATCTTCATCACACAAAATATTAAAATCATGCACAACCCCGATGACAAGTCAAGCAATTGTTTCATAATTTTCATGTTCTCAAACTTTTTCAACTTTCACGCAATACATGAGTGTGAGCCATGGACATAGCACTATAGGTAATAGATAGTGGTTGTGGAGAGGACAAAAAGAAGGAGATAGTCTCACATCAACTAGGCGTATCAACGGGTTATGGAGATGCCCATCAATAGATATCAATGTGAGTGAGTAGGGATTGCCATGCGACGGATGCACTAGAGCTATAAGTTTATGAAAGCTCAAAAATAAAATTAAGTGGGTGTGCATCCAACTCGCTTGCTCACGAAGATCTAGGGCATTTTGAGGAAGCCCATAATTGGAATATACAAGCCATGTTATATAATGAAAAAATCCCACTAGTATATTAAAGTGATATCATAGGAGACTCTCTATCATGAAGATCATGGTGCTACTTTGAAGCATAAGTGTGGCAAAAAGAGCAGTAACATTGTCCCTTCTCTCTTTTCTCTCATTTTTTTGTTGGGCCTTCTCTCATTTTTTGGCCTCTTTTTCTTTCACTTTTTTTATTTTTTTCGTCCGGAGTCTCATCCCGACTTGTGGGGAAATCATAGTCTCCATCATCCTTTCATCACTTGGGACAATGCTCTAATAATGAAGATCATCACACTTTTATTTACTTACAACTCAAAAATTACAACTCGATACTTAGAACAAAATATGACTCTATATGAATGCCTTCGGCGATGTACCGGGATGTGCAATGAATCAAGAGCGACGTGTATGAAAGAGTTATGAACGGTGGCCCTGCCACAAATAGGATGTCAACTACATGATCATGCAAAGCAATATGACAATGATGAAGCGTTCCATAATAAACGGAACGGTGGAAAGTTGCATGGCAATATATCTCGGAATGGCTATGGAAATGCCATAATAGGTAGGTATGGTGTCTGTTTTGAGGAAGGATATGTGGTGGGTTTATGGTAACGGTGAAAGTTGCGTGGTACTAGAGAGGCTAGCAATGGCGGAAAGGTGAAAGTGTGTATAATCCATGGACTCAACATTAGTCATAAAGAACTCACATACTTATTGCAAAAATCTATTAGTCATCAAAACAAAGTACTACGCGCATGATCCTAGGGGGATATATTTGTAGGAAAAGGCCATCGCTCGTCCCCGACCGCCACTCATAAGGAAGACAATCAATAAATAAATCATGCTTTGACTTCATCACATAACGGTTCACCATACGTGCATGCAACGGGACTCACAAACTTTAACACAAGTATTTCTCAAATTCACAACTACTCACTAGCATGACTCTAATATCACCATCTTCATATCTCAAAACATTCATAAGGAATCAAACTTCTCATAGTATTCAATGCACTTTATATGAAAGTTTTATTTATATTCCTCTTGGATGCCTATCATATTAGGACTAATTTTATAACCAAAGCTAATTACCATGATGTTCTAAAGACTCTCAAAATAATATAAGTGAAGTACGAGAGTTCATCAATTTCTATGAAATAAAACCACTGCCGTGCTCTAAAAAATATAAGTGAAGCACATAGAGCAAAATTGCCTAGCTCAAAAGATATAAGTGAAGCACATAGAGCATTCTAATAAATCACGATTCATGCGTGTCTCTCCCAAAAGGTGTGTACAACAAGGATGATTGTGGGAAACTAAAAAGCAAAGACTCAAATCATACAAGACGCTCCAAGCAAAACACATATCATGTGGTGAATAAAAATATAGCCTCAAGTAAAGTTGCCGATAGACAAACACGAAAGAGGGGATGCCTTTCCGGGGCATCCCCAAGCTTAGGCTCTTTGGCCTCCTTGAATATTACCTTGGGGTGCCTTGGGCATCCCCAAGCTTAGGATCTTGCCACTCCTTATTCCATAGTCCATCAAATCCTTACCCAAAAACTTGAAAACTTCACAACACAAAACTCCAACAGAAAATCTCGTAAGCTCCGTTAGTATAAGAAAATAAGTCACCACTTTTGCTACTGTTGTGAAATCATTCTTTATTTATCTTGGTGTAATATCTACTGTATTCCAACTTTTCCATTGTTCATACCCCCCGATACTAGCCATAGATTCATCAAAATAAGCAAACAACATGCGAAAAACAGAATCTGTCAAAAACAGAACAGTCTGTTGCAATTTGGATGTTTCGAATAGTTATGAAACTCCAAAAATCCTAAGCAATTACGAAGTCCTAAGAACTTTGTTTATTAATCTTCTTCACAAGGAATGAACTAAAAAGCACATTCCTGTGATTTAAGAAAATTATTTCTCTGCGTGCAAAAGTTTCTATTTTTCAGCAAGATCAAATTAACTATCACCGTAGGCTATCCCAAAGGTGTTACTTGGCACAAACACTAACTAAAACACAAAACCACATCTAACAGGAGGCTAGATGAAACATTTATTGCTAAATAGGACCTAAAAAGCAACAAAAAAATTAAATTGGGTTGCCTCCTAATACGTCCATTTTGCATCATGCTTTTATATCGATATTTATCGCATTATGGGCTGTTATTTCACGTTATGTCACAATACTTATGGCTATTCTCTCCTATTTTACAAGGTTTACATGAAGAGGAAGAATGCCGGCAGCTGGAATTCTGGGCTGGAAAAGGAGCAAATATTGAAGGCCTATTCTGCGCAACTCCAAAAGTCCTGAAACTCCACGGAATGCTATAAAATAAATAAAGAAAAATCGTCGCCAAAGATGAAGGCCAGGGGGCCCACACCCTGCTCACGAGGGTGGGGGGCGCGCCCTCCCCCCTGGGCGCCCCTACCTCGTGGGCCCCCTGGTGGCTCTCCGACGTCCATCTTCTCCTATATGAAGTCTTTCGATGAGAAAAAAAATCATAAGCAACCTTTCGGGACGAGACTCCGCCGCCACGAGGCGGAACCTTTGGCGGAACCAATCTAGGGCTCCGGCAGAGCTGTTCTGCCGGGACACCTCCCTCCGGGAGGGGGAAATCATCGCCATCATCATCACCAACGCTCCTCTCATCGGGAGAGGGCAATCTCCATCAACATCTTCACCAGCACCATCTCATCTCCAAACCCTAGTTCATCTCCTGTATCCAATTCTTGTCTCCAAGTCCGGGATTGGTGCTAGTAGGTTGCTAGTAGTGTTGATTACTCCTTGTAGTTGATCCTAGTTGGTTTACTTGGTGGAAGATCATATGTTCAGATCCTTTATGCACATTATTACCCCTCTGATTATGAACATGAATATGCTTTGTGAGTAGTTACGTTTGTTCCCGAGGACAAGGGAGAAGTCTTGCTATTAGTAGTCATGTGAATTTGGTATTAGTTCGATATTTTGATAAGATGTATGTTGTCTATGTTGGGGAACGTAGTAATTTTAAAAAATTTCCTACGCACACGCAAGATCATGGTGATGGCATAGAAACGAGAGGGGAGAGTATTGTCTACGTAACCTCGTAGACCGTAAGTGGAAGCGTTATGACAACGCGGTTGATGTAGTCGTACGTCTTCACGATCCGACCGATCCAAGTACCGAACGTCGGCACCTCCGAGTTCAGCACACGTTCAGCTCGATGACGATCCCGGACTCGATCCAGCAAAGTGTCGGGATGAGTTCCGTCAAGACGACGGCGTGGTGGCGATGATGATGTTCTACGGTGCAGGGCTTCGCCTAAACTCCACGACGATATGACCGAGGTGGAATATGGTGGAGGGCACCGCACACGGCTAAGGAACGATCCAGTAATCAACTTGTGTGTCCATGGGGTGCCCCCCCCCCGTATATAAAGGAGTGGAGGAGGAGGGCCAGCCTCTCTATGGCGCGCCTAGGGGAGTCCTACTCCCACCGGGAGTAGGATTCCCCCTTTCCTAGTCCAACTAGGAACCCTTCCATGTAGTAGGAGTAGGAGAGAAGGAAAGGGAAGGGAAAAGGAGAAGGAAGGAAGGGGGCGCCCCCCTTCCCTAGTCCAATTCGGACCAGACCAAGGGAAGGGGTGCGGCCACCCTTGAGGCCCTTTTCCTTCTTTCCCGTATGGCCCAATAAGGCCCAATACGTATTCCCGTAACTCTCCGGTACTCCGAAAAATACCCGAATCACTCGGAACCTTTCCGATGTCCGAATATAGTCGTCCAATATATCGATCTTTACGTCTCGACCATTTCGAGACTCCTCGTCATGTCCCTGATCTTATCCGGGACTCCGAACTCCTTCGGTACATCAAAACTCATAAACTCATAATAAAACTGTCATCGTAACGTTAAGCGTGCGGACCCTACGGGTTCGAGAACTATGTAGACATGACCTAGAACTATTCTCGGTCAATAACCAATAGCGGAACCTGGATGCCCATATTGGCTCCTACATATTCTACGAAGATCTTTATCGGTCAAACCGCATAACAACATACGTTGTTCCCTTTGTCATCGGTATGTTACTTGCCCGAGATTCGATCGTCGGTATCCAATACCTAGTTCAATCTCGTTACTGGCAAGTCTCTTTACTCGTTCTGTAATGCATCATCCCGCAACTAACTAATTAGTTGCAATGCTTGCAAGGCTTATAGTGATGTGCATTACCGAGTGGGCCCAGAGATACCTCTCCGACAATCGGAGTGACAAAACCTAATCTCAAATCGCCAACCCAACATGTACCTTTGGAGACACCTGTAGTACTCCTTTATAATCACCCATTCGTTGTGACGCTTGGTAGCACCAAAGTGTTCCTCCGTAAACGGAGTTGCATAATCTCATAGTTACAGGAACATATATAAGTCATGAAGAAAGCAATAGCAACATACTAAACGATCAAGTGCTAAGCTAACGGAATGGGTCGAGTCAATCACATCATTCTCCTAATGATGTGATCCCGTTAATCAAATGACAACTCATGTCTATGGCTAGGAAACTTAACCATCTTTGATTCACGAGCTAGTCAAGTAGAGGCATACTAGTGACACTATGTTTGTCTATGTATTCACACATGTATTATGTTTCCGGTTAATACAATTCTAGCATGAATAATAAACATTTATCATGAAATAAGAAAATAAATAATAACTTTATTATTGCCTCTAGGGCATATTTCCTTCAGTCTCCCACTTGCACTAGAGTCAATAATCTAGTTCACATCATCATGTGATTCAACACCAATATTCACATCTGTATGTGATTAACACCCATAGTTCACATCGTCATGTGACCAACACCCAAAGGGTTTACTAGAGTCAATAATCTAGTTCACATCGCTATGTGATTAACACCCAAAGAGTACTAAGGTATGATCATGTTTTGCTCGTGAGAGAAGCTTAGTCAACGGGTCTGTCATATTCAGAGCCGTATGTATTTTGCAAATATTCTATGTCTACAATGCTCTGCACGGAGCTACTCTAGCTAATTTCTCCCACTTTCAATATGTATCCAGATTGAGACTTAGAGTCATCTGGATCAGTGTAAAAAGCTTGCATCGATGTAACTCTTTAGGACGGGCTCTTTTATCACCTTCATAATCGAGAAATATTTCCTTAGTCCTCACTAAGGATGTTCTTGACCAATGTCCAAAGATCTACTCCTAGATCACTATTGTACCTCCTTGCCAAATTCAGAGCAAGGTATACAATAGGTCCGGTACATAGCATAGCATACTTTATAGAACCTATGGCTGAGGCATAGGGAATGACTTTCATTCTCTTTCTATCTTCTGCCGTGGTCGGGCTTTGAGTCTTACTCAATTTCACACCTTTGTAACACAGGCAAGAACTCTTTCTTTGACTGTTCCATTTTGAACCTTTTCAAAATCTTGACAAGTTATGTACTTATTGAAAAACTTATCAAGCGTCTTGATCTATCTCAATAGATCTTGATGTTCAATATGTAAGCAGCTTCACCGAGGTCCTTCTTTGAAAAACTCCTTTCAAATACTCCTTTATGCTTTGCGAGAATAATTCTACATTATTTCCGATCAACAATATGTCATGCACATATACTTATCGAAATGCTGTAGTGCTCCCACTCACTTTCTTGTAAATACAAGCTTCTCCAAAAGTCAGATAAAACCATATGCTTTGATCAACTCATCAAAGCGTATATTCCAACTCCGAGATGCTTGCACCAGTCCATTGATGGATCGCTGGAGCTTGCACATTTTGTTAGCTCCTTTAGGATTGACAAAAACTTCTGGTTGCATCATATACAACTCTTCTTTAATAAATCCATTAAAGAATATAGTTTTGACATCCATTTGCCAGATTTCACAAAATGTGGCAATTGCTAACATGATTCGGACAGACTTAAGAATCGCTACAGTTGAGAAAATCTCATTGTAGTCAACACCTTGAACTTGTCGAAAACCTTTTGTGACAAGTCGAGCTTTGTAGATAGTAACACTACTATCGATGTCATCTTCCTCTGGAAGATCCATTTATTTAACATGGCTTGCTGATCATCGAGCAAGTCAATCAAAGTCCATACTTTGTTCTCATACATGGATCCTATCTCAGATTTCATGGCCTCAAGCCATTTCGCGAATCTGGGCTCATCATCGCTTCCTCATAGTCCGTAGGTTCATCATGGTCTAGTAACATGACTTCCGAACACGATTACCGCACCACTCAGTGCGGATTTTACTCTGGAAGACCTACGAGGTTTGGTAGCAACTTGATCTGAAGTTTCATGATCATCATCATTAACTTCCTCACTAATTGGTGTAGGAATCATCGAACTGATTTCGTGATGAACTACTTTCCAATAAGGGAGAAGGTACAATTACCTCATCAAGTTCTACTTTCCTCCCACTCACTTCTTTCGAGAGAAACTTCTTCTCTAGAAAGGATCCATCTTAGCAACGAAAAACTTGCCTTCGGATCTGTGATAGAAGGTGTACCCAACATTTTCTTTTGGGTATCCTATGAAGACGCACTTCTCCGACTTGGGTTTGAGCTTATCAGGTTGAAACTTTTTCACATAAGCATTGCAACCTCAAAGTTTAAGAAACGACAACTTAGGTTTCTTGCCAAACCATAGTTCATACTTTGTCGTCTCAACGGATTTAGATGGTGCCCTATTTAACGTGAATGTAGCTGTCTCTAATGCATAACCCCAAAACGATAGTGGTAAATCGGTAAGAGACATCATAGACCGCACCATATCTAATAAAGTACAGTTACGATGTTCGGACACACCGTTACACTGTGGTGTTCCAGGTGGCATGAGTAGTGAAACTATTTCACATTGTTTTAACTGAAGACCAAACTCGTAACTCAAATATTCTTCTCCACGATCAGATCGTAGAAACTTTGTTACAATGATTTTTCACTTCACTTTGAAATTATATGAACTTTTCAAATGTTTCAGACTTCTATTTCATTAAGTAGATAATACTCATATCTGCTCAAATCATCCGTGAAGGTCAGAAAATAATGATACCCGCTGCAAGCCTTAATATTCATCGGACCACATACATCAGTATGTATGATTTCCAACAAATCTGTTGCTTGCTCCATTGTTCCGGAGAACGGCGTTTTAGTCATCTTGCCCAAGAGACATGGTTCGCAAGCATCAAGCGATTCATAATCAAGTGATTCCAAAATCCCATCAGCATGGAGTTCCTTCATGCTCTTTATACCAATATGACTTAAACGGCAGTGCCACAAACAAGTTGCACTATCATTATTGACTTTGCATCTTTTGGCTTCAATATTATGAATATGTGTATCACTACGATCGAGATCCAACAAACCATTTTTGTTGGTGTGTATGACCATAGAAGGTTTTACTCATGTAAACAGAACAACAATTGTTCTCTAACTTAAATGAATAATTGTATTGCAATAAACATGATCAAATCATATTCATGCTCAACGCAAACACCAAATAACACTTATTTAGGTTCAACACTAATCCCGAAATTATAGGGAGCGTGCGATGATGATCATATCAATCTTGGAACTATTTCCAACACACATTGTCACCTCGCCCTTAACTAGTTTCTGTTTATTCTGCAACTCCCGTTTCGAGTTACTACTCTTAGCAACTGAACCAGTATCAAATGCCGAGGGGTTGCTATAAACACTAGTAAAGCACACATCAATAACATGTATATCCAATATATCTTTGTTCACTTTGCCATCCTTCTTATCCGCCAACTACTTGGGGCAGTTCCACCTCTAGTGACCAGTCCCTTTGCAGAGAAGCACTTAGTCTCGTGCTTAGGACCAGACTTGGGCTTCTTCACTTGAGCAACAACTTGCTTGCCGTTCTTCTTGAAGTTCCCTTCTTCCCTTTGCCGCTTTCTTGAAACTAGTGGTCTTGTCAACCATCAACACTTGATGTTTTTCTTGATTTCTACCTTCGTCGATTTCAGCATCACGAATTGCTTGGGAATCGTTTCCGTTATCCCTTGCATATTATAGTTCATCATGAAGTTCTACTAACTTGGTGATGGAGACTAGAGAATTCTGTCAATCACTATCTTATCTGGAAGATTAACTCCCACTTGATTCAAGCAATTGAAGTACCCAGACAATCTGAGCACATGCTCACTAGTTGAGCGATTCTCCTCCATCTTTTAGCTATAGAACTTGTTGGAGACTTCATATCTCTCAACTCGGTATTTGCTTGAAATATTAACTTCAATTCCTGGAACATCTCAGATGGTCCATGACGTTCAAAACGTCTTTGAAGTCCCGATTCTAAGCTGTTAAGCATGGTGCACTAAACTATCAAGTAGTCATCATATTGAGCTAGCCAAACGTTCATAACGTATGCATCTGCTCCTGCAATAGGTCTGTCACCTAGCGGTGCATTAAGGACATAATTCTTACAGGCAACAATGAGGATAAACCTCAGATCACGGATCCAATCCGCATCATTGCTACTAACATTTTTCAATACAATTTTCTAGGAACACATATAAAAACATCGGAAGCAAAAACATAGGGAAGCAACAACGTGAGCTATTGATCTACAACATAATTTGCAAAATACTACCAGGACTAAGTTCATGATAAATTAAAGTTCAATTAATCATATTACTTAAGAACTCCCACTTAGATAGACATCCTCTAATCTTGTAAGTGATTACGTGATCCATATCAACTACACCATGTCCGATCGTCACGTGAGATGGAGTAGTTTCAACGGTGAACATCAATATGTTGATCATATCTACTATATGATTCACGCTCGACCTTTCGGTCTCCGTGTTCCGAGGCCATATCTGTTATATGCTAGGCTCGTCAAGTTTAACCTGAGTATTCCGCGTGTGCAACTGTTTTGCACCCGTTGTATTTGAACGTAGAGCCTATCACACCCGATCATCACGTGGTGTCTCAGCACGAAGAACTTTCGCAACGGTGCATACTCAGGGAGAACAGTTCTTGATAATTTAGTGAGAGATCATCTTAAAATGCTACCATCAAACTAAGCAAAATAAGATGTATAAAAGATAAACATCATATGCAATCAAAATATGTGACATGATATGTCCATCATCATCTTGTGCCTTTGATCTCCATCTCCAAAGCATTGTCATGATTTCCATCGTCACCAGCATGACACCATGATCTCCATCATCTTGATCTATATCAATGTGTCGTCACATGGTCGTCTCGCCAACTATTGCTCTTGCAACTATTGCTATCGCATAGCGATAAAGTAAAGCAATTATTTGGCGCTTGCATCTTATGCAATAAAGAGACAACCATAAGGCTTCTGCCAGTTGCCGATAACTTCTATAAAACATGATCATCTCATACAACAACTTATATCTCATCACGTCTTGACCATATCACATCACAACATGCCCTGCAAAAACAAGTTAGACGTCCTCTACTTTGTTGTTGCAAGTTTTACGTGGCTGCTACGGGCTTAGCAAGAACCGTTCTTACCTACGCATCAAAACCACAACGATAGTTTGTCAAGTTGGTGCTGTTTTAACCTTCGCAAGGACCGGGCGTAGCCACACTCAGTTCAACTAAAGTTTGAGAAACTGACACCCGCTAGTCACCTATGTGCAAAGCACGACGGTAAAACCAGTCTCGCGTAAGCGTACGCGTAATGTCGGTCCGGGCTGCTTCATCCAACAATACCGCCGAACCAAAGTATGACATGCTGGTAAGCAATATGACTTATAACGCCCACAACTCACTTGTGTTCTACTTGTGCATATGACATCTACGCATAAAACCTGGCTCGGATGCCACTGTTGGGGAACGTAGTAATTTTAAAAAATTTCCTATGCACACGCAAGATCATGGTGATGGCATAGCAACGAGAGGGGAGAGTATTGTCTACGTACCCTCGTAGACCGTAAGCGGAAGCGTTATGACAACGCGGTTGATGTAGTCGTACGTCTTCATGATCCGACCGATCCAAATACCGAACGTACGGCACCTCCAAGTTCAGCACACATTCAGCTCGATGACGATCCCCGGACTCCGATCCAGCACAGTGTCGGGGATGAGTTCCGTCAGCACGACGGCGTGGTGACGATGATGATGTTCTACCGGCGCAGGGCTTCGCCTAAACTCCGCGACGATATGACCGAGGTGGAATATGGTGGAGGGGGGGCACCGCACACGGCTAAGGAACGACCCGTAGATCAACTTGTGTGTCCATGGGGTGCCCCCTGCCCCCGTATATAAAGGAGTGGAGGAGGGGAGGGCCGGCTATAACATCCCAAATTTTCAATTTGGAATGCTATACATTAGGTCATCATGCATATCATATTTTCTCGCATTTTTCCGATCCTAGAAATTTCACGCAACTCAAGGACCCTCGGAGAGAGTTGGAAGTTTCATTATTTTCATATTTGGGATTTCTCAAATTTTGAAAATAGGATCAATTGGATTTATTCAATTATCTTCATAAAGTTTTTCCTATAAAAATATTTTGAGAGGGAATAATATGACTTTCCCAACAATTAGGAAAAATGAAGATTTTATAAATAAATCAAATTTGGTTTTGGAAGATTTATTTTGCTTAGGCAAAATGAGCATTTAAAAAAATTATGCATGTTTGCTGTTTTTAAAGTTCATTTTGTTCGACTCATTTTAGGAGTCGGGAAAATTTGTTTTATTTAATTTGAGTTCATTTGGTATTTTTTTAATTCATTTGGTTAAATTTTATTTAAAAAAATACTGGCCTTCCCAGGGCCAAGGCCCAGCCGGCCCAGCCAGCCAGGCCCAGCCCAGCGCCGCCTCCCTCCTCCCTCGCGCGGCCTTGCTGGTCTCCCTTCGGGGCACGACGCCGCCTCCCGAGTCCCACCCGACCCGGCGCCTTGCCCCTTCCCAAGCGCCGCCTCCCCCATAAATACCGCCCCTCTCTCTCACCTCACCACGGGAGCCGCCCTCACCAGCGCCCCTTGACCCAGCCTTGCCCGCCGCCAGGGCCGCCCGCCGCCGTTCCCCGTTCCCCGTCGCCGAACCCCCGCCCTCGCCCTCCCGAGCCCGCCGCCCCAACCGAGCCCCGGAGAGCCCACGGCGATCACGGAGGTAGCCGCCGCCCGCCCGATCCGTTTTCCCCTAATAAACCGATCCGGTTTTATTTAAAAAATGTGTTCGGTTTTTAAAAAAACCTAGATTGTTTTTATTTTTTGGTTTTCTTATTTAACGAACGCTCACCGAACTGTTCGTTTAATGAACGATTCGTTGGATTCGTTCATTAACTAACGTCCGCTATTTAAACCGTTCGTCGTTTTCTTTTAATCGGATTTAAGCCGTTATTTTTACGATTCGATTTCGATCCGATTTTCAAAACTGTTTTAATTCTCGCCGCTTATCGGAATCAGGTGATTCAAGCGCCTGGAGTTTCGTAACGAAACCGCCGTTCCGACTACCCTACTTTCACAGAGTTTTGCTACTGTGAAATTTTGACCTAATTTCAGATTGCTAAACCGAATCGTTCTCTCTCGAGTTTCGACTTTCGGAGTTTATTTTGATTCGATTCTTTTGCAACCAGGGTTCTTAAGTTGAACTTTCTGGTTAGATCTTTTATTCGAGATTTCCCCGTGCATTAGATGAGTACTTATTGTATGCTTGTTGTTTGTCTTCGTTAGATCACCCGGAGTGCGCCGCTTGTTACTTCGAATCTCTAGGTCTCGCGGATCATCAGCAAGGCAAGTAACACTTTGATCATATCTTTTCTACTACCCAGTTTTATGCATTAGATCAAACCCTCGAACACTTGCATGGTTAGGATCTAATTAAATTGTGGGATGGGAAGTAGATTGAGGTAGTACCTATTACCTGTTTTACTTATGAAACCTTGGGAGTTACTTCTACGTTTGCTTGTTCATGCTATGCTATGCTAGTAGACGTGGATTGGGTGAGTGAATATCCATGACAGATGTGAGATTGTTAATTAATGGTTTATCTAAGGTGGCAACCTGAACACACATCTGGGTGGATTGAGGCACCTGGTTTCCATCAGGACTTGCCTGTATTTCTTCGGACCGCCACCCAGGCTCTAAGGGATCATAAGATTATTCAAACTGGAAACTTCCGTGTGCAGCCACAAGCCAATTATGGGCTCTGGCGTAGTTGACTAAGTTGTGCGAACTCTTACGGGTAGGCTAGCTGATGTAGGGGATGTAGGTTGGTACGGTCTACCCACATGTAAGGTGCTAAGCGCTTCGAAAGACTATGTCTCGGTCATCCGCTTCTCAAACACCATGCAGTCACGAGAACCAAGCGGAGGCGATCGAGTCTTGTGGGGAAAAGTGCGCAAACCTCTGCAGAGTGTATAAACTAATCATGATTAGCCGTGTCCCCGGTTATGGACAATTTGAGTATCCTGTAATTGAATATCATGTGAATCTCAACATGTTACTTCTAATAAAAGTTATTGGGTTTTGATGAGTACTTTTTAATTGGGATTGAGGATGCTGTCAACCATTCTCAATGTTTAACAACCACCATGATAGTTAAATAAAATTATTCCTTTGATGTAGGGAAAAATCAGCTTTATGCAAATGTAACCGTAGAGCCTTACCACCAGCCATATATGCATGTAGTATAGGCTTATTTCCTTCATTGCTCTTATGTGTTACATTGCCAGCATATTCCATGTGCTGACCCGTTTTCGGGCTGCAACTTTTCACGTTGCAGACTTTTCAGACGACGAGTAAGGTGTTAGGTCGTGGTTCTATACTCAGTGATGCCGTTGGAGTTGATGGACTCGCTTATCTTCCAAGCCTTCCGCTGTTATTGTTAGATGGCCTTAAGCCATATTATTGTAATAAGTTCCCTTGTGGACAACGATGTAATAAGTGTGTGATTGCTACTCTGCAATAAATCCTTCGAAGTCTTGTGTGGTGTCAAGATTACCGATCCGAGGATGACACCGAGCACGAGATCGGATCCATTCGGTGCAGTATCGAGCACACGCATTGATCAGAGGACACGACCACTAAGATAAAGCCATAGATCACTACTCTCTTCCCATTTTCTAACTCCTCATCTTTTCTACTCTCTTTAGGATGATTTGACGCGAAGATCAAGTACACCCAACCAGATGAAGGCACACCTTTTGGATTTCACTTGAAGGAAGTCACTAAGTACCTGAACATTGGATTACCAAGCTTCACCGGGACTTTCAACGCCACTCTGCCTGAAGAGGAGCGCTGGAAGATTCATGCTCACGTTCCAGGAAGGACATTCACCCCAATCACCAAGCCTATAGATAGTGTTTTCAGTGCACCAACTTGGAGTCTGGGAAAGAGCATGGCAGCTCACATCACCATAGGACGCATTGGAGAAGTTTATCAAGAAGATCTCAAGGACACCATCTACCAGATTTGCGGACGCCGAGATGACAACTGGGACGTCGTCAACACCAAGAAGGATAGATCCATTGCAGCTTTCATCCAGGAGTTAAATCAGCACATTCGACGCCAGGAGAACCAAATGTGCAATGATATGTTGGAGTTGCAGAAGACAAAGGGAAGGATCATCGAACTGGAAGAAGAACTAAAGACTACACGCAAGGACTACATGGACGAGATCGTAGCTCTGGCAAGACACAATAACGATCTTAAGTACGAGATCGAAGAACTCAAGAAGAAGTTGGCGCTGAGGAATGAAGACCAGTATGTCGAATACCCAAGCGACTACATTAACATCGACGACACAGATTCGTATCCAAGTGAACCCGACTTTGAAGACGAAGCTGGAGCAGACATCATGGAGTCTTCCACCGGTTCAAATTAGTAGAAGTCCCCCACAAATTAGTAGTATTCCCTCCATGTAAACATTATAGTACACGCACTTTTGCGATAGTTAGATCGTTGTAAGCCCTTGTTTGATTGAATGAAGTGATTTTGTGTGCATTTGCTCATGTGCATTTGGGTAGTGATTCCCTTAGACCTTATTCTATTCTACATTTCTCTTCTCTTCTAAACCCATCAGATGCCTTCGAGACGCGACCCCGGATTCGTTTTCCCGCCAGAGATCACCCAATTGATCCAGCAGCAAAATACCCTGATTCAAACATTGGTGCAGAACAACAACAACAACAACAACAACCCACCGCCACCACCACCACCTGCGGATCATCTGACTCGTTTCCTTAGACTGAACCCGCCGGTGTATTCCAGTAGCACCGAGCCGATTGTAGCAGATGACTGGCTCCGCAAGATAGGAAGGGAGCTGACCACTGCAGGATGCACAGATGGTGAAAGAGTGAAGTTTGCAGCACATCAGCTTGAAGGACCCGCAGCAGCATGGTGGGAGAATTTCACAGCCACTTACCCGTGAGACACCGCCACATGGGACCAGTTTCACAAGCTTTTCAGACCGCCCATGTTTCAGCAGAGCCATGGCCATGAAGAAGCGTGAGTTTCACAACTTACGCCAAGGAGGAAGGACTGTTGGCGATGCGTGGATGACTTTAGTAAATTAGCACGTTATGCCCCGGATGACGTTACTACAGATGCAGCTAAACAGAGAAGTTTCTAGAAGGACTGAATGATGAGTTCAGATGCCGTTGATGGTAGCAAGTTTCAACAACTACCAGGAGTTAGTAGACCGAGCTCTCATGATTGAAGGGAAGCAGCAGCAAATTGAGAACCGCAAGCGGAAGTATGGACAAGGGAAGTATAACTCTGGATCCCAACAGAAGCCTCGTTATACCCCTAAATCAGGAATTCAGTTTCAGCATACCCATGGAGGAAGTAATTCGCATAACCATAATGGCACCAATAATGGGAACGGGAATGGAGGAAGCAATGGACAGAACCGCACCAACCCGTCAACACCATCCAAGGTAGACCTGAGTCACATTACTTGCTTTAAGTGCCGCAAGACTGGGCACTATGCAAATGACTCGTCGTAAGGCGAATGGAAATGGCAATGGAAGCTCTGGAAAGAAGCCCAACCCTTTCAACAGGGGACAAGTGAACCACATTGATGTGGAGGAGGTTGAAGATCAGCCCGATGCAGTAATCGGTAAGTTTTTGGTTAAGTCATTTACTGCAGTTGTTCTTTTCGATACTGGTGCATCGCATTCATACATATCAAGGGGATTTGTGGATAAGTACAAGTTACCGACCCAAGCCCTTAGGTCACCCATGCTAGTAACCTCACCCGGAGCAGAGTACATGGCTAGTAAATGGTGTGATCGACTGCCACTAAGGATTGGACACTCTGTTTTCCCCTCAAACCTAATAGTTCTGGAATCCCAAGGATTGGATGTGATATTAGGTATGGATTGGTTATCAAAGTATGGAGGAAACATAGAATGTACCACAAGGTCAATTTTGCTCACCACACCAGAGGGAAGAAGGATTAAGTACGTATCACGGCACGAGCCGAGGAGAGCACAAGTTAATTGCTTATCAGGAGTGGTACAGGAAGAAGTACCAGTGGTAAAGGATTATCCTGATGTATTTCCTAAGAGTTGCTGTGAATGCCGCCGGATAGAGACATTGAGTTTTTGATCGAGCTGTTGCCAGGAACAGGCCCGATATCGAAGCGACCGTACAGGATGCCCGCAAAGGATTTGGCGGAAATCAAGAAGCAGATTAAGGAACTATTGGATAAAGGCTTTATTCGCCCAAGTTCTTCACCTTGGGGATCACCCGTTTTGTTAGTGGAGAAGAAGGATGGATCTTTGAGAATGGTTGTTGATTACCGTGGATTAAATGAAGTAACAATCAAGAACAAGTACCCACTACCAATGATAAATGATCTGTTTGATCGCTTGCAAGGAGCCAAAGTGTTTTCTAAGATCGACTTGCGATCAGGGTACCATCAGTTGAAGATTCGGGAGCAAGACATACCCAAGACAACATTTACCACGAGATATGGATCTGTATGAGTATACCGTTATGTCATTTGGACTGACTAACGACTAGCCTATTTCATGAACCTGATGAACAAAGTGTTTATGGAGTTTTTGGATAAATTAAATCGTGGTGTTCATTGATGACATTTTGATTTTCTCAAGAATGAAGAGGAACACAAGGAACATTTGCGATTGGTTTTGGAGAAACCGAGGAACACCGGTTGTATGCCAAGTTCAGCAAATGTGAGTTTTGGCTAAAGGAAGTTGGATTTCTGACATGTTATATCCGGAGAAGGAATAGCAGTTGACCCCACAAAAGTTGAGACCGTAACCAAATGGGAAGCACCAACGACAGTTGGAGAGATTCGAGTTTCCTTGGACTCGCAGGATACTACCAAGATTCATTGAGAATTTCTCAAGGATTGCAAAGCCTATGACTGAATTGTTGAAGAAGGAAAACAAATTCATATGGACTGAGGACTGTGAGGCAAGTTTTCAGGAGTTGAAGAAAAGATTGGTTACCTCACCAGTTTTGATATTGCGGATCAAACTAAGGATTATGAGGTGCATTGCGGCGCTTCACGTCGAGGACTTGGAGCCGTGCTTATGCAGGAAGGAAGAGTTGTTTCAGTATGCTTCACGACAACTTAAGCCCCATGAGTTGAATTATGCCACTCATGATTTGGAGTTAGCAGCCGTTGTGCATGCCTTGAAGACATGGAGACATTTTCTCATTGGAAATCATTGTGAAGTATATACGGATCACAAGAGTTTGAAGTACATCTTCACACGTATGAATTGAATCTCGGACAAAGGAGATGGTTAGAGCTAATCAAGGATTATGATATGAGATTGCATTACCACCGGGAAGGCTAATGTCGAAAGGCAGACGCATTGAGCCGTAAGAGCCACGTCAATACCCTAATGATGGGAGGAATACCCAATGAGTTAGCCGAGGACCTTCGAGAGCTATGTTTGGAAATAGTTCCAGAGGCTATGTAGCAGCATTGGAGATTCAATCGACACTAATGGACAAAATCGAGAAGCCCAAAAGGCGATAAGGAAGTTGCCTCTATAATGGAGAAAATGAGCAAAGGAAAAGCTAAAGGATTTCGTGAGGATGAGCACGATACCCTATGGTTTGAAGACCGTGTTTATGTGCCCAATGACTCGTAGATCGGAAGTTGATTTTACAAGAAGCCCATGATTCACCCTATTCGATTCACCCAGGAAATACCAAGATGTATTTGGATTTGAAGAATATTTTCTGGTGGACCGGAATGAAGAAGGATATTGCGGAGTATGTAGCAGTTTGCGACGTATGTCAGAAAGTAAAGGCAGAACATCAGAAGCCAGCAGGATTGTTACAACCGTTGCCGATACCCGAATGGAAGTGGGATAAACTAGGCATGGATTTCATCACAGGTTTGCCAAAGACCCGTTCAGGATATGACTCGATTTGGGTCATAGTCGACCGTTTGACCAAGGTAGCTCATTTCATTCCAGTCAAGACTACCTATAGCAGTGCTAAGTTGGCAAAGATATACATGACCAGAATTGTGTGCTTACACGGAGTTCCGAGGAGCATCGTATCGGATAGAGGAACCCAGTTTACTTCGAAATTTTGGAACCAGTTGCATGAAACGTTGGGAACCCGATTGGAATTCAGTACAGCTTTCCACCCACAGACCGATGGACAGACCGAGAGAGTCAATCAGATTTTGGAGGACATGCTGAGAGCTTGTGCACTAGATTATGGATCTAGTTGGGATGATAATTTGCCGTATGCAGAATTTTCCTACAACAACAGTTACCAAACCAGCTTAAAGATGGCACCTTTCGAGGCTCTGTATGGAAGAAGGTGCAGGACACCGTTGTCATGGGACTAAACCGAGATCGCCGATTGTTTGGACCAGATTTGATTAAGGAGTCTGAACAGAAAGTTAAGTTGATTCGAGACAGGCTCAAGGTAGCCCAGTCCAGACAGAAGAGCTATGCCGATTCAAAGCGCAAAGCGATTGAGTATGCAGTTGGAGACAGAGTATATCTCAGAGTATCCCGCCACGAGGAGTTAGGCGTTTTGGAGTGAAAGGAAAGTTAGCACCCGCTTCGTTGGACCATATAAGATTTTGCAACGCATGGGAGAAGTTATGTATAAGTTGGAATTACGGAAGGACTGTCGAGTTCATGATGTATTCCATGTTTCTCGATTGAAGAAATGTCACCCGAGATAGTAGAGGTACCGTTAAGAGACACAAAGTACACCGAAGCAATTCAGTTGAAGGATGACTTGACATATGAGGAAAAACCGGTCAAGATTCTCGATTATGCCAGCAGAGTTACCCGCAGCAAGGTTATCAAGTTTTGCAAAGTTCAAGGAGCCACCACGCGAGGATGAAGCCACCGGGAAAGAGAGGAAGTTTTGCTTAAGGACCACCTCACCTATTTTCTAGCCAACCCGAATCTCGAGGGCTAGATTCATCTTAAGGGTAGGTTTGTAACATCCCAAATTCTCAATTTGGAATGTTATACATTAGGTCATCATGCATATCATATTTTCTCGCATTTTTCCGATCCTAGAAATTTCACGCAACTCAAGGACCCTCGGAGAGTTGGAAGTTTCATTATTTTCATATTTGGGATTTCTCAAATTTTGAAAATAGGATCAATTGGATTTATTCAATTATCTTCATAAAGTTTTTCCTATAAAAATATTTTGAGAGGGAATAATATGACTTTCCCAACAATTAGGAAAATGAAGATTTTATAAATAAATCAAATTTGGTTTTGGAAGATTTATTTTGCTTAGGCAAAAATGAGCATTTAAAAAAAATTTATGCATGTTTGCTGTTTTTAAAGTTCATTTTGTTCGACTCATTTTTAGGAGTCGGGGAAAATTTGTTTTATTTAATTTGGAGTTCATTTCGTATTTTTTTTAATTCATTTGGTTAAATTTTATTTTAAAAAATCGGCCTTCTGGGCCAAGGCCCAGCCGGCCCACCAGCCAGGCCAGCCAGCGCCGCCTCCTCCTCCTCCTCGCGCCAAGGCTGGTCAGTCTCCGCTCGGGGGCAGCCTTGCCCCCGCCGAGTCCCACCCGACCAGCGCCTTGCCCCTTCCCAAGCGCGCCTCCCCCCCTCCCATAAATACCACCCCTCTCTCTCACCTCACCCTTGAGCCGCCCTCACCCGCCCCTCCCGACCCAGCCTTGCCGCCGCCAGGACGCCGCCCCGCGCCGTTCCCCGCCGCCGTCGCTGAACCCCGCCGCCCTCGCCTCCCGAGCCCACCGCCTAACCGAGCCCCGGAGAGCCCCGCCAGCGATCACCGGAGGTAGCCGCCGCCCGCGCCCGATCCGTTTTCCCTAATAAACCGATCCGGTTTTTATTTAAAAAAAATGTGTGTTCGGTTTTTTTTTTAAAACCTAGATTGGTTTTATTTTTTTTGGTTTTCTTATTTAACGAACGTTCACCGAACTGTTCGTTTTAATGAACGCGTTCGTTGGATTCGTTCTGTTAACGAACGTCCGCTATTTAAACCGTTCGTCGTTTTCTTTTAATCGGATTTAAGCCGTTATTTTTCTGATTCAATTTCAGATCCGATTTTCAAAACTATTTTAATTCTCGCTCGTCTATCGGAATCAGGTGATTCAAGCGCCTGGAGTTTCGTAACGAAACCGCCGTTCCGACTACCCTACTTTCACAGAGTTTTGCTACTGTGAAATTTTGACCTAATTTCAGATTGCTAAACCGAATCGTTCTCTCTCGAGTTTCGACTTTCGGAGTTTATTTTGATTCGATTCTTTTGCAACCAGGGTTCTTAAGTTGAACTTTCTGGTTAGATCTTTTATTCGAGATTTCCCCGTGCATTAGATGAGTACTTATTGTATGCTTGTTGTTTGTCTTCGTTAGATCACCCGAGTGCGCCGCTTGTTACTTCAATCTCTAGGTCTCATGGATCATCGCAAGGCAAGTAACACTTTGATCATATCTTTTCTACTACCCAGTTTTATGCATTAGATCAAACCTCTAACACTTGCATGGTTAGGATCTAATTAAATTGTGGGATGGGAAGTAGATTGAGGTAGTACCTATTACCTGTTTTACTTATGAAACCTTGGGAGTTACTTCTACGTTTGCTTGTTCATGCTATGCTATGCTAGTAGACGTGGATTGGGTGAGTGAATATCCACGACATATGTGAGATTGTTAATTAATGGTTTATCTAAGGTGGCAACCTAAACACACATCTGGGTGGATTGAGGCACCTGGTTTCCATCAGACTTGCTGTATTTCTTCGGACCGCCACCTGTGCTCTAAGGGATCATAAGATTATTCAAACTGAAACTTCCGTGTGCAGCCACAAGCCAATTATGGGCTCTGGCGTAGTTGACTAAGTTGTGCGAACTCTTACGGGTAGGCTAGCTGATGTAGGGGATGTAGGTTGGTACGGTCTACCCACATGTAAGGTGCTAGCGCTTCTGAAAGACTATGTCTCGGTCATCCGTTTCTCAAACACCATGCAGTCACGAGAACCAAGCGGAGGCGATCGAGTCTTGTGGGGAAAAGTGCATAAACCTCTGCAGAGTGTATAAACTAATCATGATTAGCCGTGTCCCCGGTTATGGACAATTTGAGTATCCTATAATTGAATATCATGTGAATCTCAACATGTTACTTCTAATAAAAGTTATTGGGTTTTTGATGAGTACTTTTTAATTGGGATTGAGGATGCTGTCAACCATTCTCAATGTTTAACAACCACCATGATAGTTAAATAAAATTATTCCTTTGATGTAGGGAAAAATCAGCTTTATGCAAATGTAACCGTAGAGCCTTACCACCAGCCATATATGCATTTAGTATAGGCTTATTTCCTTCATTGCTCTTATGTGTTACATTGCCAGCATATTCCATGTGCTGACCCGTTTTCGGGCTGCAACTTTTCACGTTGCAGACTTTTCGATTTACGTAAGGTGTTAGGTCGTGGTTCTATACTCAGTGATGCCGTTGGAGTTGATGGACTCGCTTATCTTACAAGCCTTCCGCTGTTATTGTTAGATGGTCTTAAGCCATATTATTGTAATAAGTTCCCTTGTGGACAACGATGTAATAAGTGTGTGATTGCTACTCTGCAATAAATCCTTCAAGCATGTGTGGTGTCGAGACATTACGATCCAGGATGACACTGAGAACAGAGACTGGATCCATTCGGGTCTGGTCGCTACACCGGCCCTCTCTATGGCGCGCCCTAGGGGAGTCCTACTCCCACCGGGAGATTCCCCCTTTCCTAGTCCAACTAGGAACCCTTCCATGTAGTAGGAGTAGGAGGGAAGGAAAGGGAAGGGAAAAGGAGAAGGAAGGAAGGGGGCGCCCCCCTTCCCTAGTCCAATTCGGACCAGACCAAGGGAAGGGGTGCGACCACCCTTGAGGCCCTTTTCCTTCTTTCCCGTATGGCCCAATAAGGCCCAATACGTATTCCCGTAACTCTCCGGTACTCCGAAAAATACCCGAATCACTCGGAACCTTTCCGATGTCCGAATATAGTCGTCCATTATATCGATCTTTACGTCTCGACCATTTCGAGACTCCTCGTCATGTCCCTGATCTTATCCGGGACTCCGAACTCCTTCGGTACATCAAAACTCATAAACTCATAATAAAACTGTCATCGTAACGTTAAGCGTGCGGACCCTACGGGTTCGAGAACTATGTAGACATGACCTAGAACTATTCTCGGTCAATAACCAATAGCAGAACCTGGATGCCCATATTGGCTCCTACATATTCTACGAAGATCTTTATCGGTCAAACCGCATAACAACATACGTTGTTCCCTTTGTCATCGGTATGTTACTTGCCCGAGATTCGATCGTCGGTATCCAATACCTAGTTCAATCTCGTTACCGGCAAGTCTCTTTACTCGTTCCGTAATGCATCATCCCGCAACTAACTAATTAGTTGCAATGCTTGCAAGGCTTATAGTGATGTGCATTACCGAGTGGGCCCGAGATACCTCTCGACAATCGGAGTGACAAAACCTAATCTCAAATACGCCAACCCAACATGTACCTTTGGAGACACCTGTAGTACTCCTTTATAATCACCCAGTTATGTTGTGACGTTTGGTAGCACCCAAAGTGTTCCTCCGGTAAACGGGAGTTACATAATCTCATAGTTACAAGAACATATATAAGTCATGAAGAAAGCAATAGCAACATACTAAATGATCAAGTGCTAAGCTAACGGAATGGGTCGAGTCAATCACATCATTCTCCTAATGATGTGATCCCGTTAATCAAATGACAACTCATGTCTATGGCTAGGAAACTTAACCATCTTAGATTCACGAGCTAGTCAAGTAGAGGCATACTAGTGACACTATGTTTGTCTATGTATTCACACATGTATTATGTTTCCGGTTAATACAATTCTAGCATGAATAATAAACATTTATCATGAAATAAGGAAATAAGTAATAACTTTATTATTGCCTCTAGGGCATATTTCCTTCAGTCTAACCTCTAGTGGTGTTATGTGAACGTCGACTACATAACACTTCACCATTATTTGGGCCTAGAGGAAGGCATTGGGAAGTAATAAGTAGATGATGGGTTGCTAGAGTGACAGAAGCTTAAACCCTAGTTTATGCGTTGCTTCGTAAGGGGCTGATTTGGATCCATATGTTTCATGCTATGGTTAGGTTTACCTTAATACTTTTGTTGTAGTTGCGGATGCTTGCAATAGAGGTTAATCATAAGTGGGATGCTTGTTCAAGTAAGAACATCACCAAAGCTCTGGTCCACCCACATATCAAATTATCAAAGTACTGAACGCGAATCATATGAACGTGATGAAAACTATCTTGACGATAATCCCATGTGTCCTCGGGAGCGCTTTTCCTATTATAACAGTTTGTCTAGGCTTGTCCTTTGCTACAAAAAGGATTGGGCCACCTTGCTGCACTTTATTTACTCTTGTTACTTGTTGCTCGTTGCAAATTACCTTATCACAAAACTATCTGTTACCACTTATTTCAGTACTTGCAGAGAATACCTTGCTGAAAACTCCTTATCATTTCCTTCTGCTCCTCGTTGGGTTCGACACTCTTACTTATCGACAGGACTATGATAGATCCCCTATACTTGTGGGTCATCGAGACTCTTTTCTGGCGCCGTTGCCGGGGAGTGAAGCGCCTTTGATAGGTGGAACTTGGTAAGGAAAAATTTATTTGGTGTGCTGAAATTTTCTAACACTTGTTACTATGGAAAGTAATTGTCTGAGGGGCTTGTTCGGGGTATCTTCACCCCGTCCAGTAGAGCAAAGACTTGCTCCTCAACCTACTGAACCTATTGAAAATGAAACTCCTTTTGAAGTTCCTTCGGGTATGTTGGAAAAACTGCTAGCTTACACTTTTGCAGGAGATGGAAGAAAGCATCCTGACGAGCAACTACGCTATGTGGATGATATTTGTGGACTATTTAAGCTTGCAGGTATACCCGATGATGTTGTTAAGAAGAAGGCTTTCCCTTTATCTTTGGAGGGAGACACATTGACATGGTATAGGCTATGTGATGATATGATATCATGGAACTATAAAAGATTGAAATTGGAATTTCATCAAAAGTATATCCCTATGCATCTTGTTCATCGTGATCGCAATTATATATTTAATTTTTGGCCTCGCGAAGGAGAAAGCATCACTCAAGCTTGGGGGAGGCTTAAATCGATGTTATATTCATGCCCCAATCATGAGCTCGCAAAAGAAGTGATTATGCAAAGTTTTTATGCTCGGCTTTCTGATAACAATCGCACCATGCTCGATACTTCTTGTGCTGGCTCTTTTATGATGAAGCCTATTGAATTTAGATGGAATTTATTGGATAGAATTAAACACAACTCTGAAGATTGGGACCTCGACGAAGTTAAGGAGTCAGGTATGACACCTAAGTTTGATTGTGTTAAATCTTTTATGGATACCGATATTTTCCGTAAGTTTAGCACTAAATATGGAATTGACTCTGAGATAGTAGCTTCTTTCTGTGAATATTTTGCTACTTATGTTGATCTCCCTAAGGAGAAGTGGTTTAAATATCATCCTCCCATAGAAGTAAAAGTAGCTACACCTATTAAAGTTGAAGAAAATACTGTCACTTATAATGATCCTATTGTTCCTACCTCTTATGTTGAGAAACCAGCTTTCCTTGTTAGAGTAAAGGATCATGCTAAAGCTTCAACTGTTGTCCGTAAAAGAAATACTAGAACTTATACACCTCCTGAGCAAGTCAAAGTAGAACCTAATATTGCTATTGTTAAAGATCTCTTGTCTGATAATATTGATGGGCATGTCATTCAATTCTCTGGTGAAACTGCTAGAATTGCTAAACCCTGTGATAGAGATAAACATAGACCTGTGGTAGGCGTGCCTGTTATTTCTGTTAAAATAGGAGATCATTCTTATCATGGCTTATGTTATATGGGTGCTAGTTCTAGTGTTATACCCATTGACTTATACAAAGAAATTATGCACGAAATTGCACCTGCTGAGTTTGAAGAAATTGATGTCACAATAAAACTTGCCAATAGAGATACTATTTCGCCAGTAGGGATTGTTAGAGATGTTGAAGTCTTGTGTGGGAAAACCAAATATCCCGCTGATTTCCTTGTTCTTGGTTCTCCACAAGATAGCTTTTGTCCCATTATTTTTGGTAGACCCTTCTTGAATACTGTTAATGCTACGATAGACTGCAAAAAGAATGTTGTTACTGTTGGCTTGGATGATATGGTTCATGAGTTTAATTTCTCTAAATTTAGTAAACAACATCGTGAGGAAGAATTGCCTAGTAAGGATGAATTTATTGGTCTTTCTTCTATTGCTGTGCCTCCTAGTGATCCTTTGGAACACTATTTGCTAGACCATGAAAATGAGATGTTCATGAATGAAAGAAGGGAAATAGATGAAGTATTCTTTAAACATGAACCTATTCTGCAACACAATTTGCCTGTTGAAATCCTAGGGGATCCTCCTTCAGCCAAGGGTGATCCCGTGTATGAGCTTAAACCATTGCATGGTAATCTTAAATATGCTTATCTTGATGAAAAGAAAATATATCCTATTATTATTAGTGCTAACCTTTCAGAGCATGAAGAAGAAAGATTATCGAAAACTCTGAAGAAGCACCGTGCAGCTATTGGATACACTCTTGATGATCTTAAGGGCATTAGTCCCACTCTATGTCAACATAAAATAAATTTGGAAGCGGATGCCAAACCAGTTCGTGATCCTCAACGACGTTTGAATCCTAAAATGAAAGAAGTTGCAAGAAAAGAAATACCCAAACTCCTGGAGGCAAGTATAATTTATCCCGTTGCTGATAGTCAGTGGGTAAGTCCTGTCCATTGTGTCCCTAAGAAGGGAGGTATTACTGTTGTCCCTAATGATAAAGATGAATTGATTCCGCAAAGAATTATCACAGGTTATAGGATGGTAATTGATTTCCATAAATTAAATAAAGCTACTAAGAAAGATCATTACCCTTACCGCTTATTGATCAAATGCTAGAAATATTATGCAAACATACACATTATTGCTTTCTAGATGGTTATTCGGTTTCTCTCAAATACCGTGTCGGCTAAAGATCAATCAAAGACTACTTTTACATGCCCTTTTGGTACTTTTGCTTATAGACGTATGCCTTTTGGTTTATGTAATGCACCTGCTACCTTTCAAAGATGCATGATGGCTATATTCTCTTATTTTTGTGAAAAGATTTGTGAGGTTTTCATGGACGACTTTTCCGTCTATGGATCCTCTTTTGATGATTGCTTGAGCAGTCTTGATCGAGTTTTGCAGAGATGTGACGAAACTAATCTTGTCTTGAATTGGGAAAAGTGCCACTTTATGGTTAATGAAGGTATTGTCTTGGGGCACAAAGTTTCTGAAAGAGGTATTGAAGTTGATAAAGCCAAGTTTGATGCTATTGAAAAGATGCCATGTCCCAAGGACATCAAAGGTATAAGAAGTTTCCTCGGTCACGCCGGATTTTATAGGAGGTTCATTAAGGACTTCTCAAAAATCTCTCGGCCTCTGACTAATTTATTACAAAAAGATGTACCATTTGTCTTTGATGATGATTATGTAGAAGCATTTGAAATACATAAGAAAGCATTAGTCTCTGCACCTGTTGTTCAGCCACCTGATTGGAATTTACCTTTTGAAATTATGTGTGATGCTCGTGATTATGTTGTAGGTGTTGTTCTAGGGCAAAGAGTTGATAAGAAATTAAATGTTATCCATTATGCTAGTAAGACTCTAGACAATGCTCAAAGAAATTATGCTACTACCGAAAAGGAACTTTTAGCAGTTGTATTTGCTTGTGATAAATTCAGACCCTATATTGTTGATTCTAAAGTAACTATTCACACTGATCATGCTGCTATTAAATATCTTATGGAAAAGAAAGATGCTAAACCTAGACTTATTAGATGGGTTCTCTTGCTGCAAGAATTTGATTTGCATATTGTTGACAGAAAAGGAGCTGAGAACCCCGTTGCAGACAACTTATCTAGGTTAGAGAATGTTCTTGATGATCCACTACCTATTGATGATAGCTTTCCTGATGAACAATTAAATGTCATAAGCATTTCTCGTAGCACTCCTTGGTATGCTGATTATGCTAATTATATTGTTGCTAAATTTATACCACCTAGCTTCACATACCAACAAAAGAAAAAGTTCTTTTATGATTTGAGACACTACTTTTGGGATGATCCACATCTTTATAAAGAAGGAGTAGATGGTGTTATTAGTCGTTGTGTACCTGAGCATGAATAGGAACAGATCCTACGCAAGTGTCACTCCGAAGCTTATGGAGGACACCACGCTGGAGATAGAACTGCACATAAGGTATTGCAATCTGGTTTTTATTGGCCTACTCTCTTCAAAGATGCCCGTAAGTTTGTTTTGTCTTGTGATGAATGTCAAAGAATTGGTAATATTAGTAGACGTAGAGAAATGCCTATGAATTATTCACTTGTTATCGAACCATTTGATGTTTGGGGCTTTGATTATATGGGACCTTTTCCTGTCTCTAATGGATATACACATATTTTAGTTGCTGTTGATTACGTTACTAAGTGGGTAGAAGCTATTCCAACTAGTAGTGCTGATCATAACACTTCTATTAAAATGCTTAAGGAAGTTATTTTTACGAGGTTTGGAGTCCCTAGATATTTAATGACTGATGGCGGTTCACACTTTATTCATGGTGCTTTCCGTAAAATGCTTGCTAAATATGATGTTAATCATAGAATTGCATCTCCATATCACCCGCAGTCTAGTGGTCAAGTAGAATTGAGTAATAGGGAGCTCAAATTAATTTTGCAAAATACTGTTAATAGTTCTAGAAATAATTGGTCCAAGAAACTTGATGATGCATTATGTGCCTATAGAACTGCATATAAGAATCCTATGGGTATGTCTCCGTATAAAATGGTTTATGGAAAAGCATGTCACTTACCTCTCGAACTAGAACATAAGGCATATTGGGATATTAAAGAGCTTAACTATGATTTCAAACTTGCCGGTGAGAAGAGGTTATTTGATATTAGCTCACTTGATGAATGGAGAACCCAAGCTTATGAAAATTCCAAGTTATTTAAAGAAAAAGTTAAAAGATGGCATGACAAAAGGATACAAAAGCGTGAGTTTAATGTAGGTGATTATGTATTACTATACAACTCTCGTTTAAGATTTTTTGCAGGAAAACTTCTCTCTAAATGGGAAGGTCCCTGCGTTATCGAGGAGGTCTATCGTTCCGGTGCCATAAAAATCAACAACTTCGAAGGTACAAATCCGAATGTGGTAAACGGTCAAAGAATCAAACATTATATCTCAGGTAATCCCATAAATGTTGAAACCAATATTATTGAAACTGTAACCCCGGAGGAATACATAAAGGACACTTTACAGAACGTTCCAGACTCCGAAAAGGAATAGGTATGTGGTACGGTAAGTAAACCGACTCCAAAACAAATTCTAAGGCAATATTTCTTCGTTTTGGAATATTTAGAAAATTAGAAAAATAAGTAGCAGTCCGGGGAGGACACGAGGCCTCCACGAGGGTGGAGGGCGCGCCCTACCCCCCTGGGCGCACCCCCCTACCTCGTGAGCACCTCGTGTGCCCTCCGGACTCCGTTTTCTTGCACGATACGTATTTCGGTCGGTAAAAATTCATTATATATTCTCCTGAAGGTTTTGACTCCTGTATCACGCAAATATCCACTGTTTTTGTTTCAAGCTGTCCTACTGCAGGATAGATCAACATGTCGTTTCAAGATTCAGAGAAGGGTAAGCCCGCATCATCGACAACACCTCCACCTTCTTCACCAACAACAAAGGAGACATAATCACATGGGTATGGGGACTCCCCTTGGCAACTGCCAAGCTTGGGGGAGGTGCCCCGGTATCGTATCACATCACAACTCCTATCTTTACCGTTGTTCTTAGTTCGATCCTATTAGTAGTATCTTGATTTAGTAGAATAAAGTCATGGCATGATCTAGTTTTGAAGTTTTGCTTTATGATCCCTCTACGTAATCGAGTCCGTGAGCTATATATATAATAAATATTAGTGTTGAGTCAAGGGCTTGATTACTTTGCCATGATCTTGGGTGAATAAAGAAAAGAATAAAAAGAAACAAAGAGTTCATATTGATCTTATTGAGAGTAATGACTTCATATAGAAAGAGTATGATGATTAAAAATTGTTGGGAGTTGGCAAATAAAGCTTTGATCATCGTTGCAATTAATAGGAAGTAATAAGGAGAGAGAGAGGTTTCACATATAGATATATTATCATTGACATCTTTTATGATTGGGAACACTCATTAAAATATGACATGCTAAAGAGTTGATGTTGGACAAGGAAGACAACGCAATGAGTTATGTTTTCTTATATCTGAGATAAAGTATATTCTTATGGATCTCCTAACATGTTGAGCTTTCCCCCTCATGCTAGCCAAATTCTCAGCACCAAGTAGAGATACTACTTGTGCTTCCAAATACCCTTAAACAAGTTTAGACATGAGAGTCCACCATATCTACCTATGGATTGAGTAAGATCCTTCAAGTAAGTTTTCATCGGTGCAAGCAATAAAAAATGCTCTTTAAATATGCATGACTTATTAGTGCAGAGAAATAAGCTTTGTACGAACTTGTTGTGGACGCAATAAAAGCGATGGACTGCATAATAAAGGTTCACATACAAGGGGCAATATAAAGTGACGTTCTTTTGCATTAAGATTTTGTGCATCAAACCATAAAAGCGCATGTCAACCTCTGCTTCCCTCTGCAAAGGGCCTATCTTTTATTATTATCCTCTACCTTATGCAAGAGTCACGGTGATCTTCACCTTTCCTTTTTTGTTTTATCCTTTGGCAAGCCCAGCATGTTGGAAAGAACATGATATATATATCTGATTGGATGTAGGGGATCATGAATTATTATTGTTGACATTACCCTTGAGGTAAAAGGTTGTGGGGCAAAACTACAAGCCCCTATCTTTCTCTGTGTCCGGTTAAAACTCCGTAACCACAAGTATTGCGTGAGTGTTAGCAATTATGAAAGACTAAGTGATAGTTGAGTATGTGGACTTGCTTTTAAGCTCTGACATAGACTCTTTCCGATGTTATGATAAATTGCAATTGTTTCAATGACTAAGGGTATAATTTGTTGGTGCTTAATAAGGTTTCTGATTCATACTTTGGCTTTGTGAAAAGATCATCATTTGAACATGAGTAATCATATGACAAATCAATATATGTTGCTGTTATGAGAATAATCATGATGCCTTCTGTCCGTATTTTATTTTTATCGACGCCTCTACCTCTAAACATGAGGACATATTTATTGTAATCGGCTTTTCGCTTGAGGACAAGCGAGGTCTAAGCTTGGGGGAGTTGATACGTCCATTTTGCATCATGCTTTTATATCGATATTTATCACATTATGGGCTGTTATTTCACGTTATGTCACAATACTTATGGCTATTCTCTCCTATTTTACAAGGTTTACATGAAGAGGGAAAATGCCGGCAGCTGGAATTCTGGGCTGGAAAAGGAGCAAATATTGAAGGCCTATTCTGCGCAACTCCAAAAGTCCTGAAACTCCACGGAATACCTTAAAATAAATAAAGAAAAATCATCCCCAAAGATGAAGGCCAGGGGGTCCACACCCTGCTCACGAGGGTGGGGGGCGCGCCCTCCCCCCTGGGCGCGCCCCCTACCTCGTAGGCCCCTTGGTGGCTCTCTGACGTCCATCTTCTCCTATATGAAGTCTTTCGATGAGAAAAAAAATCATAAGCAACCTTTTGGGACGAGACTCCGCCGCCACGAGGCGGAACCTTTGGCGGAACCAATCTAGGGCTCCGGCAGAGCTGTTCTGCCGGGGACACCTCCCTCCGGGAGGGGGAAATCATCGCCATCATCATCACCAACGCTCCTCTCATCGGGAGAGGGCAATCTCCATCAACATCTTCACCAACACCATCTCATCTCCAAACCCTAGTTCAGCTCTTGTATCCAATTCTTGTCTCCATGTCCGGGATTGGTGCTAGTAGGTTGCTAGTAGTGTTGATTACTCCTTGTAGTTGATGCTAGTGGGTTTACTTGGTGGAAGATCATATGTTCAGATCCTTTATGCACATTATTACCCCTCTGATTATGAACATGAATATGCTTTGTGAGTAGTTACGTTTGTTCCCGAGGACAAGGGAGAAGTCTTGCTATTAGTAGTCATGTGAATTTGGTATTCGTTCGATATTTTGATAAGATGTATGTTGTCTAACCTCTAGTGGTGTTATGTGAACGTCGACTACATAGCACTTCACCATTATTTGGGCCTAGAGGAAGGCATTGGGAAGTAATAAGTAGATGATGGGTTGCTAGAGTGATAGAAGCTTAAACCCTAGTTTATGCGTTGCTTCGTAAGGGGCTGATTTGGATCCATATGTTTCATGCTATGGTTAGGTTTACCTTAATACTTTTGTTGTAGTTGCGGATGCTTGCAATAGAGGTTAATCATAAGTGGGTTGCTTGTTCAAGTAAGAACAACACCCAAGCTCCGGTCCATGCACATATCAAATTATCAAAGTACCGAACGCGAATCATATGAACGTGATGAAAACTAGCTTGACGATAATCCCGTGTGTCCTCGGGAGCGCTTTTCCTATTATAAGAGTTTGTCCAAGCTTGTCCCTTGCTACAAAAAGGATTGGGCCACCTTGCTGCACTTTATTTACTCTTGTTACTTGTTGCTCGTTGCAATTTACCTTATCACAAAACTATCTGTTACCACTTATTTCAGTACTTGCAGAGAATACCTTGCTGAAAACTGCTTATCATTTCCTTCTGCTCCTCGTTAGGTTCGACACTCTTACTTATCGAAAGGACTACGATAGATCCCCTATACTTGTGGGTCATCACCTCCCAACAAGCGCTACTGTTTAACGCCCTTAGCTAGGCATAAGACACGAATAGATCTAAGTATTATCATCTTTGGCATCCAATCCATAAGTGGCACTCATAATAGACTCATAGGGCAATTTAATTTTCTTTCTTGGAAAGTTTTACATGCCTTTCCTTAATGGAAATTGAAATCTAATGTTTCCTTCTTTCATATCAATAATTGCACCAATCGTTCTAAGGAAATGTCTACCAAGAATAATAGGATATGTAGGATTGCAATCTATATTAAGAACAATGAAATCTATAGGCACATAATTCATATTTTAGACAAATAAGAACATCATTAATTCTTCCCATAGGTTTCTTAATAGTGGAATCCGCAATATGCTAACTTAAGGAACAATCATAAAATTCACGGAAATCTAACACATCAGATAAAGTTTTTGCAATCCTGGAAACACTAGCACCCAAATCACACAAAGCATAGCATTCATAATCTTTAATATTAATCTTAATAGTGGGTTCCCACTTATCATAAAGTTTTCTAGGGATAGAAACTGCCAATTCAAGCTTTTCTTCATAAGATTGCATCATAGCATCAACGATATGTTTAGTAAAAGCTTTATTTTGATTATAAGCATGAGGAGAATTCAACATGGATTGCAACAAGGAAATACGATCTATTAAAGAACAATCATCATAATTAAATTCCTCGAAATCCGAAAGAGTGGGTTCATTGCTACTTAAAGTTTTGACCTCTCCAATCGCACTTTTATCAATTTCTGCATCAAGATCTAAAAACTCCGAATCATTGGACGCCTTCTAACTAAAGTTGACTCATCTCCAGTCCCATATTTATCAAGATTTACATTGGAAAAAAAGATTCAATAGGAGTCACATCAATCACTTTAAGATGTTCATCATTATTTCCGCGGAAACTAGAAGAACATGTTTTTATAAACCAATATTTTTTAGCACGCATCTTGGCGGTTCTTTCCTTGCACTCATCACTGGAAATTCTCATGGCTTTGAGAGACTCATTGATATCATGCTTAGGTGGAATAGATCTAAGCTTCAAAGAATCAACATCAAGAGAAATTTTATCCATGTTCCTAGCCAAACCATCAATCTTAAGCAATTTTTCTTCAATCAAAGCATTGAAATTCTTTTGCGAACTTATAAATTCTTTAAGACTATTCTCAAAATCAGAGGGAATCTTATTATAATTTCCATAAGAATTGTTGTAGGAATTACCATAATTATTAGATAAATTACTAGGAAACGGCCTAGGATTGAAATTACCTCTATACGCGCTATTACCAAAATTGTTCCTACCAACAATATTCACATCCATAGATTCATTATTGTTTTCAATCAAAGTAGACAAAGGCATATCATTAGGATCAATAGGAGCACTCTTGCTAGCAAATAATTTCATAAGTTCATCCATCTTTCCACTCAAAACATTAATCTCTTCAATTGCATGCACATTTTTACTAGTGGAAGATCTTTCGGCATGCCATTGAGAATAGTTAACCATAATATTATCTAGGAGTTTAGTAGCTTCTCCTAAAGTAATCTATAATACCTAAATAGTTCATCCCCACTAACCTATTTCTCTTGACATGCAGCCTATCCACCTCATAATACCTATCACATCATCATTCTATTAGTGACTTACAAATGGGAATGACCACTACATCAGCCATGACACTTGAGCATCCGGTTAATGCTAAGGACCCACCACAACCTACCAGCATATCCTCCTCTCTCTCTCACTAACCAACGCTCTCACAAGTCATCGCATCAAGCGCTCCTTCCGCTATCTACAATAGCGCTCCTTCCCCTACCTCTACATGAGGCACACCTCCTGCACAACCGCTGGCCGGGTTCATGTCCGTGACTCACACACACCACCACTCGGTCACTTCGTCTCTTATCGAAGCCAATGCCAACCCTTCCCCCGCCGCAACCGATGGATTCCTGGCCGACCGCTGCCACTAACTCTTCCGCTTCCACGTCTCAGTAAATGCCTTATTGGTTCATCTTCCCCGCAGTAGTTCTTATTGCCATCGTTGCCTTTGTGATGAACGCTCCTCCGGCCAATAATGCAAGCGAAACAGCCTCAAGAGGAAGAAGGCCTCTTTGCTCGAATGAAAATACAGATCCATCCTCCTTGCAGGTACCACCCTACTATATCTCACTCATCCCTAATCTTCTCTTCCACCCAATATGAGATATATGTCCATGGTCTCCTGATTTCATCCTTCCTGTCTCTTTGCCCTTCCCCTTCCCTATTTCACGCCCCTGCATCTCTTGAACTATTTATGCCGCAACAATTCATGTTGATATGTCAAATTGCTTTTTTCAGAAGAAGTTTCATATGTATATTTCCACTAGAGATTCAACTATCCTTTTTTGTTTATGCATAAAATAACACAACACGTCATGCTGCAGCGATCTTCCAGGTTTAATTCCGTGTACTTGCTTTTCAAAATCTATGTCGACAAGGCACTTGATCAAAATCCAAGCAGGTTGAAAGTCTATTTGTTTGTGAAGAATATTTTTTATCTACGTCGGCAAGATATTTATGATTTATCTATTTGATCATTGACCATCTTCTATTTCTACCTCTTTTATAGGCTGTGGATGCCATTATCCGTGTTATCTCTCCTATCAAATGATCCATGGATTGCGTCATGAACTTATAGCATGGTACGTTTAGGCCCTCATAGTTAGATTTGAGAGGGTAACAATTTGGTCCTGGTACATGTTGAACAAACATGTACTGGAAAGTAGTCTTTTTCTTATAAAGTTTTTATGTTTTTGCATGCCACATAGGGACATTCTTTGTGTTGATTTGCGAGTTATATGTCTGCCTATGTTCATATAATTTTCAGTCAAATTGTATTTATAAACTTTATCTTACATCATTAGTATATTTACCAATTGCTTTTTTTTGAAGAATTGATGTTATTTATGTTTATGTACCAACAATTTGTTCTGATGCTTACCATTGTCTTTGCAATTTAAACATTTTTTGTGTTCTCAAGTTTCAACTCAGGTTCCGACACTAAATTTATCCCAATGTCGACAATGGTGTTCACTGTTGACACCCAAATAAAAAGTTGTTGCTCTTCTTCTTGATCAATCTAGCCTTTCACTAGGTCATTGAACCATCAAACATCATACTAAATCCAATTATGTTTTTGCTGTCAGCCCGTGAAACATAGGTATGATGACAAGATCTTCATGATATAGGTATTGTAGTGCTAGTTCACATCATTATTCATCACCCTAAAGTTGGATCTGCATATTTGTATTTTTTATATTTGATCCGGATTTTACTATGCAGAAGTGCACACCGACGGACAACAAGAGAGGTATCTATCACGGCATCAGAACGTATAGCATTTTATTTCACTAACCGTTAGTTATTTTATTTGCCAATCATAACAAGGAAAAGCTCGGTACAAGCATTGCCACCACACAAGGATTACACCTCATATTCTAGATCGTCCACTTATTGAATCAGATAAACATACATATTATGTCATCTCAATGTTATAGAGAATTTTATATCCATTAATATATGTAATAAATTTTATAACCAGTTCCCATAGTGTTGTCCACAACTATACTCTATCACTATGTCTACAATCTTATTACCTCCCAATATATGAACTATCTATGATTTAGCTTTATAGTTTATTATGAAGTCCCGCAGCAATGCGCGGGGTATCATCTAGTTTCCATAAAAGTGCCTCCCGCGGCCGAATCTAAAAGATTTCTAGAGGCAAAATTCAATCCGGCATAAATTTTTTGTATAATCATAAACAAATTCAAACCATGAGTAGGGCAATTTTAGTCATCAATTTCATCCTCTCCCAAGATTGTGCAACATGTTCATGATCAAGTTGATTAAAATTCATAATTTCGTTCCTAAGGGAGATGATATTAGCGGGAGGAAAATACTTGGAAATAAAAGCATCTTTACATTTGTTCCATGAATCAATACTATTTTTAGGCAAAGATGAAAACCAAGTTTTAGCACGATCTCGAAGTGAGAACGGAAATAGCTTCAATTTAACAATATCATTATCCACATCCTTTTTCTTTTGCATATCACACAAATCAACGAAATTATTAAGATGGGATGCGGCATCTTCATTGGGAAGGCCGGAAAATTGATCTTTCAAAACAAGATTCAACAAAGCAGTATTAATTTCACAAGATTCAGCATTAACATCGGGAGCAATCGGAGTACTAATAAAGTCATTATTGTTGGTATTGGAAAAGTCATATAATTTGGTATTATCTTGAGCCATCGTGACAAAGCAAACAATCCAACACACGAGCACACAAAGAGCAAACGAAGAAGATGAACGGAAGAAGGGCGAAGAAAAGGCAAATCTTTTCAAAAATCGTTTTAGAAGTGGGGGAGAGGAAAACGAGAGGCGAATGGCGAATAATGTAATGCGATGGATGAGAGTTTATGATGGGTACTTGGTATGTCTTGGCTTGGCGTAGATCTCCCCGGCAACGGCGCCAGAAATCCTTCCCGCTACCTCTTGAGCTTACTTTGTTTTTTTCCTTTGAAGAGGAAAGGGTGATGTAGCAAAGTAGAGTAAGTATTTCCCTCAGCTTTTGAGAACCAATGTATCAATCTAGTAGGAGACAACGCGACAAGCCACCGAATACCTGCACAAACAAACACAAACTTGCACCCAACGCGATAAAGGGGTTGTCAATCCCTTCACGGAAATTTACAAAGTGAGATCTGATATAGATGGATAAACGGTAAAGTAATATTTTTGGTATTTTTGGTTTATGGGATGAAAAGTAAAAGATTGCAAAGAAGGTAAGTAAGAAACTTAGGTTGTAGATCGGAAACTTGTAAGATGGAAATAGAAGATTATATGATGGAAAATAGACCCGGGGGCCATAGGTTTCACTAGAGGCTTCTCTCAAGATAGAAATTATTACGGTGGGTGAACAAATTACTGTCGAGCAATTGATATAAAAGCGCAAAGTTATGACGATGTCTAAGGAAATGATCATGAATATAGGCATCACGTACGTATCAAGTAGACCGAAACGATCATGCATCTACTACTATTACTCCACACATCGACCGCTATCCAGCATGCATCTAGAGTATTAAGTTCATAAGGACAGAGTAATGCATTAGGCAAGATGACATGATGTAGAGGAATTAACTCAAACAATATGATGAAAACCCCATCTTTTTATCCTCGATGGCAACAATAGAATACGTGTCGGTTCCCTTTCTGTCACTAGGATCGAGCACCGCAAGATTGAACCCAAAGCTAAGCACTTCTCCTATTGCAAGAAAAACCAATCTAGTTGGACAAACCAAATCAATAGTTCGAAGAGGCTTGCAAAGATAGCAAATCATGCATATAAGAATTCAGAGAAGATACAAATAATATTCATAGATAAGCTGATCATAAATCCACCATTCATCGGATCTCGGCAAACACACCGCAAAGGAGTATTACATCAAATAGATCTCCAAGAACATAAAGGAGAACTTTGTATTGAGAATCAAAGAGAGAGAGAGAGAAGAAGCCATCTAGCTACTAGCTATGGACCAGTAGGTCTGTGGTAAACTACTCACGCTTCATCGGAGAGGCAATGGTGTTGATGTAGAAGCCCTCCATGATCGAATCCCCCTCCGATGGACGCCGGAAAAGGTCCCTAGATGGGATCTCATGTGTACAGAAGGTTGCGGCGGTGGAAAAGTAGTTTCGTGGCTCCTCTAGATGTTTTTGGGGGTATAAGAGTATATATAGGAGGAAGATCTAGGTCAGGGGGCCACCAAGGGGCCCACAAGGTTGGGGGGGGGGCGCCCTCCACCCTCGTGGCCGCCTCTTGGCTCTTCTGTCTTGCACTCCAAGTCTCCTGGGTGTCTTCTGGTCCAACAAAAATCATCGCGAAAGTTTTATTCCGTTTGGTATTCCTTTTCCGTGAAACTCTAAAACAAGGAAAAAAATAGAAACTGGCACTGGCTCTAGGTTAATAGGTTAGTCCCAAAATCATAAAAATAGCATATTAATGCATATAAAACATCCAAAACATATAACATAATAGCATGGAACAATAAAAAATTATAGATAAGTTGGAGACGTATCATGTACCAGTAGCTATGTGTTTGATCTCTCCCTCTCTCTTTCGTGTTCTTGATATGGCACGATCTTGATGTATCGCGAGCTTTTTTACTATAGTTGGATCATATGATATTTCCCACTTGATACGTCCATTTTGCATCATGCTTCGATACTGATATTTATTGCATTATGGGCTGTTATTACACATTATGTCACAATACTTATGCCTTTTCTCTCTTATTTTACAATGTTTACATAAAGAGGGAGAATGCCGGCAGCTGGAATTCCGGGCTGGAAAAGAAGTGAATATTAGAGACCTATTCTGGACAACTTCAAACGTCCTGAAACTCCACGGAAGTCAGTTTTGGAATTAATAAAAATAGTGAGCGAAGAAAATACCAGAGGCGGCCCACACCCTGGCCACGAGGGTGGGGGCGCGCCCTACCCCCTGGGCGCGCCCCCTGCCTCGTGGGCCCCCTGGCAGGACTGCGATGTCCATCTTTTGCTATATGAAATCTTTTTACCGTGGAAAAAATCATAAGCAAGCTTGTGGGACGAAACTCCGCCGCCACGAGGGAGAACCTTGGCAGAACCAATCTAGGGCTCCGGCAGAGCTGTTTTGCCGGGCACACTTTCCTCCGGGAGGGGGAAATCATCACCAGCGATCCTCCCATTGGGAGAGGGTCAATCTTCATCAACACCTTCACCAGCACCATCTCCTCTCAAACCCTAGTTCATCTCTTGTATCCAATCTTTGTATCAAAACCTCAGATTGGTACCTGGGGGTTGCTAGTAGTGTCGATTACTCCTTGTAGTTGATGCTAGTTGGTTTATTTTGTGGAATATTATATGTTCAGATCCTTAATTCATATTAATACCCTCTGATTATGAACATGAATATGATTTGTGAGTATTTACGTTTGTTCCTGAGGACATGGGAGAAGTCTTGCTATTAGTAGTCATGTGAATTTGGTATTCGTTCGATATTTTGATGAGATGTATGTTGTCTCACCTCTAGTGGTGTTATGTGAACGTCGACTACATGACACTTCATCATTTTTTGGGCCTAGAGGAAGGCATTGGGAAGTAATAAGTGTTGGGGAACGTAGTAATTTCAAAAAATTTCCTACGCACACGCAAGACCATGGTGATGGCATAGCAACGAGAGGGGAGAGTGTCCGTCCACGTACCCTCGTAGACCGAAAGCGGAAGCGTTATAACAAGGCGGTTGATGTAGTCGTACGTCTTCACGATCCGACCGATCCAAGTACCGAACGTACGGCACCTCCGTGTTCAGCACACGTTCAGCTCGATGACGATCCCCGGGCTCCGATCCAGCAAAGCGTCGGGGATGAGTTCCGTCGACGACGGCGTGGTGGCGATGATGATGCTCCACGAAGCAGGGCTTCGCCTAAGCTCCGCGACGATATGACTTCACCGGCGCGGGGCTTCGCTAAGCTCATGACGATATGACCGAAGTGGAATATGGTGGAGGGGGGCACCGCACACGGCTAAGGAACGATCCGTAGATCAACTTGTGTGTCTTGGGGTGCCCCCCTGCCCCCGTATATAAAGGAGCAAGGGGGGGGGGTGCGGCCAGCCCTAGGGGGGCGCGCCTGGAGGAGTCCTACTCCCACCGGGAGTAGGACTCCCCCCCCTTTTCCTAGTTGGATTAGGATTGGGGAGGGGAAAGAGGGAAGGGGCGCCCCTCTCCTTGTCCTATTCGGACTAGATGGGGAGGGGGGCGCGCGGCCTGCCCTGGCCGGCCCTTCCTCTTCTCCCTATGGCCCATCAAGGCCCATTGACCCCCGGGGTTCCGTAACCCCGGTGTTCGATAACGTCCTGTTTTCATCCGAACCTTTCCAAGTCAAACATAGGCTTCCAATATATCAATCTTTATGTCTCGACCATTTCGAGACTCCTCGTCATGTCCGTGATCACATCCGGGACTCCGAACAACCTTCGGTACATCAAAACTTATAAACTCATAATAAACTGTCATCGAAACGTTAAGCGTGCGGACCCTACGGGTTCGAGAACTATGTAGACATGACCTAGAACCATTCTCGGTCAATAACCAATAGCGGAACCTGGATGCCCATATTGGTTCCTACATATTCTACTGAAGATCTTTATCGGTCAAACCGCATAACGACATCGTTGTTCCCTTTGTCATCGGTATGTTACTTACCCGAGATTCGATCGTCGGTATCCAATACCTAGTTCAATCTCGTTACCGGTAAGTCTCTTTACTCGTTCCGTAATACATCATCTCACAACTAACTCATTAGTTGCAATGCTTGCAAGGCTTATGTGATGTGTATTACCGAGAAGGCCTAAAGATACCTCTCCGACAATCGGAGTGACAAAACCTAATCTCAAATACGCCAACCCAACATGTACCTTTGGAGACACCTGTAGTACTCCTTTATAATCACCCGATTACGTTGTGACGTTTGGTAGTACCAAAGTGTTCCTCCGTAAACGGAGTTAAATAATCTCATAGTTACGGAACATGTATAGGTCATGAAGAAAGCAATAGCAATATACTAAACGATCAAGTGCTAAGCTAACGGAATGGGTCATGTCAATCACATCATTCTCCTAATGATGTGATCCCATTAATCAAATGACAACACATGTCTATGGTAAGGAAACATAACCATCTTCGATTAATGAGCTAGTCTAGTAGAGGCATACTAGTGACTATCTGTTTGTCTATGTATTCACACATGTATTATGTTTCCGGTTAATACAATTCTAGCATGAATAATAAACATTTATCATGATATAAGGAAATAAATAATAACTTTATTATTGCCTCTAGGGCATATTTCCTTCAGTCTCCCACTTGCACTAGAGTCAATAATCTAGATTACACAGTAATGATTCTAACACCCATGGTGTCTTGGTGCTGATCATGTTTTGCTCGTGGAAGAGGCTTAGTCAACGGGTCTGCAACATTCAGATCCGTATGTATTTTGCAAATCTCTATGTCTCCCACTTGGACTTGGTCCCGAATGGAATTGAAGCGTCTCTTAATATGCTTGGTCCTCTTGTGAAATCTGGATTCCTTTGCCAAGGCAATTGCACCAGTATTGTCCAAGAAGATCTTCATTGGTCCCGATGCACTAGGTATGACACCTAGATCGGAAATGAACTCTTTCATCCAGACTCCTTCATTTGCTGCTTCCGAAGCAGCTATGTACTCCGCTTCACATGTAGATCCTCCACGACGCTTTGTTTAGAACTGCACCAACCGACAGCTCCACTGCTTAATAAAACACGATCCGGTTTGCGATTTAGAATCGTCCGGATCGTGTCAAAGCTTGCATCGACGTAACCATTTACGACTAGCTCTTTGTCACCTCCATATCGAGAAACATATCCTTAGTCCTTTTCGGTATTTCAGGATGTTTTTGACCGCTGTCCAGTGATCCACTCCTGGATTACTTTGGTACCTTCCTGCCAAGCTTACTGCTAAGCATATGTCAGGTCTGGTACACAGCATTGCATACATGATAGGGCCTATGGCTGAAGCATAGGGAACATCTTTCATTTTCTCTCTATCTTCTGCTGTGGTCGGGCATTGAGTCTGACTCAATCTTACACCTTGTAATACAGGTAAAAAACCTTTCTTTGCCTGATCCATTTTGAACTTTTTCAAAACTTTATCAAGGTATGTGCTTTGTGAAAGTCCAATTAAGCGTCTTGATCTATCTCTATAGATCTTGATGCCCAATATGTAAGCAGCTTCACCGAGGTCTTTCATTGAAAAACTTTTATTCAAGTATCCTTTTATGCTATCCAGAAATTCTATATCATTTCCAATCAATAATATGTCGTCCACATATAATATCGAAATGCTCTGAGCTCCCACTCACTTTCTTGTAAATACAGGCTTCTCCAAAAGTCTGCATAAAACCATATGCTTTGATCACACTATCAAAGCGTTTATTCCAACTCCGAGAGGCTTGCACCACACCATAAATTGATCATTGGAGCTTGCACACTTTGTTAGCACCCTTTGGATCAACAAAACCTTCTGGTTGCATCATATACTACTCTTCTTCAAGAAATCCATTCAAGAATGCAGTTTTTACATCCATTTGCCAAATTCCATAATCATAAAATGCGGCAATTGCTAACATGATTCGGACAGACTTAAGCATCGCTACGGGTGAGAAAGTCTCATCGTAGTCAACCCCTTGAACTTGTCGAAAACCTTTCGCAACAAGTCGAGCTTTGTAGACAGTTACATTACCATCAGCGTCAGTCTTCTTCTTAAAGATCCATTTATTCTCAATGGCTTGCCGACCATCGGGCAAGTCAACCAAAGTCCATACTTTGTTCTCATACATGGATCCCATCTCAGATTTCATGGCTTCCAGCCATTTCGCGGAATCTGGGCTCACCATCGCTTCTTCATAGTTTGTAGGTTCGCCATGGTCAAGTAACATGACTTCCAGAATAGGATTACCGTACCACTCTGGTGCGTATTTTACTCTGGTTGACCTACGAAGTTCAGTAGCAACTTGATCTGAAGTTTCATGATCAACATCATTAGTTTCCTCACTAATTGGTGTAGTTGTCACAGGAACCATTTCTTGTGGTGAACTACCTTCCAATAAGGGAGCAGATACAGTTATCTCATCAAGTTCTACTTTCCTCCCACTCACTTCTTTCGAGAGAAACTCCTTCTCTAGAAAGGATCCAAATTTAGCAACAAAAACCTTGCCTTCAGATCTGTGATAGAAGGTGTACCCAACAGTCTCTTTTGGGTATCCTATGAAGACACATTTCTCCGATTTGGGTTCAAGCTTATCTGGTTGAAGTTTCTTCACATAAGCATCACAGCCCCAAACTTTAAGAAACGACAACTTTGGTTTCTTGCCAAACCACAGTTCATACGATGTCGTCTCAACGGACTTAGATGGTGCCCTATTTAACGTGAATGCGGCCATCTCTAAAGCATATCCCCAAAACGATAGCGGTAAATCAGTAAGAGGCATCATAGATCGCACCATATCAAGTAAAGTACGATTACGACGTTCGGACACACCATTTCTCTGTGGTGTTTCGGGTGGCGTGAGTTGCGAAACTATTCCACATTGTTTCAAATGTAAGCCAAACTCGTAACTCAAATATTCTCCTCCACGATCAGATCGTAGAAACTTTATTTTCTTGTTACGATGATTTTCCACTTCACTCTGAAATTCTTTGAACTTTTCAAATGTTTCAGATTTGTGTTTCATTAAGTAGATATACCCATATCTGCTCAAATCATCTGTGAAGGTGAGAAAATAACGATACCCACAAGGTGCCTCAACATTCATTGGACCACAAACATCGGTATGTATGATTTCCAACAAATCAGTTGCTCGCTCCATAGTTCCGGAGAACGGCGTTTTAGTCATCTTGCCCATGAGGCACGGTTCGCAAGTACCAAGTGATTCATAATCAAGTGATTCCGAAGCCGATCAAGATGGAGTTTCTTCATGCGTTTACACCGATATGACCCAAACGGCAAGTGCCACAAATAAGTTGCATTATCATTATCAACTCTGCATCTTTTGGTTTCAACACTATGAATATGTGTATTACTACTATCGAGATTCAATAAAATAGACCATTCTTCAAGGGTGCATGACCATAAAAGATATTATTCATATAAATAGAACAACCATTATTCTCTGTCTTAAATGAATAACCGTCTCGCATCAAACAAGATCCAGATATAATGTTCATGCTTAACGCGGCACCAAATAACAATTATTTAGGTCTAAAACTAATCCCGATGGTAGATGTAGAGGTAGCGTGCCGACCGCGATCACATCGACTGGGAACCATTTCCCACGCGCATCGTCACCTCGTCCTTAGCCAATCTTCGCAATCCGTAGTTCTGTTTGAGTTGCAAATATTAGCAACAGAACCAGTATCAAATACCTGTGTACTCTGCGAGTATTAGTAAGGTACACATCAATAACATGTATATCACATATACCTTTGATCACCTTTCCATCCTTCTTATCCGCCAAATACTTGGGGCAGTTCCGCTTCCGAGGTCCAGTTTGCTTGCAGGTAAAACACTCGATTTCAGGCTTAGGTCCAGACTTGGGTTTCTTCTCTTGAGCAGCAACTTTCTTGCTGTTCTTTTGAAGTTCCTTCTTCTTTCCTTTGCCCTTTTCTTGAATCTAGTGGTCTTGTTTACCATCAACACTTGATGCTCTTTCTTGATTTCTACCTCCATGCTTTCAGCATTGCGAAGAGCTCGGAATTGTTTTGGTCATCCCTTGCATATTATAGTTCATCACGAAGCTCTTGTAGCTTGGTGGCGTGATTGGAGAATTCATCAATGACACTATCATCCGGAAGAGTAACTCCCAGTTGAATCAAGTGATTATTATACCCGGACATTTTGAGTATATGTTCACCGATGTAACTATTCTCCTCCATCTTGCAGCTATAGAACTTATTGGAGACTTCATATCTCTCAATCCGGGCATTTGCTTGAAATATTAACTAGAACTCCTGGAACATCTCATATGCTCCATGAAGTTCAAAACGTCGTTGAAGACCCGGTTCTAAGCCGTATAGCATGGCACACTGAACTATAGAGTAGTCATCACTTTGCTCGCCAGACGTTCACAACTTCGGCGTTGCTCTGCAGCAGCAGGCTGGCACCCAGCGGTGCTTCCAGGGCGTAATTCTTCAGGCAGCAATGAGGATAATCCTCAAATTACGGACCCAGTCCGTGTAATTGCTACCATCATCTTTCAACTTTGCTTTCTCAAGGAACGCATTAAAATTCAACGGAACAACAACACGAGCCATCTATCTACAGTAAACATAGACAAGCAAAAATACTATCGGTACTAAGTTCATAATAAATTTAAGTTTAATTAATCATATTAAAAACTCCCACTTAGACAGACATCTCTCTAGTTATCTAAGTGATTACGTGATCCAAATCAACTAAACCATGTCCGATCATCACGTGAGATGGAGTAGTTTCAATGGTGAACATCACTATGTTGATCATATCTACTATATGATTCACGTTCGACCTTCGGTCTCCGTGTTCGAGGCCATATCTGTTATATGCTAGGCTCGTCAAGTTTAACCTGAGTATTCGCGTGTGCAACTGTTATGCACCCGTTGTATTTGGACGTAGATCCTATCACACCCGATCATCACGTGGTGTCTCAAAGACGAAGAACTTTCATAGCGGTGCATACTCGGGAGAACACTTCTTGATAATTTTAGTGAGAGATCATCTTATAATGCTACCGTCAATCAAAGCAAGATAAGATGCATAACGGATAAACATCACATGCAATCAATATAAGTGATATGATATGGTCATCATCATCTTGTGCTTCGATCTCCATCGCCAAGCACCGCCATGATCACCATCGTCACCGGCGCGACACCTTGATCTCCATCGTAGCATCATTGTCGTCTCGCCAACTATTGCTTCTACGACTATCGCTACTGCTTAGTGATAAAGTAAAGCAATTACATGGCTTTGCATTTCATACAATAAGCGACAACCATATGGCTCCTGCCATTGCGATAACTCGTTACAAAACATGATAATTTCATACAATAAAATATAGCATCACGTCTTGACCACATCACATCACAACATGCCCTGCAAAAACAAGTTAGACGTCCTCTACTTTGTTGTTGCAAGTTTTACATGGCTACTACGGGCTGAGCAAGAACCGTTCTTACCTACGCATCAAAACCACAACGATAGTTTGTCAAGTTGGTGCTGTTTTAACCTTCGCAAGGACCTGGCGTAGCCACACTAGGTTCAACTAAAGTGAGAGAAACAGACACCCGCCGGTCACCTTTAAGCAACTAGTGCTCAAGCGGTGAAACCAGTCTCGCGTAAGCGTCTGGCGTAATGTCGGTCCGGCCGCTTCATCTCACAATACCGCCAACCAAAGTATGACATGCTGGTAAGCAGTATGACTTATACCGCCCACAACTCACTTGTGTTCTACTCGTGCACATGACATCAACGCATAAAACCAGGCTCGGATGCCACTGTTGGGGAACGTAGTAATTTCAAAAAATTTCCTACGCACACGCAAGACCATGGTGATGGCATAGCAACGAGAGGGAGAGTGTCCGTCCACGCACCCTCGTAGACCGAAAGCGGAAGCGTTATAACAACGCGGTTGATGTAGTCGTACGTCTTCACGATCCGACCGATCCAAGTACCGAACGTACGGCACCTTCGTGTTCAGCACACGTTCAGCTCGATGACGATCCCCGGGCTCCGATCCAGCAAAGCGTCGGGGATGAGTTCCACAAGACGACGGCGTGGTGGCGATGATGATGCTCCACCGACGCAGGGCTTCGCCTAAGCTCCGCGACGATATGACTTCACCGGCGCAGGGCTTCGCTTAAGCTCCGCGACGATATGACCAAGTGGAATATGGTGGAGGGGGCACCGCACACGGCTAAGGAACGATCCGTAGATCAACTTGTGTGTCTTGGGGTGCCCCTGCCCCGTATATAAAGGAGCAAGGGGGCGGCCAGCCCTAGGGGCGCTACTGGAGGAGTCCTAGTCCCACCGAGTAGGACTCCCCTTCCTAGTTGGATTAGGATTGGGGAGGAAAGAGGGAAGGCCGCCCCCTCTCCTTGTCCTATTCGCACTAGAGGGGAGGGGGGCGCTGCCTGCCCTGGCCGGCCCTTCCTCTTCTCCCTATGGCCCATCAAGGCCCATTGACCCCGGGGTTCCGTAACCCCGGTGTTCCGTAACGTCCTGTTTTCATCCGAACCTTCCAAGTCCAAACATAGGCTTCCAATATATCAATCTTTATGTCTCGACCATTTCGAGACTCCTCGTCATGTCCATGATCACATCCGGGACTCCGAACAACCTTCGGTACATCAACACTTATAAACTCATAATAAACTGTCATCGAAACGTTAAGCGTGCGGACCCTACGGGTTCGAGAACTATGTAGACATGACCTAGAACCATTCTCGGTCAATAACCAATAGTGGAACCTGGATGCCCATATTGGTTCCTACATATTCTATGAAGATCTTTATCGGTCAAACCGCATAACGACATACGTTGTTCCCTTTGTCATCGGTATGTTACTTACCCGAGATTCGATCGTCGGTATCCAATACCTAGTTCAATCTCGTTACCGGTAAGTCTCTTTACTCGTTCCGTAATACATCATCTCACAACTAACTCATTAGTTGCAATGCTTGCAAGGCTTATGTGATGTGTATTACCGAGAAGGCCTAGAGATACCTCTCCGACAATCGGAGTGACAAAACCTAATCTCAAATACGCCAACCCAACATGTACCTTTGGAGACACCTATAGTACTCCTTTATAATCACCCAGTTACGTTCTGACGCTTGGTAGTACCCAAAGTGTTCCTCCGGTAAACGGGAGTTGCATAATCTCATAGTTACAGGAACATGTATAGGTCATGAAGAAAGCAATAGCAATATACTAAACGATCAAGTGCTAAGCTAACGGAATGGGTCATGTCAATCACATCATTCTCGTAATGATGTGATCCCATTAATCAAATGACAACACATGTCTATGGTTAGGAAACATAACCATCTTCGATTAATGAGCTAGTCTAGTAGAGGCATACTAGTGACTATTTGTTTGTCTATGTATTCACACATGTATTATGTTTCCGGTTAATACAATTCTAGCATGAATAATAAACATTTATCATGATATAAGGAAATAAATAATAACTTTATTATTGCCTCTAGGGCATATTTCCTTCAATAAGTAGATGATGGGTTGCTAGAGTGACAGAAGCTTAAACCCTAGTTTATGCGTTGCTTCGTAAGGGGCTGATTTGGATCCATATGTTTCATGCTATGGTTAGGTTTACCTTAATACTTCTTTTGTAGTTGCGGATGCTTGCAATAGGAGTTAATCATAATTGGGATGCTTTTCCAAGTAAGGGCAGCACCCAAGCACCGGTCCACCCACATATCAAATTATCAAAGTACCGAACGCCAATCATATGAACGTGATGAAAACTAGCTTGACGATAATTCCCATGTGTCCTCGGGAGCGTTTCCCTTCATATCAGGAATTTTCCATGCTTGTCCTTTGCTACAAAAAGGATTGGGCCACCTTGCTGCACCTTATTTACTTTTGTTGCTTGTTACCCGTTACGTGTTATCTTATCACAAAACTATATGTTACCGATAATTTCAGTGCTTGCAGAGAATACCTTACTGAAAACCGCTTGTCATTTCCTTCTGCTCCTCGTTGGGTTCGACACTCTTACTTATCGAAAGGACTACGATAGATCCCCTACACTTGTGGGTCATCAAGAATCTTTTCTGGCACCGTTGCTGGGGAGTGAAGCGCCTTCGGTAAGGAAAAATTTATATAGTGTGCTGAAATTTAGTATCACTTGTTACTATGGAAAGTAATCCTTTGAGGGGCTTGTTCGGGGTATCTTCACCCTGACCAGTAGAGAAAATAGTTGCTCCTCAACCTACTGAAAATGTTTACTTTGAAATTCCTTCGGGTATGATATAGAAACTGTTGGCTAATCCTTTCACAGGTGATGGAACATTGCATCCCGATTTACACTTAATCTATGTGGATGAAGTTTGTGGATTATTTAAGCTTGCAGGTATGCCCGATGATGTTATCAAGAAGAAGGTACTCCCTTTATCTTTGAAGGGAGAGGCATTTACATGGTATAGGCTATGTGATGATATGGGATCATGGAACTACAAACGAATGAAATTGGAATTTCATCAGAAGTTTTATCCTATGCATCTTGTTCATCGTGATCGTAATTATATATATATATATTTTGGCCTCACGAAGGAGAATGCATCGCTCGAGCTTGGGGGAGGCTTAAGTCAATGTCATATTCATGTCCCAATCTTGAACTCTCAAGAGAAATGATTATTCAAAAAATTTATGCTCGGCTTTCTGACAACAATCGCTCCATGCTCGATACTTCTTGTACTGGTTCTTTTATGATGAAGACTATTGAATTCAAATGGGATTTATTGGAAAGAATTAAACGCAACTATGAAGATTGGAATCTCGACAAAGGTAAGGAGTCAGGTATAACACCTAAGTTTGATTGTATTAAATCTTTTATGGATACCGATGTTTTCCATAAGTTTAGCACTAAATATGGACTTGACTCTGAGATAGTAGTTTCTTTCTGTGAATCATTTTCTACTCATGTTGATCTCCCTAAGGAGAAATGGTTTAAATATAATCCTCCCATCGAAGTAAAAATAGTTGAACCTATTAAAGTTGAAGAAAAGACTATCACTTATAATGATCCTATTGTTCCTACTACTTATGTTGAGAAACCACCTTTCCCTGTTAGAATAAAGAATCATGCTAAAGCTTCAACTGTTGTCAACAAAAGTAATATTAGGACACCTAAACCCCCTGAGCAAATTAAAGTTGAACCTAATATTGCTATGGTTAAAGATCTCTTGGCTTATAATATTGATGGGCATGTTATTTACTTCTGTGATGAAGCTGGTAGAATTGCTAAACCCGGTGCTAAAGGTAAACATAGACCTGTTGTAGGCATGCCTGTTATTTCTGTTAAAATAGGAGATCATTGTTATCATGGCTTATGTGATGTGGGTGCTAGTGCTATTGTAATACCTTATTCCTTATACGAAGAAATTATGCATGATAATGCACCCACTGAGTTAGAAGATATTGATGTTACAATTAAGCTTGCCAATAGGGATACTATATCACCTATTGGGATTGTTAGAAATGTTGAAGTCTTGTGTGGGAAGGTTAAATATCCTGCTGATTTTCTTGTTCTTGGTTCCCCGCAAGATAGCTTTTGTCCCATTATATTTGGTAGACCCTTCTTGAACACTGTTAATGCTAGGATAAACTGCGAAAAGGATATTGTTACAATTGGTCTGGGTGATATGTCTCATGAGTTTAAGTTTGCTAAACCCCGTGATGAGGAATTTCCTAGTAAAGATGAAATTATTGGTCTTGCTTCTATTGCATTGCCTCCTAATGATCCTTTAGAACAATATTTGCTTGACCATGAAAATGATATGTTTATGAATGAAAGAGGGAAATAGATGAAGTATTCTTTAAACAGAGACCCATTCTGAAACACATTTTGCCTGTTGAAATCCTAGGGGATCCTCCTCCACCCAAGGGTGATCCCGTGTTTGAGCTTAAACCATTACCTGATACTCTTAAATATGCCTATCTTGATGAAAAGAAGATATATCCTGTTATTATTAGTGCTAACCTTTCAGAGAAGGAGGAACAGAAATTATTGAAAACTCTGAGGAAGCACTGTGCTGCTATTGGATATACTCTTGATGATCTTAAGGGCATTAGTCCCACTCTATGTCAACACAAAATAAATTTGGAGAAAGACGCCAAACCAGTTATTGATCACCAACGACGGCTAAATTCTAAGATGAAAGAAGTGGTAAGAAAGGAAATATTAAAGCTCCTTGAGGAAGGTATAATCTATCCTATTGCTGATAGTCAGTGGGTAAGTCATGTCCATTGTGTCCCTAAGAAGGGAGGTATTACTGTCGTTCCTAATGATAAAGATGAATTGATCCCGCAAAGAATTATTACAGGTTATAGGATGGTAATTGATTTTCGTAAATTAAGTAAGGCTACTAAAAAAGATCATTACCCTTTACCTTTTATTGATCAAATGCTAGAAAGACTATCCAAACATACACATTTCTGCTTTCTAGATGGTTATTCTGGTTTCTCTCAAATACCTGTGTCAGCGGATGATCAAGCAATGACTACTTTTACTTGCCCTTTCGGTACTTTTGCTTATAGACGTATGCCTTTTGGTTTATGTAATGCACCTGCTACCTTTCAAAGATGCATGATGGCTATATTCTCTGACTTTTGTGAAAAGATTTGTGAGGTTTTCATGGATGATTTCTCCGTTTATGGATCCGATCCTTTGATGATTGCTTGAGCAACCTTGAACGAGTTTTGCAGAGATACGAAGATACTAGTCTTGTTTTGAATTGGAAGAAGTGCCAATTATGGTTAATGAAGGTATTGTCTTGGGGCATAAAATTTCCGAAAGAGGTATTGAAGTTGATAAAGCTAAAGTTGATGCTAGCGAAAAGATGCCGTGTCCTAAGGACATGAAAGGTATAAGAAGTTTCCTTGGTCATGCCGGTTTTTATAGGAGGTTCATTAAGGACTTCTCAAAAATTTCTCGGCCTCTGACTAATCTATTACAAAAAGATATACCTTTTGTCTTTGATGATGATTGTGTAGAAGCATTTGAAATACTTAAGAAAGCTTTGATTTCTGCACCTATCGTTCAGCCACCTGATTGGAATTTACCCTTTGAAATTACGTGTGATGCTAGTGATTATGTTGTAGGTGCGGTTCTAGGGCAAAGAATTGATAAGAAATTAAATGTTATTCAATATTCTAGTAAAAATCTAGACAGTGCCCAAAGAAATTATGCTACTATTGAAAAGGAATTTTTAGCAGTTGTATTTGCTTGTGATAAGTTTAGACCTTATATTGTTGATTCCAAAGTAACTATTCACACTGATCATGCTACTATTAAATATCTTATGGAAAAGAAAGATGCTAAACCTAGACTAATTAGATGGGTTCTCCTACTACAAGAATTTGATTTGCATATTATTGATAGAAAGGGAGCTGAGAACCCCGTTGCAGACAACTTGTCTAGGTTAGAGAATATTCTTGATGACCCACTACCTATAGATGATATCTTTCCTGATGAACAATTAGCTGTCATAAATGCTTCTCGTACTGCTCCATGGTATGTGCTGATTATGCTAATTACATTGTTGCTAAATTTATACCACCTAGTATCACATACCAGCAAAAGAAAAAGTTTTTCTTTGATTTGAGACATTACTTCTAGGATGACCCACATCTTTATAAAGAAGGAGTACATGGTGTTATTAGACGCTGTGTACCTGAGCATGAACATGAACAGATCCTACACAAGTGTCACTCCGAGGCTTATGGAGGACACCACGCCGGAGATATTACTGCACATAAGGTATTGCAATCCGGTTTTTACTGGCCTACTCTCTTCAAGGATGCCCGTAAGTTTGTCTTATCTTGTGATGAATGTCAAAGAATTGGTAATATTAGTAGACGTCAAGAAATGCCTAGGAATTATTCACTTGTTATTGAACCATTTGATGTTTGGGGCTTTGATTATATGGGACCGTTTCCTTCCTCTAATGGATATACACATATTTTAGTTGTTGTTGATTACGTTGCCAAGTGGGTAGAAGCTATTCCAAATAGTAGTGCTGATCATAACACTTCTATTAAGATGCTTAAAGAAGTTATTTTTTCGAGGTTTGGAGTCCCTAGATACTTAATGACTGATGGTGGTTCACACTTTATTCATGGTGCTTTCCGTAAAATGCTTGCTAAGTATGGCGTTAATCATAGAATTGCATATCCATACCACCCACAGTCTAGTGGTCAAGTAGAATTGAGTAATAGAGAGCTTAAATTGATTTTGCAAAAGACTGTTAAAATATCTAGAAAGAATTGGTCCAAGAAACTTTATGATGCATTATGGGCTTATAGAACTGCGTACAAAAAATCCTATGAGTATGTCTCCATATAAAATGGTTTATGGAAAAGCATGTCACTTACCTCTCGAACTTGAACATAAGGCATAATGGGCTATTAAAGAGCTCAATTATGATTTCAAACTTTCCGGTGAGAAGAGGTTATTTGATATTAGCTCACTTGATGAATGGAGAACCCAGGCTTATGAGAATGCCAAGTTGTTTAAGGAAAAAGTTAAAAGATGGCATGACAAAAGGATACAAAAGCGCGAGTTTAATGTAGGTGATTATGTTTTGCTATTCAACTCTCTTTTAAGATTTTTGAAGGAAAACTTCTCTCTAGATGGGAAGGTCCTTACGTTATCGAGGAGGTCTATCGTTGGGGTGCCATAAAAATCAAGAACTTCGAAGGCACAAACCCGAAGGTGGTGAACGGTCAAAGAATCAAACATTATATCTCAGGTAATCCCATAAATGTTGAAACCAATGTTATTGAAACCATAACCCCGGAGGCATACATAAGGGACACTTTACATAAGGGACACTTTCCAGAACGTTTCAGATTCCGAAAAGGAATAGGTATGTGGTACGGTAAGCAAACCGACTCCAAAATAGTTCTAATGGCATTTTTTCTCCATTTTGGAATATTTAAGAAAATAGGAAAATAAGAAGTAGTCCGGGATGGACACGTGGCTTCCACGAGGGTGGAGGGCGCGCCCTACCCCCCTGGGCGCGCCCCTGCCTCGTGGGCACCCCGTGCGCTCTCCGGACTCTGCTTTCTTGAACGATACTTCTTTCGGTTGGTAAAAATTCATTATATAAACTCCCGAAGATTTTGACCAACGTATCACGCAAATATCCTCTGCCTTTGTTTCGAGCTGTTTTTCTGACAGATGTAGATCACCATGACATCTCCAAGTGCCCCCAAGGACAAGTTCTTCGAGAAGGTCATCAACCCCTACCTCGCAAAAGTGTTGCAACATCCTCAAACCATTGAGATGCGTGAGGGGTTGCTGCACATCCGCGATGTTGAGGGACCAAGGAGGACCGGAAGCACGGAGACAAGGCTCGAAGCAATGGAGCAACAAGTTTTCAAGTTTCAAGAGATGGTGGAACGCGGACTCGACGCCAACCACATAATGATCACGGAGTTCACCAACAACCACAAGCTAGATGTCAAGAACATTAGGGAGACTATCTTCAAGCTTCACGAGAAAATCAAGCACCTCCAGGCCCAAATCTATGACCTGCAAAACCAAAACTGTGAGTATGAATATAGATTCAGGAGGATGAGTTTGGCTGCTGATTTGAGGATCCCGAAGACTCAATCATCCTTCTATGATGGTGAGCCTATGCCTTGGAAGATAGACGACAAGCCTACATCATCAACAACCCCATCATCACCACCTCCGAGGAAAGAGATATAATCACATGGGTATGGGCACTCCCCTTGGGAACTGCCAAGCTTGGGAGAGGTGCCCCGATATCGTATCACCATCACACTCCTATCTTTACCGTTTTCTTAGTTCGATTATTTTTGGTAATATCTTGATCTAGTAGAATAAAGTTTTAGTATGATCTAGTTCTGAGTTTTTCTTTATGATCTCTCTATGTAATCGAGTCCGTGAGCTATATATAATAAATATTAGTGTTGGGTCAAGGGCTTGATTATCCTGATATGATCTTGGGTGAATAATAAGAAAAAGAAAGAGTAAAAAGAAATAAAGAGATGATATGGATCTTATGGAGAGTAATGACTTCACATATAAAGAGTATGATGATTAAAAGTTGTTGAGAGTTGACAAACATAGTTTTGGTCATCGTTGCAATTAATAGGAAGTGATAAAGAAAGAGGTTCACATATAAATATACTATCTTGGACATCTTTTATGATTGTGAGCACTCATTAAAATATGACATGCTAAAGAGTTGATGTTGGACAAGGAAGACAACGTAATGGGTTATGTTTTCTTATATTTGAAATAAAGTATATTGTCATGGATCGTCCAACATGTTGAGCTTGCCTTTCCCTCTCATGCTAGCCAAATTCTTTGTACCAAGTAGAGATACTACTTGTGCTTCCAAATACCCTTATACCCAGTTTTGCCATGAGAGTCCACCATATCTACCTATGGATTGAGTAAGATCCTTCAAGTAAGTTGTCATTGTGCAAGCAATAAAAATTGCTCTCTAACTATGTGTGATTTATTAGTGTGGGAGAAAATAAGCTTTATACAATCTTGTGATATAGAAGCAATAAAAGCGATGGACTGCATAATAAAGTTCTATATCACAAGTGGCAATATAAAGTGACGTTCTTCTGCGTTAAGATTTTGTGAATCCACCCTTAAAAGCACATGACAACCTTTGCTTCCCTCTGCGAAGGGCCTATCTTTTATTTTTTTTATCTTCTACCTTATGCAAGAGACATGGTGATCTCCACCATTCCTTTTACATTTTATCCTTTGGCAAGCACATTGTGTTGGAACGATCCTGATATATATATCCAATTGGATGTAAGTTAGCATGAACTATTATAGTTGACATTACCCTTGAGGTAAAAGGTTGGGAGGAGAAACTATAAGCCCCTATCTTTCTCTGTGTCCGATTAAAACTCCGTAACCACAAGTATTGCGTGAATGTTAGAAACTGTGGAAGACTAAATGATAGTTGAGTATGTGGACTTGCTAAAAAGCTCTTACATAGACTCTTTCCGATGTTATGATAAATTGCAATTGCTTCAATGACCGAGATTATAGTTTGTTAGTTTTCAATAAAGTTTCTAATTCATACTTGACATTGTGAATAGGTTGTTACTTTAGCATATGTTGGTGTTATAAGAATGATCATGATGCCCTCATGTCTCTATTTTATTTTATCGACACCTCAATCTCTAAACATGTGGACATATTTATCGTTATCGGCTTTCGCTTGAGGACAAGCGAGCTCTAAGCTTGGGGGAGTTGATACGTCCATTTTGCATCATGCTTTGATATTGATATTTATTGCATTATGGTCTGTTATTACACATTATGTCACAATACTTATGCCTTCTCTATCTTATTTTACAAGGTTTACATAAAGAGGGAGAATGCCGGCAGTTGGAATTCTGGGCTGGAAAAGGAACAAATATTTGAGACCTATTATGCACAACTCTAAAAGTCCTGAAACTCCACAAGTCAGTTTTGGAATTAATAGAAAATACTGAGCGAAGAAAATACCAGAGGGGGCCTACACCTTGGCCACGAGGGTGGGGGGCGTGCCCTACCCCTGGGCGCGCCCCTTGCCGCGTGGGCCCCCTGGTAAGCCTCTGGTGTCCATCTTCTGCTATATGAAGTCTTTTATCCTGGAAAAAATCATAAGCAAGCTTGCAGGACGAAACCCCGCCGCCACGAGGCGGAACCTTGGGGGAACCAATCTAGGGCTCCGACAGAGCTGTTCTGCCGGGAACACTTCCCTCCGGGAGGGGAAAATCATCACCATCATCATCACCAGCAATCCTCCCATCGGGAGAGGGTCAATCTTCATCAACATCTTCACCAGCACCATCTCCTCTCAAACCCTAGTTCATCTCTTGTATCCAATCTTTGTATCAAAACCTCAGATTGGTACCTGTGGGTTGCTAGTAGTGTTGATTACTCCTTGTAGTTGATGCTAGTTGGTTTATTTGGTGGAAGATTATATATTCAGTTCCTTAATGCATATTAATACCCCTCTGATTATGAACATGAATATGATTTGTGAGTAGTTACATTTGTTCCTGAGGACATGGGAGAAGTCTTGCTATTAGTAGTCATGTGAATTTGGTATTCGTTCAATATTTTGATGAGATGTATGTTGTCTCACCTCTAGTGGTGTTATGTGAACGTCGACTACATGACACTTCACCATTGTTTGGGCCTAGAGGAAGGCATTGGGAAGTAATAAGTAGATGATGGGTTGCTAGAGTGACAGAAGCTTAAACCCTAGTTTATGGGTTGCTTCGTAAGGGGTTGATTTGGATCCATATGTTTCATGCTATGATTATGTTTACCTTAATACTTTTGTTGTAGTTGCGGATGCTTGCAATAGAAGTTAATCATAAGTGGGATGCTTGTCCAAGTAAGGGCAGAATCCAAGCACCGGTCCACCCACATATCAAATTATCAAAGTACCGAACGCGAATCATATGAACGTGATGAAAACTAGCTTGACGATAATTCCCATGTGTCCTCTGGAGCGTTTTCCTTCATATAAGAAATTGTCCAGGCTTGTCCTTTGCTACAAAAAGGATTGGGCCACCTTGCTGCACCTTATCTACCTTTGTTACTTGTTACCCGTTACGTGTTGTCTTATCACAAAACTACCTGTTACCGATAATTTCAGTGCTTGCGGAGAATACCTTACTGAAAAACGCTTGTCATTTCCTTCTGCTCCTCGTTGGGTTCGACACTCTTACTTATCGAAAGGACTACGATAGATCCCCTACACTTATGGGTCAGCACCCCTCTACTTTCTTGTGATGAACTGAGTCTTTCTCTTTGAGGTTTCATTATGTTGGATTGAGTATTGGATTTGAGAACACTTGATGTATGTCTTGCGATGGGATATCTGTGGTAACAATGGGTTGTTCTATTGATTCACTTGATGTATGTTTTGGCACTCAACTCGCGGATTCCCGAGGTGACATTGGGGTAATCTATGCATAGGGGTTGATGCACGTTTTCGTCCTACATTCTCCGATAGAAACTTTGGAGTGATTCTTTGTTGCACGTTGAGGGATTGTTATATGATCTAATTATGTTATCATTGTTGAGAGAACTTGCACTAGTGAAAGTATAAACCCTAGGCCTTGTTTCCAAGCATTGCAATAAAGTTTTCGCTCACTTTAACCACTTGCTACCTTGCTGTTTTTATATTTTCATATTACAAAAACCTATATCTAGCATACATATTACACTTGTATCACCATCTCTTTGTTGAACTAGTGCACCTATACAATTTACCATTGTATTGGGTGTGTTGGGGGCACAAGAGACTCTTTGTTATTTGGTTGCAGGGTTGTTTGAGAGAGACCATCTTCATGCTATGCCTCCCACGGATTGATAAACCTTAGGTCATCCACTTGAGGGAAATTTGCAAATGTCGTACAAAACTCTTCGCTTGGAGGCCCAACACGAGTCTACAAGAAGAAGGTTGCGTAGTAGACATCAAGCTCTTTTATGATGCCGTTGCCGGGGAGGGTAGTACTTAAAGGTATATCTGTAGATCTTGCAATCGAATCTTTTACTTTCTTGTTTTATCACTAGTTTATTCTATAAAATAAAACTACAAAAAAATGGAATTGAGGTTGCCTCATATGCTTCATATTTTTAATGTCTTTTGTGAAAATTATGGAAAGGAAAATTGTGCTCAAGTGTTAGAAGAAGAAGTCAATAAAATGTTTGGCATGAAATCTTTGTATGATGAGCATGATTGTAATGTTGTTAGTACGAATTCTTTGAATATCCATGATGCTAATGATATGCAAAGCTACAATCTTAGGGATGCTATGTTTGATGAAGATGATATTTTTAGTCCCCCATGTTTTGATATACACATTTATTATGATGATAGCTGTAGCGACCCGACCCGAAAATGGTCAAGTCTCTGTGTAGCTGTACCATCCCAAGATCATGCTGGCACACACAGTACATTGATGCAAAGATTCAAAGTTCAATCACACCTGAATTTATTACACGATTCTCATATCGAGTCTTTATTACAAGATAATAAATTCGGCCGAAGGCCAACTCATGAGAAATAAACTAAATAAAGCTGCGGAAGCGTAGACAAATAGCGAGTCCATCCGACTCCATAGGGCAAGCGCCAAGCGTGGATCGTAGCCTCACTCCTGATCGGAAAACTCCTCTGCAACATAAGACGTTGCAGCCGTGTAGGTCAGCATTTTGAATATGCCGGCAAGTCATGAAGAGAGAACAACAATAAAAATTACTAACACTATATGCAATTTGGCTGTGGGGCTCTAAGTTTCAATATTTTGCGAAAAAGCCAGTTTTCCCCTAAACAATGGACTTGTTTGCAAATACTACAAAATGTTGGTAGTTATTGAGATGGTTCCGCCAACCAATGTCTCATTCCCAATTATTAAATAACCCCCTCAATTAATTTATTAAGTTCGGTGTTGAGATATCCGAAATACTCCAAGTTCCAGAGGCTCAAATTGTCCATAACCGGGGACACGGCTAACCGGTTAGATCTTCACTCTGCAGAGGTTTGCGCACTTTACCCGCAAGAATCGTTCCTCCTTTAAGTCTTCGCACTTCCGGTGTTTGAAGACGGACGAACAAACAGGGTCTTCCAAGAGTTCCTCGGCCACTGCCGTACCCATCCAATCCTACCGTTCTTCTACATCTCGTAGCACCGTCCGCCAGAGTCACACCTAGGGTTGACCAAGCGAGCCCATAATGACTTGCGGCTGCAGGTAAGCTTCCGGTCAATGGGGTATACATCCGTCTCTTTGTGGCTGGGTGAAGCTTTCCGCAAGATGTCATGGCGCTTCTCCATGCATCCCGCCAACCGCTGGTTTTCTCAGGTGCCCACAACCGTCCTCCACCCAAGAGTGAATTTTGAAGTCCATCTTGAGCTTGAAGTCATGGGGTTGTCATCATCTTGACTCTCACATCTCCCTTATGAATCACTCAACCAACCCCGTCTACGAGCATAGCAAAAATAAACTACTTCGTCCCGGGCCATGGTAACAAGGGGGATTGGTTTCATCCTACCACATGATACTACTCAAGAACATAACTTAAAATTCACCTACTGCATGCATGGTGGGGAGGTAAAATTCTAATGCAATAAAATCATAGGTATTGTAAAATAAATCATGATCAAATGACTTGCCTTGCTGACGTTCGAAGGCTAGGGACTCGCAATAGCAAGCTTCGCACTCCGGAAATTCTACCGAAGCAAACAATAGCACAAATAAGTACGGCACAATATAACATCACAGCAAGTTGGAAGCAAAACACCCAAGCACTCAAACCAAAATCCAAAGAAAACTCGGAGAAAGCAAATCAATGTTTTCACCACATCAAACAACAACTAAGAAATAGTTTTACACAACCAAAAACTTTTCTTAACAGAACCTAAGCATGGGTTTTACTAACAAACCGAAGGGAAAACATCATGCGAACTAGGAGCAAAAAGAATTACATCAAAAGCTATTATAGAACTCCTATTATGCCTATAACAATCCTAGCAAGGAAAAATAGAATAAAAATTTTATTTATTGTAAATAAAAGTTCATGTTCTAAAGCTACAGAAACTAATCTAAAATAAACTATAACATAGGTAAAATAAAATTATTTACTAAATAAAACAATAGGAAAACAGTAGATAGAAAAATAAACAAGAAACACATGATTTTGGTTAAAACTTTTTTTATTAAATATAAAATACCCAAATAAATTCCTACGGTTAGGCAAGGTCAAAACAAAGTAGTGACAAAAAGAATCACTAAAATAAAATAATCCTAACTCATTTTATAGCAGAATTACTAATCTGTCTAAAACTAAAATAAAACAATTTTTAGTAATTTAAACATGGCCAAACATATTTTCTACAGAAACTACAACAAATTTTCAAACTAACAAAAAAAGAATCAACTAAAAATATCAAGTAACCTAAAAGATATGGATTTTACAAAACTGAAACTATTTTGTTAAAAACAGAAACGAAAAAAATAACTAAAAAGAAAACTAGCGCTAAACGGGCCTATCTAACGCTCGGGCGTCAAATAACTAAAACGCGCCCGAGGAAATAAACCGATCGGGCCGGTCTAACTAAACCTAAATAAAACCGAAACTAAACCGGGTTTTATTTAAAATAAACCTACCCCTTCGCTAGTCTAATCTAGACCCTAGATCCTAGATCGGACGGTGGGGGGGCGTTCCGGCGGCTTACCGCGGTGGCGGTGACGGCGACGGTCGACGGCGGCTCGGGCGACGACGGTGCGGCGGCTCTGGTTGTCCGGGGCGACGGCCGAGGCGTCCGGCGGGTGCGGCGGAGTGAGAGGAAGTCGGGGGTGGTGTCGGTGGAGCTCGGGGGGGTCGGAGGTGGCCGGAACAGGGGCAATGGCGCGGCGGCGGCGTCGGGTTTCCGGCAAGGAATCGCGGCGAGGGCGAGGGGTTAGGCGAGGGGAAGTGGGGGAACGGGTCGAGGGGGGCGGGGTTTATATAGGGGCGTCGACTTGGAGGAGGGGGCGGATCGGGAGGAGATCCGGGATCTTCGGGATTCTGGCGAGGCGGCGGCACGGTGGCGTGGAGAGGAAGAAGACGGGTGGGGTCCGCGTCGATGGGAGAGAGAGGGAGATTGGTCGGGCGACCGAGGGAAGGGGTTCGGCGCGCGCTGGGTCGGTCGGCTCGGCTCGGGGCTGGGCAGGCTTGGCTGGCCCGCTGGTGGGCTGCCTCGGCTGGCTGGTGGGCAGTTGGCTGGCGGCGCTGTGTTTTTTCCTTTTTCATTCTTTTTTTTGAATTAAGGAGAGGAGAGATAATGTATTTAATATATATATTTTATATAGGACATATATATATCAAAATGATCAGGGGAATATTCCCTAGAATTTGAACATTTTTCCAGGGGCAAAACTCAAACTTTAAAAAAAATCATTTTCTAGAAATCCCAAATAAAAACCAGATTTGAATTCAAACTTTTTGGGCAAAGTTTTCTTCTGACATATTTGGAGTGTCATGTTTACTCCTCTCATAATTTTTCTCAAGTATTTGTCAGGCATTGTTTTGAAATAAATTCATCTGCCAATTTGAATTCAATTCCAACAAACTCAAAATCTTCTGAGATACTTCAAATGTTACTCAATTCAACCAATATGCATAGATGCTTAGCTATAATTGTAAAACATTCCAAATGGGAAATTTGGGATGTTACAAACCTACCCACCTTAAGATGAATCTCGCCCTCGAGATTCGGGTTGGCTAGCAAATAGGTGCGGGTTGTCTCGGCGGAGGTCTTCTTCTCGCTCTCGGTGGCTTCCTCCTCGAATGATGACTCCACAACACCTTGCAAAACTTGATGATCTTGCTGCGGGTGACTCTGTTCGCAGTCTCGAGAATTCGGACGGTTTCTCCTCATAAGTCAGATCACCGTGTCGAGCTGTATGGCCTCTAGGGCACCGTGTCTCTCAACGGAATATCGCCATCTCGGCATGACATTTCTTCAGTGAGAAACATGGAAGACATCATGAACTCCGACAATCCTTCCGCAATTCCAACTTGTAAGCAACTTCTCCACGACGTTCGAGGATTTTGTAGGGCCAACGAACCGGGTGCTAACTTTCCTTTGACACGAACCTCTTGATTCCACGAAGTGGGACACACGAAGATATGCCCGGTCTCCGCCGTAAGTTACTTCCTTGCGTTTACTGTCGGCATAACTCTTCTGCCTCGACTGAGCTACCTTGAGTCTATCTCGAATCAGCTTGACTTTCTCTTCGGAATCTCTGATAAGGTCGGGACCGAAAAGTTTTCGGTCTCCAACACCATCCCACAGCAATGGTGTTCTGCACCTCCTTCCGTATAGAGCTTCGAAAGGGGCCATCTTCAGACTGGTCTGATAACTGTTATTGTATGAGAACTCCGCGTATGGCAAATTATCATCCCAGCTAGACCCATAGTCTAGCGCACAAGCTCTCAACATGTCCTCCAGGATCTGGTTGACTCTCTCGGTCTGTCCATCTGTCTGCGGATGAAAAGCTGTACTGAACTCCAGCCTTGTACCCAAAGTTTCATGCAACTGATTCCAAAACTTTGAGGTAAATTGTGTTCCTCTATCTGACACGATACTCCTCGGAACTCCATGCAGAGATAAGATCCTGGTCATGTATATCTTGGCTAACTTAGCGCTGGTATAGGTAGTCTTCACGGGAATGAAATCAGCTACCTTGGTCAAACGATCAACCACTACCCAGATGGAATCATAACCTGAACGAGTCCTGGGTAATCCTGTGATAAAATCCATTCCAAGTTTTTCCCATTTCCACTCGGGAATCGGCAAAGGTTGAAGTAACCCTGCTGGCTTCTGATGTTCCGCCTTTACTCGCTGGCAAACATCGCATACTGCTACGTACTCGGCAATATCCTTCTTCATACCTGTCCACCAGAAACTTTCCTTCAAATCCAGGTACATCTTGGTGTTACCGGGAATCGATCTGGTGAATCATGAGCCTCTGAAGAATTAGCTTCCTGAGTTCGGGATCATTGGGTACATAAATACGATCCTCGAACCATATAGCTCCGTATTCATCCTTATGAAACCCTTTAGCTTTTCCTTCATCCAACCTTTTATTTATCTCATCAATTTCCTTGTCCGACTTCTGGGCTTCACGAATTCTTTCGGCCAAAGTGGACTGAACTTCCAGAGCTGCAACATATCCTCTCGGAACTATCTCCAGTCGAAGATCTCTGAGGTCATCGACTAACTCCTGGGGTAATCCTCCCGCTATAAGAGTATTCACATAACTCTTACGGCTCAAAGCATCTGCTACAACATTAGCTTTTCCTGGGTGGTAATGCAATCTCATGTCATAGTCCTTGATTAACTCTAGCCATCTCCTCTGCCTGAGGTTCAACTCTTTCTGCGTGAAAATATACTTCAAGCTCTTATGATCTGTGTAAACATCACAACGGTTTCCGATAAGGAAATGTATCCAGGTCTTGAGTGCATGCACTACTGCTGCTAACTCCAAATCATGTGTGGCATAATTCATCTCGTGTGGTCGTAGCTGTCTGGAGGTATAAGCTACAACTTTTCCTTCCTGCGTGAGTACTCCTCCGAGTCCCTGACGAGAAGCGTCACAATATACCTAGTAAACCTTGTGTATGTCCGGCAAAATCAGTACTGGGGCTGTAACCAAAGGTTTCTTCAATTCCTGGAAACTGGCTTCACAATCCTCGGTCCAAATGTACTTGGCGTCCTTCTTCAACAGCTCAGTCATGGGCTTGGCAATCTTTGAGAAATTCTCAATAAACCTCCGATAATATCCTGCGAGTCCGAGAAAACTGCGGATCTCCTTGACTGAGGTGGGCGATCGCCAATCGGTGATCGATACAACCTTGGCGGGTCAATCGCTATTCCTTCTCCTCAAATAACATGTCCGAGGAATCCGACTTCCTTCAGCCAAAATTCACATTTGCTTAACTTGGTATACAATCGATGTTCTCGGAGTTTCTCGAACTAGACGCAAATGTTCCTTATGCTCTTCCTCGCTCTTGGAGAAAATCAGTATATCATCGATGAACACCACAACAAACTTGTCCAGATATTCCATAAATACCTTGTTCATCAAATTCATGAAGTATGCAGGGCATTAGTCAATCCGAATGACATGACGGTATACTCATATAAACCATACCGTGGTGAATGCTGTTTTAGGTATATCCTTTTCACGGATCTTCAATCGATGATACCTGATCAAGATCGATCTTGGAGAATACCTTGGCTCCAACTAGCTGATCAAATAGATCATTAATCATCGGCAGAGGGTACTTGTTCTTGATGGTCACGTCGTTCAACGAACGATAATCCACAACCATTCTCAGGGTTCCATCCTTCTTTTCTACCAAAAGGACTGGGGCTCCCCAAGGTGATGAGCTTGGCCGAATATATCCCTTGTCCAAGAGTTCATTTATTTGATTCTTGATCTCTTTCAAATCGTTCGGGGGCATCTGATAGGGTCTCTTGGATATTGGGGCTGTGCCGGGCAATAACTCAATCAGAAATTCAATGTCTCTGTCCGGTGGCATTCCTGGTAATTCCTCTAGAAACACATCGGGAAAATCTTGCACTACTGGCACTTCCTCCTGAATAACTCCCGTGAGGGAATGCACCTGATTCTTCATCGGGATACGTCTGGATACATACTTGATCCTCTTCTGCTCCGGGGTGGTGAGCGAGAATCGTCTTCTTGAACACGATCTATGTTTCCTTCAAACTTCGTCAACCAATCCATGCCTAGGATCACTTCCAAGGTCTGGGTTTCCAATACTATGAGGTCTGGGAAATTTATGGTTTCCGATGTTGAGGGTTGCATGACAGCCTAAGCTGCCATCATTTCTCCTCTGCGAACCCGACGTGAAGAGGGCTTCTAAGGGTTCTAGTGGGCAACCCGTACTTTTCCGTAACTACCCTTGATATAAATGAATCGTTGCACCGAATCAAAGAGTACCAATCTGGATGTCAATTTAATAAAACTTACCAACCACAGTGTCTGGCTGATCATAGACGTCCTCCACGTCAATGTGGTTCACCTGAGCACGAGGAAAAGGGTTGGGCTTCTTTGCTGAGCTTCCATTGCCATTTCCATTCCTCTGCTTGGCCTCCGGGCAGTCGGTGGCATAGTGCCCTGTTTTCTGGCACTTGAAACAGGTGATGTGACTCAGATCCTTCTGAACCGGGGCAGGACGATGCTGGTTGCCATTGCCGTTTCCATTGCCGGTCTTGTTGTCGGGGTTGCGGTTGTTTCCATTTCCTCCATGGTTATGTCCTCCATGATTATGTCCTCCATGGTTGTGATGGGTATGCCCTCCCGAGTATGGGGCATAACGGGGCTTCGCTGAGCTCGAGTTGTACTTCCCCGCCATACTTCCGCTTGCGGCTATCAATCTGCTGCTGCTTGCCTTCAAGTATGGTGGCCTTGTCTACCAGCTCCTGGTAGTTGTTGAAGGTAGCCACCATAAGCTGCATACCCAGCTCGTCATTGAGTCCCTCGAAAACTTTTCCTGCTTTGCGGCATCTGTGGCCACATCATCCGGGCATAGCGAGCTAACTTGCTGAACTCATCCACGATCGCCCCACATGACGGTTCCCCAGCGTAAGTTGCGGAACTCACGCTTCTTGACTCATGGCTCCAGCTGATACATGAGCGGTGCGGAAAGCCTCTTGGAACTGATCCCACGTGATGGTGGCGATGGGATAAGTGGCGGTGTAGTTCTCCCACCAAGAGGCTGCAGGTCCATCAAGTCGATGTGCGGCAAAGCGCACCTTCCTGCATCTGTGCATCCAACGTGGCTAACTCCTTCCGACCTTGCGGAGCCAATCATCGACCACAATCGGCTCGGTGCTGCTAGAGAACACTGGCGGATTCAGCCTTAGGAAGCGGGTCAAGTTGTCAACAGGGGGTGGTGGCGGTGGATTGCTGTTGTTGTTGTTGTTCTGTTACTGGATGAGCATCTGCATGAGGGCATTCTGCTGCTGGATCAGCTGGGTGAGCTCCGGCGGAAAGTTGAGACCGGGCCACGTCTCGGAGGCATCCGTGTTTTGGAGTGGATGAGAAAATTAGAATAGAACAAGGGTCTAATGAGAAAATATCACTACCCATATGAATGCACAATCATAATCACACCAATCATTTATTCAATCAACTCAAACATGGTTCAATCTCGGATTACAAATTTCACGACTAATCGAAAATAACGGCCTAACTGATCGACGAAAATAAAATAACATGGCGGTCGACTAAATGTCTTCATCAATTATCCTTGCGTCCTCTGGTGCGGCGTCCTCCGGTGTGGCGTCCTCTGATGCGGCGCCTCCTCTTGCGGCTTACTTCAGTGGAGCTCTCTTCATAATCCTGGTCATTGCTCACGAGGGGTCTGTCATCTCCACTCGGAAAAAGGTCTTCTCCCAAGTCCATCTTTTCCTCTAATGCGGCAACATCCATCTTCAGCTTGTCGACTCTCTCCATGAAATCCTTGATTTCTTCTTCATGGTCAAGGAAGTCTGCGTGTGTTTTCTCCTCCAGTTCCAGTTTACGGAATAACAGCCTCCTGTGTACCTTCGAGTTACGGCGAGTCTGGATCTCCCGTTTGCTGAGGAGACACTCCAAGTCTTGGACATATGAGAGAATGGAGTCGTCCTCCACGGTACGGATGATATCTCCATTGCTAGCTCTGCGAGAAATCATGGCGAGGTCTGATGGGTCGAGCTCGGCCCTGTACTCTTCTCGGAGATGTCCAAGTGCACGATAAATCGCCATGTCTCTTCCGAGGATCCAATTGAAATTGGTAAACTCAAAGTCAATGGGCTCTGAATGTCCTCCAAGGTCCTCCTGGAATGTGCACCTCAATCCAGAGCGGGTATCCGTCGGAAGTGCATTGGTAGGCTTCCCGGTGATTGAGGGCAGAGCAATCTTCAGCTTCTTCACGATCTGGACCAGCTTCTTGCCGAGAGGCATCGTCTCATCTGGCTGGCAAAACTCCGGTAGCAGAACTGGGGTGAACTCGTGCCATCTAGAATGTTGAAAATCGAGAGAAGTCAAAATGAACAGGGAGAATTACGGAATGATAAGGACATAAAATAAATAGTCTCTTCCTATGGCTTTCCGATCCTAGGGGTTCGCCCTACGGTCAGCGTGTGCTCGATACCATCTCTCAGAGCGACCCGACCGAAAATGGTCAAGTCTCTGTGTAGCTGTACCATCCCAAGATCATGCTGGCACACACAGTACATTGATGCAAAGATTCAAAGTTCAATCACACCTGAATTTATTACACGATTCTCATATTGAGTCTTTATTACAAGATAATAAATTCGGCCGAAGGACAACTCATGAGAAATAAACTAAATAAAGCTGTGGAAGCGTAGACAAATAGCGAGTCCATCCGACTCCATAGGGCAAGCGCCAAGCGTGGATCGTAGCCTCACTCCTGATCGGAAAACTCCTCTGCAACATAAGACGTTGCAGCCGTGTAGGTCAGCATTTTGAATATGCCGGCAAGTCATGAAGAGAGAACAACAATAAAAATTACTAACACTATATGCAATTTGGGTGTGGGGCTCTAAGTTTCAATATTTTGTGAAAAAGCCAGTTTTTCCCTACAACAATGGACTTGTTTGCAAATACTACAAAATGTTGGTAGTTATTGAGATGGTTCCGCCAACCAATGTCTCATTCCCAATTATTAAATAACCCCCTCAATTAATTTATTTAGTTCGGTGTTGAGATATCAGAAATACTCCAAGTTCCAGAGGCTCAAATTGTCTGTAACCGGGGACACGGCTAACCGATTAGATCTTCACTCTGCAGAGGTTTGGGCACTTTACCCGCAAGAATCGTTCCCTCCTTAAAGTCTTCGCACTTCCTGCGGTTTGAAGACGGGACGAACGAAACAGGGTCTTCCGAAGAGTTCCTCTGGCCACTGCCGGTACCCATCCAATCCTATCGTTCTTCTACATCTCGTAGCACCGTCCGGCCAGAGTCACACCTAGGGTTGACCAAGCCAGAGCCCATAATGACTTGCGGCTGCACAGGTAAGCTTCCGGTCAATGGGGTATACATCCATCTCTTTGTGGCTGGGTGAAGCTTTCCGCAAGATGTCATGGCGCTTCTCCATGCATCCCGGCCAACCGCTGGTTTTCTCCAGGGTGCCCGTCAACCGTCCTCCACCCAGTAGTGAATTTTCAAGTCCATCTTGAGCTTGAAGTCATGGGGTTGTCATCATCTTGACTCTCACATCTCCCTTATGAATCACTCAACCAACCCCGTCTACGAGCATAGCAAAAATAAACTACTTTGTCTCGGGCCATGGTAACAAGGGGGATTGGTTTCATCCTACCACATGATACTACTCAAGAACATAACTTAAAATTCACCTAATGCATGCATGGTGGGGAGGTAAAATTCTAATGCAATAAAATCATAGGTATTGTAAAATAAATCATGATCAAATGACTTGCCTTGCTGACGGTCTTCGAAGGCTAGGGACTCGTAATAGCAAGCTTAGCACTCCGGAAATTCTACCGAAGCAAACAATAACACAAATAAGTATGGCACAATATAACATCACAGCAAGTTGGAACCAAAACACCCAATCACTCAAACCAAAATCCAAAGAAAACTCGGAGAAAGCAAATCAATGTTTTCACCACATCAAACAACAACTAAGAAATAGTTTTACACAACCAAAAACTTTTCTTAACAGAATCTAAGCATGGGTTTTACTAACAAACCGAAGGGAAAACATCATGCGAACTAGGAGCAAAAAGAATTACATCAAAAGCTATTATAGAACTCCTATTATGCCTATAACAATCCTAGCAAGGAAAAATAGAATAAAAATTTTATTTATTGTAATTAAAATTTCATGTTCTAAACCTACAGAAACTAATCTAAAATAAACTATAACATAGGTAAAATAAAATTATTTACTAAATAAAACAATAGGAAAACAGTAGCTAGAAAAATAAACAAGAAACACATGATTTTGGTTAAAACTATTTTTATTAAATCTAAAATACCCAAATAAATTCCTACGATTAGGCAAGGTCAAAACAAAGTAGTGACAAAAGAATCACTAAAATAAAATAATCCTAACTCATTTTATAGCAGAATTACTAATCTGTCTAAAACTAAAATAAAAAAATTTAATAATTTAAACATTGCCAAACATATTTTCTACAGAAACTACAACAAATTTGCAAACTAACAAAAAAGAGTCAACTAAAAATATTAAGTAACCTAAAAGATATGGATTTTACAAAACTGAAACTATTCTGTTAAAAACAGAAACGAAAAAATAACTAAAAAGAAAACTAGCGCTAAGCGGGCCTATCTAACGCTCAAGGCCAAATAACTAAAACGCACGGAGGAAATAAACCGATCGGGCGGTCTAACTAAACCTAAATAAAACCGAAACTAAACCGGTTTTATTTAAAATAAACCTACCCTTCGCTAGTCTAATCTAGACCCTAGATCCTAGATCGACGGTGGGGCGTTCAGCGGCTTATCATGGTGGCGGCAACGGCGACGGTCGACGGTGGCTCGGCGACGACGGTGCAGCGGCTCGGTGGTCGAGGCGACGGCGGAGGCATCCGGCGGTGCGGTGGAGCGAGAGGAAGTCGGGGTGGTGTCGGTGGAGCTCGGGGTCGAGGTGGCGGAACAGGGGCAATGGCGCGGCGGCGGCGTCGGGTTTCCGGCGAGGAATCGCGGCGAGGGCGAGGGGTTAGGCGAGGGGGAAGTGGGGAACGGGTCGAGGGGGGGGGTTATATAGGGCGACTTGGAGGAGGCGGATCGGGAGAGATCCGGGATCTTCGGGATTCTGGCGAGGCGGCGGTGCGGTGACGTGGAGAGGAAGAAGACGGGGTGGGGTCTGCGCGTCAGTGGGAGAGAGAGAAGGGAGATTCGGTCGGGCGACCGAGGGGAAGGGGGTTCGGGCGCGGCGCTGGGTCGGTCGGCCTGGCTGGCGCCTGGGGTTTTTTCCTTTTTCATTCTTTTTTTTTGAATTAAGGAGAGGAGAGATAATGTATTTAATATATATATTTTATATAGGACATATATATATCAAAATGATCAGGGGAATATTCCCTACAATTTGAACATTTTTCCAAGGGCAAAACTCAAACTTTAAAAAAATCATTTTCTAGAAATCCCAAATAAAAATCAGATTTGAATTCAAACTTTTTGGGCAAAGTTTTCTTCTGACATATTTGGAGTGTCATGTTTACTCCTCTCATACTTTTTCTCAAGTATTTGTCAAGCATTTTTTTGAAATAAATTCATCTGCCAATTTGAATTCAATTCCAACAAACTCAAAATCTTCTGAGATACTTCAAATGTTACTCAATTCAAGCAATATGCATAGATGCTTAGCTATAATTGTAAAACATTCCAAATGGGAAATTTGGGATGTTACAATAGCATGCCTCCTATTTATGATGATTATGTTGATGAAAGTGGGTTTGGAAGAGTGTCAACTTTAGTTAATGATCCCACTATTTTGGAGGGTGTTGAATCTTATAATATTTATGAAAGTGGATTTGGAGAGGTCATGACTTTATTTAGTGATGAATCCACTACTTCGGAAGAGTTTCCAATTGATTATGAGAACAAAGTTGCTATCTATGATGATTATTGTGATGACATGTATGCTATAAATAATAATGATAAGCATGAAACTTGTCATCATGATTTTAATTTTCAATTGGATTATGCCTCACATGATAGTTATTTTGTTGAGTTTACTCCCACTATTCCGAATGAGAAGAATCTTGCTTATGTGGAGAGTACTAAAACTTCTATGCTTGTGGATAATGAAAAGAATGCTTTGTGTGATAGTTATATTGTTGAATTCATTCCTGATGCTACCAAAAATTATTACGTGGGAGGAATATATGCTTGTAGGAGTTGCAATGATTTCAAGTTTCCTCTCTGTGTGTTGAAAACCTTGAAGTTATGCTTGTTTTGCCTTCCTATGCTAGTTGATTCTTGTTCCCATAAATAGTTTTCTCACAAAATCCCTATGCATTGGAAGTGGGATAGACTTAAATGTGCTAGTCATATGCTTCATGATGCTCCCATTATGTTTCAATTCTAATCCTTTATTTGAGCATCATTGAAATCGTCATGCCTAGCTAGAAAGGCATTAAAGAAAAACGCATGTTGGGAGACACCCCAACACTTATCCTACTGTTTTTGTGTGTTCACATGATTAGTCTACTATATTAATCATATTTTATAGCTTTTGTTTCAATAAAGTGCCAAGTAAGACCTTTGGGATGGTCTATGCTGATAGTTGACTTGATTCTATGCAAAAACAAAAACTTTTGCTCTCTGTCCAGGAATTTTGAAAATTCACTGTAACGTGCTTTTGATCTTAATTTTCTACACAAGATTGATATACAAATTTCCAAGGTTTTCCTAATTTTTCAGAATTTTTGGAGTTAGATAAGTATATGAAGTTTCCAGATTACTACAGACTATTCTGTTTTTGACAGATTCTGTTTCCATTGTGTTGTTTGCATATTTTGGTGAATCTATGAGTAGTATCGGAGGGTATGAACCATGGAGAAGTTGAAATACAGTATATATAACACCAATATGAAATTTTAATGAGTTCATAACAGTACCTAAGAGGTGAATTGTCTTATTATACTAATGGAGTTTACGAGTTTTTTGTTGAGTTTTGTGTTGTGAAGTTTTCAAGTTTTGGGTAAAGTTTCGATGGATTACGGAATAAGGAGTGGCAAGAGCCTAAGATTGGGGATGCCCAAGGCACCCCAACGTAATATTCAAGGACAACCAAGCATCTAAGCTTGGGGATGCCCCGGATGGCATCCCCTCTTTCGTCTTCGTTCAGCGGTTACCTTACTTGGAGCTATATTTTATTCACCACATGATATGTGTTTTGCAAGGAGCATCATTTTATCTTATTTTGTTTTGCTTGCTTTTTGAATAATATCCCAAGATCTGAAATTCTTAAATGTTAGAGAATCCTCACATAGTTACACAATTATTCAATTACTCATTGATCTTCACTTATATCTTTTGGAGTAGTGTGTCATTTGCTCTAGTGCTTCACTTATATCTTTTTAGAGCACGGCGGTGGTTTTATTTTGAATAAATTGATGAACTCTCATGCTTCACTTATATTATTTTGAGAGTCACTAAACAACATGGTAATTTTCTTTGGTTATGAATTTAGTCCTAATATGATAGGCATCCAAGAGGGATATAATAAAAATTTCATATAAAGTGCATTGAATACTATGAGAAGTTTGATTCCTTATGATTGTTTTGAGATATAAAGATGGTGATATTAGAGTCATGCTAGTGAGTAATTGTGGATTGTAGAAATACTTGTGTTGAAGTTTGTAATTCCCGTAGCATGCACGTATGGTGAACCGTTATGTGATGAAGTCGGAGCATGATTTATTTATTGATTGTCTTCCTTATGAGTGGCGGTCGGGGACGAGCGATGGTCTTTTCCTACCAATCTATCCCCCAAGGAGCATGCGCGTAGTACTTTGTTTCGATCACTAATAGATTTTTGCAATAAGTATGTGAGTTCTTTATGACTAATGTTGAGTCCATTGATTATACGCACTCTCACCCTTCCACCATTGCTAGCCTCTCCAGTGCCACGCAACTTTCGCCGGTACCATACACCCACCATCTACCTTCCTCAAAACAGCCATCATATCTACCTATTATGGCATTTCCATAGCCATTCCAAGATATATTGCCATGAAACTTTCCACCGTTCTGTTTATTATGACACGCTTCATCATTGTCATATTGCTTTGCATGATCATGTAGTTGACATAGTATTTGTGGCAAACCCACCGTTCATAATTTTCATACATTTCACTCTTGAGTCATTGCACATCCAGGTACACCACTGGAGGCATTCATTTAGAGTCATATATTTGTTCTAGTATCGAGTTGTAATTCTTGAGTTGTAATGTAAGTGTGATGATGATCATTATTAGAACATTGTCCCATGTGAAGAAAGGGTGATGGAGACTATGATTCCCTCACAAGTTGGGATGAGGATCCAGACTAAAAACAAAAAAGAGGCCAAAGAGCCCAAACAAAAAAGGAGAGGACAAAGGGCCCAAAATAAAAAAGAGAGAAAAAGAGAGAAGGGATGATGTTACTATCCTTTTACCACACTTGTGCTTCAAAGTAGAACCATGATCTTCATGATAGAGAGTCTCCTATGCTGTCATTTTCATATACTAGTGGGAATTTTTGATTATAGAACTTGGCTTGTATATTCCAACAATGGGCTTCCTCAAATTGCCATCTTCATGAGAAAGCAAGTTGGATGCACACCCACTCAGTTTATTTTTGAGCTTTCATACACTTATAGCTCTAGTGCATCCATTGCATGGCAATCCCTACTCACTCACATGGATATCTATTGATGGGCATCTCCATAGCCCGTTGATACGCCTAGTTGGTGTGAGACTATCTCCTTCTTTTTGTCTTCTCCACAACCACCATATTCTATTCCACCTATAGTGCTATGTCCATGGCTCACGCTCATGTATTGCGTGAAAGTTGAAAAGGTTTGAGAATATCAAAAGTATGAAATAGTTGCTTGGCTTATCATCGGGTTGTGCATGATTTGAATACGTTGTGTGATGAATATGGAGCATAGCCAGACTATATGATTTTGTAGGGATAAGTTTCTTTGGCCATGTTATTTTGAGAAGACATGATTGCTTTATTAGTATGCATGCTTGAAGTACTATTGTTCTTATGTAAATATTAATCTTTTGTTCTGAATCTTATGGATTTGAATATTCTTGCCATAATAGAGAAGATTACATTGATAAATATGTTAGGTAGCATTCCACTTCAAAATTTTGTTTTTATCATTTACCTACTCGAGGACGAGCAGGAATTAAGCTTGGGGATGCTTGATACGTCTTCAACGTATCTATAATTTTTAATTGTTCCATGCTATTATATTATCAATCTTGGATGTTTTATATGCATTTATATGCTATATTATATTATTTTTGGGACTAACCTATTAACCTAGAGCCGAGTGCCAAATTCTGTTTTTTCCTTGTTTTTGAGTTTTACCGAAAAGGAATACCAAACGGAGTCCAAACGAGCTGAAACTTTACGACTATTTTTAATGAACCAAAAGAAGCCCACGGAGTATCGGAGTTGGGCCAGAGGAGCCACAGGGCATCCACAAGGGTGGAGGGTGCACCCCCTGCCTTGTCGTCGCCTCGTGGACCCCCCTGACTTTTTCCCGATGCCAAAAATTCCTATAAATATAGAAACCCCCAAAAAGAAACCTAGATCAGGAGTTCGCCGCAAGCCTCTGTAGCCACAAAAAACCAATCAAGAGACCGTTCCGGCACCCTACCGGAAGGGGAAACCATCACCGGTGGCCATCTTCATCATCCCGGCGCTCTCCATGACGAGGAGGGAGTAGTTCACCGTCGGGGCTGAGGGTATGTACCAGTAGCTATGTGTTTGATCCCTCTCTCTCTCGTGTTCTTGATATGGCACGATCTTGATGTACCGCGAGCTTTGTTACTATAGATGGATCATATGATGTTTCTCCCCCTCTATCTTCTTGTGATGAATTGAGTCTTGCTCTTTGAGTCTTCGTTATGTTTGATTGAGTATTGGATTTGAGAACACTTGATGTATGTCTTGCGATGGGATATCTATGATGACAATGGGATGTTCTATTGATTCACTTGATGTATGTTTTGGCACTCAACTCGCGGACTCCCGAGGTGACATTGGGGTAATCTATGCATAGGGTTGATGCACGTTTTCGTCCTACTTTCTACAACAAAACTTTGGATTGATTCTTTGTTGCACGTTGAGGGATTGTTATATGATCTAATTATGTTATCATTGTTGAGAGAACTTGCACTAGTGAAAGTATGAACCCTAGGCCTTGTTTCCAAGCATTGCAATACCATTTTCGCTCACTTTAAGCACTTGCTACCTTGCTTTTTTTATATTTTCAGATCACAGAAAACTATATCTACCATCCATATTACACTTGTATCACCATCTCTACGCCGAACTAGTGCACCTATACAATTTACCATTGTATTGGGTGTGTTGGGGACACAAGAGACTCGTTGTTATTTGGTTGCGGGGTTGATTGAGAGGGACCATCTTCATCCTACGCCTCCCACGGATTGACAAACCTTAGGTCATCCACTTGAGGGAAATTTGCTACTGTCCTACAAAACTCTGCGCTTGGAGGCCCAACACCAGTCTGCGAAAAGAAGGGTTTCATAGTAGACATCACGCACCCACCGCCGCGTCCTCAAAAAAAGGTAGGGTTCCTTTATGTCCAATCAGCGCCGGCGCTAGTCCTCCTCGTCTCCGATGGCCCTAGGGCCATGGGGGCGTGATGGATTTGGCCCTTGTCGGAGAGAGGCTTATGTTTTTAGACGTTCATGTTGGTTTTCTTACGGTTTGTGCCATGCTCAGGAAGACGAGACATCGGCGGCTCCCTGAAAATGGAATAAGGTTTTCCCCGCCTAGACTCGTCTCGGTGGTGCATCTAGAACCGTCGAAGGACGTGTGGAGGTGTGTCTCTAGCATATCTCGCAGGATTTGGTCGGTGGTTGTCTTTTGTGACTCTACTTTAATGTGGTCTTTGTTCTTCTACGTTTGTGTGTCTCCGGGTTGGATCATTTTGATCAACATGTCTCTTCTTCGGTGGTAGTTGTTGTTTTGGTGTGCTGGTCCTATGGAGCCTTAGCAGGATGATTTCCCGACTGTCCACTACAACAAGTTTTGATTGGCTCCGGTTTGGGAGGGGCGATGACGGCCGCACGCTTTCGGCTCTCTTCAGTGCTTGTAGTTGTCGCTAGGTGGTCTACGGATATAGATGTAATATTTACTAGTAGAATGCACGTGTGTTGCTACGGGCTTCTGAAATAGTCACAGGTAGAGACAATATAACACATTTACAATTGCATAATAGTTGAAGGCCACTTAACTTGTAATTTAAAGTGATAAAAAATAGCAAATTAACAATGTATACATATAAAGTGATGATCCAACTAAAAATCTATTGCAAATTATTGAGATCTACTTGATGCGCTTAAGAAATTCTCTCACAATATCAGGCAAGTTTTCTTTAGCTTCATTCGCACGATGTTTGAGCAAGTATAATAAAAACTGCTTCCTCAACTCATACCCATCCTGCAAAAGCAATATATGTAGTTAGCACGAATACTTCACGTGGAAGGTTTAAAAACATGTGTAACACACAATACACACCGCACAAACCGGCTTCACCAGGGCTTTACTGTTCCACAATAGCATAAAATGAAAGAAAAAAATAGCCTGACAAATCCCTGCAATTTCCTAAATTGTTATCGTATTAAATATGGTGATAACAAAAATAAATATGTGTATTCTAAATTTATTACCCATCTACGCTCGTTGAAATACCATTAGAAAATAAATGTTGCCATTTTGATATATCAGAATGCCATCCTAGTTGCTTTATTTCGGTGCTTCTTTGAATTCCCTCGAATTTTTTTTTAATTTCACTAAGTGCCTTAGAATTTTCATCTCCGAAGATTGTGTTGTATGAATAGGGTCCAGAATAGATACACGACGTGCCTGTTTGTCGATGACGTACAAGATGTATCGACCGTTGGATTCATACGGAAGATAAATCTAGAAGTGGTAGCTATTACATACAACAATAAACTACTCCCTCTGTCTGAAAATAGTTGTCATTAAAATGGACAAAAAGGGATGTAGCTAGAACTAAAATACATCTACATACATCTCCTTTTATTCATTTTGATGACAAGTATTTTCGGACGGAGGGAGTATGACAAACAATGGACAAAAGACCTTACTTATCATGTTGCACAATAAAATGTCGTTGTCTCTCCCGGGCCAACTATCAAACAAAATTGCCAACTTCCGAATAGTTTCCTTATCGCAGAACTTTTGATCTCGTGTTAAATGCCGCATCATGGACCGAATAAAAAATTATCTAGAAACATGTTGATACTGATGATATTGAATGAAGAATTTTGATAACTTACACAAAATTGTAGATCCATGTAGTGTATAGAAGGGTCTTTGAACAATACTCCCTCGTCACATGACAGTATACGCATGGCAATGTTGAAACAATCATTGTCCATAGACTGCTCCATGTTAAGTATGCTCTAAAGTTTTTTGAGACTTAAGCCCATTGGACGGTGTGTTGAGCTTCGGACTCATTCCTGCCTGAAAATTGGATGGTAAGAATAACAATAATGTATACTGGCACATTACATATTGATAAATGATACTTACTCCAAACACTTGGCATCATCGATCAACATGATGTAGTTGCAGAGGCCGACAAGTAATTCACGTTGATCCATGGGAATGATGGGGATTGGGCTAGGACGTTTGTCTTTGACTCCATCAGGTGGACTCTCCAGGAGCTCGAGATCAAAATTAGCTAAACTTTCTTCATTGTCAAATTGATGGTATATCGGACATCCTTTTAGCTTATTCAGTTCTGAATCGAGCAAAATGAAAGCTAATTTTCGTCGGAAGTGTTTCATATCTTCCTGCAAGATATAAAATACAAAATTGATATAACATTTTGAGCTAAAATGATGAGATAATGTATAAAAATGAAATACATGTGTCAACTGATCTCTTAATGCATCTGATGTCCAATATTCCATATAATTTAGCATAAACAGTGCACATGATACGCTATAATATCATAAAATAATGCTTTAGATTATCACACATAGGAACCAAATAAATGGAACAAATCATAGTGTTCATTATACCCACCTGCTTGCATCAACTAATAGATACAATATGACATTTTACTATCAATATTTTCTATTATATGATATTTTGTGTTCATGAGTACCAAACACAATAATTTTTAATTTGTGACTAGTGCTTATCCATCTGTTTGTATTGCCTCATGAAACTGTTTTATGACGTTCCATTTTGTAACATTGAGATCGAGCCACTTATGATCTCTGTTAAACTCTGGACTCTGTTCTCCAAGTTTCAGGCGCTTTTCAAGTCCTTGTAACTATTTTATATGTGAAAAATAGTAGGGGTTAAGGCAAACAGAACATATGTTAAGAGGACCAAAGAATAGTAATTACCATATATAGTAGTAAGGTCACTCCGTTCGATCCGAGAACCACGTGAGTCCAATACTTGAATCTCACATTTTTTGGCATCGACGACTGCCAGATACCAATGAGTCCAAGGAATGCTAATCAGAACGAATAGCTAGTGTAAATATCATATAAGTCGTAGTCACAATTAGATAAAAAAATCATTATACACATGGATTAAGTAAAAAAGTACATCATGATATGCATGGATAATGAGGAGATACTAACCATATCTTGCTGTAGATAAGTATTATGATGTTGTACGATATGACGATATTTTGATGGGTCTATGTCTTTTTCTTTGTCTTCTTTCATCTGCCCAGAAACGAACGTGCTAATAATATGTACCGTTTCACCTGCCCTGTCTCGTACATGGTCGTGAGCCAGCATGCAATATATGTAAGCATTTATCACCTATAATTCCACTTTTAGATTATATCTATGTTTTATGATATTATATATTATTTATATTATTGATTACAAAGTTTATGCAATTGGTCTTATACCATCGTGTAAGAATATATCATCCTTCATAAGGCATTCGATATCGTCGCTTGATAATAAGGCATCTTCAATGTCCATGAACATGGTTTTCTTGGCGGCAGATATGCTTGATTCGAGACTGTAATATCCCTAGGGGTACAAACATAGTCTATTGGCATGATACAAAAATGAGCCAAATTAGTATTAAAAATGAGACAAATTTGTTGAATACAAAAGGTAATATGACCAAGGAAAGATTGATAATAACATTGAAAAGAATATCTTGTGTGATAACATATAAATTGGCATCATTTTTTGGTTTTTTATGAGATATCACCGCCTCCACATAATTTTGTTGTGAAAAACTCGGTGAATTTTTGGCCCCTTTCAGTGTCGCCGCTTTCGAACCCTTCTCGATGCATTCTTTTTGTGCATCTCCAAATTCCATATTTATATCTACTATATTCTAAAAAATAATATGTAAAAATAAACATTTCGTACTATCATGTATAAGACACAGACAAAGAAGTATTAGTTATATACCTCTTCTCGTGGTGTTTCAGTCCGGTCTATCATCGTTACATTAGTGTGTATGTCGGAACCCATCACTTTTATCTGTGATGAAATATTAATGACATTTTCTACTGCATCATATAAACATATATAATATATAATAAAAATAAGAGTGAAACAAACACAACTGTTTTATTTTGTAAAAAAGAAAAACCGTTATTCATATTATTAGAAAAAAGATGTTGCATTTCTTTCAGAGCAAACAATCAACTATAATGTTCATATATAAATAACATGGCATCTGAAACTTCTTAAATCATTCTAATCTATTTATATATTTTGAGAATTTTTAATTTTTTTATATAGGCTAAGGAAAATTGTCCGACAAAAGATAAAAACATGCAAGCAATCCAACATAAACCAATTATATTAGGTTTCTTTTCTCAAGTTTTCATTTTTTGTGATAGTCTGAATATGTGTAATAAGTATATAAACATTATTCATATGATCCATATATATGCTTTAGTGTATTTTTTCTTCGGAGAGCAAACGATGTTGATCAAAGGCCCAAATCGGCTCTCCAGCACGGCCCAACCAGCACCCAACCCAACAGTATTACTAAAAAATAAAGCACCCAACCCAGCACCAGTCTCCCTCACTCTCTCCATTCCCGCACAATCCGATCTCACCCACTCCACTCCCTCCGCTCTCCCCCCACAGCCGCCGACCTCAGCTCCCACCGCCGCCCCCTCTCATTCCTTCCCCTCCACTCATCCGACGGCGGTCAGCTGCGAGAACAACCGGCTCCCTCCTCTCCCACCATCCGTCATGTAGTGTAGTAGTAGTGCTGCTTGCAGGCAGCTGCGGCATCCGGCATCCCCCATCTCGTCATTGTCCTTCCCTTGGCTTACCCGCATCCGCCCGCACCGCATGCACCAATAGCCCATTCGTGTGTTGCTCTCTCCACATCCAGTGACGCCTCCCCCACCGCGCCCATCCCCCTCCCTCCCTCTCTCTCCGTATCTCGGGCGGGGGTGGGTGATGCGGTGAGGCGAGTGGGCCGAGGTGGACCGAGCTTTCCCTTTTTGATGGTGGCAGCAGCAGCAGCTTGATCGGAGAGGGAGCCATCCGTCGGCGCGCGACCCATGGCGGGGATGGTAGTGGCAAGATGCATGAATGCGGCATGTGGCGCGCCCGCCCCAACGGAGGCAGGGGTGGGCAAGTGGAGGAAGGACTGGCCACCGTGATCTGGCGGCTGCGCCATGCTCTGCCACAAGTGCCGGTACGCCTCCCCCTCACTCCGCGCTTCATCTGCGCGCGCGTGTGTGTGCTCTGTTTTGAATGGACTGGCTGGCTCACTAGCTGGTCGGCTGGACGAATCGATTCGTCTCGATGCTCTGCCTACCTTTGCCACCGGACTTTTCCTCTCGAGGAGAAGATGTTTTGTTCCTTGTTGTGGTTGGGCAATCTGTGGATTTCCTTTTTGTCTCGTGCGTGTAGCAGTTATTTAAAATATTGGAGTTGACTCGACTGTAGCTAGCGTGGATACCTACTTGGTTGTGTGGAGCACATGTCGAATTCAGATTTTCTGTAATCGTTCAGTTACTTAGGGCCGACCCTAAATTGCTTGCAGCAGCTTAATTCTGGAAATTGCAGCTTACTAATTATAGTTTTTGAGAAAAATCCTATAGTTAATTCTCATTTTAAGTGTTTGCTGTTGTAATCTTGATCGTCTTTATCTGAATGATTTGAGTCTTGTTGGTAGGCAGTGTTCAGTAGTCAATATAAATCCAACTTTGTATTTTGAATGATCAGTCTAACTTCTCCATTGTAACATGCCACAGATCTTCTTTGAGCAAAGAGGTAAGTGGAAGGCAGCAACCCAATCCCAGGAGTTCCATCGAACCCTTCAATGTTACTACAATAATGCTTACACATATCCTGAGAACCAGGATGCTATAAATGTGTAAGCTTCTTTATGTCTACAAAAGTATCACTCTGACAAAACCAATGGAAAATGGCGACATTGGTCTACTATTATTCCACACAAGATTTATATGTAGTGTTTTTTTGAAATACAGATTCTTGGGCCATTTCCAGCCTCAACAAGGCAAATTTTCTCTGTGGAAGTTGGACTCAGATAAACATTACAATATTGTCCGGCAAGGAACTTTAAGTGAAGAAGCTGGAAGGCACTGATATAAACTCTTCTATTAACAACAACATTGCTTGATAAGCTGTGTTGTGCCCCTTACTACCATTCTCATCAAGTATAGATTTGTGATGTTCTGCAAGCTATCATTTACGTGCCGATTGACAGTTTAAATAGTTGTTTGACTTGGCAGGCCAAAAGGTGGTTTACAATATTTTTGTTATATTTTCATAATAAAGAAAAATTCCCATGATGTCTACTACGCAACCTTCTTCTTGTAGACATTGTTGGGCCTCCAAGTGCAGAGGTTTGTAGGACAATAGCTAATTTTTCTCAAGTGGATGACCTAAGGTTTATTAATCCGTGGGAGGCGTAGGATGAAGATGGTCTCTCTCAAGCAAACCTGCAACCAAATAACAAAGAGTCTCTTGTGTCCCCAACACACCCAATACAATGGTAAATTGTATAGGTGCACTAGTTCGGCGAAGAGATGGTGATACAAGTGCAATATGGATAGTAGATATAGGTTTTTGTAATCTGAAAATATAAAAAAAGCAAGGTAACTAATGATAAAAGTGAGCGTAAACGGTATTGCAATGATAGGAAACAAGGCCTAGGGTTCATACTTTCACTAGTGCAAGTTCTCTCAACAATAATAACATAGATAGATCATATAACAATCCCTCAACATGCAACAAAGAGTCACTCCAAAGCCACTAATAGCGGAGAACAAACAAAGAGATTATGGTAGGGTACGAAACCACCTCAAACTTATCCTTTTTGATCGATCTATTCAAGAGTTCGTAGTAAAATAACATAGAGATGTTCTTTCCGCTCAATCCATCATAGAGTTCATACTAGAATAACACTTTAAGACACAAATCAACCAAAACCCTAATGTCACCTAGATACTCCATTTTCATCTCAAGTATCCGTGGGCATGATTATACGATATGCGTCACACAATCTCAAATTCATCCAACCAACACAAAGTACATCAAAGAGTGCCCCAAAGTTTCTACCGGAGAGTCAAGAAAATGTGTGCCAACCCCTATGCATAGGTTCATGGGCGGAACCCGCAAGTTGGTCCCCAAAACATACATCAAGTGGCATGTTGTAACACCCCAAAAATTTAACCAAGTTTTCAATATTAAAGTTTTTGCCAGGAGTTTTAATTTTTATTTATGTGGATTTTCAGAACTCTTCTTTTATTATTAAGGAGTTTTATCTTCTTTACCAAGTGGGGCCTTCCAAAATATATTGGACTTCTTTGCCATCTCATTAAAACAATTTCTAAATCAGCAGATTTATTTATTAATATTATTTCACCCTGAGCTTTAATCATTAAAATGGCTTGTTTTAAATTTTGGAGCTCTGTTTGGACTGCAACCAGTTGATAACTTTAACTAATATTTCAACCAAAATTTGGAGATGTCATGAGATGTCTCTAAATCACTTGTGTGCATCAAAATAATTATTTCATTGCATATTTTGAGTTTTACACCTGTTTTTCCTTCTCTGGTCCAGTGGACATTTTGCACTACAACCAAATTAAATATTTCCCTAGAACCTCCACCAAAATTATGGGATATTAGTGGTAGCATGCCATCCAACTTTATGCAAAAACCTAGTCTTGTTCATAAGAAAAATTGAGTGAATCATCATCATCTTCATTCTGGTGCCATTTGGTGATTTGTACTGCAACCATCTCCTAACTTGCTTCTTTAGCTATAATTCCTTTTCCTACTTATAGTCCTCCTTGCCAAACCCTTATGTCCAGAAGAGTGGACCCTTTGGAAGATTTTTGGTTCATAAAACAGTGCCATTCACTTTCTGCCCAGGATTGTAGTTTTGCAAAACTTGCACTAGCAAGTTTCTCCTTTTTGCAAACCAACTCCACCACCCTCTCTCATATCCATAGAGACACTGATCTGGAGAATTTGGCCACTCCAAGAACTACCTAGGTGCCTTTGGCATTTTGTCAAACACCCTGTGTGCACAGCCAGTTTTGGCATGACTTCAAGTTTACTTGGTGAACTTGAGCCCCTGACCAATCCACCATGTCCCTTGATTTCATTGCTAACCCTAACCTAGATCTGCTAAGTGCCAGCCTCACCCAAGCCCTGTAGCATGCCATGGCATTTCATCGAGCACCTTCCGTGCGTGCTCTGGGCGCGAGCAGAGCACGCGTATTGCACGTGCCGCGCCCGAGCCGACGTGTCGCGCCCCTGGCTTGCCACCACTCCGCAGAGCCGTGCCACTCGCTTGGCCTCTCGCTACGTCGTGCCAAGGACCCCGACCGCCTCTGCAGTGTTGCCAGCAAGCTCTTGGCGGCACGCCGGCGTCCGCAGCGTGCCTCTGCCGCGGTCGGCGCCGCCAAAGCCACCTCGGCTCGCCACCTGCCCCTGTGAGCAGTGCAAGCTCATCCCCTCGCTCGTCGGCTAGCTCCCGTCGCCGCCACGTCGCCCAAGCTACAGCATGGCGGTTTGCCGTCGTCCTTATCGCCGGCCGCCTCGGAACCGACCTTCATCGCTTTATAAAGAGGTCCCCGAGCTCAAACCCGCACGCAGGCAACCTCACACCATCCCACTCGTGCCCCCTTAGCCGTCAATTGAGAGGAGAGAGTCGTCTTCTTCCTCTCCGGCAACTCCAGCCGCCGCCTCTAACCAGGCCATTCCGGCACAACCAGGGCTTCCCCCTCTCCACTCTCTTCACCAGAAGCCTTCACTTCCTCCCCTGAACCCTTCCCCCTACTCCATTTCGATCGGGAACCACCGCGGCTCCAAGACCACTTCGCCGCGAAGCTTTCCTCCGCCGCGAAGCTTGCCGCCGGCAGCTCACGCCATCCCCGCCAACCCAGCGACCACCGGGAGGACCGCCCCATTCCTGCGGATCCATCCCGACCATCTGGAGCCCGCGAGGAGCCGCCAAACGCCGGCGACGATCGCCGGAGTCCCCGCCTCGATTCGGCCGGAGGAAGAAGAGGGAAGGAGACTGGTCAAACCTGACTAGTGGGGCCCCCTGGACCCACTGTCAGTGACCCAGGCGCAAACCACGTGGGTTAAGTGGAAACGTATTTCCGAAAGGCGCCGTCGACGTGTACGTATATTCGAAACGTTTTCTTTTCTGTTTTTCTTTTAAATAACAGATTTTTGACAAAACTTTGACCGGCTGTATCTTTTTAAATACAACTCCAAATCAATTGATTCTTTTTCCTACCTCTCTCAAATATTGTCTAGTTTATTTTAAGATTTATTTGAAAAAATTTCAAAACAACTTTTTGTGTTGTTTTGATTTTATGTAATAATTTATATATATTCTTTTAACTAGGATTTTTTGAAGATTTCAAGATGTTTTGGATGCACCCTTCTTTCCCATGACCAGAAGGCAAGCATTCTGAACCCCTGTGAAATTTTTGTGTGTGTTGTTTGATTCAGTGATAACACCACTCCGACATGTGCATACGTCATTTTATGTGAGGATGTGATCCTTTTCATAAGTGCATATTAATAATTTCCTGCAAATGGAGTTGATATGATTGTGATAGAAATCACCGTCATGTGCCTTTCATGCCTACCGGGAGGAAAGAAGGGAAGGCCTCTGTCTTGGGTAGACACGGTCTTGTCCCTAATCCTCCGTCGGGACGGGTGTCCGGTATAGCATGAGGGGTATGTCGCGTGATGTTTCCATCTGTTGTTTGAAATATATGCATTGTTATGCTAATCATGCAGGAAATATCATTACCTCCTGAGTCGACCTTAGATCGAGTATTGTGCCAGTAACCCCCATACTTGCTTCGTACTTCCACTCGTCTCTACATTTAGTAGGGTACGGTTCAGTAAGTTGTCAACCCTTTCCTAGCACACACCGTATAGAGAGGCCGTGGTGGAAGATACTGGAGGCATCCGGTAGTCACGCCACCGGGTCCGGGAACATGGGTGTTTCGGTTGTAGCCGAAAAGGGGGTAGCTCCCCAGTTTGCACGCGGTATAAATTTTGTGATCCCAAGTTACGTCGAGGTTGTAGCCTCCCCACTTAGAGTTTTGCTTGACAGGTGTCGTGGGTGATTCCAGACACATGTGAGTTAAGCTGGTGTGTGCAAGTTAGGTGTGTTTTCAACAAAAAGACCGTAGACGAAATTAGTCCCGATGGACTAAAGGAATCCGTTACTCGTGGGTAAAGAGTACACCCTCTGCAGAGATTAAACCTATTCGAATAGCCGTGTCCATGGTTAAGGATTTCAGTCTGGGATGGGTCAAGTGTCGGTCTTAGTGTCGTTCTTCGGAGGTGAATCTGTTAAACCACAACTGAATTTCACAAATTGTGATAATTTATGATTATTATTATTATTGATTGACTAACCGTGATTTTATTGGCATTATCGAATATCCCTGGGATGGTTCTACCTCCTGGATATTTACTGTGTTTTCTTTTAAAAGTCCTTTATGTGGTGTCGCTAAGACGCCCGACGGTGGCATTTCTTTTAAAGCCCTTTATGCGGTGTCGCTAAGACGCCCGACTGTGGCATTTCTTTTAAAGCCCTTTATGTGGTGTCGCTAAGGCGCCTGATCGTGGCATTTCTTTTAAAGCCCTTTATGTGGTGTCGCTAAGGCGCCTGATCGTGGCATTTCTTTAAAGCCCTTTATGTGGTGTCGCTAAGGCGCATTTCGCCCTTTATGTGGTGTCGCATTTCTTTTAAAGCCCTTTAAACGGTGTCGCTAAGACGCCCGACTGCGGCATTTCTTTTAAAGCCCTTTATGTGATGTCGCTAAGACGCCCGACTATGGCATTTCTTTTAAAGCCATTTATGCGGTGTCGGTAAGACGCCCGACTGTGGCATTTCTTTCAAAGCCCTTTATGCGGTGTCGCTCAGACGCCCGATTGTGGCATTTCTTTTGAAGTCCTTTATGTTATTTATTTCATAAATTTTAATACTCCCATATTATTGCATATTCACAAATAACATGCTTATACGTATCAGCATTTTATTTATCTTTTGTGACTGACGCCCTGAGCATAAAATATTTTCAGCACATCATTGTTAAATTATGCTTGTGTTCATTATGTTTGCGAGTACATTCAAAGTACTCACTGGCTTGTCCCTGGTTATTGTCTTGGCCAGATTTCATGCTTGGAGAGGAGCGTTGCGATGACAGTCCCAGAACCTAAGCAACGGTGATAGCAGCCACGCGAAGATAGGAGTTAACCTGGTCAGCTGTTCCTGTGGGGAATGGAGTCCCATAGACGAGGGTGTTTCATAACCCGCTTCTGCCACCAACCCTTAGAAACCTTTGGTTGTACTTTCAGGCCAGAATGGTCTTGTACCACATATATGGTATTTTTCTTGGAATTTCTGTATCAAGTTGTTGCCTTATAAGCTAACAGTTATCCTGGGGCTGGTAAGCACAAGGGCCATTTTTTCTGGGATTAACACCCGGAGAATCGGTCGCCACAGACTTGGTACCAGAGCCAGGCTGACCATTGGCTAATCCTATCTTAGCCAGGTCAATAAACTTGGGCTAACAACCCACCGAGCCATAACCAAAACCCCAGCCAAGGTTCCCGTGCAAGATAGCCACACAGTGACCCGACGCTTTTTACAGTCGGTGCCCAACCTACCAACCTAGCTCGTCTATCACGCACCAGTGATCAGCACCAAAGGCGTCTCATTCGCAAGCGTGCGAAGGAAGACTCCGTCCCCTTTTTCTATAAAAAGGGACACACTCGCCTCAACCAGCCCAGCACAGCCGCTACCCCCAAAACCAAGCCACAATGCCTGGTCCCGTAGTGCACCATGAGACTACAGCAACCAACCTTGGAAGTTTTTTGACCATACTCGCAAACCTCACCCGTCGTGCCTATGCGTTTGAAGAGCCACCCGAATATGTTGTGTACCAAGGACCCATGAGTGGTGAGAGCCGTCAATGCAGGCCCATCAGACATATCTACGGTGAGGGTCGCACTGGCGCCCTACAGGTTCACCGGAAGAACAACTTCCTTTGAGCCACAAGCCATGCAACTAGCTGCTCGAGAGGCTATAGTTCATCTCAGGCACTTGTCGCCCAGAGTTAACGGTCGCTCGTTCCACTACTACCCCAGGCGTGAAGGGTATGGTAGACCACCTCAAGTTTCCAACGGAGATCACGAGACGGGCCCTGCATTGCTGCATCTAGTGCGCTATGTAAGTGCACTAGAGGACCTATTCGATCAAATCACTATTGATCTGGTCGCAGCTCGTGGAGAGCTGGTTCGTCGAGCCCCAGCAAGAGAGGAGATCGAGCCCAACGCCGACAACCCAGTCGTGCTATTTGGACAACCGATCGAGACCCTGAGGTCAACCCCAGCCGTCAGCCAAGGTGCTTTAATGACCCCAGAAGTGCTTCGTCGCCTCCTGGGAGCACACTCCAACGGGGTTGTAGTCAACAATCCCCGCGATGGTCATCATCACTACCCCGAGCCTGCAGTCCCTCAGCCCTCTCCAGCAAATTCCGACGGTGAGAACCGTGGAGAAGCCTCGACATCCACAAGGGACGCCCGCTTGGATGTAAACGAAGTAGACTGAGTCACTCGAGTAGTGGCGAGTCCACGTGTACACTCGCTTTGTAATCCCGTGATCCCTTAGATTAACGCAGCCTGGCATCGTGCGTCTGTTTTATATAGTAGTCTTGCATGGATGTATTAGCATGCAGTGTGATTCCTCTATCCTTGGCGCAACTACCAAAAACCGCCCCGACAACCCCCACAGTGATACGTCACTTTAGTGAGATGTGTGTATCTGTGGTTGACCCGAGCTGAGCCGGCCAATTCTTTACTTTTTACCACGGTAAAAGACCCAGCCCCGGTGCTATAAAAAGGGCCATCGAGTGACCTTGCCAAGCACCCCTCACCTTGTGCACCATCCTCACAACTATTTCTTGACATGCCGAGCCCTAGCATTTATCTGAGGACTCCAGATGCTACCCCAGGTAGTTTTGTCAAGATATTGTGGGATTTTACCCGCAGTACCATGGGCGCTACCCAGCCACCCCAGTACGAGCTGTTCAAATCAAGGATCACCCCTTCCACCTCGAGATATTGGGCAGCCGTGCACATCCCGCCCGTGAACCCAAACCAAGATCCAACAGAAGTCTCCTTCGTGGGGAAATTTATGCCAACCCCGCACATGGCCGTAGAAACTGTTGCGTATGAAGCGCTTGCTCGCCTTCGATTCGCGGTACCCTATGCTAGCGAACGAGGGTATTATTATTTTCCGAGCCGTGCAGCACCCGGGGGAGTAACATCTTTTCCAGGTGGACGTATTGAGAGAGACCCAGTCTTGGCCAACCTTGTCCAGTACGTCATCGCTCAAGAACGTTTAACCCAACATGTGATGGGTTATCTGCAAAGCCTCGCGGATTTAAATCCTCAGATCGCCATCGGCAGATCACTGAGGCCCGACCAGGAGAGACACATCCATCGACTAGTCAATCCACTTTCTCCAATAGAAGAAGAGTGTATCCCAGTGCCGGAAACGTTTTCTCAGGACCCCGTCCAGTTACCGTTTTCAATTTAAATGCACCGCTGTATTTATTATCGCAACGTTTATTATGTGTTGTAACTTATGCTTAGTACCCCGAGTTTCACGGCGAGTAGACCATTAATGTAAGCAGCTCTGTCGCGGTTTGACTCTAATGTATTACTGTTTTCTCTCGCGAGAAATCCTGGAGTGAGATTTCTTTTCCCTGAGTTGCCGCATCATATATTTTCTCATGGCATAGATTATTTTATCTTACGCGGCACCACGGCAGCAGACTCACCACCACGATTACACGAACACATACACTGCTTGCAAAATTTTTGCAAACTGTGTCGCATCTAACTAAGCACCTCCGTACAACAGTTATCACCCGGCATACCCCACCTACTCATCATGGTCACCGCCACCGCGGAGATCCAGCAACCGAGCAGCGGCATCGCGATGATCATCGAGGATCATCGCGCACAGGAACACCGAGAGCCCCAGCACCGCTGCCAGCCCTCCGCACAGCAAGATCACGTACCAGTCCGGCACCACCTCCGCCATTAGCGCCTCGTCTCGAGCTCCGGCAAACGGAAACAGAGGAGAAGGAGAGAGAAGGAGGAGCGAGGCCAGGTGTGTGGAAGAAGAGGAGAACGCCGCAGTCGTTTTATAAGCCCGAGCTCGGTGTATGGTGGGAGAGGTCCACCAGCGCCGCTCGTCGCCCGACCGCCGGTGTTCGGAGGCGAATCCGCGAGCAGTGCCGACAGCGCACTGGCCCGCAAGGTGAGTGCACGCTGCACCGGCAGCTAGCACGTCGCGCACTACCGCGGTACGGCCTAGGTGCCCTACGCGCTAGGCATCGCGGGTGGAGAAAGCGCGGAGAACGCGCGGGAGAGAGGAAGAAGAGAGAGCCGGAGGAAGGAGAAGAGGCTGACCGTGGGCCCGGGCCCACCAGTCAGCCAGAGAGAGAACTGTGCTCTCGGGTGCGACCAGCGTATTTTTAAGATTTAGAATTTATTCTAAATTTATGTCCAGAGTAGGAATCGCTAGTTTTCCCCAATACCGTGGATTTTTCCCACACCGCGCTCGTACCCCGCACTGTATTTTGCACCACTTATTGCTCTCACTGTAACCACTTTCGTTTTAATTCTTATTCACTTAATTTAACTCTTAGCAAATCTCGAGGACTAGATTTTTCTTAAGGGGGGTAGTAGTTGTAACACCCCAAAAATTTAACCAAGTTTTCAATATTAAAATTTTTGCCAGGAGTTTTAATTTTTATTTCTGTGGATTTTCAGAACTCTTCTTTTATTATTAAGGAGTTTTATCTTCTTTCCCAACTGGAGCTTTCCAAAATATATTGGACTTCTTTGCCATCTCATTAAAACGATTTCTAAATCAGCAGATTTATTTATTAATATTATTTCACCCTAAGCTTTAATCATTAAAATGGCTTGTTTTAAATTTTGGAGCTCTGTTTGGACTGCAACCAGTTGATAACTTTAACTAATATTTCAACCAAAATTTGGAGATGTCATGAGATGTCTCTAAATCACTTGTGTGCATCAAAATAATTATTTCATTGCATATTTTGAGTTTTACACATGTTTTTCCTTCTCTCGTCCAGTGGACATTTTGCACTACAACCAAATTAAATCTTTCCCTAGAACCTCCACCAAAATTATGGGATATTAGTGGTAGCATGCCATCCAACTTTATGCAAAAACCTAGTGTTGTTCTTTGGAAAAATTCAGTGAATCATCATCATCTTCATTCTGGTGCCATTTGGTGATTTGTACTGCAACCATCTCCTAACTTGCTTCTTTAGCTATAATTCCTTTTCCTACTTATAGTCCTCCTTGCCAAACCCTTAAGTCCAGAAGAGTGGACCCTTTGGAAGATTTTTGGTTCATAAAACAGTGCCATTCACTTTCTGCCCAGGAATGTAGTTTTGCAAAACTTGCACTAGCAAGTTTCTCCTTTTTGCAAACCAACTCCACCACCCTCTCTCATATCCATAGAGACACTGATCTGGAGAATTTGGCCACTCCAAGAACTACCTAGGTGCCTTTGGCATTTTGTCAAACACCCTTTGTACACAGCCAGTTTTGGCATGACTTCAAGTTTACTTGGTGAACTTGAGCCCCTGACCAATCAACCATGTCCCTTGATTTCATTGCTAACCCTAACCTAGATCTGCTAAGTGCCAGCCTCACCCAAGCCATGTAGCATGCCATGGCATTTCATCGAGCACCTTCCGTGCGTGCTCTGTGCGCGAGCAGAGCACGCGTATTGCACGTGCTGCGCCCGAGCCGACGTGTCGCGCCCCTGGCTTGCCACCACTCCGCAGAGCCGTGCCACTCGCTTGGCCTCTCGCTACGTCGCGCCAAGGACCCCGACCGCCTCTGCAGCGTTGCCAGCAAGCTCTTGGCGGCACGCCGGCGTCCGCAGCGCGCCTCTGCCGCGGTCGGCGCCGCCAAAGCCACCCCGGCTCGCCACCTGCACCTGTGAGCAGTGCTAGCTCATCCCCTCGCTCGTCGGCTAGCTCCCGTCGCCGCCACGTCGCCCAAGCTACAGCATGGCGGTTCGCCGTTGTCCTTATCATCGGCCGCCTCGGAACCGACCTCCATCGCTATATAAAGAGGTCCCCGAGCTCAAACCAGCACGCAGGCAGCCTCACACCATCCCACTCGTGCCCCCTTAGCCGTCAATTGAGAGGAGAGAGTAGTCTTCTTCCTCTCCGGCAACTCCAGCCGCCGCCTCTTACCAGGCCATTCCGACACAACCAGGGCTTCCCCCTCTCCACTCTCTCCACCAGAAGCCTTCTCTTCCTCCCCTGAACCCTTCCCCCTACTCCATTTCAATCGGGAACCACCGCGGCCCCAAAACCACTTCGCCCCGAAGCTTTCCTCCGCCGTGAAGCTTGCCGCCGGCAGCTCACGCAATCCCCGCCAACCCAGCGACCACCGGGAGGACTGCCCCATTCCTGCGGATCCATCCCGACCATCTGGAGCCCGCGAGGAGCGGCCAAACGCCGGCGACGATCGCCGGAGTCCCCGCCTTTATTCGGCCGGAGGAAGAAGAGGGAAGGAGACTGGTCAAACCTGACCAGTGGGGCCCCCTGGACCCACTATCAGTGACCCAGGCGCAAACCACGTGGGTTAAGTGGAAACGTATTTCTGAAAGGCGCCTTCGACGTGTACGTATATTCGAAACGTTTTCTTTTCTGTTTTTCTTTTAAATAACAGATTTTTGACAAAACTTTGACCGGCTGTATCTTTTTAAATACAACTCCAAATCAATTGATTCATTTTCCTACCTCTCTCAAATATTGTCTAGTTTATTTTAAGATTTATTTGAAAAAAGTTTCAAAACAACTTTTTGTGTTGTTTTGATTTTATGTAATAATTCATATATATTCTTTTAAATAGGATTTTTTGAAGATTTCAAGATGTTTTGGATGCACCCTTCTTGCCCATGACCTGAAGGCAAGCATTCTGAACCCCGGTGAAATTTTTGTGTGTCTTGTTTGATTCGGTGATAACACCACTCCGACATGTGCATACGTCATTTTATGTGAGGATGTGATCCTTTTCATAAGTGCATATTAATAATTTCCTGCAAATGGAGTTGATATGATTGTGATAGAAATCACCGTCATGTGCCTTTCATGCCTACCAGGAGGAAAGAAGGGAAGGCCTCTGTCTTGGGTAGACACGGTCTTGTCCCTAATCCTCCTTCGGGACGGTCGTGTCCGATATAGGATGAGGGGTATGTCGCGTGATGTTTCCATCTGTTGTTTGAAATATATGCATTGTTATGCTAATCATGCATGAAATATCATTACCTCTGAGTCGACCTTAGATCGAGTATTGTGCCAAGAACCCCATAATTGCTTCGCACTTCCACTCGTCTCTACATTTAGTAGGGTACAGTTCAGAAGTTGTCAACCCTTTCCTAGCACACACCGCATGCAGAGAGGCCGTGGTGGAAGATATGGAGGCATCCGGTAGTCACGCCACCGGTCCGGGAACATGGGTGTTTTTGTAGCCGAAAGGGGTAGCTCCCAGCTTTGCTTGTGCGTATAAATTTTGTGATCCCATGTTACGCCGAGGTTGTAGCCTCCCACTTAGAGTTTTGCTTGACAAGTGTCGTGGGTGATTCCGACACATGTGAGTTAAGCTGGTGTGTGCAAGTTAGGTGTGTTTTCAACAAAAGACCGTGACGCGAATTAGTCCCGATGGACTAAAGGAATCCGTTACTCGTGGGTAAAGAGTACACCCTCTGCAGAGATTAAACCTATTCGAATAGCCGTGTCCATGGTTAAGGATTTCAGTCTGGCATGGGTCAAGTGTCGGTCTTCGGAGGTGAATCTGTTAAACCAGAACTGAATTTCACAAATTGTGATAATTTATTATTATTATTATTATTATTGATTGACTAACCGTAATTTTATTGGCATTATCGAATATCCCTGGGATGGTTCTACCTCCTGGATATTTACTGTGTTTTCTTTTAAAAGCCCTTTATGTGGTGTCGCTAAGACGCCGACTGTGGCATTTCTTTTAAAGCCCTTTATGCGGTGTCGCTAAGACGCCCGGCTGTGGCATTTCTTTTAAAGCCCTTTATGTGGTGTCGCTAAGACGCCCGACTGTGGCATTTCTTTTAAAGCCCTTTATGTGGTGTCGCTAAGACGCCTTGACCGTGCCATTTCTTTTAAAGCCCTTTATGTGGTGTCGCTAAGACGCCTAACCGTGGCATTTCTTTTAAAGCCCTTTATGTGGTGTCGCTAAGACGCCGACTTGTGGCATTTCTTTTAAAGCCCTTTATGTGGTGTCGCTAAGACGCCTCGATCGTGGCATTTCTTTTAAAACCCTTTATGCGGTGTCGCTAAGACGCCCGACGCATTTCTTTTAAAGCCCTTTATGTGGTGTCGCTAAGGCGCCTTTCATTTCTTTTAAAGCCCTTTATGCGGTGTCGCTAAGACGCCCGACTGTGGCATTTCTTTTAAAGCCCTTTATGCGGTGTCGCTAAGGCGCTTTCTTTTCTTTTAAAGCCCTTTATGCGGTGTCGCCCAGACGCCAGATTGTGGCATTTCTTTTGAAGTACTTTATGTTATTTATTTCATAAATTTTAATACTCCCATATTATTGCATATTCACAAATAACATGCTTGTAAGTATCAGCATTTTATTTATCTTTTGTGACGGACGCCCTGAGCATAAAATATTTTCAGCACATCATTGTTGAATTATGCCTGTGTTCATTATGTTTGCGAGTACATTCAAAGTTCTCACTGGCTTGTCCCTGGCTATTTTCTTGGCCAGATTTCATGCTTGGAGAGGAGCGTTGTGATGACAGTCCCAGAACCTAAGCAACGGTGATAGCAGCCACGCGAAGATAGGATTTAACCTGGTGAGCTGTTCCTATGGGAAATGGAGTCCCATAGACGAGGGTGTTTCATAACCCGCTTCCGCCACCAACCCTTAGAAACCTTTGGTTGTACTTTCAGGCCTGAATGGTCTTGTACCACATATATGGTATTTTGCTTGGAATTTCTGTATCAAGTTGGTGCCTTATCATCTAATAGTTATCCTGGGGCTGGTAAGCACATGGGCCATTTTTTCTGGGATTAACACCCGGAGAATCGGTCGCCACACATGTGATATCCCATTTTCACCACAGATAAACACAGCAAGACATGCATCAAGTGTTCTTAAATCAAAGACTCAATCCGATAAGATAACTTCAAGAGGGAAACTCAATTCATCACAAGAGAGTAGAGGGGGAGAAACATCATAAGATCCAACACATAGCTACTGGTACATACCCTCAGCTCCGAGGGTGAACTACTCCCTCCTCGTCATGAAGAGCGTCGAGATGATGAAGATGCCCACCGGTGAGGGATCCCACCTCCGGCGGGGTGCCGGAACATGCTCCCGAGAGGTTTTTGGTGGCTACAGAGGCTTGCGGCGGCGGAACTCCCGGTCTATCTTCTTCGTGAACGTTTTTAGGGTACGTGGGACTATATAGGCGAAACAAGTCGGTCGGGGGGTGCTCGAGAGGCCCACGAGACAGGGGGGCGCGCCTAGTACGGGGGCGCGCCCCCTATCTCCTGGCCTCCTCTAGGATCTTCTGACGTGAACTACAAGTCTCCAGGATCATATTCTTCCAAAAAATCACGCTGCCGAAGGTTTTATTCCGTTTGGACTTCGTTTGATATTCCTTTTCCTCGAAATACTGAAACAGGTAATGAAACAGCAATATGGGATGGGCCTCCGGTTAATAGGTTAGTCCCAAAAGTAATATAAAAGTGTATAATAAAGGCCATAATCATTCAAAACAGATAATAAAATAGCATGAATGTTTATAAATTATAGATACGTTGGAGACGATCAAGATCCCTAAGCTTAATTCCTACTCGTCCTCGAGTAGGTAAATGATAAAAGAAAGAATTTATGAAGTGTGAATGCTACAAGGTGCACAAGTTTGATCAATGATAATTTCAATCACCTTTTCTAGCATGATAATATGTCATAACCGTAGTTCATCTCATAAACCTTCTCGCGATAAAGTAGCAAGCAATTCACATGTCAAGCATAGACCATAAACTTTCTTGAAAACTAGCAAACTTCATTCTCAGTCATCAAACAATTGCAATTCATCTTATTTTCAGGAATAGCAAACTCCACATACTCAACTATCATATAGTCTTCTACAATTGCTAACACTCACGCAATACTAATGGTTATGGAGTTTCAATCGGACACTAAGAAAGATAGGGGCTTATAGTGTTGCCTCCCAATGTATTCACCTTTGGGTGATGTCAACAATAATAATTCATGCTAACTTACATCCAATTGGATATATATATATATATATATCAGGATCTTTCTAACACAAGGTGCTTGCCAAAGGATAAAATGAAAAAGGGAAAGGTGAAGATCACCTTGACTCTTGCATAAAAGTAAAAGACATAAAGTAAAAGATATGCCCTTCGTGGAGGGAAGCAGAGGTTGTCATGCGCTTTTAGGGTTGGATGCACAAAATCTTAATGCGAATGAACATCACTTTATATTGCCACTTGTATATGGACCTTTATTATGCAGTCCGTCGCTTTTATTGCTTCCGAACAAGATCGTATAAAGCTATTTTCTTCACATCAAAAGATCATACATATTTAGAGAGCAATTTTTATTGCTTGCACCGATGACAACTTACTTGAAGGATCTTACTCAATCCATGGGTAGGTATGGTGGACTCTCATGGCAAAATTGGGTTTAAGGATATTTGGAAGCATAAGTAGTATCTCTACTTGGTGCAAGGAATTTTTGCTAGCATGAGGGGGAAAGGCAAGCTCAACATGTTTGAATGATCCATGACAATATACTTTAACGGAGATGTCGGAAAACATAAACCATTACGTTGTCTTCCTTGTCCAACATCAACTCTTTAGCATGTCATACTTAATGAGTGCTCCCAATTATAAAAGATGTCTAGGATAGTGTATTTATATGTGAAATCTCTCTTCCTTCAATATTCTTTCATCAATTGTTCAAATGACCAATACAATGCTTGCTAACCTTCAATAAATTTACAACCTCTACTTCTTAGATGTGAAGTCATTACTCCCCATGGGATAAGCAAAAGAAACATATATGTAGCGACCCGACCTCAGATGGTCAAGTCTCTGTGTTTCAGTGTCATCCCTGGATCGGTAATGCTGACACACACCGTACTCGAAGGATTTATAACAGAGTAGCAATCACACACTTATTACATCGAATGTCTCAAAAGAGAACTTATTACTATAATATGGCTTAAGGCCATCTAATGCAATAACAGCGGAAGGCTTGGAAGATAAAGTGAGTCCATCAACTCCAACGGCATAGCTGAGCTGCAGGCAATGACCTATCGAACCTTACTCCTCGTCTGAAAAGTCTCCAACATAATACGTTGCAGCCCGAAAACGGGTCAGCACATGGAATATGCTGGCAATATAACACAGTAGAGCAAGAATAATACTATCACTACATGCAATATTTGGCTGGTGGAAAGCTCTATGGTTATAGTTTTGTGAAAAGCCAATTTTTTCCTACAACAAAGGAATATACTTTATTTTAACTATCATGGTGGTTGAAACATCATTGAGAAGGTATAGCCCCAACTCAATCCCAATTAAGTTAATTAACATCCCAACAATATTAATCGAGAGTGATGAGATACATGCGAATACTCAAGTACTAGATACTCAGAATTGTCCATAACCGGGGACACGGCTAACCATGATTAGATTGTACCCTATGCAGAGGTTTGCGCACTTTTCCCCACAAGACTCGATCACCTCCGTTGGATTTCTTGCACTACATGGTGTTTGAGAAACGGATGACCGAGACACAGTCTTTCAGAAACATTAACTATCTACTCCGGGTAGACCATACCAAACCTACAAAACCCACTACCTGCTGATCTATCCCTTCAAGAGCTTCACGTAACTTACTCAACTATGCTAGAGCCCATAGTAGCTTGTGGCTGCACAAGGAAGTTTCTAGCATGAATAAACTCAGTTCCCTTTGAGCCTGGGTGGCGGTCCATAAATAAAAACAGACAACACTGGGTTCCCAAGGTGCCTCAATCCACCCATATGTGTATTAAAGTTTCCACCTTACTTTAAACCATTAATTAACAATCTCACATCTGTCATGGAATACACTCAAACCCAAACCACGTCTACGAGCATAGCATAGCAATATAAGTGACACGTAGAAGTAACTCCCAAGCGTTTGATAGTAACAGGGCAATAGGTTCTACCTCAACTACTACTTCCCAACCCACAAGTTAATGACATCCTAATCAATGCAATGTTTGAGGATTGGAACTAATGCATAAAAACTGGGTATGAAAAGAGTATGATCAAACTGTTACTTGCCTTGCTGATGATGCGTGAATCCTAGAGACTCGTAGTAACACGCTTTGCACTCCGGGAATTCTATCGCAAGCAAACAATAACATACATAAGCAACAGGCAAAGATGCACGAAAAACTTCAACTGAAGGAGGCTGACCAGAAAGTTCAACTTAAGAACTCCGGTTCGCAAAAAAATCAAACCAAACCGAGCAACGAAACTCAAACGGCGAAAGAAATAAGATTCGTTTACTAATCTGAACTAGGGTCAAATTTTACAGAGGCAAAAACTTGTTTGAGTTGGTTATTCAGAAAGAGGGTTTCGAGATGAAACTCTAGGCGCTTGAATCGCCTGATTCCGATAAACGAGCGAAAACTTATACTAGTTCGAACATCGGATTAGAAATCTCGATCAGGAAAATCGCGGAATAAATCCGATAAAAAGAAAAACGATGAACAGTTTAACGAACGAACGTTCATTAACTGAACCTAAACGAAGAACACGTTCGTTAAAACGAACGAACGAGCGAACGCTTGCTAAATAAATAAACTGGAGAAAAAACCGATCTATTTAAAAAATGAAACTAGGGTTTTCTAAAAAAACCGAAGTGGTTTTTCTAAAAAAACCGGCGACTCGGGCGGTACCTCCGGTGAGGCCCTCCGGCGGGGTGGGGCGGCTCCGGGCGGGCTAGCGAGGGCGGCGGGCTCGGCGATGGGTGGGGTGGTCGGCGGCGGCGGCGATCAGAAGGCGGCGGCGGGCGGCGCGGCGGCGGGCGGCGCGGGCGGCTCAGGCAGCGCACGGGCAAGGCGGGTGGTGGTGGGGGCTCGGGCGGAGATTTAAAGGCGGCTTGGCTTGGGCGAGGGGCGCCTGGGAGGAGTCCGAGCCGACTCTCTCGACATCCGTGCCAAGCACGGCAGCCGCCACAAGGGGAGGCGGTCTTGCAGGGCAATGGGCCGGCTGCTTTCAATTGGGCCTTAGGCCCAGTCGGCCATGAGAATTTTTTAAATAGTTCCACGACAGAAAAATTCCTATAAAATTAAATAAAATCTAAAATACCAAAATAAATTTTCACCGTCTAAATGGAATATTTAGTATGAGATGAACATTTTCTTGGCCCCTAAAATGCAATTTTTAAAACATGCAAATTTTTCTAGGGCAAATAAAATTCCAAATAAAATCAAATAAAATCCAAATAATGATTTTAACATTTTCGCTCCAATATTTCTATTATTTTGGAGAAGTCATATTATCTCCCCTCATTTATTTTTAATATGAAATATTTTCCGAAGAGAAGAATAATTAAAATCAGAAATCCTCGTTTTCAGTATTTGATAAAAATCAAATATGAAAACCGGAAAATCCCCAACTCTCTCCGAGGGTCCTTGAGTTTCTTATGATTTCGAGGATTGTGGAACGAAGATGCAATAAAATATGATATGCATAGATGACCAATGTATAACATTCCAAATTGAAAATTTGGGATGTTACAAACCTACCCCCCTTAAGATGAATCTCGTCCTCGAGATTCGGGTTGGCTAGAAAATAGGTGCGGATGGTCCTTGCGAATATCATCTTCTCGTTCCTAGGTGGCTTCTTCCTCGGTATGGTGGCTCCACTGAACTTTGCAAAACTTGATAACCTTGCTGCGAGTGACTCGGCTGTCAAAGTCAAGAATATTTACTGGCTTCTTCTCATAGGTCAGATTACTATCCAACTGAATCGCCTCCGAGGCAATCAGATTCTTAACGGTATATCGGCCATCTCAAAGCATGACACTTCTTCAACTGCGATACGTGGAACACATCGTGAACTCCTCACAATCCTTCAGGTAACTCCATCTTGTAGGCAACTTCTCCCATCCGTTCCAAAACACGGTACGGTCCTACAAATCTTGGAGCTAGTTTTCCCTTAACTCCAAAACGTTTCACTCCCCTCAAGGGTGATACTCGCAGATAGGCTCTGTCTCCAATTTCATAGGTTACTTCCTTGCGTTTTGAATCTGCATAACTCTTCAGCCTGGACCGAGCAATCTTTAATCTGTCTCGGATCAGTTTAACCTTCTCCTCTGATTCTTTGATCAAATCTGGTCCAAAAAACTGATGGTCTCCTACCTCATCCCACATCAGAGGTGTTCTACATCTACGTCCATACAGAGCTTCAAACGGTGCCATCTTCAAACTGGCCTGGAAGCTGTTGTTGTATGAGAACTCTGCGTAAGGCAAATTGTCATCCCAACTATAGCCATAATCTAGCGCACAAGCTCTCAACATGTCCTCCAGAATCTGATTGACTCTCTCTGTCTGCCCATCCGTCTGCGGGTGGAATGCGGTACTGAACTCCAATCTGGTACCCAAGGTCTGGTGTAGCTGATGCCAAAATTTTGAAGTAAATTGTGTTCCTATATCTGATACAATGGTCCTCGGAACTCCATGCAAACATATGATCCTGGACATATATATCTTGGCCAACTTTGCACTTGTATAAGTTGTTTTCACTGGGATGAAGTGAGCTACTTTGGTGAAACGATTCACTACTACCCATATTGAGTCATATCCTGCTTTGGTTCTGGGTAATCCGGTGATAAAGTCCATGCCAATTTTATCCCACTTCCATTCGGGTATCGGCATAGGTTGTAACAATCCTGCTGGCTTCTGATGCTCTGCCTTCACTCTCTGACATACATCACATACGGCTACATACTCGGCAATATCCTTCTTCATACCAGTCCACCAGAAACGTTCCTTCAAATCCAAATACATCTTGGTGTTTTCGGGGTGTATCGAGTATGGCGAGTCATGGGCCTCCTGAAGTATTAACTTCCTGATCTCTGGGTTATTGGGCACATAAACTCAGTCCTCAAACCACAAGGTATCAGGCTCGTCCTTGCGAAAACCTTTGGCTTTACCTTTGCTCATCTTATCTTTTATCTCAGCAATCTCTTTGTCTTCCTTCCGAGCTTCTCGAATCTTGTCCAACAATGTCGACTGACCCTCCATTGTTGCAATGAAACCTCTTGGGACAATCTCCAACCGAAGTTCCATGATATGCTCAGCTAACTCCTTTGGCAATCCTTTACTTTCAAGGATATTAGCATAACTCTTCCGGCTCAAAGCGTCTGCTACGACATTGGCCTTTCCTGGATGATAGTGCAGCTTCATATCGTAATCCTTTATAAGTTCCAACCATCTCCTCTGCCTAAGGTTCAACTCCTTTTGAGTGAAAATGTACTTCAAACTCTTATGATCCATGTACATATCACAATGGTTTCCTATAAGATAATGTCTCCAAGTCTTCAATGCGTGCACTACTGCTGCTAGCTCCAAATCATGCGTGGCATAGTTCAACTCATGAGGCTTCAGTTGTCGTGAGGCATATGAAACAACCTTTCCGTCCTGCATAAGCACACATCCCAGTCCCAAGCGTGAGGCGTCACAATACACTTGAAACTCCTTATGTATATCTGGCAATGTTAGCACTGGGGCTATAGTCAAACGTTTCTTCAACTCCTGAAAACTTGCCTCGCAATCTTCTGTCCATTTAAACTTAGTATCCTTCTTCAGCAATTCAGTCATTGGCTTAGCAATCTTGGAAAAATTCTCAATGAATCTCCGATAATATCCTGTGAGTCCAAGGAAATTGCGGATCTCGCCAACTGAAGTGGGTGCCAACCATTCAAAGGATCGATCGAACCTTCTCGATCTACTTGCTATACCTTCTCCTGATATAACATGCCCAAGAAATCCAACTTCCTTCAACCAAAACTCGCACTTGCTGAATTTGGCGTATAACTGGTGTTCCCTGAGTTTCTCGAGAACCAAACGCAAATGCTCCTTGTGCTCCTCTTCGTTCTTCGAGTATACTATAATATCATCAATAAACACCACAACAAACTTGTCCAAATACTCCGTGAACACCTTGTTCATCATGCTCATGAAATAGGCTGGGGCGTTAGTCAGTCCAAACGACATGACTGTACACTCATATAATCCGTACCGCGTGGTGAATGCTGTCTTTGGTATATCCTTCTCTCGAATCTTCAACTGATGGTATCCTGATCGTAGATCGATCTTCGAAAACACCTTAGCTCCTTGCAATTGATCAAACAGATCGTTAATCATCGGTAAGGGATACTTGTTCTTTATCGTTACTTCGTTCAAGGCTCGGTAATCAATGACCATCCTCAGGGATTTATCCTTCTACTCGACCAAAAGTACTGGTGCTCCCCAAGGTGATGAACTTCTTCGAATGTAACCTTTCTCCAATAACTCCTTGATCTGCTTCTTAATTTCCTCCAGATCATTTGCGGGCATCCGATAGGGTCTCTTGGATATTGGCCCTGTACCTGGCAATAGCTCTATGAGGAACTCGATGTCTCGATCCGGTGGCATGCCTGGTAACTCCTCTGGGAAAACATCCGGAAAATCTTTCACTACAGGCACTTCCTCCTGAACAACTCCCGTGAGGGCATTCACTTTGCTTCTCCTAGGCACATGCCTAGATACATACTTAATCTTTTTTCCCTCCGGAGTGGTAAGATAAATTGACTTGCTAGCACAGTCAATACTTCCTCCATACTTTGGCATCCATTCCATACCTAATATCACATCCAATCCTTGCGACTCCAAGATGATTAGGTCAGACGGAAAAACATGCGTCCCAATGGTTAGTGGTATCTGGGTGCACCATCTGCTAGCCATGTACTCTGCTCCAGGCGAGCTCACTAAAAGAGGGGTCCTAAGGGTTTGGGTTGGTAGCTTAGACTTATCCACAAATCCCCTTGATATGTATGAATGTGATGCACCAGTAACGAAAAGAACAAGAGCGGTAAATGACTTAACCAAAAACTTACCTATTACCGCGTCTGGCTGCTCTTCAACTTCCTCCATGTTAACGTGGTTCACTTGTCTTTTGTTGAATGGATTTGGCTTCTTCCTAGAGCTCCCATTTCTGTTTCCATTCCTCCCTTCAGGGCAGTCATTGGCATAGTGCCATGTCTTCCCGCACTTAAAGCAAGTGACTTGACTTAGGTCTCTTTTGGCGGGTGTAGATGGGTTAGAGCGGTTCTGATTGTTATTGACTATGTTCCCATTCCCATTCTTCACACTATTTTGGTTATGTGATCCTCCTCCAGTATGGTTATGACCTCCATGGTTATGAACAAGTCCTCCCTAGTTCGGGGTTAAGCAAGGATTCTGGTGAGCTCCTGAGTTGTACTTCCCTTGTCCATACTTCCTCATACGGCTCTCAATTTGCTGCTGCTTTCCTTCAATCATAAGGGCCTTGTTTACCAACTCCTGGTAGTTGTTGAAAGTTTCCACCATTAACTGCATACTCATCTCATCATTCAGCCCTTCCATAAACTTCTCCTGCTTCGCGGCATCTGTGGCCACATCATCAGGGGCATAGCGTGATAACTTGCTAAACTCATCCACGTACTGGGCCACAGTACGGTTCCCCTGGCGTAAGTTGCGAAACTCACGCTTCTTCATCTGCATGGCTCCAGTTGAGACATGGGCCGTGCGAAAAGCTTGTTGAAACTGGTCCCAAGTGACATTGGCTATAGGAAAAGTAGCCGTGTAATTCTCCCACCATGCGGCTGCTGGTCCATCCAATTGATGTGCGGCAAAGCACACCTTCTCAGCATCCGTGCATCCTGCGGTGGTTAACTCCCTTCCAGTACGGTGTAGCCAATCATCAGCAACTATTGGCTCAGTGCTACTGGAAAACACCGGCGGTTGTAACCTCAGGAAACGGGCTAAATTGTCCACTGGCGGCGGGTTGTTGTTGTTGTTGTTGCCCTGGTTCTGAACTAGCAATTGCATCAATGCATTTTGCTGCTGGATCAACTGGGTGAGCTCCGGTGGGAAAACAAAACCGGTGTCACGTCTCGGAGGCATCTGAGGGTTTAGATGGAAGAGATTAGAATAGAAAAAGGTCTAGTGAGAAAACACTACCCATATGCATGTGAGGCAAACACAATCATTTCACTCAATCAATCAAGCAAGGGCATACAAATGATCTAGGACTATCGCAAAAGTGCTCAACTACTACTAGTTACATGGGGGAATACTACTAATATATGGTGGTCATCTAGAAATTTTGATCGGTGGAAGACTCCATGATGTCAGCTCCAGCTTCATCTTCGTAGTCATCATCACTTGGATCGGAATCGGTGTCATCGATGATGATGTAGTTATCTTGGCAAGTGGGATCTTCTTCCTCTTCTTCCGGTGCGGGTCCTCCCATGAATACTCCGATCTTCTTGACTAGATCGTCGTTCTTCTCCAGTAGTATCTAGATTTCCTCCTCATATCCATCGCGTGTAAACTTGAGTTCTTCCTCCAGCTCGATGATTCTTGTCTTCGCCTTCTTCAACTCCATCATGTCTGCGCACATCTAGTTCTCCTGACGTCGAATGTGCTGGTTTAGCTCCTGGATGAAAGCTGCAATGGATCTATCCTTCTTGGTGCTGATTACTTCCCATTGCTCGTCTCGGCGCCCACGTATTTGGTAGATGGTGTCTTTAAGCTCCCTGTTGTAGACTTCTCCAATACGTCCCATGGTAATGTGAGCTGCCATACTCTTGCCAAGACTCCAGGTGGGTGCTTCGAAAGAAAACTCTATGGGCTTAGAAGTTGGTGAGAACGTCCTTCCTGGAACTTCTACTTGAATCATCCAGCACTCCTCTTCTGGTAAAGTGGTGTTGTACATTCCGGTGAAGCTTGGTATTCCAATGTTCAAGTACCTAGTGACTTCCTTCAAGTGGCGTCCAAAAGGTGTGTCTTCATCCGGTTGTGTAAACTTGTTCTTCATCTCCGTCATCCTAAAGAGTGGGAAAATGGAGAGGAGTCAGAAATGAGTAGAGAAGAGTGACCTATGGTTTATCTTAGTGGTCGTGTCCTACACTCAGCGTGTGCTCTGATACCATCTAGTAGCGACCCGACCTCAGATGGTCAAGTCTCTGTGTTTCAGTGTCATCCCTGGATCGGTAATGCTGACACACACAGTACTCGAAGGATTTATAACAGAGTAGCAATCACACACTTATTACATCGAATGTCTCAAAAGATAACTTATTACAATAATATGGCTTAAGGCCATCTAATGCAATAATAGCGGAAGGCTTGGAAGATAAAGTGAGTCCATCAACTCCAACGGCATAGCTGAGCTGCACGGCAACGACCTATCAAATCTTACTCCTCGTCTGAAAAGTCTGCAACATAATACGTTGCAGCCCGAAAACGGGTCAGCACATGGAATATGCTAGCAATATAACACAGTAGAGCAAGAATAATACTATCACTACATGCATATTTGGCTGGTGGAAAGCTCTATGGTTATAGTTTTGTGAAAAGCCAATTTTTCCCTACAGCAAAGGAATATACTTTATTTTAACTATCATGGTGGTTGAAACATCATGTAACGCCCCGGATTCGATGCGCCAGGTATCTGCCAGTTATTCGTCGTTGTTGCCATGTCATGTGCTTGTGTGTTGCACTTTGCCATGTCATCATCTGCATTTTATATCATGTCATCATATGCATCGCATTGGCATACGTGTTCGTCTCATGCATCCGAGCATTTTCCCCGTTGTCCCTTTTGCAATCCGCACTCCTATGTCTCCGGCGCCCCTTTTGCCTCTTTTTCGTAAAGCGGGTGTTAAACGTTCTCGAATGGACCGAGGTTTGTCAAGCGGCCTTGGTATAGCACCGGTAGACCGCCTGTCAAGTTTCGTGCCATTTGGAGGTCGTTTGATACTCCAACGGTTAACCGAGTAACCGTAAAAGCCTCCTTCTCTTTGCAGCCCAACACCCCTTCCAAAGTGGCCCAAAACCCACCTAACTCACCTCCATGCTCTCGGTCGTTCAATGACGATCGTGTGGGCGAAAACCGCACCTCATTTGGAGCCTCCTAGCTCCCTCTACCTATAAATGTGTGTCTCCCCCCGAAATTCGCGGATGATTCCACCCTAACCCTAGCCCCTTCTTCCTCCGTGCGCCGGACACGTCCGTCCGGCGCCGGACGCGTCCAGCTTCCACCTCACCCCGGCCAATAGGGCGCTGCCACGTCAGCCCCTGCCGCGCCCCGCCCACTCTGCCGCCGCCACGCCGCCTCCCCCGCCGCGGCTCATGGAGCCCATCCGGGGCCCAGCGGGCTCGCTCTCGCGCGCCGCCGCCCGCCAGCGCCGCCGTCCGAGCCGAAGCGTCCGCCGCCCGCCGGCGACCCGTCGCCGGCGGCGGACGCGACGCCGCGCCACACCCACGTTACGCCCTACGCGCCCGTGCGCCCGCGCCTCCGCCCGCCGTCCTCCGGCCCGTGCTCCGCCCAGCGCCCGAGGCGCCGCCTCGCCCGCCGTCCGCCGCCGCCTCCTCCTCGCCGCCCGCCCGGCGGCAGCGCCGTCATCCGCATCCGCCGCCCGCCAACCGCCCGCCTCCAGCTTCCGCCGCTTCAGCCGTCGTCGCCCAGTCCGCCCCGAGCTTGTTCTCCGGCGAAGCCTCGGCGTCCGTGCTCCCCGATCCGCGCCAGATCCGTTCGAAGCCCAGAGGTTGACCCCCGAGATTTCCCTAAGTCCCCAGATCTGCATTTTTTATGCTCATGTTCATGCCATCATATCTCTGCATCCGTAGCTCCGTTTTGCGCGTGTAATGTGTCAAATTATTCGTATCGACGAGTACATCATTTCATCTCATTGCATCATTTACATTTGAGCTCATCTTGATGCCCGAAATGCTTTTAGAAGAGGGCTATGTGATGTTAGTTTCAGATTCTTACCAGAACATGCACTTTTGTCATTTTTGCCATGATTGATGTGTGCACCCTATGAACTTGAGTCCTACATGTGTTTTGTAATATGCCATGCCATCTTTACAGGGGTGTATGCCATGTATTTTTGTGATCTCTGTGGTGACTAGCACAAGCATGCAAACTAGGCTTCATGATGTTGCTGATTTCAGCCCTTGTTCTGCTGATATTTTTATGCCATGTAAACTTGATGCTACCGAGAGATCCATGCTTATTTTGAGATACTTTAGTAAGGATATTTTGAACATATGGTTATTCTATATCCATCCATGCCCTTTTTTGCAATTATGGAGTGCCATAGCTTGATTCAATCGAGCTCTACTTTTGCTATAAAATTTTCCTGGCAGATTGTTTACATGTTATTCAATTTTGCCAAGGTTGTTGTAGTTGATCCTTGCATGCTATGTTGTTGTTCGTACCATGTATAGCTTCTATGCCATGTCTTCTTGATGGATGTATGCTTAGTTTATCATTTATTACTCTGTGATGAGTGGTTCAAGCTCACCAACATGCCTACTTATTGTTGTTCCTGCCATGTATGAATATGTAATATAACTTTCCATGTTTACATGGGTGCCATCATATTTTCTGATCCTTTTTGGCTCATGGTCAGTAAGGGACTTTTGTTCTATGCAATTAGTATATTCATACCATGCCTTTGTTTGCCATGATAAGTTCCTGTAACATGTTGTTTGATAGCTCTAAATATTGCAACCTGATGTTATTTCTGCAAAGTCTGAAACTGTTATTATTTGCAATCTTGCCATGTCATTTTGGGCATGTTCTAGTGATTTCTGGAGATAGTTCAGTGTTCATGTTTTGTAAGACTTTACCTGTACATCATGCCCATGCCTTTTGTTTTCATGGTGAGGTCCTGTAGCATGTTGTTTTGATGCTTGCAAGATGCCTAGTTGCTGTTTTGGACAAATTGTTGCTATAACTTGATTCATGTGTATGTCTTGAACCGTTGCTCCGTTTTGAGTGTGCTCTATATGAAACTTGCTTGATTTTGCATGTAGTTTCATATTATAATGTTGCATCCTTATTTTGAGGTGTTTGCTTGATGTTTGTATGCATTTTGCATCAATGCCATGCTTATCTTGTTTTGCTCATATCTTATAGGCCGTAGCTCCGAATCTAATGAACTTTATATGTAACTTGACTAGAATTTCGTGTAGATCATCGTGGTGCATCTTAACTTGCTGTTTAACAACTTGAACATAAGGCTTATTCAGATCTGGACCAATTTCGAAATTTGCATATGAGGACTTACCGGAATTGTTATATGTTGTTCCCGGCCTCATTTAAACTTGCTTTGATGTGTTGCTCTTGTTTGCATCATCTTTTTTCCGTGAGTAGCTTCATGTAGTCTTGTCATGCATCATGCTTGTTTGTGCATCATGCCTTGTTCATGTGTGGTGTGTTTACCATGTTGTGTGCTTCTTCTTGTTAGTTCCTGTTTCGTTGCGATCGTGAGGATTCGTTCGTCTACGCTTGGTTCGGCTTCATCCGTTCATCTTCTTCATGGTCTCGTTCTTCTTCCTTGTGGGATTTCAGGCAAGATGACCGCTACCCTGGATCTCACTACTATCATTGCTATGCTAGTTGCTTCGTTCTATCGCTATGCTGCGCTACCTATTACCTGTTTATCAAGCCATCCCAAATTGCCATGTCAGCCTCCAACCTTTTGCACCCTTCCTAGCAAACCGTTGTTTGGCTATGTTACCGCTTTGCTCAGCCCCTCTTATAGCGTTGTTAGTTGCAGGTGAAGATGAAGTTTGTTCCTTGTTGGAACATGGAGATGTTGTTCCTTGTTGGAACATGTTTACTTGTTGGGATATCACAATATATCTTATTTAAATAATGCATCTATATACTTGGTAAAGGGTGGAAGGCTCGGCCTTATGCCTGGTGTTTTGTTCCACTCTTGCCGCCCTAGTTTCCGTCATATCGGTATTATGTTCCCGGATTTTGCGTCCCTAACGCGGTCGGGTGATTTATGGGACCCCCTTGACAGTTCGCTTTGAATAAGACTTTTCCAGCAAGGCCCAACATTGGTTTTACCATTTGCCTGACCTATTACCTTTTTCCCTTGGGAGTCACGCATCCCAAGGGCCATCTTTATTTTAGCCCCCCCGGGCCAATGCTTGTCTAAGTGTTGGGCCAAACTAGAGCCCTTTGCAGCGCCACCTCGGGGAAACTTGAGGGCTGGTTTTAGTTGTACGGACTGCTCATCCGGTCGTGGCCTGAGACGAGATACGCGCGGCTACTATCAGGGTGTCGGCACGACGGGAGGTCTTGCTGGTCTTGTTTTATTGCTGTCGAATGTCTTGTAGCCGGATTCCGAGACTGATCGGGTCTTCCGGGAGAAGGAATATCCTTCGTTGATCGCGAGAGCTTATCATGGGCTGTTGGGACACCCTGCAGGGTTTGAACTTTCAAAGCCGTGCCCGCGGTTATGTGGCGATGGAATTTGTTGATATCCGGTTGTAGTAAACTTGAAGCAAACTCTTCTAAAATACACCAACCGTAAAGCGTAACTGCGTGAGTGTCTCTTTTCGGGTTGATCGAGAGGAGAACACGGTTCTTGGGTTATGTCTGACGTAAGTAGGAGTTCAGGATCACTTCTTGATCATTACTAGTTGACGACCGTTCCTTTGTTTCTCTCCTCGCTCTCATTTGCGTATGTTAGCCACCATATATGCTTAGCCGCTGCTGCAACCCCCACCACTTTATCCCTTCCTTTCCTACTTAAGCTTTGCTAGTCTTGATACCCATGGTAATGGGATTGCTGAGTCCTCGTGGCTCACAGATTACTACACCAACAGTTGCAGGTATAGGTTGTGCGATGATCATGACGCGAGAGCGATGTTTGCTTGTGTTGGAGTTCTTCTTCTGCTTCTTCTTCGATCAGGGGATAGGTTCCAGGTCGGCAGCCTGGGCTAGCAGGGTGGATGTCGTTTGAGCTTCTGTTTATGTTTCTTCTGTAGTCGGATGTTGATCTTGTGTATGATGTTGATGTATTCTTGTGGAATTTGAGCCTTATGTATGTATCCCCATCTATTATGTAATGTTGATGTAATGATATCCACCTTGCAAAAGCGTTTCAATATGCGGGTCTATCCTTGGTGGGACCGTCGAGTTCCTTTTGGATAGGGTCGCATATTGGGCGTGACAGTATCAAACGACCTCCAAATGGCACGAAACTTGACAGGCGGTCTACCGGTGCTATACCAAGGCCGCTTGACAAACCTCGGTCCATTCCGAGAACGTTTAACACCCGCACACGAAAAGAGGCAAAAGGGGGCGCCGGGAGACATAGGAGTGCCGGATTGCAAAACGGACAACGGGGAAAATGCTCGGATGCATGAGACGAACACGTATGCCAATGCGATGCATATGATGACATGATATAAAATGCAGATGATGACATGGCAAAGTGCAACACACAAGCACATGACATGGCAACAACGACGAATAACTGGCAGACACCTGGCGCATTGAATCCGGGGCGTTACAAATCATTGAGAAGGTATAACCCCAACTCAATCCCAATTAAGGTAATTAACATCCCAGCAATATTAATCGAGAGTGATGAGATACATGTGAATACTCAAGTACTAGATACTCAGAATTGTCCATAACCGGGGACACGGCTAACCATGATTAGATTGTACACTCTCCAGAGGTTCCCGCACTTTTCCCCACAAGACTCGATCGCCTCCGTTGGATTTCTCGCACTACATGGTGTTTGAGAAACGGATGACCGAGACATAGTCTTTCAGAAACATTAACTCTCTACTCCGGGTAGACCATACCAAACCTACAAAACCCACTACCTGCTGATCTACTTCTTCAAGAGCTTCACGTAACTTACTCAACTATGCTAGAGCCCATAGTAGCTTGTGGCTGCACACGGAAGTTTCTAGCATGAATAAACGCAGTTCCCTTTGAGCCTGGGTGGCGGTCCATAAAGAAAAACAGACAACACTGGGTTCCCCAGGTGCCTCAATCCACCCAGATGTGTATTAAAGTTGCCACCTTAAGTTAAACCATTAATTAACAATCTCACATCTGTCATGGAATACACTCAAACCAAAACCACGTCTACGAGCATAGCATAGCAATATAAGCGACACGTAGAAGTAACTCCCAAGGGTTTGATAGTAACAGGGCAATAGGTTCTACCTCAACTACTACTTCCCAACCCACAAGTTAATGACATCCTAATCAATGCAATGTTTGAGGATTGGAACTAATGCATAAAAACTTGGAATGAAAAGAGTATGATCAAAGTGTTACTTGCCTTGCTGACGATCCATGAATCCTAGAGACTCGTAGTAACACGCTTCACACTCCGGAAATTCTATCGCAAGCAAACAAGAACATACATAAGCAACAGGCAAAGATGCACAAGAAAAACTTCAACTGAAGGAGGCTGACCAGAAAGGTCAACTTAAGAACTCCGGTTTCCAAAAAGAATCAAACCAAACCGAGCAACGAAACTCAAACGGCGAAAGAAATAAGATCCGTTTACTAATCTGAACTAGGGTCAAATTTTACAGAGGCAAAAACTTGTTTGAGTTGGTTATTCGGAAAGAGGGTTTTGAGATGAAACTCTAGGCGCTTGAATCGCCTGATTCCGATAAACGAGCGAAAAGTTATACTAGTTTGAACATCGGATCAGAAATCGCGATCAGGAAAATCACGGAATAAATCCGATAAGAAGAAAAACGACGAACAATTTAACGAACGAACGTTCGTTAAATGAACCTAAACGAAGAACGCTTCGTTAAAACGAACGAACGAGCGAACGCTCGCTAAATAAATAAACCGGAGAAAAAACCGATCTATTTAAAAAAACGAAACTAGGGTTTTCTAAAAAAAACGAAGTGGTTTTTCTAAAAAAAACGGCGACTCGGGCGGTACCTCCGGCGAGGCCCTCCGTGAGGCCCTCAATGGGCTAGCGAGGCGCGGAGGGCTCGGCGACGGGTGGGGTGGTGCGACGGGCGGCGGCAGATCGGCGAGCGCGGCGAGGTGCGGCAGGCGGCGGCGGGCGGCGGCTCGATCATGGCGGGGGCTGGCGGGCAAAATGGCAAGGTGGTAGTGGGGGCTCGGGCGGCGGAGATTTAAAGGGGGGGGCGGCTTGGCTTGGGCGAGGGGGCGCCCGGGGAGGAGTCCGAGCCGGACTCTCCTCGGCGTCCGTGCCAAGCACGGCGGCGCGCGCGAGGGGAGGCGGTGCGCGGGGCGGCGGGCCGGCCTGCTCGGCTGGGCCTTAGGCCCAGTCGGGCGCGGGAATTTTTTTAAATAGTTCCGCTGACAGAAAAATTCCTATAAAATAAAATAAAAATCTAAAAATACCAAAATAAATTTTCACCGTCTAAATGGAATATTTAGAACGAGATGAACATTTTCTTGGCCCCTAAAATGCAATTTTTAAAACATGCAAATTTTTCTAGGGCAAATAAAATTCCAAATAAAATCCAAATAATGATTTTAACATTTTCGCTCCAATATTTCAATTATTTTGGAGAAGTCATATTATCTCCCCTCATTTATTTTTAATATGAAATATTTTCCGGAGAGAAGAATAATTAAAATCAAAAATCCTCCTTCTCAGTATTTGATAAAAATCAAATATGAAAACCGGAAAATCCCCAACTCTCTCCGAGGGTCCTTGAGTTGCTTAGGATTTCGAGGATTGTGGAACGAAGATGCAATAAAATATGATATGCATAGATGACCTATGTATAACATACCAAATTGAAAATTTGGGATGTTACAATATATAAATTCAGATTTATGACATTCAATTCATTCCAAATTGAAAATTTGGGATGTTACAATATATAAATTCAGATTTATGACATTCAATTCATTCAACCATTTACTCATAGGATATAAGTGAAGCACGCGAGTAAATGACAAATTACTCCAAAAAGATATAAGTGAAGATCAATGAGTAGCTAAATAATTATGTAACTATGTGAAGACTCTCTCTCATTTAAGAATTTCAGATCATGGTACTCTAATAAAAAAGCAAGCAAAACAAAATAAAATAACATTGCAAGGATAGCACAACTCATGTGAAGAAGCAAAAACTTAGGCTCAATCGATACTAACCGATAGTTGTTGAAGAAGAAAGGTGGGATGCCTACCGGGGCATCCCCAAGCTTAGACGCTTGAGACTTCTTGAAATATTACCTTGGGGTGCCTTGGGCATCCCCAAGGTTGAGCTTTTATGTCTCCTTAATTCCTCTCATATCATGGTTTCTCTTCTTTTTATCAAAAGCTTCATTCACAACAAACTCAACAAGAACTCGTGAGATAGGTTAGTATAAACCAATGCAAAACCTTATCATTTTCTACTGTAACAAATCACTAAAATTATTATTCAACATTGCATACTAAATGTCTCTGCATATTTAATAATCCTATCCTCAAATAGAATCATTAAACAGGCAAACATATGCAAACAATGCAACCATAACAGCAATCTGCCAAAACAGTACAGTCTGTAAAGATGCAAGAGTATCAATACTTCCTTAACTCCAAAAATTATGAAATAAAATTCCCACTGTGTTAAATTTGTCAGAGCTCATTATGCAAAAAGTTTCAACATTATATCATGCTCTGACTTTTCTAGGTAATTTTTGCAACAGCGGTAACCTTTCTGTTTTCAAACAGCAACAAGTGTACTAGCAAAATAAGCATGGTAAAGGCTATCCTTGACATTTTATTGAAAATAAAGATGCAAAACATTATTATAAATAACATAAATAAAATACTAACAAAAGAAAATGACGCTCCAAGAAAAACACATATCATGTGGTGAATAAAAATATAGCTCCAAGTAAAGTTACCGTTGAACGAAGACGAAAGAGGGGATGCCATCCGGGGCATCCCCAAGCTTAGGCTCTTGGTTGTCCTTGAATATTACCTTGGGGTGCCTTGGGCATCCCCAATCTTAGGATCTTGCCACTCCTTATTCCTTAGTCCATCGAATCTTTACCCAAAACTTGAAAACTCCACAACACAAAACTCAACAGAAAACTCGTAAGCTCCGTTAATATAAGAAAATAAAACCACCACTTAGGTACTGTAATGAAATCATTCTAAATTCATATTTGTGTAATATCTACTATACTTCAACTTATCTATGGTTCATACCCTTCGATACTACTCATAGATTCATCAAAATAAGCAAACAACACATAGAAAACAGAATCTGTCAAAAACAGAACAGTCTGTAGTAATCCGTATCAAACGTATACTTCTGGAACTCCAACAATCCTACCAAATTAGGAAATCCTAAGAAGATTGTGTACCAATCCAGAGCAAAATAATCAGATCAGAAGCACGTTTCTGTAAATTAACAAAACTAATTTACTGGGTGCAAAAGTTTTTGATTTTCAGCAGGATCAACACAACTATCACCGTAAGCCATCCTAAAGGTCGTACTTGGCACTTTATTGAAACAAAAAGCTATAAAACATTATTATTACAGTAGCATAATCATGTGTACACACAAAAACAATAAAGGTAAATATCGGGTTGTCTCCCAACAAGCGCTTTTCTTTAATGCCTTTCTAGCTAGGCATGATGATGACAATGATGCTCACATAAAAGATAAGAATTGAAACATAAAGAGAGCATCATGAAGCATATGACTAGCACATTTAAGCCTAACACACTTCCTATGCATAGGGATTTTGTGAGCAAACAACTTATGGGAACAATAATCAACAAGCATAGGAAGGTTAAACAAGCATAGCTTCAAGATTTTAAGCACATAGAGAGGAAACTTGACATTATTGCAATTCCTACAAGCATATGTTCCTTCCTCATAATAATTTTCAGTAGCATCATGAATGAATTCAACAATATAACCAGCACCTAAAGCATTCTTTTCATGATCTACAAGCATAGAATTTTTACTACTCTCCACATAAGCAAAATTCTTCTCATTCGGAATAGTGGGAGTAGCATAAGAGACTTGAACACTAAAAATTGCTTCCACATTAAAATAGTAATGTTCATAAAAAGGGTAATCATAATCCTGAAAATATTTGTAAATATAATCATTACTACTTTTTATAGCATAGGTTTCATCACAATAATCATCATAAGTAGCAACTTCGTTCTCATCATAATCGATTGAAACCTCTCCCAAGATAGTGGAATCACTAAATAAAGTTGACACTCTTCCAAATCCACTTTCGTATTCATCACAATAAAATTCAACATCCTCCAAAATAGTGGGATCACTACTTCCTAAAGTTGACACTCTTCCAAATCCACTTTCATCAATATAATCATCATAGGTAAGAGGCATGCTATCATCATAACAATTTTGCATGTCAAAACTTGGGATGCTAAAAATATCATCTTCATTAAACATAGCATCCCCAAGCTTGGGACAAACATTAATTTTAGCAAATATATTCTCAAATATTTTGTCCTCATCAAACATAGCTTCCCCAAGCTTGGGCCTTTTCATATCATAAGCATAATCACGCTCATCATTAATAGTATGGATAGCACCAATAGTATAGCAATTATCATCATCACAATGAGTAGTAGGAGCAACATCATTTGGGAGGGATACCTTTTTACCTTTGTTTCCCCTTCTTTTCCTTTTCTTTTTCACATTATGTGTGGGTTCAACCTTCCTCTTTGAGCTCCTTATTGACGAGATTGGTTGAATAGAAAGCTCCTCCTCGTTACCTGATTCATCATAAGAAATAATAGGAGGATATTGGAAAGTCTCTTCCCTTTCATTAGTATTTTCATCGTCTTCTATTTGCTTTCTTTTATTTAGGTAATTGGCAATATAAGGATTTTCAATGCAATTCACCGCACAATACAAATAAATCTTCTCTAGATCAATATCAAGGAATTTCTTAAGGGCAAAATCTGGAAGATCCTTAGTTAAACGTTTCAATTCTTCATAACCCAAAAGCAAACTAAGTTTATTATAATGTGCAAGGTAGATCAAATCATCACAATTTTTGGACACGATTCGATCATGAAACAATTTGCATTGGAGATTTAAACGACCACGTTCATTGCAAAGTTCACAAGGGGCACAAAAAATATTGAATCTTTCAGCACAATCATCAATCATTTCTTGTAAACCTTTAGTTTTCAAATAATGATGCCTCTTGCAATATCTATTTTCTCTATTTGGCGTGTCCATGCAAACCCATTCTACTCCACAAAAATCAACATGCTTATAAGAGACATTTTCATCATGACTAGAGCAATCATCATTAGTACTATGGATATTCAAGGAGTTCATACTAATAACATTGCAATCATGCTCATCATTCAAAGATTTAGTATCAAGCATTCTATGTAATTCTTCTTCTAGCACTTGAGCACAATTTTCCTTTCCATCATTCTCATGAAAGATATTAAAAAGATGAAGCGTAAGAGGCAAACTCAACTCCATTTTTTTGTAGTTTTCTTTTATAGACTAAAATAGTGATAAAACAAGAAACAAAAAGATTTGATTGCAAGATCAAAAGATATACCTTCAAGCACTCACCTCCCCGGCAACGGCGCTAGAAAAGAGCTTGATATATACTACGCAACCTTCTTCTTGTAGACGTTGTTGGGCCTCCAAGTGCAGAGGTTTGTAGGGCAGTAGCAAATTTCCCTCAAGTGGATGACCTAAGGTTTATCAATCCGTGGGAGGCATAGGATGTAGATGGTCTCTCTCAAGCAACCCTTCAACCAAATAACAAAGAGTCTCTTGTGTCCCCAACACACCCAATACAATGGTAAATTGTATAGGTGCACTAGTTCGGCGAAGAGATGGTGATACAAGTGCAATATGGATAGTAGATATAGCTTTTTGTAATCTGAAAATATAAAAACAGCAAGGTAACTAACGATAAAAGTGAGCGTAAACGGTATTGCAATGATAGGAAATGAGGCCTAGGGTTCATACTTTCACTAGTGCAAGTTCTCTCAACAATAATAACATAGATAGATCATATAACAATCCCTCAACATGCAACAAAGAGTCACTCCAAAGCCACTAATAGCAGAGAAGAAACAAAGAGATTATAGTAGGGTACGAAACCACCTCAAACTTATCCTTTTTGATCGATCTATTCAAGAGTTCGTAGTAAAATAACATAGAGCTATTCTTTCCGCTCGATCCATCATAGAGTTCATACTAGAATAACACCTTAAGACACAAATCAACCAAAACCCTAATGTCACCTAGATACTCCATTGTCACCTCAAGTATCCGTGGGCATGATTATACGATATGCGTCACACAATCTCAAATTCATCCAACCAACACAAAGTACATCAAAGAGTGCCCCAAAGTTTCTACCGGAGAGTCAAGAAAATGTGTGCCAACCCCTATGCATAGGTTCATGGGCGGAACCCGCAAGTTGGTCACCAAAACATATATCAAGTGGCACGTGATATCCCATTGTCACCACAGATAAACACGGCAAGACATACATCAAGTGTTCTCAAATCAAAGACTCAATCCGATAAGATAACTTCAAGAGGGAAACTCAATTCATCACAAGAGAGTAGAGGGGGAGAAATAGCATAAGATCCAACTATAATAGCAACGCTCGTGATACATCAAGATCATGCCATAGAGAGAACACGAGAGAGAGAGAGAGAGAGAGAGAGAGAGAGAGAGAGAGAGAGATATCAAACACATAGCTACTGGTACATACCCTCAGCCCCGAGGGTGAACTACTCCCTCCTCGTCATGGAGAGCGCCGGGATGATGAAGATGGCCACCGGTGAGGGATCCCCCCTCCGGCAGGGTGCCGGAACAGGCTCCCGAGAGGTTTTTGGTGGCTACAGAGGCTTGCGGCGGTGGAACTCCCGGTCTATCTTCTTCGTGGACGTTTTAGGGTACGTGGGACTATATAGGTGAAAGAAGTCGATCGGGGGGTGCTCGAGGGGCCCACGTGACAGGGGGCGCGCCCAGTAGGGGGGCCTATCTCCTGGCCTCCCCGAGGATCTTCTGACGTGAACTCCAAGTCTCCAGGATCATATTCTTCCAAAAACCACGCTGCCGAAGGTTTCATTCCGTTTGGACTCCGCTTGATATACCTTTTCCTCGAAATACTGAAACAGGCAATAAAACAGCAATATGGGTTGGGTCTCCGGTTAATAGCTTAGTCCCAAAAGTAATATAAAAGTGTATAATAAAGCCCATAATCATTCAAAACAGATAATAAAATAGCATGAATGCTTCATAAATTATAGATACGTTGGAGACGTATCAGCCCACAACACAGCTTATGCAGAGAGCAAGTGATCAATTGTTCTTTCTCCCATCTGTCCTAATCGTGACTCATTGGAATCTTAATGTGCAGACTAATGCAGAAGCAAAGCATTTCAAGGAAAATAAATCCAGTGATGAGAATGGTAGTTTCAGAAAAGATGTTGAAGCTGATTCAATAAGTGCTAGTAAGGATGTTGATCAAAATCCCCAGCCACCAAAGCAATATTTCATCCAAGTGAGGGTAAGAAGGGGTCAAGCAACTGACAGCCATATCCTTGCAGAAAGGGTTAGTTCAATGCACAGTTTTCATTTCTACAGTAGGTGAGTAAATTGATATGATTAAACATGATTAAATGATTTATACATTGAGTGTTTGTAACATCTGCATATACTTCAACTCAAAATAAGCGCGTGCTTCATAATACTTGCTCTATTTTGAGAATGTAGATTCATTCATTTGGGATATTATTGGTATTGGAGTATTATATATCCATTGTGAATAATTTTAGGCTATTCCATTTAAACATTTTCTCCTTATGGAATTTTTATTACATAAAATGACTTAATATTATGACTGTGATGATATATTACTTGAGATGATGATTATATTTGTTTGTTTTCTAGCATGTTCAGAATTGCACGCATGCTTTTATTGCTATAAAATGTGCCTCATAAAACTAAGTGCTCAAAACTGCATGCATACTTTTGTAGGTAAACATACAAAAATGCAAGATAAAGCATGCTATAAATTATCAAATATAATTGTGAGATTTCATTCAAAAAAGTTTGCTTGGCTATGCAAATTTACGCAATGAACTATGTTCATCACTTAAAAAGTTAGGGGTAAGCCACACTTGCAATGTCCAGAATAGACTGTTAGCCTAAAATCTCTGAAGGATCTGTTTTTCTTCAGTTGCAGCCCACCTAATAGGACTACTTGATTAGATCTACAATTAATCAATTGTACTAGCTACAAGATTTTTATAAGCTGGCGCTATTTTCACTGGTGTTCTTCTTTGCAATTTGATGGCCCATGCTCACCAAACATGATCCTAATCTAATAACTATTGCACTTTTAGAGAAGAGAAAGATCCATACATATTCATACCTAGAGGAACTTGCCTTACTGATGCTCCTTGCTTACACAACGTACTCCTCGGGAATTTTTCATCCAGGTATGGCTGTTTTGATCCTTTTCTATTTGTGATGGGTGAAGGGAGAGCAAGGAGGGGGAGGAGAAATGGCAGAGGCGGTTAACATATATAGGTCGGTCATGCGGAGGACAACAGGGTAGCAGATCATGGCTTGCAAAGAGGTTGTCACACAATTCAAGGCAAGGGAAAAAGGAGTTCATCGCCGAGGTATTAAGCATCGGTCGTCTTCGACACCGAAATATCGCACAATTGTTGGGCTACTGCAGACGGAAGGGTGAGCTTCTCCTGGTTTATGAATACATGGAGAATGGTAGTCTTGACAAGTACCTACACAATAGAAATAGCTCGGTACTGGATCATCAGAGGTGTGGCCTCGAGCTTGTTGTATCTGCATGAGAAATGGGAGCAGGTCTTTACCCATCGAGATATAAAGGCAAGCAATGTGCTATTGGATAGTAAGACGAACATATGGTTAGGCGATTTTGGTCTTGGAAGGATATATGACCATGAAACCGTCGCTAAAGCTATCCACGTGGCTGGCACAATTGGATATCTCGCACCAGAACTCGTGCGCACAGGGAAACCAACAGCCTTCACCGGTGTATACGCATTTGGCATGTTTCTCCTGGAGGTTACATGTGGACGTAGGCCAATCTTCACCAGCGAGCAAAAAAATCAGGTATTACTGGTAGAGTGGGTGCTTGAGCTCCACCGGAATGGCTCAATCCTCGACACGGTAGATCCACGACTCCAAGGGGAATTCAATAGGGGGGAGGTAACCATCATGCTCAAACTAGGTTCGCTATGCACATACTCATTGCCTAATGTGCGGCCTATTATGCGGAAGGTCATGCACTACCTCGACCATGGTCAATCGCCACCTGATTTATCTCCGGCCTACATAAGCTACATGGACCTAGTGCAAACGAAGGGTTGAATTAAAACAACATGAATACGCCAGAGTTTGAGCCCAAAATGAGTGTTGCACTATTGTAGGATGGTCCAAGCGCGACACTACGATCAGAGACCCTTCGACGAAACAGTGTGCGATACCATAACCGCAAACGATGGTGTAAAAAACCGTCAAAAAGGTGCAAAACGTTTGCAATGAAAGATGCATCAAACACGGTTCAGAATTTAGTTGTGTGTGCGATGCAGGGCATACCGTTCAGCTCAATTAACTTTCGGATGAGGAGGTGCTACCTCTTGAGCACTGCGTTGGATTTCCCCGAAGAGGAGAGGATGATGCAGCAAAGTAGCGTAAGTATTTCCCTCAGTTTTTGAGAACCAAGGTATCAATCCAGTAGGAGGCCACGCACAAGTCCCTCGTACCTGCACAAAACGATAGCTACTCGCAACCAACGCGATTAGGGGTTGTCAATCCCTTCACGGTCACTTACGAGGGTGAGATCTGATAGAGATGATAAATAATTTTTTTGGTATTTTTGATATAGAGATGCAAAGTGAAAAGTAAAAAGCAAAGTAAAAACAAAGCAAGTATTAAAGTGATGGAGATTGATATGATGAAAATAGACCCGGGGGCCATAGGTTTCACTAGTGTCTTCTCCCAAGAGCATAAGTATTCTACGGTGGGTGAACAAATTACTGTTGAGCAATTGATAAAACTGAGCATAGTTATGAGGATATCTAGGTATGATCATGTATATAGGCATCACGTCCGAGTCAAGTAAACCGAAACGATTCTTCATTTACTACTATTACTCCACTCATCGACCGCTATCCAGCATGCATCTAGAGTATTAAGTTAAAAACAGAGTAACGCCTTAAGCAAGATGACATGATGTAGAGGGATAAATTCATGCAATATGATAAAAACCCCATCTTGTTATCCTTGATGGAAACAATACAATCGTGCCTTGCTGCCCTTACATCCTTTGGGAAAGGACACCGCAAGATTGAACCCAAAGCTAAACACTTCTCCCATTGCAAGAACTACCAATCTAGTTGGCCAAACCAAACGGATAATTCGAAGAGACTTGCAAAGATAACTTAATCATACATAAAAGAATTCAGAGAAAATTCAAATATTATTCATAGATAAGCTGGATCATAAACCCACAATTCATCGGTCTCAACAAACACACCGCAAAAAGAAGATTACATCGAATAGATCTCCACAAGAGAGGGGAAGAACATTGTATTGAGATCCAAAAAGAGAGAAGAAGCCATCTAGCTACTAACTATGGACCCGAAGGTCTGAGGTAAACTACTCACACTTCATAGGAGGGGCTATGATGATGTAGAAGCCCTCCGAGATGACGGCCCTCTCCGGAGGAGCTCCGGAACAGGCCCCAAGATGGGATCTTGTGGATACAAAAAGTTGCGGAGGTGAAATTAGGTTTTTGGCTCCGTATTTGATCTGTCTGGGTGCGTGGGTATATAGGAGGAAGGAGGAGCACGGGGCCCACGGTGGAGCATTTTGTTACAGGGGCCCAAGTCTCCGGATCACGGTGAGAAAATCACATTCGAAGCCCTCCACCTCGTGACCGCCTATTTTGTTCCTTGGAGTAGGGTCCAAGTCTCCGTAGATAAAGTAGCATGGATCACGTTATAGATACGTGAGAAAATCACATTCCTGCTCGTCCTCGGTAGGTAAATGATAAAAAGAATTTTGATGCGGAAGGTTTTATTCCGTTTGAATATTCAGACTCCATTTGATATTCCGTTTCTTCGAAACACTAAAATAGGCAAAAAAACAGCAATTCTGGGCTGGGCCTCAAGCAATTTTTTCATACTTTTGATATTCTCAAACCTTTTCAACTTTCACGCAATAGATGAGCGTGAGTCATGGACATAGCACTATAGGTGGAATAGAATATGGTGGTTGTGGAGAAGACAAAAAGAAGGACATAGTCTGACACCAACTAGGCGTATCAACGGGCTATGGAGATGCCCATCAATAGATATCCATGTGAGTGAGTAGGGATTGTCATGCAACGGATGCACTAGAGCTATAAGTGTATGAAAGCTCAAAAATAAACTAAGTGGGTGTAACATCATGAAGATCATGGTTATACTTTGAAGCACAAGTGTGGTAAAAGAATAGTAACATCATCCCTTCTCTCTTTTTCTCTCTTTTTCTCTCTTTTTTATTTTGGGCTCTTTGGCCTCTCCTTTTTTGCTTGGGCTCTTTGGCCTCTTTTTTATTTTTAGTCTGGATCCTCATCCCAACTTGTGAGGGAATCATAGTCTCCATCATCCTTTATTCACATGAGACAATGTTCTAATAATGATGATCATCACACTTTTATTTACATTACAACTCAAGAATTACAACTCGATACTAGAACAAATATATGACTCTAAATGAATGCCTCCAGCGGTGTACCTGGATGTGCAATGACTCAAGAGTGAAATGTATGAAAATTATGAACGGTGGCTTTGCCACAAATACTATGTCAACTACATGATCATGCAAAGCAATATGACAATGATGAAGCGTGTCATAATAAACGGAACGGTGGAAAGTTTCATGGCTATATCTCGGAATGGCTATGGAAATGCCATAATAGGTAGGTATGATGGCTGTTTTGAGGAAGGTAGATGGTGGGTGTATGGTACGGGCGAAAGTTGCGTGGCACTGGAGAGGCTAGCAATGGTGGAAGGGTGAGAGTGCGTATAATCAATGGACTCAACATTAGTCATAAAGAACTCACATACTTATTGCAAAAATCTATTAGTGATCGAAACAAAGTACTACGCGCATGCTCCTAGGGGGATAGATTGGTAGGAAAAGACCATCGCTCGTCCTCGACCGCCACTCATAAGGAAGACAATCAATAAATAAATCATGCTCCGACTTCATCACATAACGGTTCACCATACGTGCATGCTACGGGAATCACAAACTTCAACACAAGTATTTCTACAATCCACAATTACTCACTAGCATGACTCTAATATCGCCATCTTTATATCTCAAAACAATCATAAGGAATCAAACTTCTCATAGTATTCAATGCACTTTATATGAACGTTTTTATTATATCCCTCTTGGATGCCTATCATATTAGGACTAAATTCATAACCAAAGAAAATTACCATGTTGTTTAGTGACTCTCAAAATAATATAAGTGAAGCATGAGAGTTCATCAATTTATTCAAAATAAAACCACCGCCGTGCTCTAAAAAGATATAAGTGAAGCACTAGAGCAAATGACAAACTACTCCAAAAGATATAAGTGAAGATCAATGAGTAGTTGAATAATTGTGTAACTATGTGAAGACTCTCTAACATTTAAGAATTTCAGATCTTGGGATATTATTCAAACAGCGAGCAAAACAAAATAAGATAAAATGATGCTCCTTGCAAAACACATATCATGTGGTGAATAAAATATAGCTCCAAGTAAGGTAACCGCTGAACGAAGACGAAAGAGGGGATGCCATCCGGGGCATCCCCAAGCTTAGATGCTTGGTTGTCCTTGAATATTACGTTGGGGTGCCTTGGGCATCCCCAATCTTAGGCTCTTGCCACTCCTTATTCCGTAATCCATCGAAACTTTACCCAAAACTTGAAAACTTCACAACACAAAACTCAACAAAAAACTCGTAAACTCCATTAGTATAATAAGGCAATTCGCCTCTTAGGTACTGTTATGAACTCATTACAATTTCATATTGGTGTTATATATACTGTATTTCAACTTCTCCATGGTTCATACCCTCCGATAATACTCATAGATTCACCAAAATAAGCAAACAACACAATGGAAACAGAATCTGTCAAAAACAGAATAGTCTGTAGTAATCTGGAAACTTCGTATACTTATCTAACTCCAAAAATTCTGAAAAATTAGGACAACCTGGGAACTTTGTATATCCATCTTGTGTAGAAAATTAAGATCAAACGCACGTTACAGTGAATTTTCAAAATTCCTGGACGGAGAGCAAAAGTTTCTGTTTTTGCATAGAATCAAGTCAACTATCAGCATAGACCATCCCAAAGGTCTTACTTGGCACTTTATTGAAACAAAAGCTATAAAACATGATTAATATAGTAGCCTAATCATGTGAACACACAAAAACAGTAGGGATAAGTGTCGGGGTGTCTCCCAACATGCGCTTTTCTTTAATGCCTTTCTAGCTAGGCATGACGATTTCAATGATGCTCAGATAAAGGATTAGAATTGAAACATAATGGGAGCATCATGAAGCATATGACTAGCACATTTAAGTCTAACCCACTTCCTATGCATTGGGATTTTGTGAGAAAACAATTTATGGGAACAAGAATCAACTAGCATAGGAAGGCAAAACAAGCATAACTTCAAGGTTTTCAACACACAGAGAGGAAACTTGATATCATTGCAACTCCTACAAGCATATATTCCTCCCACGTAATAATTTTTGGTAGCATCAGGAATGAATTCAACAATATAACTATCACACAAAGCATTCTTTTCATTATCCACAAGCATAGAAGTTTTACTACTCTCCACATAAGCAAGATTCTTCTCATTCGGAATAGTGGGAGTAAACTCAACAAAATAACTATCATGTGAGGCATAATCCAATTGAAAATTAAAATCATGATGACAAGTTTCATGCTTATCATTATTATTTATAGCATACATGTCATCACAATAATCATCATAGATAGCAACTTTGTTCTCATAATCAATTGGAAACTCTTCTGAAGTAGTGGATTCATCACTAAATAAAGTCATGACCTCTCCAAATCCACTTTCATAAATATTATAAGATTCAACACCCTCCAAAATAGTAGGATCATTAACTAAAGTTGACACTCTTCCAAACCCACTTTCATCAACATAATCATCATAAATAGGAGGCATGCTATCATCATAATAAATGTGTATATCAAAACATGGGGGACTAAAAATATCATCTTCATCAAACATAGCATCCCTAAGATTGTAGCTTTGCATATCATTAGCATCATGGATATTCAAAGAATTCATACTAACAACATTACAATGATGCTCATCATACAAAGATTTTATGCCAAACATTTTATTGACTTCTTCTTCTAACACTTGAGCACAATTTTCCTTTCCATAATTTTCACAAAAGACATTAAAAAGATGAAGCATATGAGGCAACCTCAATTCCATTTTTTTGTAGTTTTATTTTATAGACTAAACTAGTGATAAAACAAGAAACTAAAAGATTCGATTGCAAGATCTACAGATATACCTTTAAGTACTACCCTCCCCGGCAACGGCGCCAGAAAAGAGCTTGATGTCTACTACGCAACCTTCTTCTTGTAGACTCGTCTTGGGCCTCCAAGCGAAGAGTTTTGTACGACATTTGCAAATTTCCCTCAAGTGGATGACCTAAGGTTTATCAATCCGTGGGAGGCATAGGATGAAGATGGTCTCTCTCAAACAACCCTGCAACCAAATAACAAAGAGTCTCTTGTGCCCCCAACACACCCAATACAATGGTAAATTGTATAGGTGCACTAGTTCAGCAAAGAGATGGTGATACAAGTGTAATATGTATGGTAGATATAGGTTTTTGTAATATGAAAATATAAAAACAGCAAGGTAGCAAGTGGTTAAAGTGAGCGAAAACTTTACTGCAATGCTTGGAAACAAGGCCTAGGGTTCATACTTTCACTAGTGCAAGTTCTCTCAACAATGGTAACATAAATAGATCATATAACAATCCCTCAACATGCAACAAAGAATCACTCCAAAGTTTCTATCGGAGAATGCAGGACGAAAACGTGCATCAACCCCTATGCATAGATTACCCCAATGTCACCTCGGGAATCCGCGAGTTGAGTGCCAAAACATACATCAAGTGAATCAATAGAACAACCCATTGTTACCATAGATATCCCATCGCAAGACATACATCAAGTGTTCTCAAATCCAATACTCAATCCAACATAATGAAACCTCAAAGAGAAAGACTCAGTTCATCACAAGAAAGTAGAGGGGTGATGACCCATATGTGTAGGGGATCTATCGTAGTCCTTTCGATAAGTAAGAGTGTCGAACCCAGCGAGGAGCAGAAGGAAATGACAAGCGATTTTCAGTAAGGTATTCTCTGCAAGCACTGAAATTATCGGTAACTGATAGTTTTGTGATAAGATAGCACGTAACGGGTAACAAGTAACAAAAGTTAAATAAGGTGCAGCAAGGTGGCCCAATCCTTTTTGTAGCAAAGGACAAGCCTGGACAATTTCTTATATGAAGGAAAACGCTCCAGAGGACACATGGGAATTATCGTCAAGCTAGTTTTCATCACGTTCATATGATTCGCGTTCGGTACTTCGATAATTTGATATGTGGGTGGACCGGTGCTTGGATTCTGCCCTTACTTGGACAAGCATCCCACTTATGATTAACTTCTATTGCAAGCATCCGCAACTACTACAAAAGTATTAAGGTAAACATAACCATAGCATGAAACATATGGATCCAAATCAACCCCTTACGAAGCAACGCATAAACTAGGGTTTAACCTTCTGTCACTCTAGCAACCCATCATCTACTTATTACTTCCCAATGCCTTCCTCTAGGCCCAAACAATGGTGAAGTGTCATGTAGTCGACGTTCACATAACACCACTAGAGGTGAGACAACATACATCTCATCAAAATATTGAACGAATACCAAATTCACATGACTACTAATAGCAAGACTTCTCCCATGTCCTCAGGAACAAATGTAACTACTCACAAATCATATTCATGTTCATAATCAGAGGGGTATTAATATGCATTAACACTAGTGCAGAACCGGGCAATAGCACCGGTTCGTAAGGCCCTTTAGTGCCGGTTCCATAACTGGCACTAAAGTGTGGGCACTAAAGGCCCCCCCCCCCTTTAGTACCGGTTCAGCACGAACCGGTGCTAAAGGGAAACCACGTGTACACGAGCCAGCTCGAGGGCTCGAGTTTTAGTACCGGTTGGTAAGACCAACCGGTACTATAAGGTTTGGGGGTTTTAGTTTTATGATTTCTTTTCATTTAATTTTGTGTTTCCATTTTAATTCTTTTTCGTTTGCTGGTATTTTACGATACTACACATTGTACACGTTATGCATATATATATATATATATATATATAGAATTTCTAGTAGAACCAATCATGCATATATATATATATATCATCAGTGTCTCACAAACCATCATATTAATTAATTCACACATACACACATGTATAGCTATATACAATTTCTCCTACATATGCATGTTGCCTTCGGAGCCAGTGGCATTAGCCTAATTGGTGCCTTCGGAGCACGATGACAATTGGAAGTGGTTTTCATGGGGGCGGTAGTGGGTAATAGTATTCTCCCTTCGGATTTATGACCTGGTCGAGCGAAAATCCCGCTATTTCCTCTTGAAGTGCTTCTACGCGCTCCGTTTCTAGGAGCTTCTCCCGCACCTCTGTGAACTGTTAAGAAGGAGATCAATATGCATGTGTATTAGTTGTGTGACTAGATATCGATAATGGGGTAAAAAATTGTGAATAGTGTTTTGACAAGCGTACCCATTCCTGTCTTTGAGATCTGCTCCTTTCGGACGCCATCATGCGAATGTTCTCGCAAACGCAGAATGCACACAGATCAGTCCCTCGCTACCGCTTGAGGGCCTTTACGAGAATGGAATTTGATCAGATAATAATTAATCAAGCGTGATAACTAAAGAGATGGCAGCGAGCTAGCTAGCTAGTACTACTTAATTACTTACCTTGGGTCGAAACCATTTAAGCTTTTTTTCCATTCTCCGGGTCACGATGAACCTTGCCCAAGCGCTTCCACCGACAAAGAAAATGAATAAAGGGTTATTAAATAGTTCATATCATGAAAAATGATGAACTAAATAGGCCGAGATATATAGTTAATAATGATTGAAATTACCTGTTGACTATCCCAAACAAGATGTTATAGTCAGTTTTTTCTTTGAGTAGTGAGTCCAGTATTTCAACTGTTCAAGCGCCAACTTTAATGATAGACAAGACCAGTGAAATCTGCATGCACACACGCTTGCATGTCTTAATTAAGCGGGCATATGTAAGCAAAAACATGTAGCTAGCTAGTAGGCAAAAACAGAGAATTTGTAGTACAAGACAGTGTGACTCACTGGAAGTTGTACGGAAGTAGTATATCTTCATTGTATTTGAGGCGCTTCAAGAACTCTAGCATGTTGTCCTCTACGGCCTTTTGATGACGTGGATTTATTTTCGATGTGTATTCATTAACGGTGTTTGGGTCAATGAACCCAATGCCAAAGCGTCCACCTTTTCTCATTTCATACATCTTCATCCTGCATATAATACCACAGAAAAGAATATAGTGAGGATAATTACAGGTAATGATTGATCAAAAGGATCACTACAGCTAGCTTGAGACTTAAATTACAGAAAGAAATCACTTACGCACAATAGCAACTCGATTTATAGATTTGTCGAAAAGTCTTGATTGTATAACTGAAACATTTCAAAATACTCAACGGACACAGCTTTCTCATGGAAGTAATGCTCCTCCTTGACATTCACCATGAGGGACAATCGATCGGAAATCTTGGTAATGTTCATGTACCATTGATGCAATTCATACATTCTTGTTGAGAGGTTCTTGACCTTGTCCAGCTCGACCAAAGGTTGGCCCGGACATATTTCCGTTTTATTTCATCCTCTCTAAGCACGTGCATGGGCTCGATCTCGAGGAGTTGTCCAACAGTGATTTTGAGAACTTCAGCCTGCATTCTATGGTCCTCCGATATTACCACATTGCCCACCTCAGAATGTAAATTGTTTGCCCACAATAATATTGGTAGCAGATCTTCATCACGTGTTGTTGGCACAACAAGCGAGGGATCGATTATGCCGCTGTTCTCCCAAATGGGAATGGTTTTCCGCATTTTTGACAGCTGCTTCTTGTTTGCTCGATCCCGAGCTCGCCTCCTTACGTGAGACGTGCTCGATTTAACTTCCGATGTGGCGCTCATAGTCTGTGTCAACAGGCTTGGGAGCTGGTGGTTGAGCCATACAAATGAAGTGGTCAATCGTTTCCTCGGGCACTTTCTCCCTTGGCGGCGGTGGCGGTTTCGGTGCAAAATGGGCTTCCACCTCGGACTTCGATATGGCTGCAATTTCCTCCTCGGACCTGTCATAAGACCTCTGCGGAAGAGGCGTGAGGCTTGGACCATATTTATATCGCTTGCCTCCGCCTGTACTTCCTGTACTACCTCGACTCGTACCGCTATGCACCATAGCTGCAGGGTGTCTCTTCTGCGATTGCTGAGGCGGCGGAGACGCCGGCTGACGGGGCTGAGTTGGACGAGGAGCAGTGGCCGCCTGAAGCTGTGCCGGACTTGGAGGAGGAGTGGCCTGAGGTTGTGCCGGACTTGGAGGAGGAGTGGACGTCTGACGCTGTGGCGGACTTGGAGGACGAGGAGTGGCCTGCCACTTTGCCGGACTTGGAGGAGGAGTGGCCTGACACTTTGCCGGACTTGGTGGACTTGCAGGAGCGGGAGACTGCTGACTCGGTGGCGGACTTCGAGGAGGAGTCGGATGACGCGGTGTCGGTGGCCTTCGAAAGATGATGCAATCCTTTTTCCATAGGATGATACGATGGTTGGCGTCTCCGAGAAAGCGCCGTCGTCACCTCCGGAATGTCAAGCTCTAGCCCGAATATGGGTGCACCACCGCGTCAACCATGACACGAGCATAGCCCTCTGGAATCGGGATGCAATGGTAGGTTGCTTTGGGGTAATTGGAAAAGCAACGCCGTCCGCCACCTTCATGGATATGTTCTTCATTTTGACGTGTAGCTCGCAGCTAGTGTTCTCCGTGATGTCATCCACGGGGTATCTACCCAGCATTGCGTCGTCCGGGGCGGAACCCACGCTGCTTCTCGGCATGCATGGGGCGGTGCTATCCAATGCTGGATCATTCGCTAGCTGCTGCAGCTGCTGAGACCCCTTTGCTGGGTAAGTGAGTCGATCTGCTCCTGCCGCTGGAATTTGACTACCAATTCCGCTTGACTTGCTTCTAGGCCTTGAAGGCGTTCATAGTCCCGCTTCCTCTGCTCCTCCTCCATCTTCCTCTTCTTCTCCTCTGCAATCTTCTTTCGCACGGTTACGTAGTCGGTGTTCCATCTGAAAACCCTCATACAACGGAATAGCGCCTTTGCCTCGTGTTCTTCCCGGTGTTCAGGATTTCCCGTGGCACGCGTAAGCTCGTCGTTCTCTCTGTTGGGCTGGAACACCCCGATCGTGCCTCTTCTATTGCAACAAGTATCGCATCGTCTGCTCCTTCAGACTTGCCCTCGTCGAAACATTGCCTGCCTTGGGTCCAACTCCCCCATGCGCATAGAACCAAGTCCGACTGGGGCCAGCTCTTAGTAACCGGAGTGGCCCCTGCATCCTCCATCTCTTTCTCAAACTTATCCCACTTAGACATTGCCACCGATAGCCACCGCCCCACTTATGGAACTTATCCTTTTTTTTGGCATTCTTCTTGTTTATTCTCGACCGTTCCTTAGCTAATTCTGAATCCATGAATTTCACGAAATCGTCCCAATGAGCACGTTGGTTCTCTAGTGTTCCCTTGAATACTGGAGTCTTCCTTCCTCCCTTGACGTACTTGTCCCATTCACGATTCTTGTGGTTCTTGAATGCAACCGCCATCTTCCTAAGAGCAGTGTCCTTGACTTTCTGCACATCTGCTTCTGTGAAATGATCTGGTAGGGTGAAATGTTCCATGAGAGTATCCCAAAGCAGATCTTTTTGATTCTTGTCGACAAAAGTAACATCTGGACGTGGAGCAGCGTCCTCTTTGCCTTTTTGTCCTTTGTCTTTTGCTGGCTCTCTCCTTTCTTGAAGGGAGATCGGAGTTGGTCCTTCACAAGAACTCCACATCGATTTAATGAACTTGTCCGCAATCTTCTTAGGCGCTAATGGTTCGCCATTAGGTCTGACTGCCTCGATATTGTACTTTCGCCTCCTTCAACTTTTGTTCGGGCCTCGTTTAGTCCTTTTGCTCAAGATTTGCTCGATCCGGATGGCTGAAAGAACAAAGATCGATTCGTTAATATATCTTCAAGTCATTTAAAACATGTGATGATCACCAGATACCTGCTTATATAAATATATATACCTCGCGGTCTTTGTTGTTTCAGGATCAACATGTTCTTCGTCATCGCCATAATCGTAGTTCATGACTTCATTAATTCGGTCGTCGTGATCAAATATCATATCACCCTCTCCGTGTTGTTTAGAAATTCGAGCCGTCATAATCTTCTTCATTCTCGATCATCATCTGCCCACGATCATATCGAACATGGTCTGTTCTCCTCTCTCTCGGTATTGTCTCGCCATAGCTTTTATTTAACTAATTCAAAAGAAATATAAAACAATTTAGTATTCAAATTACATCGCCTCGAATAATAGATATAATCTCGAATACTTGTCTAGAATAATAGATATAATCTCAATACATCGCCTCGAATAATATATAATATTGAATAGTACATCACTGGCTAGCTAATTAAAGATCGAATACTACTGAAGAATCTAGGACACTCATGTTCCTGCGCTGCGGGCGGTGGACACCCAAAGAGAAGGAACCTCACAGGATCATAGCTGAAGTGAGATCCCAAGATACTTGCCAGTATTGGAGAACCTGCCGCCTCTAACGCAACCATGTAGTGATGGACGTGCTCGTCCTCCTCCCCGACACGGCGACGCACCTCCTCCGGCGGGGCTGGGTCCCTCCGCACCGAAACTGGCCCACGCGAACGCCACCAAACGAGATCAGGGTCGACGACGGGACCCGGGGTCGGGTTCCTCATCAAGCGGCGCGCCTCTAGGCAGCACCTCCAAGTGCCAGCCAGTGAGCCCAGTCCCAACATGGGTCGGCTGGGCGTCGTCATGACGGGTCGACGGCGAGGATGCGGGCGGGCATCGCCGAGAACAAATACTAGCTATATGCCCGCAAAAAGTAATATTTTTTAATGATTGGATTTTGATAACTAAAATTTCTAACATTTCTACTATTTCAAAAATCTATATACTATTTCATACTAATTAAGCATCTAACACTAAAAACAGAAAACACAACTTCTGTACATCCATTAAAAAACTGAAAAACAACATTATATAAAAAATTTCCATACTAATTAAACACTAATTATATCCATCTAACATGCATTCATACATATATAATAGTGAAAAAATAATAATCTAAACTAATTAAACATACAAAATACGTATATACTAATATATACATGCATTAATTAATTCATACATATGTGTGTGTGTGTGTGTGTTCATCATGCTTGTGTGTGTGTGTGTGTATGGGCTCGGGGAGGGGCGGCGCCCATGGTGGCCGCCGGGGGCGAGGGAGAGGGGTTAGAGGGGGAGAGCTCACAGCGGGGCGACGGCAACGGCGAGGCGACGGCCGGGGGCGGTGACGGGCCAGGGCGGCGACGCTGGGACGGCGCGACGGGACGGGCCCAGGCGGCGACGGAGACGAGGGCGGCGACGGGACGGGGGTGGCGACGGGACGACAGGGCGGCGACGGAGACAAGGGCGGCGACGGGACGAGGCGGCAGAGACGACGAGAAACAAACAGGGGGAATGAAATTTTGAAGTGTTGTATATATAGAAGGCACCTTTAGTACGGTTGGAGCCACCAACCGTACTAAAGGCCAGTTTTGGCCAGCCAAGCGGCGGAAGCGACCCCTTTAGTACCGGTGGTGGCACAAACCGGTACTAAAGGCCCCTTTAGTACCGGTTTGTGCCACGACCGGTACTAAAGGCCTCAGCTTCCGCCCCAAAGTTTAGTCCCACTCGCCGGGCGAAGGCAGCCAGACTGGTTTATAAACCCAGCAGCTACCACTTTGAACTCCTCTCAGATAGCAGGCTTGTGGGCCTAAACTCTGCGCTGCTGCCTGTGAGTCTGCTGGGCCTTTAAGGCCTGTAATTACACACATGGCCTATCAGGCCCACAGGCAGCGCTAATTTTTTAATAGTTTTTTTCTTTTCTGCTTTATTTTCTTCTATTTATTTTTATGTAGTTTTTGTATAGTTTTTCTTTTCTGTTATATTTATTTTCTTCTATTTATTTGTGAGTAGTTTTTCATCTAGTTTGCCAAAATTCAACATTTTAGAGTTCATTTTGTAGTGATTTTCAATTTCACGGTCATTTTGTAAACGATTGAAAAATAGCAAATATAATTTTTTCTTTTCTGCTTTATTTTTTCTTCTATTTATTTCTGAGTAGTTTTTCTTTTCTGCTATATTTATTTTCTTCTATTTATTTTTGAGTAGTTTTTTATATAGTTTTTTCTTTTCAGCTATAGTTTTTCTTTCTTTTCTGCTATTTTTCTTTTCTCGCAAAACTTGATGGTCAAAGTATGGAGTTATAACTTAAAAAAAGAAATGTCGACGTGCAATTAGTTTTTGCCATAATGAAGAAGTCCGGAGTTGTAATAAGTTATTAAAATAAAAAGAGGTGCAATGCTCGTTAATTTGCTTCAAGCCTTTGAATAGTAAACTGCACTCACGCATAGCTCCGCAGTCTACCGTATTCCTGAAGGCTTGAAGCTAAGCAACGTGAGCATTGATCCTCTTCTTCATCGTCTCTGCACTCAGGGCTTATAAACCGCTCCAAGTCCCTCTCACTTCGTGAGGTGGGACTAAAAAACATCTTACGTCTGGTTCATCCATGAACCGGTACTAAAGGTGCTCGTGGGGCCCCAGCCTTACCTGACACAACCTCATTAGTACCGGTTCGTGGTACGAACCGGCACTAAATGGTGATGGTGGGGCCATAGCCTGACCGGAGGCTGACACAACCTCTTTAGGTACAAAAAATTACAAACTTTCTGTTAGTGCCCGTAGTTTTCAAATTTGAATAGTTTAAATTTTGAATTATTTGAAATTAGTGTGAATTTGTTTGCACATAAAATTTCTTCGCGTTTCAAATGCCAAAACACATAACTACCCTAACTATTACAGAGATTCCCCTCTCGGTGCGAAACATAGAAGAAAGTGATGATAGCTAGTGAAGCCGATTACATCTCAGATCTTTGGGTGTGAAACTTTTTCTTCGCGTGTGTCCATTTGTGCTGTAACCATGGAAAATCTTCATCATTTAATGGGATGCTCGGGTCAATATTCACTGTGAATGGAGCAATTTCATCAAACTTTTCATAATCTTCTGACTTGTCTGTCTTGTCATCCACTCCCATAATGTTTCTCTTCCCAGAAAGAACTATGTGCCGCTTTGGCTCATCGTACGATGCATTCGCTTCCTTATCTTTTCTTTTTCTTGTCTTGGTAGACATGTCCTTAACATATAAAACCTGTGCCACATCATTGGCTAGGACGAATGGTTCGTCTGCATAAGCAAGATTGTTGAGATCCACTGTTGTCATTCCGTACAGCGGGTCTTCCGTTACCCCGCCTCGTGTCATATTGACCCATTTGCACCGAAACAAAGGGACCTTTAAACCACGTCGATAGTCAAGTTCCCATATGTCCTGTATATAACCATAATATGTTTCCTTTCCGTCTTGGTTTCTGCATCAAAGCGGACACCACTGTTTTGGTTGGTGCTCTTCTTATCTTGGGCGATCGTGTAAAATGTATTACCATTTATCTCGCACCCTTTGAAAGTCATTATATTCAAGATGGTAACTGGGACAGCAAGTACAGGTCATCTTCAATAGAGGTGTCATGCATGGTACATGTCTGCAACCAGTGGCGAAACTCCTGGTTTGTTCACGTGTAATCCAGTCATCGAGACCGCTCCGGTGTTTGGAGCGTAGCAAATTCTTGTGTTCATCCATATACGGAGCCACCAAGGCGGAATTCTGTAGAACTGTGTAGTGTGCTTCAAGGAGAGAATGTCCGTCCATACATATTATTTGTTCCTCCTAGCGTGCCTTTTCCATCCAGTCTGCCCTTATGCCGCGATTCACGAACACCAATCGGCTTAAGGTCAGGAATAAAGTCAATACAAAACTCAATGACCTCTTCATTTTATGGCCCTTGGAGATGCTTCCTTCGGCCTAGCACGGTTATGAACATATTTCTTTAAGACTCCATGAACCTCTCAAAGGGAACATATTGTGTAGAAATACAGGACCCAAAACGTTAATCTCTTCGCATAGGTGAACTAGGATGTGCGTCATGATGTTGAACAAGGATGGTGGGAACACCAACTCGAAACTGACAAGACATTGCACCAAATCATTCTATAACCTTGATATGATTTCTGGATCGATTACCTTCTGAGAGATTGCATTGAGAAATGCACATAGCTTCACAATGGCTAATCAAACGTTTTCCGGTAGAAGCCCCCTCAATGCAACCGGAAGCAGTTGCGTCATAATCACGTGGTAGTCATGAGACTTTCGGTTCTGGAACTTTTTCTCTGCCATGTTTATTATTCCCTTTATATTCGACGAGAAGCCAGACGGTACCTTAATACTGAGCAGGCATTCAAAGAAGATTTCCTTCTCTTCTTTGGTAAGAGCGTAGCTTGCATGACCCTGATGTATGTCGTCTTCTCCGTGCATATGTTGCTGGTCCTCCCGTGCCTCAGGTGTATCTTTTGTCTTCCCATACACGCCCAAGAAGCCAAGCAGGGTCACACAAAGATTCTTCGTCACGTGCATCACGTCGATTGCGGAGCGGACCTCTAGGTCTTTCCAATATGGCAGGTCCCAAAATATAGATTTCTTCTTCCACATGGGTGCGCGTCCGTCAGCATCCTTTGGAACAGGTTGTCCGCCAGGAACCTTTCCAAATATCACCTTCAAATCCTTGACCATATCATGTACATCAGCACCAGTACGGTGGCGAGGCTTCGTCCGGTGATTCGCCTCACCTTTGAAATGCTTGCCTTTCTTTCTTACGGGATGCCTGCTCGGAAGAAATCGACGATGTCCTGTACACATTCTTCATACAACTATTCAAATATATACTGTCGGTATCATCCAAACAGTGCGTGCATCCGCGGTATCCCTTGTTTGTCTGTCCTAAAAGGTTACTGAGAGAGAGCAGGCCAATCATTGATGGTCACGAACAGCAACGCCTTTAGGTCAAATTCTTCCCCCATGTGCTCATCCCATGCACGTACACCTGTTCCATTCCACAGTTGTAAGAGTTCTTCAACTAATGGCCTTAGGTACACATCAATGTAGTTGCCTGGTTGCTTAGGGCCTTGAATGAGCACTGGCATCATAATGAACTTCCGCTTCATGCACAACCAAGGAGGAATGTTATACAAACATAGAGTCACAGGCCAGGTGCTATGGCTGCTGCTCTGCTCCCCAAAAGGATTAATGCCATCTGCGCTTAGACCAAACCATACGCTCCTTGCGTCATCTGCAAACTCCTTCCCGTACTTTCTTTCAATTTTTCTCCACTGCGACCCGTCAGCTGGTACTCTCAACTTTCCGTCTTTCTTACGGTCTTCTTTGTGCCATCGCATCGCCTTGGCATGCTCTTTGTTTTGGAACAAACGTTTCAACCGTGGTATTATAGGAGAATACCACATCACCTTGGCATGAATCTTCTTCCTGGGGCGCTCGCCCTCGACATCACCATGCTCATCGGGTTGATCTTATAGCGCAATGCACCACATACCGAGCAAGCGTTCAAATCCTCGTACTCACCGCGGTAGAGGATGCAATCATTAGGGCATGCATGTATCTTCTGCACCTCTAACCCTAGAGGGCAGGCAGCCTTCTTTGCTTCGTAAGTACTCTCGGGCAATTCGTTGTCCTTTGGAAGCATATCCTTTATCATTACCAGCAACTTTCCAAATCCCTTGTCAGATACACCATTCTCTGCCTTCCATTGCAGCGATTCCAGTGTGGTGCCCAGCTTTTTCTTGTCACGTACGTAATTCGGGTACAACAATTTTTTGTGATCCTCTAACATGCGCTGCAACTTCTTCTTCTCCAAATCACTTGCGCAGTTTCTCTTTGCATCGGCAATGGCCCGACCTAGATCATCAACGGGCTCATCTGATGCCTCTTCTTCAGCTTCTTCCCGCATTGCCGGCCCAGCTTCTTCCCGCATTACCGGCTCAGCTTCTTCCCCCATTGTTGTATCATCGTATTCAGGGAACCCATGGCCAGGATAGCTGTCGTCGTCCTCTTCTTCTTCATTGTCTTCCATCATAACCCCTCTTTCTCCGTGCTTGGTCCAAACATTATAGTGGGGCATGAAACCGGACTCAAACAGGTGGACGTGAATGGTTCTTGACGTAGAGTAATTGCGACCATTCTTACAGCCAGCACATGGACAAGGCATAAAACCATCCGCCCGCTTGTTTGCCTCAGCCGCAAGCAGAAAAGTATGCACGCCCTCAACGAACTGGGGAGAGCATCGGTCATCGTACATCCATTGCCGGCTCATCTTCATTACACAACACCGAATAGACCAAATTAATACAAGTTCATACATAAAGTTCATACAACACTTAAATGCAACAAACAAATAACTCTCTAGCTAAAGCATTTAAATGCAACAACAAATGCGATCAAGATCGCAACTAAGGTAACAATTGATCCAACAGCATAATGATACCAAGCCTCACTATCGATGGCATATTTTCTAATCTTTCTAATCTTCATGCATTTTCTCCATCTTGATCTTGTGATCATCGATTTACATCGGCAACATGCAACTCCAATTCCATCTTCTCCCCCTCAATTCTTTTCAATTTTTCTTTCAAGTACTCATTTTCTCTTTCAACTAAATTTAACCTCTCAACAATAGGGTCGGTTGGAATTTCCGGTTCACATACCTCCTAGATAAAAATATCTATGTCAACTTGATGGGCATAATTTGTCATAAACACCAAATGCAACAAATAGTTTTAAAAGAGAATATACCACATCCGAATCATAACAAGGACGAGGGCCGACGGGGACGGATATCAAAACCATGGCACTATGTATAACAAACAACGTACGGGTAAGATAATTATTATACGAGTAATTATATATCCAAATCACACAAACATCAATTTTTTATATAAAATTTCATGAACAAGAGGCTCACCACAAGGTGGTGCCGCGACGAGACGGTCTTGAGCGACGACGGTGGTTACGACAGAGATTTAGAAGGCACAAAGTAAACCACACCTACATATGCAAAAGTGTTATTTTGACCTCAAATTGCATATAAATCAAATACTACCACATATAATTCCTCCCAAATTACTAAAACCCACAATTAATTACTATATAAACCAATGCAAGAGCTAATCTAGCAATGAGAGATGAAAGGACAAAGTTGCTAACCTTGGTGATCATTTGAATGGATGAGGGCCTGCAAATCTTGACAAATTTGGGGAAAAATTTGTGATGAACTCGAGAGGAAGAAGGGAAGAACAGAGGAGAGGGAGAGGGGAAAGGGGGAAGAACATACTGCATGTGGACGAAGGATTTATATAGGACGACATTTAGTACCGGTTCGTGCCACGAACCGGTACTAAAGGTGCTGGAAGGGCCCCATTCTGACAACATCCTTCCACCACTCTCATTAGTACCGGTTCGTGGCACGAACCGGTGCTAAAGGTTTGCCACGAACCGGTACTAAAGAGCTCCTCCCAGCTAGCCGTTGGAACCGGCAATAATGGCCACATTAGTGCCGGTTCAGTTACAAACCGACTAATGTGTCTCACATTTGACCCTTTTTCTACTAGTGTAAGGAACTGAATATATAATCTTCCACCAAATAAACCAAGTAGCATAAAGTACAAGGAGTAATCAACACTACTAGCAACCCACCGGTACCAATCTGAGGTTTTGATACAAAGATTGGACACAAGAGATGAACTAGGGTTTGAGAGGAGATGGTGCTGGTGAAGATGTTGATGAAGATTGACCCTCTCCCGATGGGAGGATTGCTGGTGATGACGATGGTGATGATTTTCCCCTCCCGAAGGGAAGTGTTCCCGGTAGAACAGCTCTGCCGGAGCCCTAGATTGGTTCCCCCAAGGTTCCGCCTCGTGGCGGCGGAGTTTCGTCCTGCAAGCTTGCTTATGATTTTTTCCAGGATAAAAGACTTCATATAGCAGAAGATGGACACCGTAGGCTTACCAGGGGGCCCACGCGGAGTGATACTTTGTGGTATGAATATTCATATCCGAAAGATTCAAGACAAAAGTTCATATTGACATAAAAAATAATAATACTTCAAGCATACTAACTAAGCAATTATGTCTTCTCAAAATGACATGGCCAAAGAAAGTTATCCCTACAAAATCATATAGTCTGGCTATGCTCCATCTTCACCACCCAAAATATTTAAATCATGCACAACCCCGATGACAAGACAAGCAATTGTTTCATACTTTAACATTTTCAAAACTTTTTCAATCTTCACACAATACATGAGCATGAGCCATGGATATAGCACTATATGTGGAATAGAATGGGTGTTGTGGAGAAGACAAAAAGATGGGAAGATAGTCTCACATCAACTAGGCATATCAACGGGCTATGGAGATGCCCATCAATAGATATCAATGTGAGTGAGTAGGGTTTGCCATGCAACGGATGCACTAGAGCTATAAGTAATGAAAGCTCAACAAAAGAAACTAAGTGGGTGTGCATCCAACTCGCTTGCTCACGAAGACCTAGGGCATTTGAAGAAGCCCATCATTGGAATATACAAGCCAAGTTCTATAATGAAAAATTCCCACTAGTATATGAAAGTGACAAAATTGAGAGACTCTCTATCATGAAGATCTTGGTGCTACTTTGAAGAACAAGTGTGGTAAAAGGATAGTAGCATTGTCCCTTCTCTCGTTTTCTCTCATTTTTTTATTTGGGCCTTTCTCCTCTTTTTTATGGCCATTTATTTTTATTTTTCGTCCGGAGTCTCATCCCGACTTGTGGGGGAATCATAGTCTCCATCATCCTTTCCTCACTAGGGACAATGCTCTAAAAATGATGATCATCACACTTTTATTTTTCTTACAACTCAACAATTACAACTCGATTCTTAGAACAAAATATGACTCTATATGAATGCCTCCGGCGGTGTACCGGGATATGCAATGAATCAAGAGTGACATGTATGGAAGAATTATGAATGGTGGCTTTGCCACAAATACGATGTCAACTACATGATCATGCTAGCAATATGACAATGATGGAGCGTGTCATAATAAGCGGAACGGTGGAAAGTTGCATGGCAATATATCTCGGAATGGCTATGGAAATGCCATGATATGTAGGTATGGTGGCTGTTTTGAGGAAGGTATATGGTGGGTGTATGATACCGGCGAAAGTTGTGCGATATTAGAGAGGCTAGAAATGGTGGAAGGGTGAGAGTGCGTATAATCCATGGACTCAACATTAGTCATAAAGAACTCACATACTTATTGCAAAAATCTACAAGTCATCAAAAAAAAGTACTACACGCATGCTCCTAGGGGAAGGGTTGGTAGGAGTTAACCATCGCGCGATCCCGACCTCCACACATAAGGAAGACAATCAATAAATAAATCATGCTCTAACTTCATCACATAACGGTTCACCATACGTGCATGCTACGGGAATCACAAACTTCAACACAAGTATTTCTCAAATTCATAGCTACTCAACTAGCATGACTCTAATATCACCATTTTCATATCTCAAAACAATCATCAAGCATCAAACTTCTCATAGTATTCAATGTACTCTATATGATAGTTTTTATTATACCTATCTTGGATGCTCATCACTTTAGGACTAAAATTTCAACCAAAGAAAATTACCATGCTGTTATAAAAGACTCTCAAAATAATATAAGTAAAGCAATAGAGATCAATAATTTCTATAAAATAAAACCACCACCGTGCTCTAAAAAGATATAAGCGAAGCACTAGAGCAAAATTATCTAGCTCAAAAGATATAAGTGAAGCACATAGAGTATTCTCATAAATTCTTATTCATGTGTGTCTCTACCAAAAGGTGTGTAAAGCAAGGATGATTGTGGTAAACTAAAAAGCAAAGACTCAAATCATACAAGACTCTCCAAGCAAAACACATATCATGCGGTGAATAAAAATATAGCATCAAGTAAAGTTACCGATGGACGAAGACGAAAAAGGGGATGCCTTCCGGGGCATTCCCAAGCTTAGGCTTTTAGTTGTCCTTGAATATTACCTTGGGATGCCTTTGCATCCCCAAGATTAGGCTCTTGCCACTCCTTATTCCATAATCCATCAAATCTTTACCCAAAACTTGAAAACATCACAACACAAAACTCAACAGAAAATCTCATAAGCTCCGCTAGCGAAATAAAACAAACCACCACTTCAAGGTACTGTAATTAACTAATTCTTTATTTATATTGGTGTTAAACCTACTGTATTCCAACTTATCTATGGTTCATACCCCCCGATACTAGCCATAGACTCATCAAAATAAGCAAACAACACACGAAAAACAGAATCTATCAAAAACAGAACAGTCTGTAGCAATCTGTATCAAACGCAAACTTATCAAACTTCAAAAATTCTGATCAATTAGGAAGTCCTATATAATTTGTTTATTAATATTATGAAAAAAGAATCAATTGAAAAGCACGTTTCTGTGAATTATGAAAACTAATCTCATGTGTGCAAAAGGTTTTATTTTTCAGCAAGATCATATTAACTATCACCGTAGGTTATACTAAAGGTTTTAATTGGCACAAACACTAATTAAAACACAAAACCACATCTAACCAAAGTCTAGATGAATTATTTATTACTAAACAGGAACAAAAAGCAAGGAATAAAAATAAAATTGGGTTGCCTCCCAACAAGCGCTATCGTTTAACGCCCCTAGCTAGGCATAAAAATAAGAATAGATCTAAGTATCATCATCTTCGGTATGCAATCCATAAGTGGCTCTCATAATAGATTCATAAGGTAATTTAATTTTCTTCCTAGGAAACTGTTCCATGCCTTTCCTTAATGGAAATTGGAATCTAATATTCCCTTCTTTCATATCAATAACCGCCCCAATCGTTCTAAGGAAAGGTCTACCAAGAATAATAGAACATGTAGGATTGCAATCTATATCGAAAATAATAAAATCTACGGGCACATAATTCCTATTTGCAACAATAAGAACATCATTAATATTTCCCATATGTTTCTTAATGGTGGAATCCGCAAGGTGCAAGTTTAAAGAGAAATCATCAAATTCACGGAAACCTAACACATCACACAAAGTTTTTGGAATCATGGAAACACTAGCACCCAAATCACATAAAGCATAGAATTCATGATCTTTAATCTTAATTTTAATAGTAGGTTCCCACTCATCATAAAGTTTTCTAGGGATAGAAACTTCTAATTCAAGCTTTTCTTCATAGGTTTGCATTAAAGCATCAACGATATGTTTGGTAAAAGCTTTATTTTGACTATAAGCATGAGGAGAATTTAACACTGATTGCAACAAGGAAATACAATCTATTAAAGAACAATTATCATAATTAAATTCCTTGAAATCCAAAATAGTGGGTTCATTGCTATGTAAAGTTTTGACCTCTTCAATCCCGCTTTTACCAATTTTTGCATCAAGATCTAAAAACTCCGAATTGTTGGGACGCCTTTTAACTAAAGTTGACTCATCTCCAGTCCCATAATTATCAAGATTCATATTGGAAAACAAAGATTTAATAGGAGACACATCAATCACTTTTAGATCTTCATCCTTATTATCATGAAAACTAGAAGAACACGCTTTTACAAAGCAATCTTTCTTAGCACGCATCCTAGCGGTTCTTTCTTTGCATTCATCAATGGAAATTCTCATAGCTTTGAGAGACTCATTGATATCATGCTTAGGTGTAATAGATCTAAGTTTCAAATAATCAACATCAAGAGAAATTCTATCCACATTCCTAGCCAATTCATCAATCTTAGGCAATTTTTCTTCAAGCAAAGCATTGAAATTCTTTTGCGAAATCATAAATTATTTAACACTAGTCTCAAAATCAGAGGGCATCTTATTAAAATTTCCATAAGATTTGTTGTAGGAATTACCATAATTATTAGAGGAATTACTAGGAAAGGGCCTAGGATCAAAGTTTCCTCTGTAAGCGTTGTTACCAAAATTGTTCCTACCAACAAAATTCACATCCATAGAATCATTATTATTCTCAATCAAAGTAGACAAAGGAATATCATTAGGATCAGAAGAAACACTCTTATTAGCAAACAATTCCATAAGTTCATCCATCTTTCCACTCAAAACATTAATCTCTTCAATTGCATGAACCTTTTTACTTGTGGATCTTTCGATTGTGCCATTGAGAATCACTAACCATAATATTATCTAGGAGTTTAGTAGCTTCTCCTAAAGTGATTTCCATAAAAGTGCCTCCCGCGGCCGAATCTAAAAGACTTCTAGAAGCAAAATTCAATCCGGCATAAAATTTTTGTATGATCATCCATAAATTCAAACCATGTGTAGGACAATTACGTATCATTAATTTCATCCTTTTCTGAGCTTGTGCAACATGCTCATGATCAAGTTGCTTAAAATTCATAATATCATTTCTAAGAGAGATGATCTTCGCAGGAGGAAAGTACTTAGAGATAAAAGCATCTTTGCACTTATTCCATGAATCAATACTATTTTTGGGCAAAGATGAAAACCAAGTTTTAGCACGATCTCTAAGCGAAAATGGAAATAGTTTCAATTTAACAATATCATTATCCATATCTCTCTTCTTTTGCATATCGCACAAATCAACAAAGTTGTTTAGATGTGTAGCGACATCTTCACTAGGAAGGCCAGAGAATTGATCTTTCATGACAAGATTCAACAAAGCGGCATTAATTTCACACGATTCAGCATCGGTAATAGGAGCAATCGGAGTGCAAAGAAAATCACTGTTGTTGGTATTGGAAAAGTCACACAATTTAGTATTGTCTTGAGCGATCGTGACAAACAATATAACACACAAGAACACAGGAGGCAAGCGAAGAAGAGGCGAACGGAAAAGAGGGCGAATAAAACGGCAAAGGTAAAGTGGGGAAAGGAAAACGAGAGGCAAATGGCAAATAATGTAATGCAAGGGATAAGAGTTTGTGATGGGTACTTGGTATGTCTTGACTTGTGCATAGACTCCCCGACAACGGCGCCAGAAATCCTTCTTGCTACCTCTTGAGCATTGCATTGGTTTTCCCTTAAAGAGGAAAGGTAGATGCAGCAAAGTAGCGTAAGTATTTCCCTCGGTTTTTGAGAATCAAGGTATCAATCCATTAGGAGGCTACACGCAAATCCCTCGTACTTGTACAAACAAATAAGAACCTTGCAACCAACGCGATAAAGGGGTTGTCAATCCCTTCACGACCACTTGCAAAAGTGAGATCTGATAGAGAAAACAAAATACATATTTTTGGTATTTTCGTTGTATAGATTAAAAAGTAAAGATTGCAAAATAAAATAGATCGGAAACTTATATGATGGAAAATAGACCCGAGGGCCATAGGTTTCACTAGTGGCTTCTCTCAAGATAGCATAAGTATTACGGTGGGTGAACAAATTACTATCGAGCAATTGATAGAGAAGTGCATACTTATGAGAATATCTAGGCATGATCATGTATATAGGCATCACGTCCGCAACAAGTAGACCGAAACGATTCTACATCTACTACTATTACTCCACACATTGACCGCTATCCAGCATGCATCTAGAGTATTAAGTTCATAAGAATAGAGTAACGCATTAGGCAAGATGACATGATGTAGAGGGATAAACTCAAACAATATGATATAAACCCCATCTTTTTATCCTCGATGGCAACAATACAATACGTATCGGTTCCCCTTCTGTCACTAGGATCGAACACCACAAGATTGAACCCAAAGCTAAGCACTTATCCCATTGCAAGAAAGATCAATCTAGTAGGCCAAACCAAACTGAGAATTCGAAGAGACTTGAAAAGATAACAAATCATACATAAAAGAATTCAGAGGAGATTCAAATATTGTTCATAGATAATCTTGATCATAAACCCACAATTCATCGGATCTCGACAAACACACCACAAAAAGAATTACATCAAATAGATCTCCAAGAATATCGAGGAGAACTTTGTATTGAGATCCAAAGAGAGAGAAGAAGCCATCTAGCTAACAACTATGGACCCGAAGGTCTGAGGTAAACTACTCACACGTCATCGGAGAGGCTATGGTGTTGATGTAGAAGCCCTCCATGATCGATTCCCCCTCCGACGAAGCGCCGAAAAAGGCCCCAAGATGGGATCTCACGGATACAGAAGGTTGCGGCAGTGGAAATAGGGTTTCGTGGTGCTCTCGGATGTTTTCGGGGGTATGTGGGTATATATAGGTGAAAGAAGTTGTTTGGGGGAGCCACGAGGGGCCCACGAGGGTGGGGTGCGCCTACCCCACTAGGCGCGCCTCCCTGCCTCGTGGCCGCCTCGTTGCTTCCTTGACGTCCACTCCAAGTCTCCTGGATTGCGTTTGTTCCAAAAATAACTCTCCCAAAGGTTTCATTCTGTTTGGACTCCGTTTGATATTCCTTTTCTGCGAAACACTTAAATAGGCAAAAACAGCAATTTGGGCTGGGCCTCCGGTTAGTAGGTTAGTCCCAAAAATAATATAAAAGTGTATAATAAAGCCCATTAAGCATCCAAAACAGATAGTATAATAGCATGGAACAATCAAAAATTATAGATATGTTGGAGATCAGGCAGCCAGATGAAAGCGTGTGCGATATATAGCATACGGTTCACTGGGATGAACTGTGTGTGATTAGGAAACACAATGGAAACGGTTCAACTGAACAAGATGTGGGTGATACGCGGCAAACAGGTCCGTAATCTGAAATGTGCGCGAAGACCAATAATAACACAGATGATTGCTGCTAATAAGCCGTGTGAATTGCTCTTTCTACAGTAGAATAACATGTATATATATATATATATATATATATATATATATATATATATATATATATATATATATATATATATATATATATATATATATATATATATATATATATATATATGAAATAAACATCCAATAACATAAGTGACTATACAGATCATTTGCACACACCTCAATAAACAATTGCATGCATTCTAAAGTAGGAAAAACGATCGTCTAGTCATCTACTTCTTGTGACGCTCCCGCCACTGCTATGTGGCTTGATCCCTCAACTTTGTCAGGAAGAAGACAGTTCCTCATGTCAACGATCCGCATGTACATCTCGTAGCTTGTGTACGCGTCCATGGCCATGTACTTGACATGTTGTTCATCTAGTCTCTTATGCCACACACTGTGCCAGACGTTCTTGTCCTTATTGCTCTCTTCCTTCATCTTCGCATAGTAGGGGTCGATGATGGCCGAGGCGAGGTCAACCACGGAGTTCAGTTTGTTTTTATTGCTGCCCCAAACCTTGTAGTGGTGCTGGATGTTGACAAGATTCGGGCATTTCAAGTCCGAAACCTTGAGCTCTTTTAGATCATTGGTGGTGTCCATCGTAGCGAAACTATAGTCGGAGCTCTTGATAAACCTGGAGAAACGCTCGCAAGGCCTTGTGGCAAGGTGGAAGTGGTAGACAAGGACGTCATGTCGCATGCACAACTGGGCGACGGCAACCTTCTCATCATGCCTGGCACGACCGATGGTATACTCGAGGTCAAAGCCAACCACTCGGTACTTGTCCTCGGCAAGGAACTGCTCCATAGTTTGGATGGAGCTCTCCACCGAGACCGGATCGTTCATGTACATCACTGAGAGGGCCTTCCCCTCACGTGGGTGTCCACTACGTGATGCGTGGTGAACTGCCCGCCGTTGTCGTCGTCGGCCGCTAGGAGCGCCATTGGAACCGCTGGATGTCCTCTCCGTATGTGTCCTCGTGGGTGTGCTTATTGTGTCGTGTAAGATGAGTGATGAAGGTAAATGGCCGTAGGAATAAAAGGGGGCCGGGCGGCGTGGATTGTCGGCGCGTCCGCGTGGCAGTTTTTGCAGCGGGTAACTGCATCATCGCGCGCGCCCGGCGCAACCGCTTGCACATGAACGTGCGTGATCATGCGCCGGCTCCAAACACTAGCAGCGCGCATGGAGGGACGAGGGCAGAGCACCCGAAGGGACGCGAGAGAAGAGCGCGCGGTGGGACACGAGAAGAGCGCGCCGCGGCTGCCTGAACCGCAAGCAACCACACACATAGAGCAGTTGAACACGCAATAAATGGTCACCTACAAGCCGGCCGACAGTTGCGCCGCTGCGTAGAGAGCGGGCGTGTGGTACCACCTTCATCTAGTCTATAGTTTCCTTTATATTCCGTGCCATTCTTTTCCCTCAAATTTAACCAACAAAATGTTAATGCATGTTTTAAAAATTATATACTTGGAAACTATGTTCAAATAAGCGTTGGCCTAAGTCATGGTGCACGCAGTATAACCAGGACCTCAAGGAGCATTTGGCAGCGGAGATGCAAATCGCGGCCGCACGCGCGGATGAGGTCGCGATGGCTGCCATTCGTGCCGACCCCCAGATCTTGAAGGAGCACCTTGCCATTCGCTAGCTACGCCGGTTAAGCATGCTCGGTTTACCCGTTACGTGCTGCTCCTGCCTTTCCTTCACAAATTCTAGTTAATTGTGTTATCTAATTTTGTCATGCAATTTGTTGCTCTAGTGTATATGTTCTATATGCCGTGCAGTGTGGTGCTCACTTATTAACTATTTTGTTAATTAGTTGTCGTCTTCAGTTAACTGTTTGGTTCAATTCTGCAAATGTGATGTTCAATTCTTCAGGCTGCAATTTTGTATTGTCTTTCGTGTGAGAAATAAATCGAATTTATCTTTACAAAATTGTGGGTGCATTCTGTTATTGTATACCATGTGAGGAATAAATTGAATTTGGTTGTAGTAAATACATGAGAAACAAATACAATTGCTATAATTGGGAGCGACCATCGGGTTATATCAGCACTGGAAGGGTGTGTTTTATTAAGTATCCGGTTCTAGTTGTCATAAGGTCAAGGTACAACTCCAAGTCGTCCTGTTATCAAGATCACGGCTATTCAATAGATTAACTTCCCTGCAGGGTGCACCACATAACCCAACACGCTTGATCCCATTTGGCCGGACACACTTTCCTGGGTCATGCCTGGCCACGAAGATCAACACGTCGCAGCCCCACCTAGGCACAACAGAGAGGCCAGCACGCCGGTGTAAACCTAAGCGCGCAGAAGTGCAGGCCCATCGCCCATAGCACACACAAGACGTTATGTGACTGTGGCCGAAAGCGGAACTAGCCCCCTTAATACAAGAGCAGGCTTACGTTCCAATCCGGCGCGCGCCACTCAGTCGCTGGCGTCACGAAGTGCTTCGGCTGATACCACGACGTCGGGATACCCATAACTACTCCCACGTAGATGGTTAGTGCGTATAGACCAAATGGCCAGACTCAGATCAAATACCCAGATCTCGTTAAACGTGTTAAGTATCCGCGAACGCCGACCAGGGCCAGGCCCACCTCTCTCCTAGGTGGTCTCAACCTGCCCTGCCGCTCCGCCACAAAGTAACAGTCGGGGGCCGTCGGGAACCTGTGCTCACCTCTACCGGGATGGAGCCACCGTCCTTTCAGCCCCATCTCCTAACAAGATCACGTAATGTAACAATGGTAAAGTATATAGTATAAGCCCGTGATCACCTCCCGAAGTGATCACAGCCCAGTAGTATAGCATGGCGATTTGGACAAGAGTGTAGGGCCACCGATGGAATACTAGCATCCTATACTAAGCGGTAGGATAGCGGTGTAAAGGTAACAACAATAGTAGCAAGGACAGGCTATGCAGCGGTATAGGATTAATCGAAGCGATAACATGCTACACTACTCTAATGCAAGCAGTATAGAGAAGAGTAGGCGATATTTGGTGATCAAAGGGGGGGCTTTCCTGGTTGCTCAGACAAGAAGGAGGGGTCATCGGTGACGTAGTCGACCACCGGGGCATCAGCATCGCACGGGGTCTACCGGAGAGAAGAGGGGGGAGAAACAGTAAATACATAGCAAGCAAGTGCATAACAGGACAACAAGCAGAGCTAGACGTGTTCTAACGTGGTATGAGGTGATACCGGTGAAGGGGGGAAACATCTAGGAAAATATCCCCGGTGTTCCGTGTTTTCGGACAGATGAACCGGAGGTGAAATGTTGCAGGTTCACTATGCTAGGGACGCGTGGCGGACGAACGGGCTGCGTATCCGGATTCGTCTCGTCGTTCTGAGCAACTTTCATGTTAAAAATATTTTAATCCGAGTTACGGATTAAAAGATAAGATTTTCTAAAGATTTTATTAATTTCTGGAATTTAATTAATTATTTAATTAATTCGAAAATGATTTAATGACATCAGCATGATGTCATGCTGACATCAGCAGTCAACATAGTTGTCTGGGTCAAACTGACACGTGGGTCCCGAATGCCATAGATACATCACCCTAACTGACATATTAGTTAGGTTAATTCTATATTTTAGGTTAATCACGTTTAATTAGTTTAACTAAACCGGATTAATTAAGTTAATTAATTAATTAATTATATTATTAATTATATTTTTTTTAATTCTTTTTTTATAAACATTTTGGGCGTGGGGCCCATCTGTCGTAGGCCCCACGGGGCCTTGCGGGCGCTGGGTTAACGGGCGCTGGAGCATGCAAGCGCTAACCCGAACGGGGCATGCCCGTTGTGGCGCGGCTTCTGGCGGCAACCGCTGGCCTGACAGGGGAAAACGGGAGAGGCCATCGGCGACGAAGGCGCTTGCAGCCATCGAGAGCCCGGCGAGGCGGCCAAGATGGCGATGGCGAGCCACAGTAGCCGGGCGGGCCGGCAGCAGTAGGGAGGCGGAGGGAGCGGGGCGCTGACGGCGTGGCGCCGGCGGGCGGCGGTGTCCGCGAGCACGGCGTGAGCACGGCGCGGCCACAGCGAACATAGCCGGCGGGTGAGGGAGGCAGAGAGGAGAAGGGAGGCGCGCTCACGAGGGGCCGTGGGGTTCGGGCGATGGGCTCGGGCGGAAGACGGGGACGACGTCGACGGAGTCGAGGCGGAGGAGCTCCGGGTGGCGGCGATTGGCGTCGGGGCGACGAGCACGACGTCCTGCGGAGCTCGGGGAGGAGGACGAGGACGCGAGGTCCGGTAAGGAGGCGGCCGATCCGAGCGGCGACGGCGGGGCCTTCGGCGGTGGTGGTGACGCACGGCGATGACGAGCGGGTGCGGTCCGGTGGGTGGCTCCGGCGACGGCGGTCCGTCGAGGCGCGGCGTCGAGCGAGCATCAAGGGGCGTCGTTTCCCCCCGATCTAGATCGGGGGAGAGGGAGGAGCGGGGTCGTGGGATCGGGCGACGTTGGGGGCGTGCGCCAGGGGCGATGGGGACGAGACGAAGTTGCCTCGATCCCGATCCAGACGGGTGAGAGAAGGGGATCGTGGGGAGGAGTGGAGAGTGGGATCGGGCTAGGGTTTCATCGAGGGGGGGGGTTAATGGGGGAGTGGGTGGCCGGCTGGGCCGGCCTGGCTAGCCCAATGGCCAGCTGGGCCGAGGCCCAGCAGGGGGGGGCTTTATTTTCTTTTTGTTGTTGTTTTCTTTTTATTCTTTTCTGTTTTATTTTAGTTGCACTTTATTTTTTGGTTTAGTAAAATATGAAAATAGCCCCAAAAATAGTGTGTCAAATAATCCACTGTTCTAAGAAGTTTTACCTCAGAATAAAAATAGTTTAGTATTTGGTAAAATATATTAGGAGTATAACTAATTGTTTTGATGTTGTTTTAATCACTTTAGGGTATTTAAATATCTTATAAAGATGTTGTTACTCCACCAATAGTATCCATGATTTATTTGTCACATTAAGAACATTTTAGTTTTGACTTTTGAATACTTTAATTGTTTGACTTGATTTTAAATTTGAATTTGAATCGTACTTTGAACCACCACGAGATTAACAACAGTAACCGAGGTGACGTGGCATCATTAGCGTGGAATTACTGTAGCCTAAATATCCGGGCGTCACAATTCTCCTCCACTACAAAAAATCTCATCCTGAGATTTAAGCGGTGGAGTAAGGGGGAAAGGTGTTGGTAGCGAAAAAACCTAACGAGTCTTCTCGGTCTTGGCTGCCCTTTCGAAGAGGTTGATCCTTTTCGTTGATGTATTCATTTTTCTGCTTTAGGTCACCATGATGAAGTGGCCATCCTTCCTTCGGAGTCTTCATCATACTAACGAGAGATTAAGGGGGTATACCGGAAGAATGGACCTCTGCAGGTTAGACTATCTGGTAGACAACAACGAGGAAGGTGGCGGAAAGTAACTCTCAAATTGAAACTTAACGAATTATCGAGAGCAAAGTAAGAAAGTACGACGAGAAGTTCCAAGCGGTTAGGCAATCGTTCGATGCCCGTTACAAGGCGTGAAAGGGGTTCGAGCAACGGAATAAGCATTGCGTCGATACCGAATAGATCACTAGGACGGTGGCCCGTGAATTACATACGAGGCCACGCGTGAGGAATAACTTTGGGAATAGGGGTGTACAGGAGAGTCAGGTTTCGATCTGTGGGCTGTGGGTTATGGGCCCACCAGGTGTGTTTTTTTAATAGGAGCAGTGACATCTTGCACGGTCATGATAGCAAGGCATGTCAGAGAGTACCATGTCAGTTATGTCGGCAACAACGTTGGTACCAAGGGCGAGGGACGAAGAGAACCATTTTCCTGCTTTCGTTGAACGAGGCGGACCAATAGGCAAAGTTCTCGGCCCATCGATGGTTACCGAATGTCATCAACAATAGTAACAGGTCTTACTTACGTAGTGGTACAACGAGGTGCTTACCTAAGCAGGAATTATCACTGCTCGGTTAAGTCTGGTTCTTGGAAAGGTTAAACAAAACAATGGAAAGGATAGTATCATTATCGATTAAACAGAATAATTGAAAGGAAAATGTGTTTAAAAACATATTTCAGGAGTATATCCTTCCCAATGACAAGCAGAGCATGATATCCATGACAGGATATAATGTAGAAAACCCTTTAGGTAAGGTGTGACGCCCCCGATTCAATCGTACACTAATCATGCACGCAAATGTGTACGACCAAGATCAGGGACTCACGGGAAGATATCACAACACAACTCTAAAACATAAATAAGTCATACAAGCATCATAATACAAGCCAGGGGTCTCGAGGGCTCGAATACAAGTGCTCGATCATAGACGAGTCAGCGGAAGCAACAATATCTGAGTACAGACATAAGTTAAACAAGTTTTCCTTAAGAAGGCTAGCACAAACTGGGATACAGATCGAAAGGGGCGCTGGCCTCCTGCCTGGGATCCTCCTAACTCCTCCTGGTCGTCGTCAGCGGGCTGCACGTAGTAGTAGGCACCTACGGGGTAGTAGTCGTCATCGACGGTGACGTCTGGCTCCTGGGCTCCATCGTCTGGTCGCAGCAATCGAGTAGAGATAGGGGGAAAAGGGGGAACAAGGCAACCGTGAGTACTCATCCAAAGTACTCGCAAGCAAGGAGCTGCACTACATATGCATGGATATATGTGTAAAGGGCCATATCAGTGGACTGAACTGCAGAATGCCAGAATAAGAGGGGGATAGCTAATCATGTCGAAGATTACGCTTCTGGCAGCCTCCGTCTTGCAACATGTAGAAGAGAGCAGACTGAAGTCCTCCAAGTAGCATCACATAGCAATAATTCTACCCGGCGATCCCCTCCTCAATGCCCTGAGAGAGAGCGACCACCGGTTGTATCTGGCACTTGGAAGGGTGTGTTTTATTAAGAATCCGGTTCTAGTTGTCATAAGTCAAGGTACAACTCCAAGTCGTCCTGTTACCGAAGATCACGGCTATTCAAATAGATTAACTTCCCTGCAGGGGTGCACCACATAACCCAACACGCTTGATCCCATTTGGCCGACACACTTTTTGGGTCATGCCCGCCGCTGAAGATCAACACGCCGCAGCCCCACCTAGGCACAACAGAGAGGCTAGCACGCCGGTGTAAACCTAAGCGCACAGGGGTCTGGGCCCATCGCCCAATGCACACTTGCACGCTATGTAGGGCGGCCGAAAGCGTAACTAGCCCCTTAATACAAGAGCAGGCTTATGCCCAATCCGGCGCGCGCCGCCACGGTCAAGGCGTCACAAAGTGCTTGGCCGATACCACGACGCCGGGATACCCATAACTACTCCCACGTAGATGGTTAGTGCGTATAGACCAAATGGCCAGGCTCAGATCAAATACCCAGATCTCGTTAAACGTGTTGAGTATCCGCGACGCCGACCAGGCCAGGCCCACCTCTCTCCTAGGTGGTCTCAACCTGCCCTGCCGCTCCGCCACAAAGTAACGATCGGGGCCGTCGGGAACCCAGGCCCACCTCTCTGGGATGGAGCCACCGTCCTTTCACCCCCATCTCCTAACAAAGATCACGGGTAATGTGATAGTGTAAAGTATATAGTATATGCCCGTGATCACCTCCCAAGTGATCACAGCCCGAGAGTATAGCATGGCGACGGACAAGAGTGTAGGGTCACCGATGGAACACTAGCATCCTATACTAAGCGATAGGATAGCGGTAAAGGTAACAACAAAGAGTAGCAAGGACAAAGCTATGCAGCGAAGATAGGATTAATCGAAAGCAAGAACATGCTACACTACTCTAATGCAAGCAGTATAGAGAAGAGTAGGCGATATCTGGAGATCAAAGGGGGGGCTTGCCTGGTTGCTCTGGCAAGAGAGAGGGGTCGTCAACTCCGTAGTCGAACTGGGCAGCAGCCGCGTCGGTCTCGTAGTCTACCAGGGAGAAGAGGGGGGAGAAACAATGAATATTTAAGCAAAAAGATGCATGACGATGCATGACAAAGCAAGGTGTGATGCTAGGCGTGCCCTAACGTGGTATGAGGTGGTACCGGTTAAGGGGGGAAACATCCGGGAAAGTATTCCCGGTGTTTCGCGTTTTCGGGCAGAGGAGCCGGAGGGGGAAAGTTGCAAATTCGATAGGTTAGGGGGGTATGGCGGACGAACGGGTTGCGTATCCAGAATCGTATCGTCATTCTGAGCAACTTTCATGTTGAAAATATTTTAATCCGAGTTACAGATTAAAAGATATGATTTTCTAAAGATTTTATTAATTTCTGGAATTTAATTAATTATTTAATTTAATCCAAAATGGAATTATGACATCATCATGATGTCATGCCGACGTCAGCAGATCAATAGGGGTTGACTGGTCAAACTGATGGCGGGACCCGTTGTCATTGTCAAGACTAACTAATCGGTTTAGTTAGTCTAACTAAAACGATTAGGTTTATTAACTACAATTAATTAGGTTAACTAATCATGATTAGTTAAGTTAATTAATTCTTTAATTAATTAATTAATGTTTTATTTATTTTAATTAATAAATTATTTATTTTATTTTTTAAAATCTTTTTAAAATCCTTTTTTAAACGCTACGGGCGGGCCCCACATGTCATTGGCGCTAAGGGCCATAGCGGTTCCGTGCTGCTGGTTGCCCGAACAGCGACGCGGTGGTGCGGGCGCTGGGCACAGCCTGAAGCGAGCGCGCATGCCCACGGGCGTCGGGAGGGCGGCGGACTGGCAGGTCGCCCGAGGCGGCGCGTTGAGGCTAACATGGGCCGGACGGGAGCGAAGCGGCGGCGGGCACGGCCCCGTGTGGGCGGGAAGAAGCACGGCGCAGCCGTGGCGCGAGCGGGGCGTGGGCGTCCGACAGGGCGGACCTGAGCAGAGGCCGTTAGGCGCCGCGGTAGCTCACCGGGCGTGTACCACGCGAGCGTGCTAAGCGCGGGGTCTCCGGCGCGCTTGATGGGGCGAGGACACCGTGGCGACGAGGCGAACGCAGCCCGACTGGTCCCCGGCGCCGGCTGGGGCGTGTGAGCGGAGTCGGGCATTGGCAACCGCGGGACGGGCGCGGAGAGCACGACGCCGGGCGTGCGGGCGGCCGTAGTGGCTGCGGTGACCGAACGGGGAAGGGAAGAGGATCTGAGGCCGGGGGAGAGGGCGCGGCCATGACGGAGCGGGCACGCGGCACGGTAGAGAGAGGAGGGAGCGGTGCGTGCTCACAGGGCCAGTAGGGAAAGGGCAGCGGGGGGTCGGGTTGGTGGTCGGAGACGACGACGAAGAACGACGCAGGCCGGCGAGGTCGTCCTCCAGTGGGGTGGCGATGCGGCGAAGAGGAGGCAGGCCGGTGGTGAAGCTCCGGGCGCCGGCGTCGGGGGTGGAGGGGCGAGGGGATCGGGCTCTCCCCCCGATCCAGATCCCATCGAGGGTGAAGTGGGGGAGCGAGTGGGGCGACGGGGGGGGGGGGAGTGGTGCGTGGGGGCTAGGGTTTCGGTAGGTGGGTGGATAAGGGAGTAGGGGTGGGCTGGCCGGTTGGCCTTTGCCTGTTGGGCCGCTTTGGTGGGGGGCCGATTGGGCCGGGCTGGGTCCATGCCAGTGGGGAAGGGGTTCTTTCCCTTTTCTTATTTTTATTTGCTATTTTTGCTTTCTTTTAGTTTCCTTTTGTTTTAGTTTTAGTAAATTACCAAAGTGGCACCTAAATAGATTTTACAAATTATGCCACTGCCACAATAGTTTAATACTTAAAACAATTTAGTTTTGAAAATGTTCATTATTTTTAAAGCATTTAAATAATTGTATTTGCCACTGTTTTATTCATTTTAGAGTATTTAAAGATTTTATAAAAGTGGGGTTTCTTCATCACAATTACCTTTGCATTATTTAGCACAACTCGAACATTTTAGTTTTAAAGTTTGAAAACTTTTGATGTTTGCCTTTAATTCAATTTCAAATTTGAATCGGTTTTGAGCTAACGCAAGATTATCGACAATAATCGAGGTGACGTGGCATCATTACCAGAGGGTTACTATAGCTTGATTACCCGGGCGTCACAATTCTCCTCCACTACAAGAAATCTCGTCCCGAGATTTAAGAGGGGGACTAAGGGGAAAATTCTCGTTACGAAATTCTAACGGGTCTTCTCGGTCTTGGTTGCTCTTCTCGAAAAGGTCGATCTATCATGTTGAAGTCTTCATTTCTCTGCTCCAGGTCATCATGATGGAGTCGTCATCCTTTCTCTGAAGTCTTCATCGATCGTACGACGGACAAGGAGTAACTCCGAAGGAATGGACCTCTGCAAGGATGGCTATCTAGTAGATAACCCATGGAAGGTGGCAGAAAGTTACTCTCGAGTAGGAACGTAAGAAAATATCGAGAGCATGGTAAGAAGGTACCATGATCTCAAGGAAGGTGGCTCGTGAATTAAATGCGAAGCCAAGCGTGAGGAAAAACCATTAGAAACAGGGTTGTACAGGAGAGTCAGGTTTCGATCCTCTAAAACTGTGGGTTATGGGCCCACCATGGGGGTTACAAGTAGGAAGGGCGGAGACGTCTTGCATGATCATGTAATCAAAGCATGTCAGAGGACAGCCTGTCAGTTGTCGGCAACAATGTCGGTACCAAGGGCGAGGGATGAAGAGAACCATTTGCCTGCTCGTTGAACGAGGCGGACCATTAGGCAAAGTTCTCATCCATCGGTGGCTACCAGAATGTCATCAACAATAGTAACAGGTTCTTGCTGACAGAATTGCACACCAAGGAGTTTACATAAGCAGTAGAATATTGCTTCTTAGATCATATAGATCACAAGAAAGGTTCAAACAACCAATGGAAAGTAAAATATGATTATCATATTAAACAGAACAATGGAAAGGAAAATGTGTTTGAACACATATTTCAGGGATATATCCTTCCCAAGGACAAGCAGAGCATGATATCCGTGGCAGGATATAATGTAGAAAACTCTTTAGGTAAGGGGGGAGCAATCTCATGATATTACCCATACAACGGTGTTAGGATAAATGATAATTAAAATTTAGCATCATGCTTCAAATGTTCCTGTTGAAAATCGGAGTACCATTGACATGCTTCGAGATAGCATTGACATGGTCTTCAGGTGAAGATCAGACTTTGGAAACACGAAGGATCCATCAGGAATAACTTGTAGAATAAGTCTTACTATTTACTCATGGATGAACGGATAACCTTGCTGAAAAGGAATCTATCATGATAGGTCCTCCAGCCGGGGGGGGGGGGGGTGCTAGGCATGACATCATGTTACCGGGTCACCAAAGGATCAACATCATAACTCTTGGAAAGTTGTCCCAACCATCATATCTGACCGAGATTCATATCCAATTGGTGTCATGATACCTCAGACTCAGGGGGTCCGAGAGGAAAAGGTGCAACACAAATCAACGAAATGACATTGCAAGATTCTCGAGAAATGAACTATGGGAGCGGGTTTCTGAAGCAATAGTTCATCATTAAACCAAGGAGGGGATGAGAAGGTGGCTGATGGGCTCATCGACAATTCATCGAGAATTCCAAACGGATGGATTTCCACGATAATGTGAACAAGAAGATGACATTTGTTAGATCAAATGATATAATGGGATATGCTCGAGGAAAACATACATAATTAAACATTGGTTGAACGGTGCACCCGAAATATGGGTTGGGTTGCACGGCCAATGTTAGAATGCTGATTCAATTATCGAAAGACTTAGAATGAACTATCGCCCATTCACTTCAAAGCAATAGGGTTGCTAGAAGTTTTGAATTCACACGTCATAGCTCAATTGTCGGTATTCTGGTTGAAAACAATACGGGGACCAAGGAATGAACGAAGATGGCAAGAAGTATTATGATATCAAGAATTCTTAAGAGGTGGTGAAATTCTCACCACATTCTTGACAAAAAGAGATGGTAATACTTCCGAGGTAAGGAAGATCAACTGTTGGGTAGCAGGGATCTCAAGGTTTACACAAAACACGAACAAGTTGTGTTGAACGGAAGGCAATAAAGTGGTCGATGAGAACAGGAATCATCGAGGGGCAAGGATGGTATTACCCATCATGAATTCAATTGAATTCATGGAAGAGCTCATAAGGTTGATGATGATCACGACACAATTGTCGAGAGATTTCATGCAGATGTAATCAATCAGCGACGACATCAAGTCGAAGGAATGATGAAGCAAGAGGTTATTGGAACCACAGTTGCGACACAAACTCGAACTCAAGCTTGTTGTTTAAGGTGAAAGGGTATGACGAGGAAAATCGACGTAAGCTTAGCTATCATCGCAAATTGGTGCTCCGAGAATAAGGACCAGGTAGCACAGTTAGAATCGTCACGAAAATGATATAGCCAAACAGGCTAGGAATGGCGTGATCGGGTACAAACTCGTACTTATAGAAGCTTACTGAAGAGTTTTTTTTTTTTGAACCGTAGTGCGGACTTGGTTCAGTTATCGGTGTCTTCGAGTGTTTAATAACTCAGAGCCCGTGAAAAATTGGAATCAGTGGGAAGGTAGCACTTGTTGAAGAACTCATAAGAAGTTATGCAGTTCCAACATAATCTTGAGATACCAGGGGTAATACTCGACGACAGATCAAAGTAGAGGTCGTACCGGGGTATTGGTCCACAGAAGACAAGTGCTTACACTTGCATCGAAAATGGTATTTAAAGGGAACATGGTCGGAACCACGATTGTAAAAGGCCATACCCCAGATATAAGTTGAACTTATATCAAGTTGAACTTATATCAAGGGAATAATTATTTTTAAAAGAAGCTTCGATGAGAAGACGTACATCGGGTCCATGGGCATGAACATAAAGTTCAAGGTCAACTCCCACTTCTCCAATGCATAACCTTTCATCCACTTCTCGCGTTCGATTAAGTTGCAGTGTTGAAATTTTATCTGGAGAAGCACCAGAAGAGTATGACTCGTGAAAACTTTCGGGTTCACACGGTCTAGAGAAAGCATATGTTCAACCCATAGTGGCTTCTTAGAAACATATACCACAAGTTTCAAGAGTAAATAACACAAGCCCGAAAGCAGAGTATGGTTGGCCAAGCGGAGGATACAACTTAACAAAGGCATTAGGTATCAGGGGAAGAACTCACAAAGTGATCAAATGTGAAGGAAATTGTCGGATAACAATCCAACAAAGGACTTGATGGTCCACAAAGGATCTGATGTGAGTATCGATACTCAACCAGAAGAGGAAGGAATGCAAATGCAACAGGTTATGGAATCATCTGAATAATTCAAAGCTTAAATGCAAAGGAATTATGATTTCCAAAACAAAGGATCAGATGCAGACGCTCTGATCAAGGATGGATCAATTGAATATACCAGAGGCACAATCGACGACAGATAGTTTGGTCGAGAACCAGCTCATGTTCAAAATGACGTCTGAGCCGAAAGGATAATCCTAGGACTCGACTGATGATTGCGAACATTCACAACGTATTGAATCAATGGACTCAAAAATGATGGTGACAAAGGATGCCAATATGATTACTATACTTATGGGATTAATCATAATGAAAGCAAACAAGAAATTCCAGAGCAATAGGTTGCTGAGGATTTTCGGAAGATCGAATGGTATTTCGAAGACTTCAGTGTAACACCTGAACAACCGGGGGATGAGCGAATACTCGATAAGTGCGAGAATTATCCGTAGGGGTATTCAGGTGACAAAGAACAGCAAGGCAGTAAGCTCAAAGGATTATCGAAATAACGACGAGTTTTTCAGGGTATCTTGTAATAACAAGACCAACTGGGGATGAATGTAAGAATAACAACTGTAAGTAGTTATCCATAAGGGTTGACGGTGGAAGGGAATTGCAAACGCGATGAACACAAGTTCTCGGGTTAACAGCGGAGAGTATCTTCGGGGTCTTCACGTGCAGCGCATTTATCGTCCATAATAAGGGGCTCCCCGGGAGGAAGTAATCACGAGAACCTAGAGTCGGAGTTAGTAAAATCGTTTAACCCGAATAGAAGAGAGTTCAGAATCCCAGAGTAAAGGTCGAGGAGTAAAAGATTCTAGTACCACCCAATGGCAACGTGGGCCCGTAAGGCACACAGCCAAGTTAGTAAAAGTTTTTGCATTGTCTAGACTCGACTTCGGCCAAGGAGTGTGGAAGGGGGATTCCTATAGGCAGTCGGTTCTGATACCAACTTGTGACGCCCCCGATTCAATCGTACACTAATCATGCACGCAAATGTGTACGACCAAGATCAGGGACTCACGGGAAGATATCACAACACAACTCTAAAACATAAATAAGTCATACAAGCATCATAATACAAGCCAGGGGCCTCGAGGGCTCGAATACAAGTGCTCGATCATAGACGAGTCAGCGGAAGCAACAATATCTGAGTACGTACATAAGTTAAACAAGTTTGCCTTAAGAAGGCTAGCACAAACCGGGATACTGAGATCGAAGAGGCGCAGGCCTCCTGCACTCGATCCTCCTAACTACTCCTGGTCGCCGCCGGCAGCACGTAGAAGTAGGCACCTCCGGGTAGTAGTCGCCATCGACGGTGGCGTCTCGCCTGGGCTCCATCGTCTGTCGCAGCAATCGAGTAGAGATAGGGGAAAAGGGGAACAAGGCAACCGTGAGTACTTATCCAAAGTACTGCAAACAAGGAGCTACACTACATATGCATGGATATATGTGTAAAGGGCCATATCGGTGGACTGAACTCGCAGAATGCCGTAATAAGAGGGGATAGCTAATCATGTCAAGACTACGCTCGCAGCCTCCGCCTTGCAACATGTAGAAGAGAGCGGATCAAGTCCTCCAAGTAGCATCACATAGCAATAATTCTACCCGGCGATCCCCTCCTCAATGCCCTGAGAGAGAGCGACCACCGGTTGTATCTGGCACTTGGAAGGGTGTGTTTTATTAAGAATCTGGTTCTAGTTGTCATAAGGTCAAGGTACAACTCCAAGTCGTCCTGTTACCGAAGATCACGGCTATTCGAATAGATTAACTTCCCTGCAGGGGTGCACCACATAACCCAACACGCTTGATCCCATTTGGCCGGACACACTTTTCTGGGTCATGCCCGGCCGAGGAAGATCAACACGTCGCAGCCCCACCTAGGCACAACAGAGAGGCCAGCACGCAGGTCTAAACCTAAGCGCACAGGGGTCTGGGCCCATCGCCCAATGCACACCTGCACGTTGCAAGGGCGGCCGAAAGCAGAACTAGCCCCCTTAATACAAGAGCAGGCTTACGTTCCAATCCGGCGCCGCCGCCGCGCCATCAAGGCGTCACGAAGTGCCGCCGATACCACGACGTCGGGATACCCATAACTACTCCCACGTAGATGGTTAGTGCGTATAGACCAAATGGCCAGACTCAGATCAAATACCCAGATCTCGTTAAACGTGTTGAGTATCCGCGAATGCCGACCAGGCCAGGCCCACCTCTCTCTAGGTGGTCTCAACCTGCCTTGCCGCTCCGCCACAAAGTAACAATCGGGGCCGTCGGGAACCCAGGCCCACCTCTACCGGGATGGAGCCACCGTCCTTTCAGCCCCCATCTCCGAACAAGATCACGTAATGTAATAGTGTAAAGTATATAGTATATGCCCGTGATCACCTCCCAAGTGATCACAGCCCGATGAGTATAGCATGGCAGATGGACAAGAGTGTAGGTCATCGATGGAACACTAGCATCCTATACTAAGCAAGAGGATAGCGGTAAAGGTAACAACAGAGTAGCAAGGACAGGCTATGCAAAGAAGATAGGATTAATCGAAAGCAAGAACATGCTACACTACTCTAATGCAAGTAGTATAGAGAAGAGTAGGCGATATCTGGTGATCAAAGGGGGCTTGCCTGAAGCTCTGCAAGAGAGAAGGGTCATCAACTCCGTGGTCGAATCGGGCAAGCATCGCGTCGGTCTCGTAGTCTACCGAGGAGAAGAGGGGGAAGAAACAATGAATATTTAAGCAAACAGATGCATGACGATGCATGACAAAGCAAGGCGTGATGCTAGGCGTGCCCTAACGTGGTATGAGGTGGTACTGTTCGGGGGAAACATCCGGGAAAGTATGACCGGTGTTTCGCGTTTCGACAGAGGAGCCAAGGGAAAGTTGCGAGTTCTATAGGTTAGGGGTGTGGCGGACGAACGGGTTGCGTATCCGGTTCGCCTCGCTGCTCGAGCAACTTTCATGTTGAAAATATTTTAATCCGAGCTACGATTAAAAGATATGATTTTCTAAAGATTTTATTAATTTCTAGAATTTAATTAATTATTTAATTTAATCCGAAAATGGAATTATGACATCAAGATGATGTCATCTTGACGCCACCGTCATCAGGGGTTGACGGGTCAATCTGATGGTGGGACCCAGTTGTCATTGTCTAAGACTAACTAATCAGGTTTAGTTAGTCTTACTAAAAACGATTAGGTTTATTAACTAATCCCTCCATTCCTAAATATAGGGTGTATAGTTTTTGGCACGGAAATTAAAGAAAGCACATGGAGGAAAATTTTCACAAGTTTTGGGAGAGATTACACCTGACTAATTGGCATGAGAAAATAGAGGAACTTGCCTTATATACGAAAATGTAATCAAATCTCTATATAAAAAATCCAAACGAGTGGTGCCACACAATACACCTTATATTTTGGGTTTTCTCTCAAAAATCTATACACCTTATATCAAGGAATGGAGGGAGTACAATTAATTAGGTTAACTAATCAGGATTAGTTAAGTTAATTAATTCTTTAATTAATGTTTTAATTATTTTAATTATTTATTTATTTATTTATTATTATTATTTTAAAATCTTTTTTTAAAATCCCTTTTTTTAAACGTTCTGGGGCGGGGCCCCACATGTCATTGGCCCTAAGGGCCATAGCGGGTTCCGGTGCCGCGGGGCTGCCCGAACAGGCGACGCGGGTGCGGGCGCTGGGAACAGCCCGAGCGAGCGCATGCCCACGGGCATCGGGGAGGGTGGCGGACTGGCAGGTCGCCAGCCGGGCGCTGTTGAGGCCAACCTGGGCCGGACGGGAGCGAAGCGGCGGCGGCACGGCCCGCAGGGCGAAAGGTAGCACGGCGCAGCCGTGGCGCGAAGGGCATGGGCGTCCGGCTGTATGCGGACTGAGCAGAGGCCGCTAGGCGCCGGGCAGCTCACCGGGCGTGGCACACGGCGAGCGAGCTAGGCGCGGGTCTCCGAGCGGCAGCGGGGGGCAAGGACACCGTGGCGACCGAGGCGAAGCGCAGCCCGACCGATCCCAGCGCCGGTGGGCGTGTGGAGCGGAGTCGGGCGTTGGCAACCGCGGGACGGGCGCGGAGAGCACGACGCCTGGCGCGCGGGCGGCCGTAGTGGCCGCGGTGACCGAACAGGGAAGGGAAGAGGATCTGAGGCCGGGGGAGAGGGCGCGGCCACGCCGGAGCGGGCACGCGGCACGGTAGAGAGAGGAGGGAGCGGTGCGTGCTCACAGGGCCAGTAGGGAAAGGGCAGCGGGGGCTCGGGGTGGTGGTCGGACACGACGACGAAGAATGACGCAGGCCGGCGAGGTCGTCCTCCAACGGGGTGGCGATGCGGCGACGAGGAGGCAGGCCGATGGTGAAGCTCCGGGCGCCGGCGTCGGGGGTGGAGGGGAGAGGGGATCGGGCTCTCCCCCCGATCCAGATCCCATCGAGGGGGAAGTGGGGGAGCGAGTGGGCGATGGGGGGTGGTGCGTGGGGGCTAGGGTTTGATGGGTGGGTGGATAAGGGAGTAGGGGTGGGCTGGCCGGTTGGCCTTTGCCCGGTTGGGCCGGGCTGGTGGGGGGCCGATCGGGCCAGGTGGGTCCAGCCCAGTGGGGAAGCAGGGTTCTTTCCTTTTCTTATTTTTATTTGCTATTTTTGCTTTCTTTTAGTTTCCTTTTGTTTTAGTTTTAGTAAATTACCAAAGTGGCACCTAAATAGATTTTACAAATTATGCCACTTTATACAATAGTTTAATACTTATAACAATTTAGTTTTGAAAATGTTTATTATTTTTAAAGCATTTAAGTAATTGTATTTGCCACTGTTTTATTCATTTTAGAGTATTTAAAGATTTTATAAAAGTGGGGTTTCTTCATCACAATTACCTTTGCATTATTTAGCACAACTCGAACATTTTAGTTTTAAAGTTTGAAAACTTTTGATGTTTGCCTTTAATTCAATTTTAAATTTGAATCGGTTTTGAGCTAACGCAAGATTATCGACAATAATCGAGGTGACGTGGCATCATTACCAGAGGGTTACTGTAGCTTGATTACCCGGGCGTCACATAAGGGGAGAAAAATTTCATGACATTACCCATACAACGGTGTTTGGATAATTGATAAAGAGAATTTAGCATTGTGCTTCAAATGTTTCAGGTAGCAATGATATGGTGTTTCAATCAAGGGCCAGACTTTGGATACACCAATGATCCATCATGAGTAACTTATAAAATAAGTCCTACAATTTCCTCCAGGAGGAATGGTTATCCTTGCAAAAGAAATTATAATGATAGGTCCTCCAGCCAGGGGGGGGGTGCTAGGCATGACATCATATTACCGGGTCATCAAAGGACCAACAACATAACTCCTGGAAAGTTGTCCCAACCATCATATCTAACCGAGATTCAGATCCAATTGGTGCCATGATGCCTCAGACTCAGGATGTCCGAGAAGAAAAGGCGCAACACAAATCGTTGAAATGGCATTGCAAGATTCTCGGGAAATGAACTATGGTAGCGGGTTCCCGAAACAATAGTTCATCATTAGACCAAGGAGAGGTGAGGAGGTGGCTGATCGACTCAGCGACAATTCATTGAGATTTTCAAAAGATGGATTTCCACAATAATGTGAACAAGAAGATGACACTTGTCAATTCAAATGATATAAGGTTGTATGCTCTAGGGAAACATACACCATCAATCATTAGTTGAAAGGTGTGCCCGAAATATGACCTTAGGCAACAAGATCAATGTTAGAGGGACGATTCAATAATCAACGGTCTAAGAACGAACTGTCGATCGTTAACTTCAAAGCAATAGGGTTGCTAGAAGTACAGAACTCAAACATCATCTATTGGTATGCTGGTTAAAGACAACACGGGGACCAAGGAAGAATGATGATGGTGAGAAGTATCACCATACCAAGAATTCTTAAGAGGTGGTGAAATTCCCACGACATCCTTGACATAAAGAACATAACACAACCGGGGTAGGAAGGAACTCAAGGTAATACACAAAACATGAGCAGGTTTGTGTTGGAGGGAGGGCATCAAAGCGGTCGATGATAACACGAAACATCGAGGGGCAAGGATGGTATTACCCATCAAGAATTAGATATATATCTTGGTAGAGCTTAGGATGTTGATGATGATCACGACACAGTTGTCGAGAGATTTCATGAAGATGTAATTCAATCAGCTGATTTACATCAAGCCAAAGGAATGACGAAGCAAGAGGTTATTGGAACCACGATTCACGACCTAACTCGAACTCAAGCTTGTTGTTTAAGGTGAAAGGGTATGACGAGGAAAATTGACGTAAGCTTAGCTATCGTCGCAAATTGGTGCTCCGAGAATAAGGATCAGGTAGCACAGTTAGAATCATCACGACAATGATATAGCCAAACGGGCTAGGAATGGCGTGATCGGGTACAAACTCGTACTTATAGAAGCTTACTGAAGAGTTGTTGAACCGCAGTGCGGACTCGGTTCAGTTATCGGTGTCTATGAGTGTTTAATAACTCAGAGCCCGTGAAAAATTGGAATCAGTGGGAAGGTAGCACTTGATGAAGAACTCATAAGAAGTTTTGCAGTTCCATGATAATCTCGAGATACCAGGGAGGTAATACTCGACGACATATCAAAGTAGAGGTTGGACTAGGGTAATGCTCTGCAGAAGACAAGTACTCTAACTTGTCCGAGAAATGGAATCAAGAAGAAAATATGGTCGGAACCACGGTTGCAAAAGACCAATTACCATATATAAGATGAACTTATACCGAATAGGGTTTAAGAGAAGCATCCATGATAAGATCAGCATCGTGTCCATGGGCATGAACGCAAGGCTCAAGGTCGACTCCCACTTCTCGTATACACAACTTTTCATTTACTACTCTCAGTTAAGAATGTTTAGAGTTTGAAAGTTTAACTGGCGGAATACCAGAAGGTTATGACCCATGAAGACTTTTGGGTTCACAAAAATTAAGGAATGTATATGTTCAACCCATCGGGGCATCTTAGAAACATATACCACAATCTTTAGGAGTAATTAACTCAAACTCGAAGGTAGAGCATGGTTGAGAAAGCAGAGGATACAATTTACCAAAGGCATTATGTATCCGAGGAAAGGCTCACAAGGTGATTAATTATGAAGGACACTGTCGGATAATAATCCAACAAGGATTTGGTGGTCCATAAGGGATCTGATGTGAGTATCGGTACTCAATAAGAGGAAGAAATAATGCAAATGCAACAGGTTATGGAATAATCTGAATAATTCGAAGCTTAAATGCAAAGGAATTATGATTCCAAATCGAAGGATCAGAAGCAGATGCTCTGATCGAGGGTGGATATATTCAATAGACCTAAGGGTACAATTGACGACCAATAGTTTGGTCGAGAACCAGCTCATGTTCCAAAATGATGTCTGAGCCGGAAAGATAATTTAGAAGGGTTGGTAGATGATTGTGTGCATTCGCACACATGTTGAATCAATAGGATCAAATGACGGTGTCAAAAGATACTAGTGAATATTGCCAGACATAGGGAAAGCATCCATAATGCAAGCAGACAAGTATTGTAGAGCAATAAGCTACTAAGGATTTTTGGAGGATCGAATAGTATTTCGAAGACCATTGTGAAACACATGAACAACTGGGGATGAGAGGATACTCGACAAGTGCGAGGATTTATTTGATGGGGTATTCATGTGGCAAGGAACTGCTAGGCAGTAGGCACGAAGTATTCTCGGAACAATAGAGAAAACTTCGGGGTATCTTGTAATAACAAGATCAATGGGGGATGATCGTAAGAATGGCAAGTGTAAGTAGTTATCCATAAGGATTTATCGGTGGTCGGAATAGCAAAAGTGATGGGCACAAAGTCTCGAGAGAATAACAAAGAGTATCTCCAAAATCTTCTGGTGCAGTCGGTGATCATCTGGACTGAAGGGCCTCTCCGGGAGAAAGTATTTTCGAGAACCTAAAGTTAGATTTTAGTAAAAAATTCGTTTAACCTGAATAGAAGAGAGTTCAGAATCCCAGAGTAAAGGTCGAGGAGTAAAAGATCCTAATACCACCCAATGGCGACGTGTGCCCGTAAGACACACAGCCATGTTAGTAAAAGTTTAGTAAAGTCTAGACTCGACTTCGGCCAAGGAGTTGGAAGGAGGGGTTCCTACAGGCAGTCGGCTCTGATACCAACTTGTGACGCCCCGATTCAATCGTACACTAATCATGCACGCAAATATGTACGATCAAGATCAGGGACTCACGGGAAGATATCACAACACAACTCTAAAACATAAATAAGTCATACAAGCATCATAATACAAGCCAGGGGCCTCGAGGGCTCGAATACAAGTGCTCGATCATAGACGAGTCAGCGGAAGCAACAATATCTGAGTACGGACATAAGTTAAACAAGGTTGCCTTAAGAAGGCTAGCACAAACTGGGATACTGATCGAAGAGGCGCAGGCCTCCCCGCTCGATCCTCCTAAACTACTCCGTGTCGTCGTCGGCCGGCTGCACGTAGTAGTAGGCACCTCCGGTAGTAGTCGCCATCGACGGTGGCGTCTGCCCTGGCTCCATCGTCCAGTCGCAGCAACCGGGTAAAGAAAGGGGAAAAAGGGGAACAAGGCAACCGTGAGTACTCATCCAAAGTACTGCAAGCAAGGAGCTACACTACATATGCATGCATATATGTGTAAAGGGCCATATCGGTGGACTGAACTGCAGAATGCCGTAATAAGAGGGGATAGCTAATCCGTCAAGACTACGCTCGCAGCCTCCGTCTTGCAACATGTAGAAGAGAGTAGACTGAAGTCCTCCAAGTAGCATCGCATAGCATAATCCTACCCGGTGATCCCCTCCTCGTAACCCTGAGAGAGAGCGACCATTGGGTTGTATCTGGCACTTGGAAGGGTGTGTTTTATTAAGTATCCGGTTCTAGTTGTCATAAGTTCAAGGTACAACTCCAAGTCGTCCTGTTACCGAAGATCACAGCTATTCGAATAGATTAACTTCCCTGCAGGGGTGCACCACATAACCCAACACGCTTGATCCCATTTGGCCGGACACACTTTCCTGGGTCATGCCCGGCCGCGGAAGATCAACACGTCACAACCCCACCTAGGCACAACAGAGAGGCCAACACGTCGGTCTAAACCTAAGCGCACAGGTGCGGGCCCATCGCCCATAGCACACCTGCACGCTATGCGTCTGTGACGAAAGCGGAACTAGCCCCTTAATACAAGAGCATGCTTACGCCCAATCCGCCGCGCCACTCGATCAAGGCGTCACGGTGCCGGTGATACCACGGCGTCGGGATACCCATAACTACTCCCACGTAGATGGTTAGTGCGTATAGACCAAATGGCCAAGCTCGCATCAAATACCCGGATCTCCTTAAACGTGTTAAGTATCCGCGAACGCCGACCAGGCCAGGCCCACCTCTCTCCTAGGTGGTCTCAACCTGCACCGCCGCTCCGCCACAAAGTAACGGTGGGGCCGTCGGGAACCCAGTGCCCACCTCTACGGGATGGAGCCACCGTCCTTTCACCCCCATCTCCTAACAAAGATCACGTAATGTAACAAAGTAAAGTATATAGTATATGCCCATGATCACCTCCCAAGTGATCACAGCCCGATAGTATAACTTTGGCGAGACGGACAAGAGTGTAGGGCCATGATGGAACACTAGCATCCTATACTAAGCAAGAGGATAGCGGTAAAGGTCACAACAAGAGTAGCAAGGACATGCTATGCAGCGGATAGGATTAATCGAAGCGATAACATGCTACACTACTCTAATGCAAGCAGTATAGAGAAGAGTAGGCGATATCCGGTGATCAAAGGGGGCTTGCCTGGTTGCTCGAGACAAGAAGGAGGGTCGTCGGTGACGTGTCGACCACCGGGCATCAAAGATCGCCACGGGTCTACTGGAGAGAAGAGGGGGAGAAACAGTAAATACATAGCAAGCAAGTGCATAACAGACAACAAGCGAGCTAGACGTGTTCTAACGTGGTATGAGGTGATACTGGTGAAGGGGGAAACATCCGGAAAATATCCCGGTGTTCCGTATTTTGGACAGATGAACCGGAGGTGAAATGTTGCAGGTTCACTATGCTAGGGACGCGTGGCGGATTTAACGGGTTATGCGATCCGGATTCGCCTCGCTGCTCGAGCAACTTTCATGTTGAAAATACTTTAATCCGAGTTACGGATTAAAAGATAAGATTTTCTAAAGATTTTATTAATTTCTGGAATTTAATTAATTCGAAAATGATTTAATGACATCAGCATGATGTCATGCTGACATCAGCAGTCAACATAGTTGTCTGGGTCAAACTGACACGTGGGTCCCGTCTGTCATAGACACATCACCCTAACTAACATAATAGTTAGGTTAATTCTATATTCTAGGTTAATCACGTTTAATTAGTTTAACTAAACCGGATTAATTAAGTTAATTAATTAATTAATTTTATTATTAATTATATTTTTTAATTCTTTTTTTATAAACGTTTTGGGCGTGGGGTCCATCAGTCATAGGCCCTAGGGGGCCTTGCGGGCGCTGGGTTAACGGGCCGGGCGTCTGGCGCTAACCCGAACGGGCATGCCGTTGCTGTGGCGCTGCTACTTCTGAGCGGCAACCGAAAGCGCGACAGGGGAAAACGGGGCGAGGCCACCGGGCGCCACCGGCGGACGCAGCGCTGCAACAGCCATCGAGGAGCCCGGCGAGGCGGCCAAGATGGCATTGGCGACACGGTAGCGAGGCGGGCCGCAACGGTAGGGAGGCGGAGGAGCGGGGGCAGCCACGCCGAAGCGCCGGCGAAGCGGTGGTGTCCGCGAGCACGGCGTGGGCACGCGCGTGACGGCAGCGCCCACGCGCGAACATAGCCGGCGGGTGAGGGAGGCGAGAAGAGAAGGGAGGGGCGGCTCACGAGGCGTCGACGGTTGAAGCGATGGGCTCGGGCGGAAGACGGGGACGACGTCGACGGAGTCGAGGCGGAGGAGCTCGTGGCGGCGGTTGGCGTCGGGGCGACGGGCACGACGTCCTGCGGAGCTCGGGGAGGAGGACGAGGACGCGAGGTCCGGTAAGGAGGCGGCCGATCCAAGCGGCGACGGCGGGGCCTTCGGCGGTGGTGGTGACGCACGGCGATGACGAGCGGGTGCGGTCCGGTGGGTGGCTCCGGCGACGCGGTCCGTCGAGGCGCGGCATCGAGCGAGCAGCAAGGGGCGTCGTTGCCCCCCGATCTAGATCGGGGGAGAGGGAGGAGCGGGGTCGTGGGATCGGGCGACGTTGGGGGCATGCGCCAGGGGCGATGGGGACGAGGCGAAGTTGCCTCGATCCGGATCCAGATGGGTGAGAGAAGGGGATCGTGGGGAGGAGTGGAGAGTGGGATCGGGCTAGGGTTTCATCGGGGGGTTAATGGGAGTGGGTGGCCGGTGGGCCTGCTGGCTAACAATGGCCAGGGGGCGAGGCCCAGCAGGGGGCTTTATTTTCTTTTGTTGTTGTTTTCTTTTTATTCTTTTCTGTTTTATTTTAGTTGCACTTTATTTTTTTGGTTTAGTAAAATATGAAAATATCCCAAAAAATAGTGTGTTAAATAATCCACTGTTCTAAGAAGTTTTACCTCAGAATAAAAATAGTTTAGTATTTGGTAAAATATATTAGGAGTATAACTAATTGTTTTGATGTTGTTTTAATCACTTTAGGGTATTTAAATATCTTATAAAGATGTTGTTACTCCACCAATAATATCCATGATTTATTTGTCACATTAAGAACATTTTAGTTTTGACTTTTGAATACTTTAATTGTTTGACTTGATTTTAAATTTGAATTTGAATCGTACTTTGAACCACCACGAGATTAACAACAGTAACCGAGGTGACGTGGCATCATTAGCGTGGAATTACTGTAGCCTAAATATCCGGGCATCACAAATTGGCTGTAGTTAACTGTTTGGTTAACTGTCTGATCTTCTATTATGAGTATGTTATATTGTGCAATGTGGTGCTCAGTTAATGTTTGGTTCATTTGTTGTGGTGTTTAGTTATCTACTTGGTTCAATTCTGCAATGCAATGTTCAATTGTCGTGGGTAGAATTTTGTATTGTTGTGCATGTGAGGAATAAATCGAATTTGGCTGCACTTAATACATGAGAAAATATACAAGTGCTATATTTCCTACTCCCTCCGTCCGAAAATACTTGTCAGCAAAATAGATAAAGAGAGGTGTATCTCTAACTAAAATACGTCTAGATACATCCCTTTTTATCCATTTTGATGACAAGTATTTCCGGACGGAGGGAGTAGTTCTTAATCATGCTTGGTTTGGGTAAATGGGTTTTTCCTGTGGCTTGAATTAATCTGATGAATTTGCAATAACCTGATGACTAACTACCTTATATGTGTTGCAGGGAAACAATGGGAAGCACTGAGGTTTACAATCGAAATTAGCACGTGCATGGCCCGTTCTCTAATAGCACATTATTGTGCAATTGCAGGAACCATTCTAATATTTAGGTTTTTAACCATTTGGTCTTGCACATGTACGTCCTGCTGTCAGAGGTTTTGACCCACTGTTCGACCATTTTTGCATATGGGGAAATGAGTTGTCCATGAATATCAATCGAATCAAGAAACTAAGAAAGATTGTTAGGATAAAGAAATTAGCGACAAAAAACAACAAAATCTTTATCTGCACAATGAAGAAGACATCGGTTCACTACAAGATGGTACTAACTATTATACCTTGCCTTTTTTTATTCCTTTGCCCCATTTTCAATATAAATAATATATTTATGCACATCCTTATTTTTAGACCTTTTTAAAGCAGTTCACTGATGATTACCTCCCAAATCACCTCTATGGTCAGGAGGCGAGGAAGGTTTTCATACAACACCCACAGTTCAATATTGAAGCGTTACTGAAGAGGACGAAGGACAGACGGTCAATCATCCACAGGCACCGGCCTAAAGTTGCAAAGACCTTCAACATGAATGAAGGCTCAATATTCGCCTTCCGCTTCAGCAGTTTTTTAGATGATATGCATCTGTCTATATACCATCTATGATGCTAATTTCGAAAGGTTCTACATGTTGCATGTGGAACTTGCTGCTGGTGCAGTTGTGTAATGGGGTAGTTGAGTGCTGAAGCTATATCATGTTGTACTATGATGTATTTCGATTATGAAATTCTACTTCCTTAATACGGAAATCAAATATATTGTGTGCTTAATATGAAAAGTCAATTAGATTAATAAATGGATTATGAATAATTGCATAATTAGCCTGCTAATGGTGGATTAGCCTGCTAATTGGGTTTTGCTATTGCAATAGGTTGTTGGAATAATACCGTGGGCGATGACCTCAGGCAACACACACAGTTTCTATGAATAAACCGTGTTGGATCAATGAACAATCACACACGACTTTCTCTTAAAAACTTTTTGCGTTAGGCCACCTTGCACAAACGTTTATCACATAAAAACTATGTGTGATGGACAACCTTTGCAACACAGTTTCTTCTATGGACCGTGTGTGCTACATTTAATAACACAAACGATTTAACGGGAAAAATTGTGTATGATGTACCTGTAAACGGAAACGTTTTCCTTGGAGCGACTGTGTGGGATGTGCATATGAACGGAAACGTTTAGCGGGGACTGACTGTGTGAGATGTACATGCGACTGGAAACAATTTCGTTGTATAATTATATTTTTTAGCTCTACTGTACGTATTCCTGTATTTGAGCGCTCGCCGGTCGCACACGACCTCATTTTGCCGAACGCGTGTGCCAGGAGGACATATCCCCGACCGTTTCTGGGTCGTGTGGGAAGGAACCCCCTATCGCCCACACTCACTAGGAGATGATTTCGGATGCTGTCGCGAAAAGGGATAAAAAAATCATTTCTTTAGGACCGACGCGCACCAGTGTTGCCGCTATATCCTCAACGACAATTTGGCAAGACGGAAGATGAAGCATGGAATCGTGGGGACTCCTCTTATCAGATGTGGACCTCCTTTCATCAAAATTATTATCCCAGTCAACAACAATGTCTCTCTCAATTCTTAAGATATCGAAGGGTTTTGGTTACCTCATCCAAATGGCTAAATTTAGTAAATTCAGGATCATGCATATATATACTTAGCACACTAAAAAGATATGCAAGCAAGAATTCTGACAATAAAGTTATCTCTGAAGGTGTGCCCCATCTAGAGTAGGTTGTTTGCTTTTCTTTGACATCGCTTAGGCATAGCTTCGGTCTTATTCGACTTTGCTATTTGCGGGCTTTTTTTGTGTGTGCGTGTGTGTGCATTGGTGTTCGATGTGTGCGTCCTATCTATGCAGAGGCCGGTTGTGTACTTAGTGTGTTTGTATGTCCAAAAGAGGAGGTTGCGTTGGATTGTACTATCAACATGAAAAAAATAACGCTGTGACTGCATATTCCTCCGAAGCAGTTGCTATTAGTCGATATGAGATTGTATTATCTCAAATTGGAATACTTGATCAAAAATCATTATGATAGATGGTGCAGCTAATAACAATTAGCAACCCATTGCAAGCTGTCAGAAAACACAATACTGAAAAGATTCAGGCAAGTAGTCAGTTGAAAAGATCCAGGCAAAAATTTTCATGCACATATCATCCATGGAGATGCAGCATGCAGAGATATCATTTTTTTCCTTCATAAGGAGCGTGAAGATACTTTTTTAGTAAAGAGCATGACGAGACGAAATATTACACCATAAAAAGATAAAATATTAGAGTCATAGAGAAACATTCAGAACAAAATCTTTTCAGAATTTAGAAGTGAAGTGAAGCGTGTATTTGCAAGCTATGTTAACTTGTAAAATATCTTATATTATGGGACGGAGGGAGTACCTCTAACAGAATTGCTGGAGTATGCCTCATGCCTCGTTGCTAAGCCCTCGCTTGCTGTCGCTCCTGTCCTAAGCTCCCAAGCTAGGGAGACAATGCACTGACGAATCAAGGCTCGATTACAGAGGGCGCAAGGGGAAAGGATGTGGGCAAGGCGGGGATGGGAGGATGGCCATAGGAGTGCCTCCGTCGAGCTTTGCCTGGGTCATCTCGACCTGGGCAGTGATGGAGGCAGCCTAGATGTGCAGAGAAGCTGGCGTCCTGGACGGTGGCGACAGCCGCTGGTCAGCGGCGGCTGGGCGGTCCGGCCTCGATCTCCTAGTAGGTAGGCGCATGTGCTGGTGAAGCAGAGGACGAGTCCAGCAAAGGGTAGCGAGGCGATTCCAGCGAATACGGAGCCCTAGCGCTCTGTATTCGCGGAGGGTTGTGCGTGTGTTGGAGAAAACGGTTCGATATCGCGACCGAATTCCGCACCCAAATACCTAAACCATCCAAACGGTGGCATTCGGGCCAGCCCAATGCCAATGCTGAAATCCAGCCTCCAATGTCTACATACGAGGTGTAACAGAATTGTGACAATTATGTAGAGGGTTGATGGCATTCGTTAGGGAAAAATTAGGCTGCACGCTTTTCCGACTTGAGCGAAACAAAAATGATTTAACATGCACGCGTTACACGCAGCTTGACGAAATAGCCACTGGTCTAGTATCATGCATTTACCTCAAGACTCTGGTTGCCCGGCCTTGCCGGTCGACTCACGTCTCCTAGAAAAGGATCGCATTCAACCACACGTAGACAGTGTGCAGTCACTCTTAGACAGCAGGGCAGAGAGCATATTTTCTAGACCCCATCCATATGCATTCCCATTTCAGTCGATAGGGCTACCAGAATTCTCATCACCTGTTCACCACAGCTAAAAAAAGTTCTCCTGACCGAGCTCCCGTTGAGCGCTCAGGCACCCCAAGTACCTTAGCCTAGGATACGAGAGCCATGCTTCTCAAGCCTTACCACTTGGTCGCTCCGCTCGTCCTGCTCCTCATGGCCGCCGTTCGCTGCTGCCTCGCGGCCGCCGGCAGCGGCAGCGGCAATGATAGTCGGCAGTTCGCTCTCAACAGCTTCGCGGGCGTGAACCTGATGCTCGGCGGCGCGAGCACGGTCATGCGGAACGGCCTCCTCATGCTGACTAACGGTGCCACGAGAAAGATGAAGGGCCATGCCTTCCACCCGTCCCCGCTGCCGTTCGGCGCCGGGTCAAACGGCACCGGCCCCGTGCGGTCCTTCTCGACCACCTTAGTCTTCGCCATCTTCAGCCACGCCAGCACGCCGACCTTAGCGTCCGCGATCTGGTCTTTTTCGTCTCTGCGTACTGGGAGGTGCTCCCCACTGCGTTGCCAGGCCAGTCCTTGGGCCTCAACAATGGCAACCAAAGCGCCACCAGCTTCGCCGTGGAGTTCGACAGGCTCTATAATGCCTATTTCAGTAACACCAAGAACAAGGCAATGGTGATCACTATGACCATGGCTCCGCTGGGTCTGATCAGGCCCAAGAGGCCCATGCTGCACACCACCATCGACCTCCCCGGCATGGTGCAGAGCACGGCGTACATCGGCTTCTCATCGACAACGCACAATATCATCTCCGGACACTTCATCCTCAGCTGGAGCTTTGCGCTGGACGGGCCGGCCCTAGTTCTTGATATCTCGGTGCTGCCGGCATTGCCATCGGCCTGGACGAAGACCAACTGGTCCAAGTCACCGTCCATGTCCATGTCGCTGAAGCTCGTTCTGGCCTTAGCATCGCTGACGCTGGTTTCGGTTGGCATCGGAATCTACATCTGTTCAAGACGGTGTCTCGATTGCTCCGAGGTGCAAGAGGACTGGGAGGTTTCGTTAGGCCCCAGCCGATTCTCCTACAAGGAATTGTTTCATGCGACAGAGGGGTTCAGTGAGAGGAACCTGCTTGGGAGAGGAGGTTTCGGAAGTGTATATAAGGGTGTGCTTTGCAAACCTGACATGGAGGTTGCAGTGAAGAGAATGTCACGTGATTCAAGGCAAGGGGTTAAGGAGTTCATCGCCGAGGTGGTGTCCATTGGTCGTCTTTGACATCGAAATATCGCATAATTGTTGGGCTACTGTAGGCATAAGGGTGAACTTCTCCTGGTTTATGACTACATGAAAAATGGTAGTCTTGACAAGTACCTACACACAAGAACGTTAGACAATAATATGTTTGCCGTGAATTGCCCCATGGGCTGCACCTCTATTTAATCTGATAGACCTTGTACAACAAGGATATAATCAATCTGATACTAATCAGATCGTAGACTACCATACACAGCAGATTACAGTTGCTACGTAATATCTCCATCATAATTACATGAGATATGACTGATACTATTCTATGTACGTTAACATTCCCCCTCAATCTCAACCGGCCACAAGGTTAAGATTGTGTCGTAATTTCTTCAGCATGATCTTTGTAGCAGGTTTAGTGAAGGCGTCTGCTACTTGATCACCAGAAGACACAAAACGTACATTCAATGCTCCTTGTGCCACTTTTTCTCTGACGAAGTGGAAATCCACCTCAATATGCTTCGTCCTTGCATGGAACACTGGATTTGCAGTTAAGTATGTGGCACCTAAATTATCACACCATAAAACTGGTGGTCGCGGCAGAGGTACTCCCAGGTCTCTAAGCACAGACTGCACCCATGTGACTTCAGCTGCACCATTTGCAAGGGCCTTGTACTCCGCCTCGGTACTAGATCGTGACACTGTTGGCTGTTTTCTAGCACTCCAAGAAATCAGATTGGGTCCTAGGAAGACCACAAAACCACCTGTGGAGCGTCTGTCATCGGCACATCCCACCCACTCAGCATCAGTGAAAACACTCAGAAGTGTGGAGTGTGATTGACGAATCTGGAGACCAGTAGCCACAGTACCTTTAACATATCTTAGTATGCGCTTGACAGCCTCCCAATGCACATCAGTGGGTTTGGACAGATATTGGCACACTTTGTTTACAGCAAAAGAAATATCTGGGCGGGTAAGCGTGAGATACTGCAACCCTCCGACAATACTGCGATAGCTGAAGGCGTCATCACCATTGAGAGGAGTGCCAAGAGTTGCTGCCAACTTATCAGTGACGGACATGGGAGTAGAAACCGCCTTGCAATTCTCCATATGTGCACGGTGAAGTAGGTCATCGGCATACTTACGCTGAGAGAGCACCATTCCCCCTGAATTGTAGGTGGCTTCAATCCCAAGGAAGTAAGCGAGACGACCTAGATCCTTGATAGGAAAAGACCCGGCAAGAGTGCGAAGCAGTCGATCCACCGCTTTAGAACAGGAGCTAGCAATGACAATATCATCAACATAAACAAGCATGTAAATGACCACACCCCCTTGCCGAAAAATGAAGAGGGAAGTGTCAGCCTTAGAGGACTGAAAACCAAGTTGATGTAGTCGATCACTGAGGCGGGAATACCAAGCTCGGGGAGACTGTTTCAGCCCATAGATTGACTTCCGAAGCTTGCACACATGATGAGGGTAGCGAGGATCCTCAAAGCCCGGTGGCTGCTGCATATACACCTCCTCATCAAGAAGACCATGGAGGAATGCATTGCTCACATCAAGTTGTCGCAAACACCAACCCTGCGAAACAGCGAGTGAGAGCACAAGGTGAACAGTAGCTGGTTTGACAACTGGACTAAACGTGTCGAGATAGTCAACACCATACTGCTGAGTGAACCCGCGAGCGACCCCAGGCGGGCTTTGTACTTGTCAAGAGAGCCATCAGAATGTTGCTTGACTTTGAAAATCCACTTACAGCTGACAATGTTGGTGCCGGAAGGACGTGGAACAAGCGACCACGTCGCGGTGTGCTGAAGGGCCGAAAACTCCTCTTGCATAGCGGCTTTCCATGCAGGATCAACGAGCGCCTGTCGGTACGTAGCTGGAGCGGCCACAACAGCACTGAAACCACGACGATACGGATTGTACCGGACAGTGCCATCAGTGGGGATTTTCGGGCGTTGTATGTTGTTCTGAAGACGCGTGCGTGTACGCTCAACGGGGGGAGCCGCAGACTGAGCCGGCTGCAAGGCAGGAGGTGATGGAGGAGCGGCCGCCGGAGAGACCGACGGCGAGGCCGGTGGTGATGCAGAGGCACTCCTCGGAGAGGCCGTTGGCGAGGCTGGTGGTGATGGAGGAGCGCCCGCTGAAGACGCTGGCGCGTCTGGTCCGGCATCGACGCGCGCAGAGGCGTCAAGTGCAGGCGATGTACGCGCTGATGGTGAGGCCGGCTCGTCTATCTGGTCAGTACATGGCGTAGACATGGTAGATGCCGGAGTCGGCCCACCTGATGGAGAAGCACCACAGCCGGGGCCTGCTGCTGGACGTGTGGCACATGATGGCTGGGTGCATGGCGTTGTAGCATGCACGTCGCTATGGCCCTGTACAGCGCTCGTAGATACATGTCGTTCCTCTGTATCTGCAGGACACAAGTCAGGAAACAAAAACGACAAGTTGTAGTTTCTCACATTAGCATCCTGAACTACTGGCTCATTGGAAGGAAACGATACAGGAGGATTTAAGCGAGACAAGTCGGGACATGCACTAGTCGCAAAGGGAAAAACATTTTCATCGAAGACGACATCGCGGGAGATATAGATGCGACCAGTGGACTTGTCAAGACACTTATATCCTTTATAGAACGGACTATATCCGAGAAAAACGCACATCTTGGAGCGGAACTCAAGTTTTCGGGAGTTGTATTTACGAAGACTAGGCCAACACGCACATCCAAATATACGAAGAAAAGAGTAATCGGGAGTGATGTGAAGTAGACGTGTGAGTGGTGGCATATTTTGAAGGGTCCGGCTAGGCATGCGGTTAATCAAATAACATGCGGTAAGAAAAGCTTCATCCCAATAACGCAAAGGAAGATTGGAGTGAGCGAGGAGAGCAAGCCCGGTTTCAACCAAGTGTCGGTGCTTCCGTTCAGCTATACCATTTTGTTGGGATGTATGTGGACAGGATATGCGATGAGAAATACCGACACGCTGAAAAAATTTATGCAAGCGGTGGTATTCACCCCCCCAATCAGATTGAACCGCACGGATTTTTGCATTGAGGAGTCGTTCGACATGGGCCTGAAAATTATAGAAAACTTGTTCGACATCAGATTTATGTTTAAGAAGATAAATCCATGTAAAACGGCTAAAGTCATCAACAAAGCTAACATAAAACTTAAAACCTCCAGAGGAGGCGAGGGCAGGACCCCACACATCGGTATGAATAAGCTCAAGTGGTTTCGAAGAAACACGGGATGAATTATTGTAAGGTAATTGATGACTTTTGGCGCGTTGACATGCGTCACAAACGAAAGTATCACGACTCGACGAACAAGGGAGTTTATTTGACCGAACGACAGACTCAACTACATTATTTGATGGGTGACCCAAACGATGATGCCACTGACTCGATGAAGAACGGACTCCGGAGAGAGCTCGACGTGATGATGACGACGACGGCCGACCATATGGGATGGGGTAGAGGCCATTGCGACTTCTACCGAGAAGAAGGACCCTCCTCGTGATTTTGTCCTTCACACAAAAGAAAAAACGGTGAAATTCCACAAACACTTGGTTATCCGAAACAAGACGATAAACAGAAAGAAGATGTTTGTGAATTTCAGGGACGTGCAGAACATTTTTAAGGTGGATGGGATCACTAGAGCCAGCAAGTTTAGTATGACCAATATGAGAAATTTCCAAACCTGCACCATTTGCAACTTGAACTTGATCCTTTCCACCATAGCGCTCGTGCACCGTCAAGCGGTCGAGGTCGCTGGTGAGGTGGTCAGTGGCACCGGTGTCGAGGTACTAATTGTTGTCGCGGTGGCCGTATGTAGCCATGTTGCCGCTGCGGTCATTGTAGCGATCGCGACAATCGGTGGCGTAGTGCCCCTCCTCGCGGCATATCTGGCACCTTGGAGGACGACGGTTTCTGCCGCCGCCGCCGTTGTGACGGCCACCGTTGTTGCCACGGTTGCCATCGGAACCATAGCGGCCACCATTGCCACCACTCCTGTTTCCATGGCCACCATGGCCACCATTGCTGTTCCGGTTGCCGTCGCGGGAACCGGAGCCATTGCCGTGGCGCACGACGTTGTTGGCTGATGAAGAGAAGTCGCCGCTGTTCGCGGCATGCTGCTCCTGACGCGCCTCGAAGCTGAGAAGGTAGGCATAAAAATCGGAGAGGCTTACTTCTCCTGTGAAGATGGAGAGCGCAGTCATGAGGGGGTCATATTCCTGACCCAGCCCACCGATTATGTGCCCGATGATCTCGTCATCGGACAGTACCTCGCCGACGGTGGCCAGTGCGTCGGCATAGCCTGTCATCTTGTGGAATAATTCTGCCGCCGACATGTCCTTCTTCTTCGTCTGCGACAGCTGCGTACGGAGTTGGCGCACACTGGCCCGATTCTGGGCAGCGAACATAGCACCGAGGGCAGTCCAAACGGCCGCCGCGGAGGTCGCTCGCGTCATCTGGGCGAGCACTTCCTCCGTCATGGAGGACAGGAGCGCGCCGAGCACGGCCTGGTCGGTCCTCCTCCATGGCTCATACTCAGGGTTGGGCACGGAGCGCGCAGCATCGCCGGTGCCCTCGGTGATCATCTTCAGCGGCGCTGGGACGGAGCCGTCGAGGTAGCCGAACAGGCCGGCGCCGGTGAGGTTTGGGACAACCCGCGCCTTCCATAGCAGGAAGTTGGCGCGGGTGAGCCGGACAGTGATGAGGTCGGCGAGCGACGGCATGGTAGCGGTGTGGCCGGAGACGAGCGGGCCGGCGGTGGTGGTGACGAGTGCGCCGGAGGTGGTGCCAGCCATGTCGTGGAGAGATGGGATCGAGGCTCTGTTACCACGTTAGACAATAATATGTTTGCCGTGAATTGCCCCATGGGTTGCACCTCTATTTAATCTGATAGACCTTGTACAACAAGGATACAATCAATCTGATACTAATCAGATCGTAGACTACCATACACAGCAGATTACAGTTGCTACGTAATATCTCCATCATAATTACATGAGATATGACTGATACTATTCTACGTACGTTAACAAAGAAATGATCCAACTCTATGTTGGTCCCAGAGGTATTCAATCATCGAAGGTGTGGCATCAAGCTTATTGTATCTACATGAGGAATGGGAGCAGGTCATCATCCACCGAGATATAAAGCCAAGTAATGTGCTCTTGGATAGCAAGATGAGTGGACGGTTGGGTGATTTTGGTCTTGCAAGGATATACGACCACGGAACCGCCACTGTAACCACCCATGTGGCTGGCACCATGGGATATCTTGCGCCAGAACTCTCGCGCGCGGGGAAGCCAACACCCTCCTCGGATGTATATGCATTTGGCGTGTTTCTCCTAGAGGTCACATGTGGGTGTAGGCCAATCTTCACCGACACGCAAAACAATAGGGTACTGCTGGTCGAATGGGTGCTTGAACACCACCACAGTGGCTCAATCCTTGACATAGTAGATCCACGATTCGAAGGGGAATTCAAGACGGATGAGGTAACCTCGTGCTCAGATTGGGTTTGCTATGCACGTACCTGTCGCCCAACGCACGGCCTATCATGCGAAAGGTCATGCAATACCTCGGCCATGATCAATCGCCTCCTGATTTGTCACCGGCCTACATAAGCTACATCATGATGGCCCAAATACAAAATGAAGGGTTTGATTCACACATCATGCCATGTTCTCAACCCATAATGAGTGTTGCCACTATATCAGGAGAGTCTTCAGCGACAATTTTGCGACAGGGAAGATGAAGCATGTATTTAATTGTCTCTAATTTGATAAAGGATGTAAGGAATTGAATTTCAATATAAGTGTCACTGATTTAGTATAAAATAAGTACTCAAGCCTACCGGCGACGGGCAGGAGCTTCGCTCCGCTCGTCAGAAGTAGTCTGGGGCGATGACAGTGGCGCATCTTCGGCTCACTTCAGTGCTTGTAGTCGTCGCTAGGTGGTCCGTGAACATAATTGTAATTTTATTACGTCTCTATTGTTCTTTGTACTGTCATGATTGAAGATGGATAAATTGAAAGTTTCTCGAAAAAAAAAGAAATAGTTTTTATCTTTATACTTGAATTTGAATCACAACATAACAAAAAATAAAACCAGCCTGAACTTCATGGTGATATCACCTCTGATTGCAATGGCTATCAGTCAAGATACACATGGGGTCTGTGATTGCAATACCTGAACTTAGAATACTTATTAAACCAAAATTACCACGATAAACCATGCAGCTAATAAGTAGGTCGTGCGACCTCGCGACTCGTGACACTGGGTTGGCCTACTTAATATTTGTCCGATCGCATGATACAAAAAAAAACAGCTAGCTAGCATTTGTTGTGTTGTTGCCAGGAGCCTGGAGGAGTTGGATTCTTTTCATTTTAACTAATGCCCGGAGATCGCGAGGCATGTGATCAACTGCTACAGGGGTTAAGCTTACCGTAATGATAACTCCCGAACGTTCAGGAGTTAAGCATGGCAACCCGAACGGGTTTAGATGACAAGTTTAGTTTGCGTGAGATTAAGGAAACATGGCAATTTTCTGTCAGAAAAAACGGAAAAGGATGAAGTTGCCATCCCCTATGAACTAAAGTTGCCATATAAAAACGTTCGGGACGAACTACTCAAAATCCGAACGTTCGGGAGTTTTGGGATTCCTAAGCTTATTTTCATCAAGAAGCATTACCATGTCAAGTACACAATATTCCTTGTCTATTTACAGCTGGTTGGCTTATCATAAACTGAGAACCTTTTATTCAATAAGCTAAGAACCTAACGATTTTCCGTAGCTTGTAAAAGACTAAAAGCATAGTACACAGTTGTTGTACCGCCAAAGAAAGTAGTACGATGCGTGTACGTACGGTTCCATCGGCAGCGTTGAGAAGCCGCAACGCGACGTGCGTACAAACGGTAGCAACTGTATTCCGTACGTATTAGAATGGCGCGGTGCACAAGCATGCGCAGTACATAGGGTACGGTGGTACCTCCTCCTACTCTCGGGGACCGCCCATGCCGTGCTCCGTCACCTCACCGGCCGCTCGTGGGTGTGGGGTGTCGTCGTGTCGTTGCACTGCCTGGAAGTCAGGGCGCGTCAATGGCTACATGTCACCCGTTTGCCACGAGCCGTTGTGAGACATTACGTGAGCCAGCACCTGCATGCGCGCATGGAACAGAGTGCTCACCTTCTGGCAACAACACTGTCAAGGCCCAAGCTCACCACCAACGCCGACGAGCTCCCTGAAACTGTCGTCCTCGAGGATGCGGCTGCCGCCATGGCCGGCTTCGTGGGCCTCCTCCGCCAGCTCAGGGACCTCGCACAGTACGTTGCTCCTGTCCTGTCCCTCCATCCCTTCGTCCTGCTGCATACTGCACACTCCAACTGCAAATCCACTAGACTAGCTCCTCATCTTCTTCGGGCTCGCCGCGGAGGTGTTCCACGGCCTGCACGACCAGGCCACAGCGGTGTCCGCTCGGGCGCGGGGCCTCACGCTGGGGGCGCGGCGGATTGAGGCGGCGCTGCCGCTCCTTGAGGAGCGGCTTCGCCATCGTCGTAGGTGGCGTTTGCTTTAGAGGCTATCCATCATAGGGACAGGGATAGCCAATTTTTTAGGGGATATCACTTGTTTGGTTTACCAGCCAGGAAGGATAGGGATAGCCAGATACCAGATAATATTCCTTCAAAACATAGTTGACGAGTGTCGGGAGATTATGGCGTCCCATGGGCGCCCTCTGTCGCGTGGCCGTGGTAATCAGCCCGGCGGCGCCCTCGGATGCCTCCGCCGCTGGCGCACCACCGCCCACGTTGGCGCCCTGCTTGGCCGTCGGCCATGGCCCTGCTCCTCGAGACGAGGCAAGCCATGGGTGCCCCATCCTTTCCAGGCAACTCCCCTCCCACAGGGTGGTGACTGACAGCGGCGGCGGTGCACACCCTCGGCCATGGCCCCTACCTCCAGCCATCCCTCTCTCTCTTGACGTGTTGTAACCATGGCTGGCGGGGAACGGGGAGCTACGGTGGCCGGGAACGAGGATCACTGGAGATCTTGCCTATCTATTCTCTGTATGTATGTGTTAGTCTTTCAACTGTCGTTTCATCTACAGGTACCACATATGAACACTACTGGTAATATTGAGGAATTGATAAGAAGTAGCAGAATATTTGGTAAACAGCGGCCAGTTCATGGTAGTATTTAATTGTATGGACAGTCACGTGTATGATTGTACAAAGAAGAACATGTATACATGTATGAATAGCTGGTAAATAGTGACCAGTTCATGGTATTTGATTGCATGGACAGTCACGTGTATGATTGTACAAAGAAGAAATGTATATGCATTTTTTTGCATGGAAATATACATGTATTTGATTGTGCAAAGAAGAGCATGTATACATGTATTTGATTGTACAAAGAAGAGCATGTATTTTTTAAGGAAGAAGAGCATGTATTAATATTGCATTGTAGATGAACATAAAAATAGCTAATGACTATCCATATCCACCTTTTATCCTTGCAACCAAACAATAAAAAGTGGTTATCCATCTCATCTAATCCTTCGCAACCAAACAAGAAAAACTTGCCATCCTCAACCAGGTGGTTAAGGATATCCTCAGCCAAGCCAACCTCGCCCGTGAACCAAACGCCACCATAATGGACGGCCCTGCTTCCTGCAGCACAACTTACATGCTTGTAGACTTCATCGGCCAGAAGTTGTGTGTTGCGTCGCAGGCCACGGGGTCGATCGGCCGGTGATTTTAGTGGGAGGAACAAGGCTCCTCCAGCGCTGCCTCGGGCCTCCGCAGCTGTCCATGCTGGACAAGTAATAACACTTACCAAAAATTAAGCAGCTCAAAAAGGATTTTTTTTCCTGGTTAATTTTGGTGTAATTTGGGGGTGCAGGTATGATGCTATTGGCGAGGGAGCGTGCTTGAAGAGATACACGGACCCCTCCTTCTTCAGAGCCCACTCTGCAGAGCATGAGCATGGAACCAAACCAGACTTTCAGATTTCAGACAACCATTCCAAACCTCCTGCAGAGGAAGCCCGCCATAAAAATTACTCCAAGTAACACTTTTTAAATTTCCCTAGCTCATTTCTCGCTCTTTTTCTTCTCAGTGTTCATTCTTTACCATCCAAATTAGCCTGACATTTTAACCTCCTGCAGATTCAAAACAGGTGTGTTGTCCAATACGCTCCGACAACTTAAATACCAACACATCATCGGAAGAATCAGACGTCAAATGCACAGCTCTCACAATCAGGATCCGCCAGAAGATGAAGCATCCGAAGCACACGTTTTGTCTTCATCTGATTCTCCTGAAACATCAAACTCCGAAGCGCCATGCCCTGCAGTACCAGCGAACAAGGAGAGGAGCAGTGACCTCGTGGAGAGCACCAGCTCGTTCAGGGCATGGCTCTCTCCAGGTGCAACCTGTACTCATGCGAGTGACATCACACAAGACAATGCTGATGAATTTGCCAGCTATGGCGCAAACAAGGCTGATGAGAATGCCAACATTGCCGCAAATTCTCGTACTGCCCTTGTCGACTTCCTCACCTCAACGGTCGAAAGCTCGACCAGGAAGCTCTCTGTCAAGAAGCATAGTGATCCTTTAACGGAATCATTCCGGAACATGGCTAAGAAGCTGCTGCTTGAGAATGAATCAGCGCAGAGTTTTGGTAACAACAAACTAGTGCGTTCTGAAGATGCACCTGATCCGAATGAGGTTTCATTTTATAGCAAAAGCACTGGGGACACTCAACAGCAGGCGACCTCGGAGCAATCCGGTGATCCTTGTGAAATACCTTGTCCACCTGCTAGCATCGTTGAAGAAACAAGCGGCGGTATCACCGATCGCAACCCGAAAGGGGACCAATCAGTGTATCTTCGCTACCAATCCGGTATTCAGCTGTGATGCTTATGTCCATATTTTTCACCTTCAGTTTTAGAAAAAAATTCAGCACCAACCAAAATTCAACTGTGATCCTTATGATTTTGGTTTGCATTTCGACCAAAGGGCTAAAATGTTCACCTTAATTCAATTAAATATTTGATTTTTTAAGACATTTAAAAATATATTTGAATTCATGTGTAATACTGAAATATTTTGATCAAGTGTCTACCGAAATTAGTGAAATTCATCGAAATCCCACAGAAAGTGAAAACCATGTTTTGTGCCGGACAATGGGCAGTGCCATTTACATGGACTGCATACACCTTCAGGGGTTCTCCTATTTGGCGCGTAGAGCACGCGCGTACCCTCCCGGCCGCTCCCCCGTGAGAACAGTGGGCCAGCCCAAATAACTCAAGTCCGGATTTCGGAAGGTTTTGGAACCTTCCCAAACCAACCTTTTCTTTTTATTTATTTCGGGTTTTTTCTTCTGTTCTTTTTCTTTTTTCTTTATCTTTTAATTTCTTTCTTTTTTATTTTTACTTTTATTTCGTTTTCTTTCTTTCCAAATTTCATGAATATTTTCCGAAATACGGAAACATCTTTTCTCAAGGCGGTAATTTTTTTTTTGAAATTCAAACATTTTCTTCAAATAAGGGTCAACATTTTTCAAATTCAAATTTTGTTCATCGATTTCAAAAAATGTTCATCATTTTTAAAATTTCTGATATTATTAAATCCATGAAGTTTTTTTTCTAAATCCTGAACATTTTTTTAATTTAGGAACGTTTTTTGAAATGGCGTACATTTTTCGAACTCATGAACAAGTTTTTTGCATAGGCGATCATTTTTTTAAATTCGTGAACAAAATTTGTAATTCATAAACATTTTTTGTTTTGCACTTACACTTTTTTTGAATTCATGAATATTTTTTTCAGTTTCAAATGTTTTTCTGAATTTTATGAACAATTTTCAATAAATTGTGAACAAATTTTTCATTTCTTGAATATTTTTATAATTTTGATTTTTTTTCAAAATATCCATGAATTTGTTTTGAAATTTATGAATTGTTTTAATACCCTAACATCTGATTTGAAATTATCAACTTTTTGAATCAGTGAACATTTTTTGAAATGCTCAAACATTTTTTGAATTCATGAACAACTTTTCTGAATGTGATTTTTTTAAATCATGAATATTTTTTAAACCACTAACATTTATGTTTTCTGGGATATTTTTATGAAATTCACTTTTTGGAATTTGATTTTCTTAAATAATTCCAAATTATTTTAATGAAAAGAAAAGTAAAGACAAAAAAAGTAAAAAGGAAAAGGCAAAACACGAAATAAAGCAACTGGGGCGTCCAACCCTGCTCATGGGCTGGCCCATTAGGGCACTAGCATGTTCGCCACGCAACCCTTAAACAAACCTCAAAAAAAAAAAAAAGATGCCAGTAAGTCACGCGCCATATAGGACGTCCCAACCTTCAGGCCCTGATTTATATAGAAACTAGTTGCATGCCCGTGCGTTGCCATGGAGTAAAAAGAATGATCGTAGAGAAATGCATTGACAAGGGAAAATCATGTTACTGCGCGTCCCTATTTACTAATCAATGAAACCCGGATATAAAGTTAACAAAACGCCCCCTCACTCCACCCCTTGGGCTATCACGATTGATCCTTTTGTTGAATCCTTTAAGCTACCTTCCCATTGCCTTTAACAAGGGTTGGCATCTAGTACAATGAAGAGAATAATACTCTTTGGGATGAAGAGTCGTCCTTTAAAAGGGTAAAATAATGTTACTCTCCATCCCAATTTACACTGCACACTTATTTGTCATGATTAAAATGTAACCACCAATTTTACCAAGAATATATTAATTATGTGACATAGTTTTTAAAGCCTACTTCCTCCATTCGAAATTAGTTGACGCTCAAAAAGATGTATCCAGATAGATATATTCACTTGAGTGTCAACTCATTCCGAACGGCGGGAGTTTTAATATGAATCTTATTTTCCTTTATTCAATCAAAGGCTAAAAGCAATACACATGTTATCTTCATGAGAGAACACTTAGTTTCACATACCATTGTAGATGGCAAGATTCTTATATAATTTAAAAACTCCCGGAAAAAATCCCGCGAGAAAACAAACAAGTTAAAATGTCCTTTTATAGTTCAATTCACATCTGTCAATGCGAGAACATATGTGCAAATACTTAATGTTCTTTCACGGGCCAGAGATCCATACTGTTGATTGGAGCCCTTGTTTTTTTTAGTTGGAGCCCTTGCTTTTAGCAGCCAAGCCTCGTGGTTGAGACTGCTTCGAGTAAAGACATAACAAGTTATAGATAAATATGGTAATTAAGGGTTTGTTAGTGAGTCATATAGCTTACTATGCCTTTTTGGATGTGTGGCAAATTAATAAGTGGTTTCTTATTTGAGATGATAAAGTCGTTTATTAAGAGTTTTCGTGATTGTAAATGACGGCCATTATTACCACATAGGTTGTAGCATAGCTTCCACCTAAATTGATGTCCTCAAGAAATTGTTACGAACAAATCATAAAAGAATATATCTCAAGACAGATAGTAATGCAAGAACCAACACAATGTGACAACTATGGATATGAGCAAATGCTTGTGTTAACTATTCAATAATCTCTTTGTTCGTTTATACAAGGTGTATTTGTTTTTTGATAAAATTCCACAATGTAAGATGTATTCTTCTAATTTCTCATAATCCCTTTTAGAACCCCCGGAAAAAAGGAAAGTATCTCTTTACTGATTTTGTGTATCTCTCCTTGTAGTAAAAAAAGGAAAGTATCTCTCTCTCGATGGCATGTATCTCTTAGTTTTCTGAACTGACTGATTTACTTGCCACTAACCAATAAATTTTGCCAAGGGTAATTTAGTTCTAACTAATCTATAATTATGTGTCTTCGACACCATGCCGAAAATAATACACCTAACATAAAGGAACGGAGGGAGTAATTGCAAATGATATTGTATATAATTCACAAATTGCAGCCACCAATAGTTGTTATTCCGAAAATTAAGTCGATTGCATTTTATTTCTCTATAGGAAAGACATTTAAACATATAAGTACAAATGAAAATGCAGATGAAGACTGCTATCACCTCACAAGCTATATGGATTTGAATCATCCACCAGGTCAAAGAAATTACCATCGACAAATACAAAAATACAAGAACAACCTACTGGATAACAGTACATCAATAATACTAGAACTGGAACACTTTAACACAAAGCCACACAGATCAGTAGTGCATTCACATCACTAACAAAATTGCATACTGTAGGATCGAAAGTATGTCTAGAGGGGGGTGATTAGACTACTTGACCAAATAAAAATCTAGCCTTTTCCCAATTTTAAGTCTTAGCAGATTTTTAGCAACTTAGTACAAATCAAGTAATCAACCTACACATGCAATTCTAAGAGTATAGCAGCGGAATGTAAAACAATTTCAAGGTAAAGGAAGGAGTTTGGAGGGAGAAAACGCAATGTAGACATGGAGATTTTTTTATCCGTGGTTTCGATAGGTGGTGCTATCGTACATCCACGTTGATGGAGACTTCAACCCACGAAGGGTAACGATTGCGCGAGTCCACGGAGGGCTCCACCCACGAAAGGTCCACGAAGAAGCAACCTTGTCTATCCCACCATGGCCATCGCCCACGGAGGACTTGCCTCACTAGGGTAGATCTTCACGAAGTAGGCGATCTCCTTGCCCGTACAAACTCCTTGGTTCAACTCCACAATCTTGACGGAGGCTCCCAAGTGACACCTAGCCAATCTAGGAGACACCACTCTCCAAAAGGTAATAGATGGTGTGTTGATGATGAACTCCTTGATCTTGTGCTTCAAATGATAGTCTCCCCAACACTGAACTCTCTCTCATAGGATTGGATTTGGTAGAAAGATGATTTGAGTGGAAAGCAACTTGGGGAAGGCTAGAGACCAAGATTTATGTGGTTGGAATGGAATATCTTGACCTCAACACAAGTGTAGGTGGTTCTCTCTCAGAAAATGTATGTTGGAAGTGTAGGAATGTTCTGATGGCTCTCTCCACGAATGAAGAGTGGGTGGAGGGGTATATATAGCCTCCACACAAAATCTAACCGTTACACACAAATCACCAAACTCGGTGGGGCCGAATTATAAAACTCGGTTAGACCGATTTAGTTCAACATGTGAACGTTAGGATTTTCGGTGGGATCGACATGTCAACTCGGTGGGACCGATGTCGTTAGGGTTAGGGCATAACGTAATCTCGGTGAGACCGATTACACAAACTCGGTGGGACCGATTTTGGTAATAGACAAACAGAGAGTTGGTCAGGCAAACTCGGTGGGACCGATTCGCTCATCTTGGTTAGACCGAAACGTTACGAAGGGGAAATAGAGAGTTTGCATTGCAATCTCGGTGGGACCGATCGCTCATCTCGGTTGGACCGAAACGTTACAAAGGGAACAGAGAGGTTGCAATCCCATCTCGGTGAGACCGAGATCCCTATCGATGAGACCGAAGTGACTAGGGTTTGTGGCAGTGGCTATCTCAAGTGAACTCGGTGGCGCCGGATAGAATGATTTCGGTGGGGCCGAGTTTGACTTTTGGTTTGGGACATATGTGGATATGAGAAAGTAGTTGAGGGTTTTTGGAGCATATCACTAAGCATTTTGAGCAAGTAACTCATTAAGCAACACCTCACCCCCTTTTAATAGTATTGGCTTTTCCTATGGACTCAATGTGATCTTGGATCACTAAAAGTAAAATGTAGAGTCTTGTGCTTTGAGATTGAGCCAATCTTTTGTCCTTAGCATTTTGAGGGGTCCACTTTCTAAGCCATGCCATGCCAATTATTGAGCTTTCCTGAAATATCTATCTTAAAATAGCATTAGCTCAGTGAGCTATATGTTGTTAGGAATTACTAAAACCACCCAGGGATAGTTGCACTTTCAATCTCCCCCTTTTTGGTAATTGATGACAACATATAGATCAAAGCTTCGACAAATGATCATAAGATTGAATAACATTGTCGCTTTGAGAAGTATGTGATAAGCAAGAGCTCCCCTAAATTTGTGCATTATTTAAAATTTGCTTTTGAATGCAAATGCACAATCGGTTAGGATCATGGGTTACTCTTCCATGTCACATACATCTTGGTGGAGCGCTCAAAATGATAGAAATTAAAAGCATGCACTCATCACCAAGCAAGTGAATGATCATATATGAAATATAAAAGATAGTATCATCCAAATAAGCATTAAGGTAGCAAATGATCAACCACATGATCATACAAGTATCTCACACAAGCACACAATCAAAAAGTTCAACCAAAGGCAAAGAAGCAAAACACTCTCTCGAAGCCTATGATCTATACATATTTCTTCCCTTTTGGTAGCAAGTTACCAAAAAGTTCAAATATGCATAGTGCTATGCGTCTCTCAGGCTTGGTCTTTGGGAGGTGGTGTAGAGAGAACTCCAAGGACGAAGGCATCTATTGATGTAGTTGGAGCTGGTGGAGTGGCTGCTGGAGGTGGCACCGAGCTGTAGCTCTTGGTGCCGATCCTGTAGCTCTAGAATCTCTCACTGGCACTGCAGCAGACCTCTGTCCTCTAGGCACTCGCTCAAATGCATCAATAGTTGCCTTGCCTCTCTTCTTTTCTGCTTCCTCCTGAAGCTGCTCAACTGCTGTTTGAATCTCAGTTACCTTCAGATCAAGACCATAAAATTTGGTTTCTATGATCCTCTCCAAGCTCTCCTGGTTTTGAGTCAGGGTGGCCAAGCCCTTCTCAATCCTCAGTGTAGACTGGATCAGATATGCAAGTTGATCTTGCTTTCTCTTCAGGAAAACTTGAGATGCCTCTTCAACACTGGGCATCTTGGAAGCTTTCTCAGCCTTTGCTTTGGCTCTCTTCTCTTGTGCTTGAACTGATGATGGTTCCTCCTCATTCATATCTACAGTGTTGTCTTCAAAATCATGATGTAAGGGTAGATGATCCTTATCCAATAGATATGTTCCTGTGCCCATCTTGGAGTTGATGAGCTCCTGAATGCGTGGAACATACCCACAGCTTCTCTTCTGATCAGCAGCTGTCCTTTTGATTGTCTCTACAATCAAACTCTGAACCTTGAACTTCTGAGGGGCATCACAAAGCTGGAGCAGGTTGATAGAATGCCCTCTGATCATCTTGTGATCTCCTGACTTGGGTAGCAGAGTGTGCCTAAGGATTGTGTTGATTGTAGTCAGACCAGACAACAAGAAATGTACAGATCCAAGCTTGTGAGTATCCAAAGCCTTATCTGGGATCTCCTTGTACATGTTTGCCATTGTGTTGTGGTCCTTCTTCTTGGTGGCATACACATCCAAGTCATCTTCATGTTCTTCAGGGGCATTTATCAGCTTGGCCCACTCCTCAACTGTGGATTGGTACCTAGTACCTTCAGACATCCAAATGATCTTCCCATCTGGGTAAAAGTGAGCAGTGGAGTAAAACTGCATGATCAGCTCATCATTCCATTTTGTGAGCTTCTGAGCAACAAATTTGTCAATTCCACATGCTTTGAAGCTGTCATGTACTCCTTGATAGTGATCTTCATTTTCCTTGATGAATGCCCAATCAAACCATCTCATGTCACAAACAATGGGCTTCTTGTCAAGAAAAATAGTCTCATAAAAGTCTTGTTGTTCCTTTGGTGTGGAATCTGTAATCAACTGCTGTCCTCCTCCTTACAGCATAAGGATCAGACTGTCTCCACAATCTCAGTCCAGCATCCTTTCTGATACGCATGTCTTCAGCTACTGGATGAGCATCATTATGGTCAGGAATCTTGGGCTTCAACTTTCTCAAAACAAGTGAATCATCTTCTTCTTCTTTAGCATCAGGCACTGGGGCCTTGTTCTTCTACTCAGCAGGTATACTTCTGGTGTTCCTCTTGGGCTTAGTGTGCTTCCGAGCTAGAGCTTTGGGAGAAGACTTGGGCTTTGATGGAGCAGCCCCTGCCTTTATAGCATCTCCCATAAGCTTCTGAGCTTTGGGTGCTGGTGCAGCATCCTCTTCTTCTTCCTCTTCTTCTTCAGATGGATCTCTCATCATGGAGGGCTTGCCAACGACTCTGGCAATGGTCTTCTTGACCCTTTCCTTCCTCTTCTTGCCTTCACCACCTTCTTTGGGTTCCAGAGTGAACTCCTTTGTCTCTTGAGTAGGGGCTCTGGCCTTAGACATATGAATTCTTCTTGCTGGTGCCTTCTTATTCAGCCCTGGCTTATTTGCAGCAGCTGTTCCATATTCTTTCTTCAGCACCTTCTTTTTGGAGCTTACTTCCTCCTCAGTGGCAACATAATCCTCATCCTCAGATTCTGAGGTTCTCTTCTTCCTAGATCTGGTGGCTGCCTTTGGCAAGTTGCTTGGAGTGCTCCTGCTGCCATCATCATAAGTGCTTGCAGGATCTGAACCCTCACTCATCTGCACCTATTCCTCTGACCTGTTCAGACTGTCACTTTGATCAGACATCTCTGCAAACTTACTGACATCAGACCCTATGAATAGATATAGATGAGGTAGAGTGGATGAGCATCACAAAGTGCAGAGTTTTTGCAAAACATATGACTTAAAAACTTAGTTTTAGTTCTTCACAGAAAGCATTTCGGATCTACCGATTTGTAAACTCGGTGATACCGAAGTAGCTTTTGGAACCTAAACTTGTGAACTCGGTCAGACCGAGTCACAGTTTGGTGGCACCGAGACTGCTAGGGTTTCACAGAGAATCGAACTCGGTCACACCGATTTGCAGTTTTCGTACAGACCAAAAGTGCAAGTGCAATGGCCTAAGCCAAATCGGTGAGACCGATTTCTACAACTCGAGCGGTCTGAGATGAGTTCTGTAGAGACCTAACCCTAAATTTTCAAATCAAACTCGTACCCTAGTTTAGCGGAGTTCGCTACAGCGGCAATGGAGGGGCAGAATTCCGTTGACGGCGATGGAAACCAGTGGCGGGAGGTCGCTGTCGGCGAGAAGACGATCCGGAGACCCGAGGCGGCAGAGCAGGATACGCGCGGGCTGAGAGCTTTCGAAGAAATTTCCCAAATCTCACCCGTGGGTTTATATATCCCGACCCTGTCGGTGTGACTCGGTGGAACAAATCGGTGGCACCGAGATGCAGAATCGCAAGCGGTTACTGCAACTCGGTGTGACCAAAAAGTTCAAATCAGTTGCACCGAGATTGAAAACCTAGATCAACTTAGTGGTCTCGGTGTGACCGAAATGGATGACTCGGTCATACCGAAATGCACAAAGAGGTTTTGGAAGTTTAAGTCTATGACGAATCGGGGACTCCGAGTGCTCCTCACACAGAGTGGTTCGAATCTGACTTGATCAAACTTTGTGATGTAGCATGAATAGAGTTTGAGACGAGAAAAGCATAGATAGCTAGAGGGAGTTCTTAGGCATTCTTGTCCATCCATTTGGCAAAATAGAAAAAAGCCAAACAATCAAAGCAACAAATGGATGTCGTCGAATGAGTAAAATATGCATCCAACATGCTCACACAATAAAATGACAAATGAAATATGTGAAAAAGCATGCACAAACACTCTAGCATCTATCAAGCAATTTGGCGATGACTAGGTCATCTACATATGAGTATATTGACTTAGGAGTCAAATGAGAACATTTCATCATAGGTCATACTCATTGTTTAAGCACAAGTGGGGTTGCCACTTTTACATAAAGCTTTGTTGTGCTCACATCATTAGATTTGCTTTAGCTCAAATGATTAGAGTAAAGCTCCCCCTAGATGTGATATCCCCCCTAAGAGGGATGAACTAACCTTGGGTTTTGTCGATGATGACTTCATGTAGGTGTTGAAGATGTGGGTGCTCAATGTTGATGTAGATCATTCAGAGCAATCCTTTGGAGTGAGTTGCACTTTCAATACCTACACAGGTTAGTCCCACAAAGAACAAACAAGGATATCCATAGACATAGAGTGATGTTCACATAGGATGATGTCCATGAAAGCATTAGGTTACCTTGTCCCTTGTCTTACCAACAAGAGGATTTGTAACTCCTTGAACTAGTGCAAGATATGGAAATTGTTTGCACTTGTTCTTGCCAAGATGATAAGAGTGAAGTATGTTGGCGGAGTCACCCTCAAGAACTCTCTAGTCCTTCTTCTTCGGGATCCACACCATCTTGATGGGAATCCTTGGAGTTGTAGTCGTACTTGATGAAGTGGAACTTGATGTAGTCTTGGGAACCCACTTGACCAAGGCCTTAGGTGCTTCTTAAAATGCATCAATCTCCTATGGAAGATTGTCCTTGGCTTTTAGCTTGTGGTCTTGTGGTGAAAGATCATCTTGAGCTTGTGTTCCTTGGAAAGTAGTAGGATCATACTTCTCTTGTTGAGGAACAAACTTCGTCTTGGGGTATTGATCTTCTTCCCACTCAACTCCATTGGCATTGAACTTTCGTTCAAAACCAACACCTTGATTCTTCCGGTGTCTTCCTTGCTTGCGTACAATTTCCTCAAATTGTTTACTTCCGGCAAGACTCTTGTAAACACCATTCTCTATAATTCCCTTCAATAAGCTATTTTCTTGCTCAAGTGTAACTTGGCTAAGAGAAACATTAGTGGAATCAAGAGAACTACTAGAAGCAACAACATTGGATTTAGCATGATTGTTGTTACTACTAGAGGAAGAATCTTTCTTGTTCTTGTTGCTAGATTTAACTTGTGGCATGGAGTAAACACTTGGAAATGTAAGAAGAACTTGTCTTGCGAAGATCATCATTGATTGGTTTTAAGAACTCACGCCCTTGCTCAAGGTTGAGCTTTTCAAACCGTAGCTTCTCATAAGTCTTTAAAAGTTCTCGATGATCTTCCAAGGTAGTTTCATGAGCTAACTTAAGAGTGTTTAGTTCTTTAGTTAGACGCTCAATCTCCTTCTTATCGTCATCATTCGTTTTATCTTGATTGTCATGATTAATAGCAAGTTGATCATAGTTTTCATAACTAGAGTTGTCAACAAGTAAATCATCATCTCCTAGAAAATCATCTTCATCACTATTAAAATCAACATACTCGGGATGTGTTACCTTTGGACCTTTAGCCATGAAGCATCTTACAATTCCTTCATTTGGCGAGTCAAATATGTCGTAGGAGTTGGTTGACACAAGTGCTAGACCGGCAACACCTTCATCTTGAGTATATTCGGAGTCGGAGTAATAACTTCTTTCGGAGTGATTGTCGGAGTCGGAGCCGGATACCCATTCACCAACATGAGCTTGATGTCTTCTTTTTGTGTAGTTCTTTGATGATTTGTCCTTCTTCTCCGAATCATTGCTTCTTCGAGAGGGTCTTCGTTCATAACGATCATCTCTACTCCTTCTCTCTCTTGGCGGTGATTCTTCTCTTCTACTTCTTCTTTTGGGAGAATCTTCTCTTCTTTTGTAGGGAGCCGTACACTCATTGGAGTAGTGTCCGGGTCTTCTATAATTGTAACAATTTCGTTCATGACTTGAAGATAACTTGTCATTGTAGGACCTTGACTTGGAGCTTCTTTCCTTGCTTCTACTCTTATAGAATTTGTTGAAGTTCTTCACCATTAGGCTCAATTCTTCATTGAAGGTTCGTTTCTCACTTGATGATGTGGGAGCTTCACATGAGGCTTTGTAAGCACCACTTGACTTGTTGTGGAGCTCTTCTTTATCCTTAAGTGACATCTCATGAGCAACAATTCTTCCAATGACTTCCGTTGGCTTGAGATCTTTGTAATTGGGCATCATTTGGATCAATGTGCACACGGTATCATATTTTCCATCCAAGGCTCTTAGGATCTTCTTAATGATGAATCTATCGGTCATTTCTTCACTTCCTAAGCCGGCAATCTCATTTGTGATGAGAGAAAGCCTAGAGTACATTTCAGCGACACCTTCACCATCCTTCATTTTGAACTTGTCAAGTTGACTTTGAAGCACATCCAATTTGGATTCCTTGACGGAGTCGGTACCTTCGTGCATATCAATCAAAGTATCCCAAATTTCCTTTGCATTCACAAGACGGCTGATTTTGTTAAATTCTTCGGGGCACAATCCGTTGAAGAGAATATCACAAGCTTGAGCATTGTATTGCAGCATCTTCAACTCTTCCGCGGTAGCTTCACGGTTCGGTTCTCTCCCATCAAAGAATTCACCTTGCAAGCCAATACACACAATAGCCCAAACGGCGGGGTTATGTCCAAGAATATGCATTTTCATCTGATGCTTCCAACTAGCAAAATTAGTGTAACACCCCCAGTGTCATGCTATAGTAATCCCCTGTTAATGGTGCCATGTCATCATGTTACTTTTGCTAATCTTCACTTGATCCAAATCATAATTCAAATTCAAATCCAATCTGAAGTATAAAAAAAGTCATATTTGTCAGACATGAAAACTAAAATGTTCATCATTCGTCAAACATTCCATAACAAATGATTGTTAAGGAAAACAACATCACCTCCAAGCCAAGATGGACTATAGAAATTAAAATTGTGCCATTTCGGCATTTCAAAATGCTATTTTATTTGTGTAAAATCCAAATCGGTTCGGTTGCCCCTCAAACTTTAAACACTACAAAGAATTTAAGTGGCCTAGTCCCAAAAAATTTCAAAGTATTTTGGTAGCCCAAACCTTTCCCTAGTTGTCTCTGTCTAAAAAAAACAGAAAACCAGAAAAGAGTAAGGGCATACTCGGCCTCTGACCTATGGCCCAGCCCACCTACTCCACATCTCCTTTCTCTTGTACACAGGGAGGGCGTGTCGCCCATCCACCGACACCATGGCCAGCGATGCACACACGTCGGGCATCCACCCGAGCTCCGGAGGAGATAAGGCCGATCCCAAGCCTCCTTGTCGTGGAATTGTCACGGCAGATGTCCTTAGTGTTAGGACTTAGTCGCGAGGCCAACGCATCTATGTGGTAGCTTGAGAGGGGTTGAGCGGAATCGAGAGACGCAACACAAGACAGGGATTTAGACAGCTTCGGGCCCCGGGAAACATCATCCGGTAAAAACCCTACATGCTGTTTGAGGCTAGGTCTCATTATCATCACGAGGAGTCGCCAGTAAACCGGCTCTCCTCTTTGTGTCTAGCCCTAAGATTGTTTCTTCTTGCTTGTAGCTTGTCCCTCTTTGGGGAGCCCTACCTCTCCTTATATATCTTTGAAGAGGCGGGTTACATGTAGAGTCCAACTCGGACTTTAACTTAAACTATTCTAACTCATCGCCATGGGCTTCTTAACATCTTGGGCTTCATAACGTCTTGGGCTTCATAACCCCCGACAACCCGATTATCACTGTTTGCGGTTTAACATTGTCGCGGTTTAACATTGTCTGCCGGTTTAACATTGTCGCGGTTTAACATTGTCTGCCGGTTTAACACTAGCCGATTTACCGTCTGTCTGAGCTATCTGTCTTGACTGTCCGCCGGTTTAACATCCGCCGGTTTATCAAGTCCCGGCCGGTTTACGACTCGGCGGGTCATTCATGGGTATATCCCGACATTAGCCCCAGCTTTAATTTGGATTTATCCATGTTAAACTGATCCTGCTTCATCCTTAAGTCCTTGTCACTTCCTTCTTCTAGAAAATCTGGGTCAATAGGCCAGCTTCATAATCAATTTGCTGACATTGGTTTATCACAGAGAAATATTGTGAAGAATAACTCCTTTGACTCAGCTCCCAATGCTTAAAAACAATATTGGTCTTTGAAATACTCATCGATCTTCAGCTGGTTTAAGAATGTAGAACTTGCCGTTTATCATTGCCAAGATCACCGGTTTATAAATATTGATAGCACCGGGTCATACTTGTAGTTAACATCCAGCTTGAAAATATACCTCTTATATGCCTATCACTTGTAGCCTCCAAGTCTTAAGAAGGTAGCATAGCAACAGCTTAAGACTTGCTTCAATAAATATCACAATCTTGAATAAATCCAGGTTGTTCATCTCAATCGCTAGTCAGAATTGAGTATTCCACATATGTAGCCCCCAAGTGCCGGGTTGTCATGCTTGCAGCAACACAGGACTTATAATTATCTCATAAAAACTTTAACCAATGTAGCCCCCAAGGGCCAGGTCATTATGCAATAATGAGCAGGGACTTTGTAAATATAATCTTGTAAACTTTGACCAGCAACGTGTAGCCCCCATCATGGGGCTTGAATCCCTTGAATAATTGACAGGAGCAATTGGTAGCCCCCAATGGCCGGCTCATTATGATGTGATGAGTCGGGTCTTCAATAAGGTGAGCAAACAATGACTTTGCATTAGCCCCCAAGTGTCATGGTGCATGCTTGCAGCGACATGAGACTTGCATATTTGATGTAATCTCAACTTGAATAATGTAGCCCCCAAGTGCCGGGTCGTAAGCCCGCAGCGACTCGGGACTATTCCTTCAATTGTAGAATAAATCATATCCATTGACAATATGATAGCCATTAGCTAACGCGACTTTGAAAACCTTAATCATAATCTGGTTATTGATAACCAAAATAAAAATCCAGCCATGTTGGCTATTTGAATAATATATCCAATGATTTATAAGCGCTGATTCCAATGGCGCAATCCAAATATATACTGGCTACTTATAGCGAAAGCCAGGCCGGGTCAATAAACACGGATTATAAGTGATTATGTCTTGACAACTTGTAGTTGAAAGTCGAGCCGGTTAATGAACACGGGTTAATTTGATGGTGATAGTCATGCGGGTCAATAGACACGGTTCAACATAAAATGTTATCAATGGAGAAAATCTTGACAAAAGCAAATAAAATCGTGTAGTCGAGGCTTTTCAAGGGCTGCGGGCCCAAATTGAGGCTTTTCATGGGCTGCCGGGCCGCTGAGTTAAACCATTTGACAAAGCCTTTTAAGATGGGCCTCCAACTAACCAATCGTCGTTTTAACTTTGACAAGTTCAGGGTCTCAGTGAGAGTAACTGTCAAACGTTTGACGGGTCATGCCAGGATTACCTGGATAGGAGTGGCTTACTTGATGAAGGCAGGCTAACCCGGGGTTTTAGGTGAATACACCAGGCTTCCAAGCCGTGGGTCGATACCCGGTTACAAGGGTCCTTTCAAACTCTTTGGTATTTGACACAACGACCCCCCAAGTAACTTTGTGAGCTGTGCTCAATGGGTGCCTATGTTTGAGTTGTGCTTAGCAACAAGACTCTCTTTGGCCCCTTGGGTGTGAAGCTCCCAAGCTTTGATCTCGCGTGATAGCCGGATTAATGGACTCCGCTTTGCAAGCAGAAGCCCCCATGTGATATATTTCTGAGCTGTGCTCGCCGGGTGCCTATGTTTTGAGTTTGTGCTGTGCAACAAACTCTCTTTGGCCCCTGATGATAATATTGTTTTGATAGCTGCAGCAAGAGGGTAGTAACGCCATGTTCTCTTTGGTGAATACACCTATGTTTGAATAGGAAGCCCCCAAGTGATCATATGAAGATGAGCCCATAAGGCAGGATACCTATGTTTGAACCGCGCATCATGGCAGCAGGTCCTCTTTGGCACACTTTAACTTTTTGCAAGAGATAACTCCTTCTTGAACCGGGATTTTGAACCGGATTTGAGAGCTTCAAAGCTGTGGGAGATATCTTCCCTTGAGCCGGATTTTAAACCGGAATCCCTCTTTTTAAGCCGGAAATTTTCTGACGGCCTTTAAACTTGCACCAATATGGCGGTTTAGGGTCCTGCATTAGACAACGTGGAGTTGATGATCACCATGGTAAAGCTGAAATTAATGACGACCGAGTCGATCGGCGTTATAAACGGTGCAGACGGCGGACCAATCGCGGCGCGATAAGCAGCGAGATGGTGAGTCAACATGGCGCGGTCCCGGCGATCGATGTAGACTGGATCTGCGAGGCGGCTTATTACACATGTCCATCGAATAGCAAGGCATAGACGAACGCTGGTGCAGAATGTTGCTAGTCGTGCTCTATACCCGCATATGATAATAATTTTACTGTATATAAAATATACAAATCAAAGTAATTTATCCTTTGATAAAAATAATATGTGTTTAATAAAATAAATTGTAGATGGATATCACCTGATTTTTCCGGACTACGGATGATCCGTAGGTAACTTTCCTCGGAGCAATCAGTTGTGTCAATACACCGTAAGACTCCTCTAGCGGCAATCAAATGAATTTTCTTTGGAGCAACCAGTCGTGTCAACCCATTGCACATCCCACTAGCAAATGACATGGTCAAGGTCAACCATAGAAACGTGTTTGCCATCTGTGTGTGCATTCTCTAAGCAATTTTAATGGGTAGTGGCACCGATAATCTCCCCAATTATCTGTAGTGATCAAAACAGACTTTCGGGCGTACACAACACTTCAGTTCTTCATTGTGAAAACCAAGTCATTTCCTCCGATTTGAAAGCGGCGGGTAGTCCGCCAGTTTCTTCTTTGTACATAGAATCAGATGTTGCGGATCCATGAGCCAGCGACTCAAGGCGGTTTGACCGCAAGGCTGTAGTAGAGACGAGGCCATGCTCTGAGGTGAATCCGCGGCGGCGGAGCTTTAGATGCAGAGATGAACCAGTGGACAACGGTGAAAGCGAGGCTGCGGTGGCCAAAGTCGCTCGAAGCACATGCCGGGCGGCTCTTCCGGTTTGACGGCGAGGCCGGCTCAGGTGTGGGGTAGTACGGCGAGCAGAGAGTACTCTGACCGAAGCCGGACGAGGGCGAGGTGTAGCGGTGAGTCATCTTGGCGATTTGACAAATCTGAGTCACTGACCACAGACCACATTAGTTTCCTGGTCGCTTCTGTTTTCCGGGTCGCGGCCACATGTTTGCTGTGCTGAAGCGTCGGGCGGTTCAACAACAGCCGAGGTGGTGACTTGTGGCTCGTGAAGAAGCCGGATTAGCATGAGCAGCTCAGAGTGCAGCGGAGACGGGGCTGACGGGTTGGAGTAGAGCAGAGGCAGAAACCGGTGACGGCGGCTCACAACGGCTCACAATCCGGCCACAGCAGAGGCGGACTCGGGCGACGGGCGACAAATGGCTCGTAGGCGGAGCAAGGCCTTGATCTGGAGGCAGCGTTCCAGCGAAACACAACACCGGCGGGTCATTGACGGCGATTGATGCAAGCCGGAGAACCAGGTCCGCAGCAGCAGCTTTAGCTCTGTACTTGATACTCATAGCAGTACTAAGAGCTTTGATCTGGCACGGGGCAGAACACAGACGGCGACTTTAAGCACCAGACCACGGTACAGCAATTCGGCAGCATTTAGAGACCGGTTCAGCAGCAAAAGAGGCCGGTTCACGGCGGAGGTGAACGGCGTCCGTGGCAGCTCAAGGTAGCTCGCGATTTAGAGGCAAGTCTAAACCGAGGCGGCTTAGAAGAAGGTCGCGGCTGCAGGGGCCACTTGGCGAGGCGGCGACTCGAAGTAGGAGAGGCAAGGCCAGCTCGGCTGCGAGGCAAACCTACACGGCGGCTCACCACAGAGGTGAGACGGCCGGCGGCTCAACCACAGCGGAGTTGGCGCACGGCAAAACGGTCTGCAGCGCCAGTCCACGGCATCCGCGTCTTAAGGCAGCAGAGGGATATAATGGCTAGAGGCCAACCATGGAGGGGGCGGCAGCGAAGACCTCTCGTGGCCGAGGAAACGCAGGCCGGTTAAGAAGCTGCAAGTTGAACCGAGGAGAGGTAGCCGAGTTGCCCTGTAGCTGTGGAGGCAGAGGCGAACGGTTTACGGCAGCTTGACGGCGGCCGGATGCAGCGCGTGGCGACGTGCGGGTGATGGAAAGAGTACGCGGGTGGCCCGAGGTGCGAACCGGCGACTCGCGAGGCGGTTCCTGGCGCGGTTGAGTGGATACGGCAGTGTAATCCGGGTCATGGTTAATCTGTTTGATCTACATCCATCTCTCCCTTCCAGTCGTGGCTCTACTCATATCCAGGTCGTGACCAGTCAGGATCATTGCGTACTCCGTGGGATTTGATCCCTGATTCCTATTTTTTTGAGTCTTGAGTAGAAGTAGGAATAGAGCAAGCACTCATGGCACAACCATGCAGCAGCTGATCGGATGCGAATAATCAGATGAATTATATGACGGCGACGGTAGGCGACTCCCTGACAGTACCGACTCACTGGGAGACCACGGGCGGCTTGAGTCCGCGTTGGCAGAGGTGGCGGTTTAAGCGAACGGCGCTGGCAGGCCGTAGTGGCGGATGCAACCGGGGAGCGACGGCTCGGTGCCGCAGCAAGTGCGGGCGTCCATGGTGGATATGAACCGGGGCGGTTCACGACCGAAGACAAGGCGTGGCCCGCAACTGTGGTTTGAAGCGGACTGCGTCATTGGTCTTGATCCGGCAAGGCGGAAACCGGGGCGGCTCACAAGAAGGCCGCGGCAGCGGGCGACTTGGAGGGCAGCTCTCCTGCAGAGGTAACTCGGAGCAGAACCAACGGCTCGCTGATGGCGGCGACTTGCAGCCCGAGGTGCAGTGTTTCAGAAGCAAAGCGACACACATCCGAAGCAGCTCAACAGACGACGACTCGGATCAGAGCGGTACGACCCGGATCAGAGCAGCTCAACAGGCGGAGGCAGCGACATCACGACGGGCAGCTCGTAGAGGAGAAACGGGCCAGGCGGAGAATCGTGGTTAATGCACGGCCGCGGCGACCCGGCAGAGCGAGGCGGAACCGGCTTGAGGCATGGCTGCTGTCCCGCATCGTTGGCTCGGAGGCGATGCCGGCGAAAGGAGGCCATGACCTGGCGGCGGCGCTCGGTCGGCACTGCGATGTGAGAGCAGCAAGAACGGCAGTTCGGCAGCGGTCGACGAGTCGGACGCGCGAACCGGCGACACCGGAACCGCAGCAGGTCAACGAGGCGGTTTGTAGGAGGAGCCCGAGCCCGTGGGCCATCTCTGTCCGGGTCATCATGTCAGCAAATTTCTACTTTAACCACGTATACTTGTGAAACTGGGAGTACCAGTCCATGGCCATGACTTGTCCGACCTCAGAACGTAGCCTTGCTGATTTTCTGACCGGAGGAAAAGAAAAGGGTTTCAATGACTTGTAACTTGATATCCATATGAGCAACGACCACACTAAATTTCTGTAGATCTTGAAGGACGGTCATAATTTGCCAAGGTCGATTGAATTTAATTTGCAAACACTGTGTTTCGTCTGTACGCTGAAATTTCTTTTTCTTGGTCTTGACTGATGAATCTAAGTTAACATAGCTCCTTCTGACCGGCTCTCCTTCATGCGAAACAATCACGGCCAGACCACCTAACATAGTCTTATGGTTGATGGTTGAACTAGCTTGAGGTCATCCCTTGACCGTATGCGGATGAAAAGTCATGCACTTCGAGTAAAAATAGCGAGGCGCTCGGCCAGAAGACAGCGGAAGGCCACGGCAGTGCAGCAGGACAGGCCGGTTCAACATGCGGCCAAGGACACGGCAGGGCCGGCTTTTGCAGCAGAGGCAAGCCCCTGGCAACGAGGTGAAACGGCGGCAGTCTTCAGCTGCTTGGAGGTTTGATGATGCCACGAAGGTGAGGTACAGGCGTGATGAGCCGGTCAAAGCGACAGGCGTCCGGGAACACAACTCAGCAGAAGGTGGGTATGACGCGTCGGACGGCTTGCGGAGGAGCAACAGGCTATGGCAGGGATGAGTCTGAGTGGTGGACCGATTCTGCACAGCAACTTGACCGGACTAGTCTCGTCCCCTTGCTGACTCGGTTTTTGCATCTGACATCATGATTGAAGACTAATCCGGATGGATTACCCGGTCACCTGTGGAGGCAAAACAGTGAAGTCGAATTTGACGGATCACCTAGCAACATGTGCGATGATACACGTGATCCTTCTCGATCTCCAGCGACGCGCGTGGCGGTTCAAGACGTCCGCGCTGTCCCACGCCGGTTTATTCAGCGTCATCAATCCGTGCAGCAAAGTTGACTTTAACTTCGGATCTGATGAATCACATTGCGTCGGAAGCGCACAGCAGAAACTCCAAACCCTAATTTGTCTTGAAATCAAAACTCATACTTCTTCATCCGGCCCATTGCGAGCTTCTCGAAACCCTGGAAAAGATCCCTCCAAGAACTCAAACACCACCGTGCGCAGGCCCCACGGTGGGCGCCAACTGTCGTGGAATTGTCACGGCAGATGTCCTTAGTGTTAGGACTTAGTCGCGAGGCCAGCGCATCTATGTGGTAGCTTGAGAGGGTTGGCGGAATCGAGAGGCGCAACACAAGACAGGGATTTAGACAGCTTGGCCCCGGAAACATCATCGGTAAAAACCCTACATGCTGTTTGAGGCTAGGTCTCATTATCATCACGAGGAGTCATGTAAACCGGCTCTCCTCTTTGTGTCTAGCCCTAAGATTGTTTCTTCTTGCTTGTAGCTTGTCCCTCTTTGGGGAGCCCTACCTCTCCTTATATATGCTGAAGAGGCGGGTTACATGTAGAGTCCAACTCGGACTTTAACTTAAACTATTCTAACTCATCGCCATGGGCTTCTTAACATCTTGGGCTTCATAACGTCTTGGGCTTCATAACCCCTGACAACCCAGTTATCACTGTTTGCCGGTTTAACATTGTCTGCCGGTTTAACATTGTCTGCCGGTTTAACATTGTCTTCCGGTTTAACATTGTCTGCCGGTTTAACACTAGCCGGTTTACCGTCTGTCTGAGCTATCTGTCTTGACTGTCCGCCGGTTTAACATCCGCCGGTTTATCAAGTCCTGGCCGGTTTACGACTCCGGCCGGGTCATTCCGCGGGGTATATCCCCGACACTCCTGCACCGAAACCCTAGACCGCCCACATCCGTCTCCCCTCGATCCCCTGTCTTCCTCATCCCCTTCTGCTCGATCTCAGACGCATAAGCTCCGCGTGACCAAGTTCCTCCCCGTCGTTGCCGCGGCCATTGCACTCCCCTCTCCATGCAGGCGAGTCCAGGAGGACCGTCGCTGTCCACTATTCCGTCTGCGGCCACGAGGTCAAGCCGGGAGCCCCCACATCGACCGGATCGAGGTCATCTTCAACCTCCGCCCCGCTGCTTACCGTCTTCGATTCGGCCTCACCGGAACCTCCCCGAGCCCGCTTTGCTCACCTACAGTCTCGATGTGAGCTCCTCTCTCCGTTCCCCTTTTCTTTTCCCTCAAATTCGTCGTCGTTTGGCCGCCCCACACATTGGCCGCCATGACAGGGAGCTCGGGCGCGCCCCTGTTCGCTGCTCCATTTACGCGCCCCTAGCCGCGCTTGCGGGCCTCTGGCCGCGTCGGGCATGCCTTGGCCGCCCAGCGCGTGCCAGCCCGCACCTGCCTTGCCGCTCCTGCTGGAAGCCGCAGCAGCTGCCGCCGCTACTCCCGCGAGTAGTCGCCGCTGCTGCTTCTGCTCTACTGCTTGCTGCTGCTAGTGCCACTTCCTGCTGCTGTTATCGTGCTGCTAGTGCCGCATGCTATTGCCGTTGCGGTTCAGCCACCGCGCCCTAAGTGCGCCGTGCGTGGGCATGGCACAGTGGCGGTGACTCTCTGCCATGGCCTACATGGTGTGCGTGCGTGTATTCTGGGTATGAGGCCGGCCCTATCCAGATTAGTTAGTACTAATTAGATTAGTTTAGGGCTGCTACTCCTTATGTTAAATAGCCTAATGTGTTTGTGACAGGTGGTCCCTCACACTAAATCCCCCTTTAGTTAAAATAGTGGTCAATGACAAGTAGGCCCCACGGCCACTATTCACACTTTGACCAGGTCAAACATTGACTGTGGACTTGCTGATTGTGTATGCTGACTCAGCCACTGGACCCCACCTGTCATTCTAATAGGCTAGCTGCGTGTGTGTATAAAAAGTAATACACTGTTTAAAGTCGAATTTTGGTATATTCCAGAATTCAAGAAAATCACTAAAACTTTGGAAATTCATAGTAATTCATCTGTAGCTCGGATGGAAAAACTTTGTACATGAAAGTTGCTCAGAACGACGAGACGAATCCGAATACGCCCTCCGTTCGTCTATCACACGTCCCTAGCATAGCAAACGTTGAACTTTTCCCCTCCGGTTCATCTGTTTGGCAGACGTCCGGAACCGGGAAAACTTTCCCGGATGTTATCCTCCTTCGCCAGTATCGCCTAGCGCTGCGTTAGAACACCTCTAGCACCGCTTATTGTCTTGTTATGCTTATGTTTGTGTGTATTTACTGTTTCTCCCCCCTCTTCTTCTCCGTTAAACCTCGAGACCGCTGCTGATGCCCCTGTGATCGACTACGTCGACGACGACCCCTCCTTGCCAGAGCAACCAGGCAAGCCCCCCCCTTTGATCATTCCGATATCGCCCATTTCCTTTCTCTCATGCTTGCATTAGATTTTGCTACTATAATTGTTTGCTCCTATTCTGATGCATAGCCTGCTTTTGTAACCTGCTTATTGATACCTACCTGCTTATCCTAAACTGCTTAGTATAGGTTGGTTAGTGATACATCGATGACTCCCACCTTGTCCTGTTGCCCCTCGCTTCATCATCGAAGACCCGATCAGCGGGATTGAAGACCAGGCCCGACATCGCACATCACTTTCCCTTGGTTGCTCGACACTCTTTGGGTTACTATCGAGTCTTTGAGGTGAGACCTCATCCGCACTTCGATGTTAACCTCAGTAGTGTAGTTATTCGATCGTGGTCATCGAGGTGATTTCCTCATTAACCACTTCGATCGACTCGTCGTGCAACCCCTCAAGTGTGGACCTCGGGGTGAATCCTCTTACGTTCACCTTGATCACTACATTGAGTGGAATTCACCGGGGGTGATTCCTCGGGTTTTCCCCTTGATGTTTAGACACACAGTTACTATGATTACTATGACTTTACACTGAGCCATGTTACTAAAGACGGGTCGACCCTGAGGGGTACTCGCGCGAGCTTAATTGCGAGTGATGTGGAGTCGGGTTGACCTGGAGGGTGCCCGCGAGATAAATACGAGGCGTGGCCGGGCATTCCTAGCCCTTGCCGCAAGTCCTCGAGACGGGGCAACGGGGTCACATCTTTCGTGAGTCTCTGCTTGTTACTGCGCATTCCTAATCCACTACGATTTGGATATTTGATCCGAGGGGCCTCTGGCCTGATAGCACTAACCATCACGTGGGCATAGTATGGGCGTTCTGCGTCTTATGCATCAGCCGAAGCTTAATAGACGTCAGCGATTGAGCGACGCGCGCCGGGTTGGACTGCGTAAGTGCCTGCCTTGTTGAATGAGGTAGCTAGGTCTGCTCACCGGCTGCCTTCGCAACGTGCAGGAGTTCCCGGGGAGATGGCCCATGACCCCTGGGGGCATAGGTTTAGTCCGGCGTGCTGGCCTCTCTATTAAGCCCAGGTCGGGTTGCGGCGTATTGTTTGGCGAGGCGGGCATGACCAGGAAAGTGTGTCGGCGGAGTTAATCGGCGTGGTAGGTAAGTTGGTGCACCTGCAGGAAGAAAACATCTATCGATAGCCTGTCCTACGATAGCGGACACTTGGAGTTGTATCGATCGATACAACTAGAACTGGATACTAGTGATGAGAATGGATGGTGATGAGAACTGGATTGTGATGATAATGGATAGTATGGCTCGGGATTTCTTTCTCGCGGAGTCGAGAAAGGATCTCGGCGAGGTTGATAACACTACTACTACTTTACTTTATGCCACTCTACTCCCTCCTATTTGCTGCAAGATGGTGGTTTCCAGAAGATGCTAGTCTTCGATAGGACTAGGCCTTCTCTCTATTCTGGCATTTCTGCAGCCCAGTCCACATATATAGCCTTCCTTTGATAATGTTGCACATGTAGTGTAGATCCTTGCTTGCGAGTACTTTGGATGAGTACTCACGGTTACTTTGCTCCCCCTTTTCCCCCTTTCTTCTTCTTTCCGGTTGATGCAACTAGATGTCGGAGCCCAGGAGCCAGATGCTACCGTCGATGCCTACTACTACATGGAGACCGCCGATGACCAGGAGTAGTTAGGAGGCTCCCAGGCTGGAGGCCTTGCCTTTCGATCGTTGTTGCTTTTGTGCTAGTCTTCTTAAGGCAACTTGTCTAAATCATGTCTGTACTCAGATATTGTTGCTTCCGCTAACTCTTGTGTTTTCGAGCTTATGTATTCGAGCCCTCGAGGCCCCTGGCTTGTAACATAAAGCTTGTATTATTTTATTTTGTGTCTAGAGTTGTGTTGTGATATCTTCCCGTGAGTCCTTGATCTTGATCGTACACATTTGCGTGTATGATTAGTGTACGATTGAATCGAGGGCGTCACAAGTTGGTATTAGAGCCGACTGCCTGTAGGAATCCCCCTTCCCAACTCTTTGGCCGAAGTCGAGTCTAGACGTTGCAAAACTTTTACTAACATGGCTATGTGTCTTACCGGCACACGTCGCCATTGGGTGGTAGTAGGATCTTTTATTCCTCGTCTATACTCTGGGATTCTGATCTCTCTTCTATTCGGGTTAAATGATATTCCAAAATCTAACTTTAGGTTCTCGGCGCTTTCTCCGGAGAGCCCTTGATCCAGATGATCGCCATCGCACATGAAGATTTCAAAGTTACTTTCCGATACTCTTTCGGGACTGCCCGTTGCTTTTGCAATTCCCTTCCACCGAAATATCCCTATGGATAAATACTTACATCTGTGGTGCTTACTTTTATTCCCAGTCGATCTTGTTATTACAAGATACCCCGAGAATATTTTGTGCCTACTGCCTTGCAGTCTTTGCCATCTGAATACCCCTAAGAATAATTTCTCGCACTTTCCGAGTATCCGCTCATCCCCAGTTGTTCAGATGTTTCACAAAAGTCTTTGAAATACTATTCAATCCTCCGAAAATCCTTAGCAGCTTTATTGCTCTGCAAATACTTGTCTACTTGCATTATGGATGCTTCCCATATATCTGGCAATATTCACTAGTATCTTTTGACACCGTCATTTTGATCCTATTGATTCAACATGTGTGCGAATGCACACAATCATCTATCAACCCTTCTAAATTATCTTTCCGGCTCAGACATCATTTTTGAACATGGGCTGGTTCTCGACCAAACTATTTGTCGTCAATTGTGCCTCTGGTCTATCCAACTTATCCATCCTTGATCAGAGCGACTGCTTCTGATCCTTTGTTTTTGAAATCGTAATTCCTTTGCTATCTAAGCATCGAATTATTCAGATGTTCTATAATATGATGCCCGTGCATTCTTCTTCCTCTGGTTGAGTACCGATGCTCACATCAGATCCCTTGTGGACCATCGGTTCCTTTGTTGGATTTTATCCGACAATGTCCTTCATATTGAATAACCTTTAGAGCTTTTCCATGAGTATATAATTCCTTTGGTAAATTGTATCATCTGCTTTTGAACAATGCTCTACTTCCGAGCTTGTATTATTTATCCCGAAGTTTGTGGTATATGTTCATAAGATGCCCTGATGGGTTGAACCTATGCTTTTCTTAATCTGTGTGATCCTGAAAGATTTCACGTGTCATACTTATCTGGTATTGCACCAGGTAAAAACTTTCAACAACTAATGTCATTTTCAAAATACGAGAGGTGAATGGAAGGTTATGCATTGAGGAAGTGGGAGTCGACCTTGAACTTTGTGTTCATGCCCATAGAAATGATGTTGAGATTATCATGATAGCTTCTCGTAACAATAATTATTCACTTAATTTGATCTTGTGTCTATGATTTTGTCCTTTGCAATCGTGGTTCCAACCGTGATTGTTCTTCTTTGATCCCATTCTCGGACAAGTTAAAGGTACTTGCCTTCTGCAGATCATTACGTCTGCCCAACCTCTATTTTGATCTACCTTCGAGTACTACCCCCCCGGTATCTCGAGGATATCAACCCATTACACTATGTCTTATGAATTTCTGATGAAGTAGTACCTTCCCTGTCATAGTGACTCCACGGGTTCTGGGTTGTCGTCAACCGAGGACATCCATAAGTGAATCAATTCCGCGCTCCGATACGATAACTCTAAGTAATTTTCGTTGCTTATGAGTTTAATAATCCTTGGAGTCATTCCTATTCCAATTGGCTAATAATATTATTGTGCTAAATTTTAAATTGTGCCACATGGTCCTTATTCCCAGAGCACAACTTTCGACGATGAGATAAGCTTACGTCGATCTTCCTCGTCTTTTCGTTCACTTCAAACAGCGAGCTTCATTCCGAGTTGATGTCGTACCCATGGTCCCAATAACCTTTCGCTTCATCATTCCTTTGACTTGATGTCATTGCCGACTGATTACATCTTCATGAAATCTCTCAACAAATGTGTTGTGATCATCATCAACATTCTGATGCTCTTTCAGGTTATCAGTTGAATTCATGATGAGAAAACCATCCTTGCCCCTCGATGAATTATGTTATCATCGACAACATTCTTGCCTCCCCCAACACTTTTGTTCATTTAAAGTTTGGAAATACATCCTTTTTGACACGTCGATGGATTTTTGTTGAAACCATCGGCCACCTCCTCATCTTCCCTGATAAAATTGCATGAGGTGTTCAAGTAATTCCCGATGGATCCTTTGTGTTCCCAAGGTCCGGCTTTACCTGATGACCATGTCAACGCTATCGAAAAGTATGACTGTGTTAATCCAAACATCATTAAGAACATTGGAGGCGCAATGCTAAATGTTTCTTGATCAATTATCCAAACACCGCTGTATGGGTAAACATCATGATTCTCCTTGCCTCATTAACTAAATGGATAAATACTTGATGTCCCGTCATGTATATCATGCTCCGTTTGTTCTTGGGAAGCATATACTCTAATACTTTTGTATAAGCACCTTTTCCTTTCCACTGGCCTGGTTAAACTAATAACCACTTTTTTCCTTTCTATTGGTTTGTTTAACCTTCTTGTGAACTATATGATATAAGCAGGTATAATTCCCTGCTTATAAAACACCCTGATGTACAACCTTGTCAGTGAGACCATGTTACTATTGTTGGTGACATTCCGGTAGCCACCGATGGATGAGAACTTTGCCTATTGGTCCGCCTCGTTCAACGAGCAGGAAAATAGTTCTTTTCGTCCCTCGCCCTTGGTACCAATGTTATTGGCAACATAACTGACAGTCTATCATCTTACATGCCTTGCTATCGGCCCCCTTTCTACTTTTAACCCACATGGTGGGCCCATAACCCACAGTTCCACATGATCGGAACCTGACTCTCCTGTATATCTTTTATTCCGAAGTATCATATGCTCTTGGCTTTGTGCGTTGTCACGGGCCACCTTCCGAGAGATGATCTATTCCCGATGCTCTGGACCCCCTTTCTCACTCTATTCAGGTATCAATCGTTTGTCCATTCGGTTGAAACTTCCTATTGTACCTTCATACTTTGCTCTCGATGCCTTATTAAGTTTCAACTCGAGAGATACTTCTGCCTCTTTCCCTGAATTGTTCACCGGATAATTAACCCTATAAGGGTCAGTTCTCCCAAAGTTACTCTTTAATTCCCCCACTTAAATCTCGGGACGAGATTTCTTATAGTGGAGGAGATTTGTAACACCCCCAGGGTCATGCTATAGTAATCCCCTGTTAATGGTGACATGTCATCATGTTACTTTTGCTAATCTTCACTTGATCCAAATCATAATTCAAATTCAAATCTAATCTAAAGTATAAAAAAAGTCATATTTGTCAGACATGAAAACTAAAATGTTCATCATTCGTCAAACATTCCATAACAAATGATTGTTAAGGAAAACAACATCACCTCCAAGCCAAGATGGACTATAGAAATTAAAATTATGCCATTTCGGCATTTCAAAATGCTATTTTATTTGTGTAAAATCCAAATCGGTTCGGTTGCCCCTCAAACTTTAAACACTACAAAGAATTTAAGTGGCCTAGTCCCAAAAAAATTCAAAGTATTTTGGTAGCCCAAACCTTTCCCTAGTTGTCTCTGTCTAAAAAAACTGAAAACCAGAAAAGAGTAAGGGCCTACTCGGCCTCTGACCTATGGCCCAGCCCACCTACTCCACATCTCCTTTCTCCTGTACACAGGGAGGGCGTGTCACCCATCCACCGACACCATGGCCGGCGATGCACACACGTCGGGCATCCACCCGAGCTCCGGAGGAGATAAGGCCGATCCCAAGCCCCCTGCAGCGAAACCCTAGACCGCCCACATCCGTCTCCCCTCGATCCCCTGTCTTCCTCATCCCCTTCTGCTCGATCTCAAACGCGTAAGCTCCGCGTGACCAAGTTCCTCCCCATCGTTGCCGCGGCCATTGTACGCCCCTCTCCACGCAGGCGAGTCCAGGAGGACCGTCGCCGTCCACTATTCCGTCTGCGGCCACGAGGTCAAGCCGGGAGCCCCCACATCGACCGGATCGAGGTCATCTTCAACCTCCGCCCGCTGCTTGCCGTCTTGATTCGGCCTCGCCGGAACCTCCCGAGCCCGCTTTGCTCACCTCAGGCTCGATGTGAGCTCCTCTCTCCGTTCCCCTTTCTTTTCCCTCAAATTAGTGCGTCGTTTGGCGCCCCACATTGGCCGCCATGACAGGAGCTCGGCGCGCCCTGTTCGCTGCTCCATTTACGCCCCTAGCCGCTTGCGGCCTCTGGCGCGTCGGGCATGACCTAGGCCGCCCAGCGCGTGCCAGCCCGCACCTGCCTTGCCGCTCCTGCTGGAAGCCGCAGCAGCTGCCGCCGCTACTCCCGCGAGTAGTCGCCGCTGCTGCTTCTGCTCTACTGCTTGCTGCTGCTAGTGCCACTTCCTGCTGCCTGTTATCGTGCTACTAGTGCCGCCGCATTCTATTGCCGTTGCAGGTTCAGCCACCGGCGCCCCTAGGTGCGCCCGTGCGTGGGCATGGCCTGGTGGCCGGCTGACTCTCTGCCATGGCCTTGTGTGGTGTGCGTGCGTGTATTCTGGGTATGAGGCCGGCCCTATCCAGATTAGTTAGTACTAATTAGATTAGTTTAGGCTGCTACTCCTTATGTTAAATAGCCTAATGTGTTTGTGACAGGTGGTCCCTCACACTAAATCCCCCTTTAGTTAAAATAGTGGTCAATGACAAGTAGTCCCCACGGCCACTATTCACACTTTGACCAGGTCAAGCATTGACTGTGGACTTGCTGATTGTGTATGCTGACTCAGCCACTGGACCCCACCTGTCATTCTAATAGGCTAGCTGCGTGTGTGTATAAAAAGTAATACACTGTTTAAAGTCGAATTTAGGTATATTCCAGAATTCAAGAAAATCATTAAAATTTTGGAAATTCATAGTAATTCATATGTAGCTCGGATGGAAAAACTTTGTACATGAAAGTTGCTCAGAATGACGAGACGAATCCGAATACGCCCTCCGTTCGTCTATAACACGTCCCTAGCATAGCAAACGTTGAACTTTTCCCCTCCGGTTCATCTGTCTGGCAGACGTCCGGAACCGGGAAAACTTTCCCGGATGTGAACCTCGTTCGCCAGTATCGCCTAGCCCTGCGTTAGAACACCTCTAGCACCGCTTATTGTCTTGTCATGCTTATGTTTGTGTGTATTTACTGTTTCTCCCCCCTCTACTTGTCCGGTAAACCTCGAGACCGCTGCTGATGCCCCTGTGATCGACTACGTCGACGACGACCCCTCCTTGTCAGAGCAACCAGGCAAGCCCCCCCTTTGATCATTTCGATATCGCCCATTTCCTTTCTCTCATGCTTGCATTAGATTTTGCTACTGTAATTGTTTGCTCCTATTCTGATGCATAGCCTGCTTTTGTAACCTGCTTATTGATACCTACCTGCTTATCCTAAACTGCTTAGTATAGGTTGGTTAGTGATACATCAGTGACTCCCACCTTGTCCCTGTTGCCCCCTGCTTCATCATCGAAGACCCGATCAACGGGATCGAAGACCAGGCCCCGACATCGCACATCACTTTCCCCTTAGTTGCTCGACACTACTGGGTTACTATCGAGTCTTGAGGTAAGACCTCATCGACACTTCGATGTTAACCCTGTAGTGTAGTTATTCGGTTGTGGTCATCGAGGGTGATTTCCTCTTTAACCACTTCCGATCTGACTCGTGGTACAACCCCTCAAGTGTGGACCTCGAGGATGAATCCTCTTACGTTCACCTTGATGACTACATTGAGTGGAATTCACCGGGGGTGATTCCTCGGGTTTTCCCCTTGATGTTTAGACACACAGTTACTATGATTACTATGACTTTACAATGAGCCATGTTACTAAAGACGGGTCGACCCTGAGGGGTACCCGCGAGCTTAATTGCAGTGATGTGGAGTTGGGTTGACACGGAGGATGCCCGCGAGATAAATCTGGCGTGGCGGGCATTCCTAGCCCTTGCCGCAAGTCCTCGAGGCAGGCAGCGGGTCACATCTTTCGTGAGTCTCTGCTTGTTACAGCGTTCCTAATCCACTACGATTTGGATATTTGATCCGAGGGCCTCGGCTGATAGCACTAACCATCACGTGGGCATAGTATGGGCGTTCTGCGTCGTATGCATCAGCGAAGCTTAATAGGCGTCAGCGGCGGCGGCGCGCGCGGGTTGGACTGCGTGGCGCTGCCTTGTTGAATGAGGTAGCTAGGTCTGCTCACTGGCCGCCCTACATAGCGTGCAGGAGTTCCGGAGAGATGGCCCATGACCCCAGGGGCATAGGTTTAGTCGGCGTGCTGGCCTCTCTATTAAGCCCAGTCGGGTTGCGGCGTATTGTTTGGCGAGGCGGGCATGACCCAGAAAGTGTGTTCGGCCGGAGTTAATCGGCGTGGTGGGTAAGTTGGTGCACCCTGCAGGAAGAAAACATCTATCGATAACCTGTCCTCTGATAGCGGACACTTGGAGTTGTATCGATCGATACAACTAGAACTGATCTTGGTGATGAGAATCTGGATGGTGATGAGAACTGGATTGTGATGATAAGCTGGATAGTATGGCTCTGGGATTTCTTTCTCGCGAGTCGAGAAAGGATCTCCGGCGAGGTTGATAACACTACTACTACTTTACTTTATGCCACTCTACTCCCTCCTATTTGCTGCAAGATGGTGGTTTCGGAAGAGGCTAGTCTTCGATAGGACTAGGCCTTCTCTCTATTCAGCATTTCGCAGCCCGATCCACATATATAGCCTTCCTTTGATAATGTTGCATATGTAGTGTAGATCCTTGCTTGCAGTACTTTGGATGAGTACTCACGGTTGCTTTGCTCCCCTTTACCCCTTTCTTCTTCTTTCCGGTTGATGCAACCAGATGTCGAGCCAGGGCCGAGTTGCTACCGTCGATGCCTACTACTACATGGAGACCGCCGATGACCGGGAGTAGTTAGGAGGCTCCAGGCAGGAGGCCTTGCCTTTCGATCGTTGTTGCTTTTGTGCTAGTCTTCTTAAGGCAACTTGTCTAACTCATATACGTACTCGAGATATTGTTGCTTCACTGACTCTTGTGTTTTCGAGCTTATGTATTCGAGCCCTCGAGGCCCCTGGCTTGTAACATAAAGCTTGTATTATTTTATTTTGTGTCTAGAGTTGTGTTGTGATATCTTCCCGTGAGTCCTTGATCTTGATCGTACAGATTTGCGTGTATGATTAGTGTACGATTGAATCGAGGGCGTCACAATTAGTACCATTAAAGTAAGGACCTCTACGGTGGTAATTTCCCTCGCTAGACGCCATACTCTCCTAGGTTGTGAAACCAAGGCTATGATCACCAAAAGCTATGGAAATGAAAGCAAGTGGAGACCAAAGCTCTGATACCACTTGTAGGATCGAAAGTATGTCTAGAGGGGGGGCGGGTGATTAGTGTTGGGGAACGTAGTAATTTCAAAAAAATTCCTACGCACACGCAAGATCATGGTGATGCATAGCAACGAGAGGGGAGAGTGTTGTCCACGTACCCTCGTAGCCCGAAAGTGGAAGCGTTAGCACAACGCGGTTGATGTAGTCGTACATCTTCACGATCCGACCGATCCAAATACCGAACGCACGGCACCTCCGAGTTCAGCACACGTTGAGCTCGTTGACATCCCGCGAGCTTCGATCCAGCAAAGCTTCGCCGGAGAGTTTCGTCAGCACGATGGTGTGATGACGGTGATGATGATGCTACCGACGCAGGGCTTCGCCTAAGCACTGCTACGATATGATCGAGGTGGATTATGGTGGAGGGGGGCACCGCACACAGCTGGGAGAGATCAACAGATCAACTTGTGTGTCTAGAGGTGCCCCCTGCCCCCGTATATAAAGGAGCAAGGGGAGGCCGGCAGGCCCCTTGTGGGCGCGCCAGGAGGAGGAGTCCTCCTCCTAGTAGGAGTAGGACCCCCCTCTTCCTACTCCTACTAGGAGGGGGAAAGGAAGGGGGAGAGGGAGAAGGAAAGGGGGGCGCCGCCCCCCTCTCCTAGTACAATTCGGACCAGAGGGGGAGGGGCGTGCGGTCTGCCCTAGGCCAGCCCTCTCTCTCTCCACTAAGGCCCATAAGGCCCATTATTTCTCTCGGGGGGGGGGGTCCGGTAACCCTCCGGCACTCTGGTTTTCTCCGAAACCACCCGGAACACTTCCGGTGTCCGAGTATAGTCGTCCAATATATCGATCTTTATGTCTCGACCATTTCGAGACTCCTCGTCATGTCCATGATCATATCTGGGACTCCAAACTACCTTCGGTACATCAAAACACAAAAACTTATAATACCGATCATCACCGAACTTTAAGCATGCGGACCCTACGGGTTCGAGAACAATGTAGACATGACCGAGACACGTCTCCGGTCAATAACCAATAGCGGAACCTATATGCTCATATTGGCTCCTACATATTCTACGAAGATCTTTATCGGTCAAACCGCATAACAACATACGTTGTTCCCTTTGTCATCGGTATGTTACTTGCCCGAGATTCGATCGTCGGTATCTCAATACCTAGTTCAATATCGTTACTGGCAAGTCTCTTTACTTGTTACGTAATGCATCATCCCGTAACTAACTCATTATTCACATTGCTTGCAAGGCTTATTGTGATGTGCATTACCGAGAGGGCCCAGAGATACCTCTCCGATAATCGGAGTGACAAATCCTAGTCTCGATCTATGCCAACTCAACAAGTACCATCGAGACACACTGAGAGCACCTTTATAATCACCCGATTCGTTGTGATGTTTGGTAGCACACAAAGTGTTCCTCCGGTAATCGGGAGTTGCATAATCTCATAGTCATAGGAACATGTATAAGTCATGAAGAAAGCAATAGCAGAAAACTAAACGATCAAGTGCTAAGCTAACGGTATGGGTCAAGTCAATCACATCATTCTCCTAATGATGTGATTCCCGTTAATCAAATGACAACTCATGTCTATGGCTAGGGAACTCAACCATCTTTGATCAACGAGCTAGTCAAGTAGAGGCATACTAGTGACACTATGTTTGTCTATGTATTCAAACATGTATTATGTTTCCGGTTAATACAATTCTAGCATGAATAATAAACATTTATCATGATATGAGGAAATAAATAATAACTTTATTATTGCCTCTAGGTCATATTTCCTTCAGTCTCCCACTTGCACTAGAGTCAATAATTTAGATTACACAGTAATGATTCTAACACCCATGGAGTCTTGGTGCTGATCATGTTTTGCTCGTGGAAGAGGCTTAGTCAACGGGTCTGCAACATTCAGATCCGTATGTATCTTGCAAATATCTATGTCTCCCAACTGGACTTGATCCCGGATGGAATTGAAGCGTCTCTTGATGTGCTTGGTTCTCTTATGAAATCTGGATTCCTTTGCCAAGGCAATTGCACCAGTATTGTCACAAAAGATTTTCATTGGTCCCGATGCACTAGGTATGACACCTAGATCGGATATGAACTCCTTCATCCAGACTCCTTCATTTTCTGCTTCCGAAGCAGCTATGTACTCCGCTTCACACGTAGATCCCGCCACGACGCTTTGTTTAGAACTGCACCGACTGACAGCTCCACCGTTCAATGTAAACACGTATCCGGTTTGCGATTTAGAATCGTCGGGATCAGTGTCAAAGCTTGCATCGACGTAACCATTTACGACGAGCTCTTTGTCACCTCCATAATTGAGAAACATATCCTTAGTCCTTTTCAGGTACTTCAGGATGTTCTTGACCACTGTCCAGTGATCCACTCCTAGAATACTTTGGTACCTCCCTGCTAAGCTAATAGCAATGCACACATCAGGTATGGTACACAGCATTGCATACATGATAGAGCCTATGGCTGAAGCATAGGGAACATCTTTCATTTTCTCTCTATCTTCTGCAGTGGTCGGGCATTGAGTCTCACTCAACTTCACACCTTGTAACACAGGCAAGAACCCTTTCTTTGCTTGATCCATTTTGAACTTTTTCAAAACTTTGTCAAGGTATGTGCTTTGTGAAAGTCCTATCAAGCATCTTGATCTATCTCTATAGATTTTGATGCCCAATATGTAAGCAGCTTCACCGAGGTCGTTCATTGAAAAACTCTTATTCAAGCATCCTTTTATGCTATCCAGAAATTCTATATCATTTCCAATTAACAATATGTCATCCACATATAATATTAGAAATGCTACAGAGCTCCCACTCACTTTCTTGTAAATACATGCTTCTCCAAAAGTCTGTATAAATCCATATGCTTTGATCATACTATCAAAACCTTTATTCCAACTCCGAGAGGCTTGCACCAGTCCATAAATGGATCGCTGGAGCTTGCACACTTTGTTAGCTCCCTTTGGATCGACAAAACCTTCTTGTTGCATCATATACAAGTATTCTTCCAGAAATCCATTAAGGAATGTAGTTTTGACATCCATTTGCCAAATTTCATAATCATAAAATGCGGCAATTGCTAACATGATTCGGACAGACTTAAGCATCGCTACGGGTGAGAAAGTCTCATCGTAGTCAACTCCTTGAACTTGTCAAAAACCTTTCGCAACAAGTCGAGCTTTTTAGACAGTAACATTACCGCCAGCGTCAGTCTTCTTCTTGAAGATCCATTTATTCTCTATGGATTGCCGATCAACGGGCAAGTCAACAAAAAGTCCACACTTTGTTCTCATACATGGATCCCATCTCAGATTTCATGGCTTCAAGCCATTTTGCGGAATCTGGGCTCACCATTGCTTCTTCATAGTTTGTAGGTTCGCCTTGGTCAAGTAACATGACCTCCAGAACAGGATTACCGTACCACCCCTGGTGCGGATCTTACTCTGGTTGACCTACGAGGTTCGGTAGTAACTTGATCTGAAGTTTCATGATCAATATCATTAGCTTCCTCACTGATTGGTGTAGGTGTCATAGGAACCGGTTTCTGTGATGAACTACTTTCCAATAAGGGAGCAGGTACAGTTACCTCATCAAGTTATACTTTCCTCCCACTCACTTCTTTCGAGAGAAACTCCTTCTCTAAAAAGGATTCATTCTTAGCAACGAATGTTTTGCCTTCGGATATGTGATAGAAGGTGTACCCAACAGTCTCCTTTGGGTATCCTATGAAGACACACTTCTCCGATTTGGGTTTGAGCTTATGAGGTTATTGCTTTTTCACATAAGCATCACTGCCCCAAACTTTAAGAAACGACAACTTTGGTTTCTTGCCAAACCACAGTTCATAAGGCATCGTCTCAACGGATTTAGATGGTGCCCTATTTAACGTGAATGCAGCCGTCTCTAAAGCATAACCCCAAAACGATAGCGGTAAATCAGTAAGAGACATCATAGATCACACCATATCTAGTAAAGTACGATTACGACGTTCAGACACACCATTATGTTGTGGTGTTCCGGGTGGCGTGAGTTGCGAAACTATTCCGCATTGTTTCAAATGAAGACCAAACTCGTAACTCAAATATTATCCTCCACGATCAAATCGTAGAAACTTTATTTTCTTGTTACCATAATTTTGCACTTCACTCTAAAATTCTTTGAACTTTTCAAATGTTTCAGACTTATGTTTCATTAAGTAGATATACCCATATCTGCTCACATCATCTGTGAAGGTGAGAAAATAACGATACCCGCCGCGAGCCTCAATATTCATCGGATCACATACATCAGTATGTATGATCTCCAACAAAGCTGTTGCTCGCTCCATTGTTTTGGAGAACTGCGTTTTAGTCATCTTGCCCATGAGGCTTTGTTCGCAAGTACCAAGTGATTCATAATCAAGTGATTCCAAAAGTCCATCAGTATGGAGTTTCTTCATGCGCTTTACACCAATATGACCTAAACGGCAGTGCCACAAATAAGTTACACTATCATTATCAACTCTGCATCTTTTGGCTTAAATAATATGAATATGTGTATCACTACTATCGAGATTTAATAAAAATAGACCACTCTTCGAGGGTGCATGACAATAAAAGATATTACTCATATAAATAGAACAACCATTATTCTCTGATTTAAATGAATAATTGTCTTGCATCAAACAAGATCCAGATATAATGTTCATGCTTAACGCTGGCACCAAATAACAATTATTCAGGTCTAAAACTAATCCCGAAGGTAGATGTAGAGGTAGTGTGCCAACCGCGGTCACATCGACTTTGGAACCATTTCCCACGCGCATCGTCACCTCGTCCTTAGCCAATCTTCGCTTAATCCGTAGTGCCTATTTCGAGTTGCAAATATTGGCAATAGAACCAGTATCAAATACCCAGGTGCTACTGCGAGCATTAGTAAGGTACACATCAATAACATGTATATCACATATACCTTTGTTCACCTTGCCATCCTTCTTATCTGCCAAATACTTGGGGCAGTTCCGCTTTCAGTGACCAGTGTGCTTGCAGTAGAAGCACTTAGTTTCAGGCTTAGGTCCAGATTAGGGTTTCTTCTCCTGAGCAGTGACTTGTTTGCTGTTCTTCTTGAAGTTCCCCTTCTTCTTCCCTTTACCCTTTTTCTTGAAACTGGTGGTCTTGTTGACCATCAACACTTGATGCTCCTTCTTGATTTCTACCTCCGCAGCCTTTAGCATTGCGAAGAGCTCGGGAATTGTCTTATCCATCCCTTGCATCTTATAGTTCATCACAAATCTCTTATAGCTTGGTGGCAGTGATTGAAGAATTATGTCAATGACACTATCATCCGGAAGATTAACTCCCAGTTGCATCAAATGATTGTTATACCCAGACATTTTGAGTATATGTTCACTGACAGAACTATTCTCCTCCATCTTGCAGCTGTAGAACTTATTGGAGACTTCATATCTCTCAATCCGAGCATTTGCTTGAAATATTAACTTCAACTCCTGGAACATCTCATATGCTCCATGACGTTCAAAACGTCGTTGAAGTCCCAGTTCTAAGCCGTAAAGCATGGCACACTGAACTATCGAGTAGTCATCAGCTTTGCTCTGCCAGACGTTCTTAACGTCGTCAGTTGCATCTGCAGCAGGCCTGGCACCCAGCGGTGCTTCCAGGCGTAATTCTTACATGCAGCAATGAGGATAATCCTCAAGTTACGGACCCAGTCCGTGTAATTGCTACCATCATCTTTCAACTTTGCTTTCTCAAGGAACGCATTAAAATTCAACAGAACAACAACACGGGCCATCTATCTACAACAACATAGACAAGCAAAATACTATCAGGTACTAAGTTCATGATAAATTAAAGTTCAATTAATCATATTACTTAAGAACTGCCACTTAGATAGACATCCCTCGAATCATCTAAGTGATCACGTGATCCATCTCAACTAAACCATGTCCGATCATCACATGAGATGGAGTAGTTTTCAACGGTGAACATTACTATGTTGATCATATCTACTATATGATTCACGCTCGACCTTTCAGTCTCAGTGTTCCGAGGCCATATCTGCATATGCTAGGCTCGTCAAGTTTAACCCGAGTATTCTGCGTGTGCAAAACTGGCTTGCACCCGTTGTATGTGAACGTAGAGCTTATCACACCCCATCATCACGTGGTGTCTCGGCACGAAGAACTTTCGCAACGGTGCATACTCAGGGAGAACACTTGTACCTTGAAATTTAGTGAGAGATCATCTTATAATGCTATCGTCAATCAAAGCAGAATAAGATGCATAAAGGATAAACATCACATGCAATCAATATAAGTGATATGATATGGCCATCATCATCTCGTGCCTTTGATCTCCATCTCCAAAGCACCGTCATGATCACCATCATCACCAGCGCGACACCTTGATCTCCATCGTAGCATCGTTGTCGTCTCGCCAACTATTGCTTCTACGACTATCGCTACCGCTTAGTGATAAAGTAAAGCAATTACTGGGCGATTGCATTGCATACAATAAAGCGACAACCATATGGCTCCTACCAGTTGCCGTTAACTCGGTTACAAAACATGATAATCTCATACAATAAAATATAGCATCATGCCTTGACCATATCACATCACAACATGCCCTGCAAAAACAAGTTAGACGTCCTCTACTTTGTTGTTGCAAGTTTTACGTGGCTGCTACGGGCTGAGCAAGAACCGTTCTTACCTACGCATCAAAACCACAACAATATTTCGTCAAGTTAGTGTTGTTTTAACCTTCACAAGGACCGGGCGTAGTCACACTTGGTTCAACTAAAGTTGGAGAAATTGACACCCGCCAGCCACCTGTGTGCAAAGCTCGTCAGTAGAACTAGTCTCGCGTAAGCGTACACGTAATGTTGGTCCGGGCCGCTTCATCCAACAATACCGCCGAACCAACGTATGACATGCTGGTAAGCAGTATGGCTTGTATCACCCACAACTCACTTGTGTTCTACTCGTGCATATAACATCTAGGCATAAACCTGGCTCGGATGCCACTGTTGGGGAAAGTAGTAATTTCAAAAAAATTCCTAAGCACACGCAAGATCATGGCGATGCATAGCAACAAGAGGGGAGAGTGTTGTCCACGTACCCTCGTAGACTAGAAGCGGAAGCGTTAGCACAACGCGGTTGTTGTAGTCGTACGTCTTCACGATCCGACCGATCCAAATAACGAACGCACGGCACCTCCGAGTTCAGGACACGTTCAACTCGATGACATCCTGCAAGCTTCGATCTAGAAAATCTTCGCCGGAGAGTTTCGTCAGCACGACGGCGTGATGACGGTGATGATGATGCTACTGACGCAAGTCTTCGCCTAAGCACCGCTATGATATGATCGAGGTGGATTATGGTGGAGGGGGGCACCGCACACGGCTGGGAGAGATCAACAGATCAACTTGTGTGTCTAGAGGTGCCCCTGCCCCCGTATATAAAGGAGCAAGGGGGAGGCCGTCCGGCCCCTTGTGGGTGCGCCAGGAGGAGGAGTCCTCCTCCTAGTAGGAGTAGGACTCCCCTCTTTCCTACTCCTACTAGGAGGGGGAAAGGAAGGGGGAGAGGGAGAAGGAAAGGGGGGCGCCGCCCCCATCTCCTAGTCCAATTTGGACCAGAGGCGGAGGGGCGTGCGGCCTGCCCTAGGCCAGCCCTCTCTCTCTCCACTAAGGCCCATAAGGCCCATTATTTCTCTCGGGGGAGTTCCGGTAACCCTCTGGCACTCCGGTTTTCTCCGAAACCACCCGGAACACTTCCGGTGTTCGAATATAGTCGTCCAATATACCGATCTTTATGTCTCGACCATTTCGAGACTCCCCGTCATGTTCGTGATCATATCCAGGACTCTGAACTACCTTCGGGACATCAAAACACAAAAACTCATAATACCGATCGTCACCGAACTTTAAGCGTGCGGACCCTACGGGTTCGAGAACTATCTAGACATGGTCGAGACACGTCTCCGGTCAATAACCAATAGCGGAACCTATATGCTCATATTGGCTCCTACATATTCTACGAAGATCATTATCGGTCAAACCGCATAACAACATACGTAGGTCCCTTTGTCATCGGTATGTTACTTGCCCGAGATTCGATCGCCGGTATCTCAATACCTAGCTCAATCTCGTTACCGGCAATTCTCTTTACTCGTTACGTAATGCATCATCACGTTACTAACTCATTAGTCACATTGCTTGCAAGGCTTATTGTGACGTGCATTACCGAGAGGGCCCAGAGATACCTCTCCGATAATCGGAGTGACAAATCCTAGTCTCGATCTATGCCAACTCAACAAGTACCATCGGAGACACCTGTAGAGCACCTTTATAATCACCCAGTTATGTTGTGACGTTTGGTAGCACACAAAGTGTTCCTCCAGTAATCGGGAGTTGCATAATCTCATAGTCATAGGAACATGTATAAGTCATGAAGAAAGCAATAGCAGAAAACTAAACGACCAAGTGCTAAGCTAACGAAATGGGTCAAGTCAATCACATCATTCTCCTAATGATGTGATCCCATTAATCAAATGAAAACTCATGTCTATGGCTAGTGAACTCAACCATGTTTGATCAACGAGCTAGTCAAGTAGAGGCATACTAGTGACACTATGTTTGTCTATGTATTCACACATGTATTATGTTTCCAGTTAATACAATTCTAGCATGAATAATAAACATTTATCATGATATGAGGAAATAAATAATAACTTTATTACTTCCTCTAGGGCATATTTCCTTCAATTAGACTACTTGACCAAATAAAAGTCTAGCCTTTTCCCAATTTTATGTCTTGGCGGATTTTTAGCAACTTAGCACAAATCAAGTAATCAAACTACACATGTAATTCTAAGAGTATAGCAGCGGAATGTAAAACAATTGCATATGAAGGTAAAGGGAGGAGTTTGGAAGGAGCAAACACAATGTAGACACGGAGATTTTTTATCCGTGGTTCCGATAGGTGGTGCTATTGTACATCCACATTGATGGAGACTTCAACCCACGAAGGGTAACTGTTGCGTGAGTCCATGGAGGGCTCCACCCACGAAGGGTCCATGAAGAAGCAACCTTGTCTATCCCACCATGGCCATCGCCCACGAAGGACTTGCCTCACTAGGGTAGATCTTCACGAAGTAGGCGATCTCCTTGCCCGTACAAACTCCTTGGTTCAACTCCAAAATCTTGACGGAGGCTCCCAAGTGACACCTAGCCAATCTAGGGGACACCACTCTCCAAAGGTAATAGATGGTGTGTTGATGATGAACTCCTTGCTCTTGTGCTTCAAATGATAGTCTCCCCAACACTCAACTCTCTCTCATAGGATCGGATTTGGTAGAAAGATGATTTGAGTGGAAAGCAACTTGGGGAAGGCTAGAGACCAAGATTTATGTGGTTGGAATGGAATATCTTGACCTCAACACAAGTGTAGGTGGTTATTTCTCAGAAAATGCATGTTGGAAGTGTAGGCATGTTCTGATGGCTCTCTCCATGAATGAAGAGTGGGTGGAGGGGTATATATAACCTCCACACAAAATCTAACCGTTACACACAAATCACCAAACTCGGTGGGACCGAATTATAAAACTCGGTCACACCGATTTAGTTCAAAATGTGAACGTTAGGATTTTCGGTGGGACCGACATGTCAACTTGGTGGGACCGATGTTGTTAGGGTTAGGGCATAACGTAATCTTGGTGAGACCGATTACACAAACTCGGTGGGACCGATTTTGGTAATAGACAAACAGAGAGTTGGTCGGGCCAACTCGGTGGGACCGATTTGCTCATCTCGGTTAGACCGAAATGTTACAAAGGGGAAACAGAGAATTTGCTTTGCAACCTCGGTGGGACCGATCGCTCATCTTGGTTGGACCAAAACGTTACGAAGGGAAATAGAGAGGTTGCAATCCCATCTCGGTGAGACCGAGATCCCTATCGGTGAGGCCGAAGTGACTAGGGTTTGTGGCAGTGGCTATGTCAAGTGAACTCGGTGGCGCCGGATAGAATGATTTCGGTGGGGCCGAGATTGACTTTTGGTTTGGGACATATGTGGATATGAGAAAGTAGTTAAGGGTTTTTTGAGCATATCACTAAGCATTTTGAGCAAGTAACTCATTAAGCAACACCTCACCCCCTTTTAATAGTATTGGCTTTTCCTATGGACTCAATGTGATCTTGGATCACTAAAAGTGAAATGTAGACTCTTGTGCTTTGAGCTTGAGCCAATCTTTTGTCCTTAGCATTTTGAGGGGTCCACTTTCTAATCCATGCCATGCCAATCATTGAGCTTTCCTGAAATATTTATCTTAAATAACATTATCTCAATGAGCTATATGTTGTTAGGAATTACCAAAACCACCCAGGGATAGTTGCACTTTCACATACATACTTGAAGCATGATCAACAATAAATGTTGTCGTATGAATTAGAAGCAGAGCCGTTAGATCAGAAGAACACGACCAAGAGCCATGTGTCTAAGTCTAACACTTGAAATAAGTATAGCATACATGTATAAGAAATCCAATCCATATTACAAGACATCATAGCACGTATACATAAGCAAGGAAGTGAAACAGAAGTCAATACTTGTCAGAAACAGAGAAGACGACGAATGGTAATGGTAGATGCACAGAGGTCACTGGTGCATGAGGGTATATGAGACGACAAGGTGCGTGAGAGGACTACCATCATATTAAGTTAACTTGCATATCTCCCATCCACTTTTGTGTATGACAACCAGCGGACCAAGAACTAAAAGCTTGCATTCCTGACGTCTCCCTTCTGGTAGCTGCCATCGATGTTCACCTTGCTCCAGTAAATCCTTCCATGGCTCACATTTACTTCAGATTGTCCTCAGTCTATGTACTACCAGATCAATGTCGGTTAGGTAATAAATGTCCACGAGCGAGATGGGGACTGAACTGAAGCAGCCGGTACAACAGGAGGGCCAGAGCTCGATGACCAGTAGTCTAGGACGAGGTGATCTTGGCGGCGACCTCGCTCGTGTATCCAATCTTTAAGAGAATGAATGGATTGGATAACGAGAGCAGGTGTGCTCCAGCTCAGAATAGCACTTTCGCTATCTTAGCTTGGTCACACAGTAACTAGTGGATGAATTTCTTACTCGATCTGTTTAATTGAATGGTTCATCATGTGATGAGCGATGCATTGGACAATGGCCAGTGCTTTATCATAGTTATTCTCCTTCATTAATTCAATCGTACTGCCAGATCGAAAGGAATTCATCCATTCCTGTGTGGGAACTTCTGTAGCAGAGGAAGGAGAGACAAGTATTTCAATACCCTGCCACTAGCAACTGGCCTCGTCCAGCCTCAAATACTAGTCTTAAATAAGTAGGGCAAAACTTACATGTCAAACTACTAGAAGTTAGCTACTGTTTCAGAAAAATCACCAAACGACACTACAAAAGGACTATCCTCCACCTCTTAAAACTTCACCAACAACTTTATATGCACAACACGCGACCAACCCCATGGTCCAGATGAAAATCCAAAATGTCAATAAGCGATCGGACAACGTTTCTTCACGAAATAGAATCACAATGTGCTCAGCAAAAAGTGTGTCTCCTTCGACTCCAGAGTGAACAAGTTCTGATCAAGACAAAAAGACATAATGAATTGATGTACTGTAAACATGTGGAAGTTGACTGCAGTGGACATTCTACTGACAATCAATGAGATAAATAGATAGATAGATATGACAAATATTCTGTTGTTCTTTAATTTAACAACTAGAGCATTATTTCATCTGCACATAGTCATTAAATTCATTATAATTAAACTACTACAAGTTCAGGTCAGAAAATATTAATCGGTACAACTCCTATGACTAGAGCATTTAGACACCGATTGCTACTTCAAACATGCAACAAAATATTATCTTACCTGGTGTGCGGTGCGGACTAGAGAAAGTCACTTAATTCAATAGATATGCGAGCCTTCAGGGGACTAGGCAAAGGAACCTCATTCAATGGAACCACGGGCCATTCAGCCCGTACAATTTCTCTGTCGAGCATGAGATACTCATCTACATGCACTTTCCGTCTTCCAAGTTTCAAATTACCCATGACATGTACATGGGATCCAACAGGAAGTGCCAAAACATGCCTAAGCAAGGGGATTTCAAATGTTGTCTGACTCACAAGATGTATTTGGACTTGACTTTTGAAAAATGTGAACCTGGCTTCATACTCTTCAACAGATAGTGTAAGCTTAGCCCGGACTTTAAACTGCTCGTCAGAACTGACCTCCAGGGGACCATCAAAAGCAAATATGATTGTAGAACGAACAACATTCCTGAATGTAATAGATGAGATTTTTATGAATCCACCTCTGATGGATATTAAACTGCATATAGGTTTATCCATATAATCACCATCCAATGACAGCATTGTCTCAGATATTTTATCACACAATTTAGAGTCTTCAGGCCCAAAATTTGACTCAACATGCACATCCATATTAATGATCTAGCACCCCACGTCAAAAGTTGACTGCAATGGACATTCTACTTCATTGAGATAGATGTGAAATAGACACTACCATTATTTACAATAAACTTTTATACTTACTTATAACTCATTTTTATAATATCACAATCATAGTTAATGTACTTTTGTACATAATTTCTGATATTAACTAGATGATATTATGGTAAATATTAATAATGGCCTTGTTTAACAAAGATGTTGTGTGCTAAATTTGAAATGTGTTTGTAATGGAAGTTACATTATTTTTGTTTTCTTCTGCTACATTAAGCGCTTAAAGATATTTAAAATTAATCTCCATAAATGTGAGAAAATATAAACACACAATTATATTCTTTTGCAGATTTATTTCTTATAGACTTGGACATAGTGTATATATCTATTTATGTATCTTCAAGTATCCTGGTAGAGATCTCCGAAGCGCATGATCTAAAAAAAATATCTTGATATCGGTTTATAGTTCATATAAATAAGAAACTTCAAGAGCATATAATTGTTTACAAGGAGCTTGCCACCAAATCATTAGCATGTTGAATTATCCTTTCTAGATTAAATGTGTCTGACATGTCCATCCGGTTCAAGAATCCAATGATACATACATATGGACTAAAAAATATCTCGATATTGGGCCGTGGTACTTCAATGTGGCCCGAGTGTGTCTTCGAGCGAAAGCTCAGCGTTTTGGCGCCGACAGCGGCGATGCCTGTGGGTGTATTGTCCCTCTTGGGGGCGTCGTTGTGGTATATCTCCACGTGTCAGGGCTCCGGATGAATACCCTTGACCGTGTCTTCGGTCTCGAGGATGGCGACATGTTGCGTCATCACCCTCTTGGGGGCATCGTCATGGAGCGTAGGTGCCCTCCGATTGCGTTTCTTTGCCATCGGCGGGCGAGATCGGATCCTATCTCAAAGCTCCTTCAGCTCTGGCTTGGGGTGGTGCCGACAGCTTCCTATCCTTTACACGTGACGTTGAGGGCATCACTCTCGGTCCTTGTTGTTTGCAGGCAGGATCGGTGCTCCACGGTTCGGAGCGAGGGTAGGGGTGCCCTCTCCAGCGACAACTTGGTGTGTGTGTGTTGCATCGACGTCCGGTGGTTACTCATGGAGGTGTGGTCTCTCTTCTAGTTAGTAGCCTCGGGTGTGTCTCGGTGGAGTGTGGGCACACTTGCAATCTTGTTTTTTTTTATCTGCTTTGTAAGAGGTTTCTCTCATCACTTTGTATCGTTTCGGCTGTGTTGATTTATATATAAAGCGGGATGAAAGCCTTTTTCGATATTACAACACATGTTTACCAAGATTTTGGACCCAACTGGGCCTAGCAGGCCCATGCATGGCCTGCATCACCGTGCCGGATTGTGCCGCCCATTTTCTCTATTTTTAGGACCAACCCGGCCCATTTACTTGCCATGGCGGTTGGGTTTCGTGCCAGCCCAGAAAAGCCCCGCCCGTGTCCCAAATGAATTGGTTCATGAATAGCTTACTTGAAGTCTAACAATGTACATGCACTGATGCACATGATTTGATTGGTTTGCAGTGAACTAACACTGAGAGGATAAGTAGGTCGTGCGATCTCACGACTCATAACACTGGGTTGGCCTACCTGATATTTGTCCAGTGGCATGGTACAAAACACAGCTAGCTAGCGTTTGTTGTGTTGTTGCCTGGAGCTGGAGGAATTGGATCCTTTTCAATTTAATTAAGGCACATTCATATTTATGCCCTTAACTCGAATCCACTATTTAAATTTACTGTTAACTTTTTGATGTGGTATCCCTTGTTTGTCTATCCTAAAAGGTTAACGAAAGTAGGTCAATCATTGATGGTTACAAACAGCAACGCCTGTAGGTCAAATTTCTCCTGGTTGTGCTCATCCCACACACGTACACATTTTCCATTCCACAGCTGTAAAAGTTCTTCAACTAATGGCCTTAGGTACAGATCAATGTCGTTCCCGGGTTGCTTAGGGCCTTGGATGAGCACTGGCATCAAATGAACTTCCGCTTCATGCACAACCAAGGAGGAAGGTTTGAATGTGCTAGTTATCGACTAGAGAGGGGATGAATAGGCGATTTTTAGGAAAGTCTTCAAAACATGGGAGTTTCGAAGACTAACAATAGAAATGAACCTATTGATATGCAGCGGAAGGTAGACTACACTAGACAAACCATAGTCAAGCAAGTATGAAGCTAAGGCACGAAGACTATTAACATCTAGGTAGTAAGGATCAGGATGGAAGATAGTATGAAGCCAATCAGAACTAGTAGTCACACAGTGAAGTCAAACAGATAATGTAAGCAGGCGATGACTTCACGAAGACAAACTGTAAGTACAGAAGAGTGAGAGATAGAACCAGTAGCTTGGAGAAGGCAATGATTTTTTCGACCAGTTCCAGTTGCTGTGACAACTGTACGTCTGGTTGGGGAGGCTGAGATTCAACTCAGAAGACTGCGTCTTCACCTTATTCCCATTGAGCTAAGGACACCTAGTCCCCGCCCAATCACTCTGGTAAGTCTTCAAGGTAGACTTCCAAACCTTCACAGACTTCGTTCACCGGCAATCCACAATGACTCTTGGATGCTGAGAACGTGACGCCTAACCGGCTGGAGGATTCACATTCCTCAAGTGTAACAAGTCTTCAGATCACGCGGACAGAAAGACTTCAGTGATGCCAAACACTCTTTGGGCTCTGGGTGTTTTGGGCTTTGTCCTCGCAAGGATTTCTCTCTCTCAAATGCTTCGGAGGTGGGTTGCTCTCAAACGACAAAAGCCGTGCACTAACTCTGAGCAGCCACCAATTTATGGTGTAGGGGGTGGGCTATTTATAGCCACTAGGCAACCCGACCTGATTTGTTCGAAATGACCTTGGGTCACTAAGGAACTGACACGTGTTCCAATTGTCAGATTTCAAACACACGCGGCAGCTTGACTTGAGCTACAAGTAAAGCTGACTTATCCGACTCTGGATAAGATTTGCTCTCATTGTCTTCACTCAAAGACATATGATTTGGTTGAGCATCACATCAGTCACTTTGACTTTGTTCACTTGGACCCCACTTAACAGTACGGTGGTTCCTATGACTCAACAAAGAAGGAAAGGAACTACGAAACAACTATGTTCTTCGCACTCCATAGTCTTCATGCGATGTCTTCTCACGTCATAGTCTTCAATGTGAATATCTTCACATACCACCATTGTCTTCAATGTCTTCATACATTTTTAGGGGTAATCTCCGGTAGATAAACTGAATCAATGAGGGACTACTACCTGTGTTATCCTACAATTCTCACAAACACATTAGTCCCTCAACCAGGTTTGTCGTCAATACTCCAAAACCAACTAGGGGTGGCACTAGATGCACTTACAATCTCCCCCTTTTTGGTGACTGATGACAAACTGGTTCAAGTTTTCAACGGGGATAAAAGTATGTGAAATTGTAGAGGATTAAGATATTCTCTTCATAAGTAGCGAAAGGCTCCCCCTGAAGATGTGCATGTAAGTAATTTGCTTTTGGAATGAAAATGCACATGGCAGGTTGTACTTGTAGAGATCCTCTTCAACTTATGAAGGCAATTCATCATGCATGAAAAGATATAATGAAGATAATGACATGCATAATGAAAAATGGACGTCTGCAATATGACTTCGTGCGGAATTTATCATCGCACGTGCGGAATTTATCTTCGCATCACAGAATAGTAGAAAAAGTAGCAGACGACCATTAGGTTTAAGTGTTACAACTCAAATAACCAAATGTATCAAAAACAAGAGTTATAAGCACTTGGCAAAAGTATAGCAACCACCCACACATGGACCCGCTTGAAGACTATCAACTCATATGCTTCTCCCCCTTTTGTTAGTAAGGACCAAAAAGGTTTGAACACATAGATCTTCTACTCGTTCCCAGAAGTAGAAGGAGAAGCAGCAGGGTCGTTGTTGAGGTTTGGTGGTGCAGAAGAACTTGGTGCAGTGTCGACACGTGGCGATGCAGGTGTTGGAGAAGTAACATCATCTTCATCCTCGATGACTCTGGCATTTACAGTAGCTGCGGAAGAGGAGTACTCAGAGTCCTCAAGAGATGGAGTCCGACACAGAACATCATTCCTGGGAGGCGTTGAATCAAACTTGAATCTCTCTGTGAAGCCATCATCTTGAAGATCAGCTTCAGCACTGAGCAATGTCAGACTCTTCCACGATCTCCGACAGGTTTCGTGAGTGACAAATGCATTCTTGGTGGCAAGGTTGTGAATGCGGTTGACATCCACCAAGAGGCTTTGCATCTGACGGTTTAGCCAGTAGTGATGCTTGTCTTCCTTTTGATGTAAGGCAATGAGAAGCTCTCAGTCATTGAGAAGACGAGAACACTTCCGTGGCCGTTGAGCAATTGTGCTTTTAGTGGCTTCAGTATGTGCACGATGAGGTGCACGAGTATTTCCAGCCAAAGGATAAACACGAGTGGCAGCCAGAACTCCGTCAATGGGTTGAGTGAAACTCTGACGATCTACATTGTGAAGATAAATTGGCTCCTTGGCAGGCTCTGGGTATATGGCTTCGACAGACATATCAACCTTTGGTAAGAAGATAATGTGGTTGCGTGCAGAGGGCTGATAGTTAAAGGCAGAGTGAATCTTGATGAGGCGCATAACCCATGGAGCATAGAACTTCAGACCAAAGAGATCAGAGCCAGATGCAGCCACTTGCCTGATGAAGAAATATTGAGCATTGAAGCTGATGCCATTGAAGATATAAAAGACCAATGTCTTCATTGCTCCTTCAAGCTTAGCTGTAGAAGAATGTCCCTTGATGGGCCATAGAGTTCGCCTTATGATATGATAGATCGTTCGGGGCAGATATTCTTGGTCTTCAACGAAGAATTCTCTTGGGTATTCAGCATCGCGTGGCAGAGGCTTCATCATGCTCAACATTTGGCTCATGTTGGGTTCTGGCTTCTGAAAGATGCTTTGCAATGCATTGCGGTGATGCTGACAACCAGGTTCATAGAGTTCACCTGGAGTGGGCAGGCCAGTTTCCTCAATAATGTCAAGAGCTTTAGCTTCATGATGGACGTTGCCTGTCATCCACTCAAGGATCCATGTCTTCGGGTCCCTGTTGTAGCCGCGAATGTGGAGGGTAGCATAGAATTGCAGCAGAAGCTCTTCATTCCAATGCTCTTTATCAGTCACAAAGTTCAGAAGACCAGCATCACGGAAGCAGTCAAGGGCTTCCTCTAGGCAGGGCAATCCAACAATAGCTTCATAGTTTAGACGCATATGTGGAAAAATGCGCCCTTGATCATAGAGAACACAGGAATAGTAAATGCGCTGCTGATAGCTCCATAACCGATCAGACGAAATTCTTGGCTTGGAGTAGGGGTTCTTGGCACTATCAAAGAAAGTGTTGTGCGCAATGAATCCATTTGCATTGAAAGACCCTGGGGAAGTTGCAGTTCCTGGAAACGTTGGTAGTCTTGGCTTGGGCTTCTGGACCTGAGGCCTGTGCTCCACATGATAATCAAATTGAGGCCCGGGAGCAGGCGGAGGAACCAGAAAGGGCCATTTGACAGTGACAAGCTCGCCACGATCATATGCTTGCTCGATGGTGCGTGGCCTTGGAGGCGGTATATGAGCAGTGGCATTGACTTCAAGCTGCTAATTTGCATCAGGTGCAGCATTGGCTTCAGGTGCATGAGCTTCTGGCACCACATCAGCTTCAGGCGCCACATTTGCTTCGGCCATGACAATATCATTGGCTTCAGGCGTGTTGTTTGTGGCCGCCTCAGTATTGTTAACCTCCACTTGAGTAGCTGGAGGGTCGGACACGTTCTCCTCAAGAACAACTTCATGGTTGGACGGGGGGGTAGCAACACATTCTTCTTCCAATCTTGGCTCTTTTTGTTCATCGGCTGATGCAGCCGGAATGTCTTCAGCCGCTTGGGCTTCAGACGCAGAGACATTCACAGTAGGAGTGGCTTCAGGAAACACATGTTGTGCTGCCAAGTTGGCTTGCACTTCTCCTTCTGTAACGCTCGATGAATCGACTTGTGGCCTTAGTCCTTTGTGAAGCATGCGAAACACGGGCGACGCCTGTGGAGAGAGAGTTGGCTGGGCCTCAAAGTCGTCATCATCATCAAGTACCGGATTGGTGACTTGAGGTGGGGGGGGGGGGGGTCCTTGGTGAATCTTGACTTGGAGTTGCTGGTTGTGGGTGATCGGCCCATGAGGCATCCTGAGTGATTGGCATCAAAGGACGACCAATACTGATGAGTTCGCTGTTCGTGAGAATAGGCGATGATACCATGTCGTGCTTGATCTGAGGAAGGACTTCATCATCATCTACATTGTCTTAGGGACCAATGTCTTCAGCTGGGGTGTGGTCAACAGCTGGATCTTCATGAGCTTCAGGAGCCTCTTTGGTAGCAGGCTCGTGAAATATCAACTGGCGCTCTTGGTGTTCAGACGCAGGACGAGCAACAGAAATTGGCTCGACGACGAGGGGTCTTTGTCTTTCTCTTCTTCTTGGAAGGAGCATCATCAGAGGCATCCTTGTTTTTCCTTTTCCTGGCTTCTGATTCAGCAGCCCTTGTATTCTTCAATTCAGAAGCGGTTGATTTGACCTCTGGCTTCGAGCCAGTCATGCTGCTTGGGAAGACAATACTGGGCACTTCTTGCCTAGGTGCAGGAGCAGGGGTTGCAGCAGGCTTCTTCTTCTTGGCAGCCATCTTGGGGTCAATTCCTGGACGCCCAAGTGCTTTGCGCTTCTCAGCTTCATTGTAAGCTTGAACACATTTGGCAACAATGAGTTTCACGCGCTCGCGAGAACCTTTAGTTTCGTCACGTTTCTTGTGAAACGCCTCCTTGAGCTCATGCATCATTTGCTTGAAGTATTGGACGTCTGTCACACTGAGCTTGGCCATATGCTTCTTGAACTGGGCCTTTTCATAATCAATCTTGCTTTTTAGCTCAACTATCCGCTGAGCAAGAGCCAGTTTAGGAGCAATGGCTCCGTGGAAGGAGACGCTGAGGCCAATTGGGAGCTGAAGATCATCAAAACTGAGGTCAGGGCTGTCAAACCACTCATTAATGAACTTGTTCAAGATGTTCACATCAAAAAGGGGAAGATCATTGAAGATTTCTGCCTCTTGCTTGCTCTTAATCAGCTGCTCAAGAGCATCATCACCACACTCATCATCTATTGACAGATCAATGGCGTCAGACTCATTTCTCAGAACGACAGTTGGGGTCAGTGCTTGACCAGTAATCTGCATAGGCTTCTTCTTCTTGTTAGTCTTGGAGATGCGAGAAAGATCTTCAGAATGCACACTTGGTGCAGGAGGAGCAGTTGCCAATTGCTTCACGCGTGAAGCTTTTGGTGCAGTAGTGGGTTTTGAAGCCTTAGACTTCTTCTGCTTCTGCAGCTTAGGAGGAGTAGGTGCTTCATCAGAGTCAGCATCATCGGCAGAGAGATCCACTGTGGCCCTCTGAGCAGCGATGTAGGAGAGGAGACCATCAAAGTTGTTAAAGGGGCCAATTTTGTTTCCATTGGCTTCACGGGTGTCATCTTCTCGAGGAGCAGATGGACCTGGGTTGAAGTCAACTCCAAATGCCTTCTTGTTCTTCACAGCAGAGTCTTTGGCAAACTTGAAGTTGCGCTTGAACAGATTGTCTTCGCGACACCATATCAGAGAAGATGGTCAGCATTCTCTGGCTGTGGACTGCGAACCATGCACGGGTAGAAACCCTGAGCAACAGCTTCAGATTTTGTCTTGGGTTGAAGATTTTTGTAGAGAATATCCCTCCAAGGACATTTGATGGCATTCTTTTCATCATATTCCTGGGTGACGAATCTGTACTTGAACCATTCCTCGGCCCAATATCTTCAAATCCATTGGATTCGTGTTTTGCGCTGACCATAGCTTTCTTCAGGATCAGTTTTGTGCATCTCATATAGATCTTCAGGCAAATCCATTGAAGTGCCCCCGCAGTGATGTCTGCCCCCCTTTCTTGCTGACTTCTCAGTTGCCATGAAGCTTAAACTGAATGGCTTCAAAACTGTCAAAGGCTTCCGTCTGTTGGACAGACAAGAACTGGCTTCAGGAGAATTTATGTGACTCTGTAAGAATTCTGCAAATGAATAAAGACTATGAGAACCATGGGATTCTCCCACAGACATGTACCTATGACAGCATTAGAGATGCGAGGGAAGGGAAAGAGGTCATATGCATTCTCAGAAGATTTTGAAGATAAATCAGTTTTGAAGACATTGACCTCATACCGCGAAGACATTTACTTATATGTTGAGAGTTGGTTCCAGAGTTGTACGAATCCAAGAATAGGTACAAGTGAGGAATCTAACTATGTGTGAAGCATAAGTGAACATACTAGGCATGCTATGAGATGCAGAACCGAATAGATCCAAACTTGAGGCCTCAGAAACCCCTTTTGGTAAAGAGAGATGAATCTATCGGATCAAAAAGATGGTAAAAAGTAAGTTTTAATTACCACACGATGAACTGCTAGACGGAGTAGAGAGGAGGCCAAGTAGTTCGATCTCCCGTGCCCTAACTTGGCGACGGAAGACACCTACGGTGGAGAAGACGAGTGTCAGTGTCAAAACCGGCGGATCTCGGGTAGGGGGTCCCGAACTGTGCGTCTAGGCGGATGGTAACAGGAGACAAGGGACACGATGTTTTTACCCAGGTTCGGGCCCTCTTGATGGAGGTAAAACCCTACTCCTTCATGATTAATATTGATGGTATGGGTAGTACAAGAGTAGATCTACCACGAGATCAGAGAGGCTAAACCCTAGAAGCTAGCCTATGGTATGATTGTTGTTCGCCCTATGGACTAAAACCCTCCGGTTTATATAGACACCGGAGAGGGCTAGGGTTACACAGAGTCGGTTACAATGGGAGGAGATCTACATATCCGTATCGCCAAGCTTGCCTTCCACGCCAAGGAAAGTCCCATCCGAACACGGGATGAAGTCTTCAATCTTGTATCTTCATAGTCAAGGAGTCTGGCCAAAGGTCATAGTCCGGCCATCCGGACACCCCCTAATCCAGGACTCCCTCAGTAGCCCCTGAACCAGGCTTCAATGACGACGAGTCCGGCGCGCAGATTGTCTTCGGCATTGCAAGGAGGGTTCCTCCTCCGAATACTTCATAGAAGATTTTGAACACAAGGATAGTGTCCAGCTCTGCAAAATAATTTCCACATACCACCGTAGAGAGAATAACATTTACACAAATCCAATCTGCTGACATATTTCGCAGCGTGACATCAAGCCACGGCCAAGCCTTTATCGAATTGTTTTTACTGTCCCACCTCAGCGCACTTAGCGAGGCGGTTTCCTTGGCACGTCTTGTCAAAGCAGAGATCGTGTCACCTTATTCTGGGATTCTCATCGATACGGGCGTGGGTAACCCAATCGTGCCCATTGGCATGTCTCCTCTATCGAAGGCGAGTCCCAAACGGTCACGGGGAGGGCTCTTGGTATTCAACCTCTTTATAAAGAGACCAAGGCTCTACTCCTTTCTTTCAATCTCAATCGAATCCGCCCCTCGCCTCGAGTTCCAACACCCAAACCTCCAGATTCAGGCGCTTCAGACCTTTGATGATGTCCGGCTCCGACCTTCAAGGCCGGTGGATGCCTTCCTCCGTTACGAAAGAAGACGTGCTAAAGCTAAGAGATGCGAGATACTTAACTGGCGAAATTTCGCATAGGCTGCCTGCGCAAGGGCAGGTTATTCCCACTCCCAAGCCTGGTGAGAGCATGGTTTTCGCGTCTCACTTCCTTCGAGGGTTAGGCTTCCCGACGGACCCTTTTGTGAGGGGGCTCATGTTTTATTATGGGTTGGAATTTCACGACTTGGATCCGGAGTCCATCCTCCACATCTCATCGTTCATTGTCGTATGCGAAGCCTTCCTCCGCATTACTCCTCACTTCGGATTGTGGCTTAAGACCTTCAAAGTGGAGCCGAAGATGATCAAGGGGCAGCAAGCGGAGTGCGGAGGGGCTGTTTATAAGCAAGAATGCTGACGCTCCATGGACCGAGGGCTCTTTTCAAGAGGAGTTCAACTTATGGCAACGAGAGTGGTTTTATATCACAGCTCCCAGGGGCACCAAGTGGGTGGCGCCACCTGCCTTTCGCTCGGGTCCTCCCCCGCGGCTGGCGTCATGGGTCAATAAAGGGCTCGACTGGGGGCCGTCCAAGGACGTGCCCTTGTTACAGGGTCGCATTCAAGATCTCTTGGAAAGAGACATCAACCTGGCTGTAGTGACGCAGGTCATGTTGATTCGCCGCACTTTTTCCTGCAAACGCCTCCCCCTCCGCCTGTGGGAGTTTAATCCGGAGGGACCACGAGCTCTCCAACACTTCTCGGGCGGGACGCCCATGGAGATGTACAAATTGTTCTTCGGATCACAAGCAATGTGTCCGGACTTGACCGAGGACGCAGGTCTAAGCTGCAATCGCCCGGATACTCAAGTAAGTAGCCATATACCCGGACACGCTTATCCGTATATTCATCATAAAATTGCCCTTAAAAGAGTTGTCCCTTTAAACAGGAGTGGGTAGCGAAAGCAAAGCTAATCAGGTGTCCGGCCCCCCTCCCCGAGACCACGCCGGATCCCGTGTTAACCAGGATGCTGGAGATTGCGCCTTTGGAAGAAGGAGAAGGGGGGAACAAGGAAGCTACCGTCTCCCCGAAGGAGGCTGTCAGGAAAGGAGGAATCAAGAATCCGTCCATCCAGGGAAAGAAGAGGACCGCCTCTGAAGACCCGGAGACCATGGTCTCAAAGCGGGGGAAGAAATCTTCGTCAGAGGGTCCTGCGCCAGGAGGTGCCTCGGCCGCACTGTGCCCTCAAGGGGATCAGCCCTCCAGCGAGCTGTAAGTAGAGAGGAGAGTTTTTAAAATAAGAGACATCCCTATTCTATTCCTGAGAAAGATAACTGAATTTTTAACTTGTAGTTCGGATCTCAGCCCTTCTCAGCAGAGCTCATCTTCAGGGGATCTTCGTCCGGAGATGATGGAGAGCGGAACGCCTCCCCCTGCCGTACCGCCTTGCGAGGCGGGCGACCCTGAAGTGTCTTCACGGAGGGTTTCTCCGAATCCGGCAGGGCCGGAATGCAGCCGTATGGCTCCCCAAAGCCCTCCATGCCCGACAATCGAAAAAGGCCATCAGACAAGTCTGGCACCGTACGGTGCACGGTCGGAGGGGCTGAAGGATCTGCTCAGGCGAGCGTTTATCTCAGAAGAACACCGTGCATTGATGGGCACGGTGACTGAAAGGATTTCATCCGCGGAGAGCGGGTTGCACGAGGCCGTCAGGAGTTTACTGACAGGTTTTGAGGTACGCGAAATGATGTACCATTTGACAGTTCTGCATATAAAAGATGCGTCCTGTATAGATAGTAGCCCCTGAGACTCGGTGCGTTGTCAAAAATGACGGCGCGCCGAGGATCATAATCCCAGGTATGACATGTCGCTCTTCCTATGTAGGTGGCGAAGTGTCCGGTGGCTAGCCGGACTGATGAATTTGCCGAGCTAAAGCGGCAACTTGACGTGGCGGATGCCGACATCGCGCTTGTCAACAAGCGGCTTGACGAGTCACAAGGTATGCAATTTCTCCGCAGACACATGGTAAGGGGCTTGATGCCCATGCCTTACAACATGTATGCTTGATGCAGATGGTGCTGCTGCCATGGAGAACCTTCGGGAGGAACTCGCCCGAGCCAAGGAGCAGGCCAAAAAAGTGATGCGGCTGCCTTGAAGGCGGCCGAAGAGCTGAAAGCATAACAGGCTACTCACTGCCGAAGCAGGAAGGAAATGGCCGAGATGGCTGTGAAGTTGAAGGATGCTGCCGACCGCTGCAAGCTTCTTGAAAAAGAAGATCGGGCGGAACAAAAGGACCTGGAGAAGGCCACTACCGAGGCCAAGGATGCTCGCTCTGCAATGAGAGCCATGAAGCAGGAGCTACGTCAGGCCGTAGATATCGCGGCTCGAAAGCCCTTTATGCTGCGGATGAAGCTCGGGGATCCTAAGTATGCTCAGTTGGACCGGCTGTGGAGTGCGGCGGATACTTATCTGGACTTAGCGGCAAGTGCCGTGGACGCGGCCGAACACTTCCGAGATCAACAGGATCACGAAGTGGAAAAGCTTTTTTGGTCACAGTTCCACAATCCAGAGCGCCCACTTCCATTATCAGAGTGTTTGGCCGAATGGGCGGAGCTGAATAGGTTAGCCGAACTCGCCATGAAGGATGTCGTGAGTCATCTGTGGCCGGAAAGGCCTGAGCCAAAGAGTTATTTTGGTTTGGTGCAGCAGTTCCTTGGTGCGGTGCATATCAATGCAATGAAGAGGTCAGCATGCATAGAGGGTGCGCGGATGGCTCTTGCCCGTGTCAAGACATACTGGGCGGAGATGAAGGCCACCGACGTTGCATCCCAAGATTCGGACGGGAGCCGAATACCTGCCGAGCACTATTTTCAGGAAGTTCTGCAGGGCGCTCGTTTAATAGAGACGCAGTGCTCGAAGAATATCATGTTCGAGTAACATGTATTATTGTGAAAAAAAGTTTTGATGGAATATAAAAGCTTTTTATACTTGTGCCTGCAAGAGTTAAAATACCTCATGTGCGGCCATTAATGTATATTTTTATATAACCTGAAAGATGGCAGTCTTCGTCTTCAGCCCCCACGCATATAATGCGGGGGTGTTCGTAGAAGGCGCATTTTCACACTTGATCCAACGTCTTGGTCCTATAAAGGAGGTGATAGCGCCGCGAACTAGGCAACCGGACTATAATGCTTTATCACTTTCACTTAGCCATTGGAGTTTGACAGTGGGGCTACTATATAGCCCCTAGGGGCACCGTGCTCGCCCGAATTTGGGGCGCGTGTGTGCCTGACCGGGAAACGGCCCTTCGTTAATGCAGAGGAATCCTAAATATTCCGGTGGGTCATCGAGTGGTTGACCAGTCTCACGCTATATCATGACAGTAAGTTTTCGGCTTTCTCTCTTGAGGTGCTCTTTGGCGAACCGGGCACAATCGCAGTGATTCTCCTAGTGCCGCCTTAGCCGATAGAGCGAGCGTAAGGCAGCAAAACACGGGAGCAGGCAAACCCAACATTTTACCAAAGACATGATTGGAGCTGATGCATATAAGGCCAAACTCGCGACGCCGAACACTCCCTAAGGTATTCGGTCTTTATGAAAGCAGGCTGAACAACGCCCTTAGTAATAAGCCCACGTGTCCAGTGCAGCAAAAATCTGGCGTGGCCGATGCCAAGGCGCCAGCCTCCACCTCGGTTATAGCAAGAAACCGGGGATGTGTATCAACAAGAGACAGTAAAAAGGTTTGCGAGGGTCTTAATCTGAAAAGAATCCTTGGAGCGGGTCCCTCTTGCGTCTGCGCTGTGTCTCCGTTGTACGTATCACGGGCGGCTGTAGTACGGTGTTCATCTGTAAAGAGAGGAACTTAGTTGAAAAGATCGTGTGAAAGTGTACGTTATATTAAATAAGCGAAGTACAATTTAAAACGAATAAAATTGAGCTTTATTGTCTATTGTTGTACATGCGGGAGCCCTAGAGCGGGGGTATCGGCTAGTAAGCCCTTGTATGTTTGGCGCGGACTCGTCTAGCCATGTCCGGGTCCGAGCGACCTATTTTAGGTGCTTTGATTAGTTAAGCCGGCTTAGTGTGTGGCTGTTAAGGCAGCCGCACAATGTTCCGCGCTCAAGGAACACTCGATATTTCCCTTTAATGAGATGATGCCTCGTGGACCGGGCATTTTAAGCATAAGGGATGCATAATGCGGTATTGCATTAAAGCGGGCGAAAGCTTCGCATCTCAGTAGTGCTTGATAGCTACTTGTAAATGGGGCGATGTGGAAGGTCAGCTTTTCGCGGCGGAAGTTGTCGGGTGAGCCGAACATAACTTCTAGCAGGAGAGAGCCCATACAATGGGCATCTGGGCCTGGCGTTACCCCTTGAAAGGAAGTGTTGCTATGGCGAATTGTTGTTGGGTCTATCCCCATTTTGCGGATTGTGTCCTGATATAGCAGGTTTTAATCACTGCCGCCGTCCATTAGGACTTGTGTGAAGTGGAGTCCGCCAATTATCGGATCTAATACCAAGGCAGTCCATCCTGCATTCCGGATACTTCTAGAGTAATCCTGATGGTCGAAGGTGAATGGTTTTAACAACCAGTGGCGGGACTCCTCTGGGATAGGCCATATGGCGCTTATCTCTATGGGCGCCACTCTGTTCTCCCCTTTTCTCATGTGAAGTGAATTTACTGTTTTGACTTCTTGTGGGAAATTCTTTTGTTTTCCGGTGCTCTGCTTGTGGGGTTCGTCATCGTCCTCGCTCGGTGTGTCGATCCCCTTGTGTTCGGCGTTAAGTTTGCTGGATTGCTTGAAGACCCAACAATGTCTGTGGGTATGGTTTGCAGGCATCCCGGGAGTACTGTGGATTTGACATATCTTGTCCATGATTTTGTTTAGGTTAGATAGCTCGTCCCTGTTATCATTGAGGGGCAGATTTTTCTGATTCTGCCGAGAGCTTTTGAATCCGGCGTTTGATTAAGTCATATACCTAGGGTAGGGTCATGGAACTATCCAAGATACCATCCCCAAGGACATCTCTAGAAGAAACTACCTTTCAGTCGACCTGGAAGGGTTCCACTCGACCAACTGGAACACACTCGACCATGAAGCCAACCACTCGACCGCCAGGAGATCTAAAGCCAGTCTGCACACAAACGGTCGGTCATTAAGTAGCTTTTATGGTCATCATAGCACTTTATGTGGGCGTTACCAGTAACCCCCTATCTTAATGTACCTTAATCCCTGCATAACTGAGGGCCGGAGGGGCTTGCGAACTCTATATAAGCCACCCCCCTCGTCAATGTAAAGGGTTCGCACCCCTGTAACTCATACGCACATAATACAGTCGACCGCCTCCGGGCTCCGAGACGTAGGGCTGTTACTTCCTCCAAGAAGGGCCTGAACTCGTAAACATCTTGCGTATACAACTACTCCATAGCTAGGATCTTGCCTCTCCATACCTACCCCCCATTCTACTGTCAAGCTTAGAACCACGACAGTTGGCGCCCACCGTGGGGCAGGTGTCTTAGCAACTTGTTGGAGAAGTTGCATTTTTTTCCGATCCCATTCATCATGGTTTCAGGCGGAGTTTTGGTTGAGGGCCGCGAGATCCGTCTCGGCGCGCTCACGTTCATCGCCGACGACTCCGCTTAGTTGCAGGAGGCTCCACTCGACGTTGACGCACTCCCCGTCCACGGGGCAACGCACTTTCGCGCGTGCGTCCGCAGCGTCCTCCTGCGGCAGCCGACGACCCAGTATCGGTCGGCTCCTGTGCCATCCTCCCTCCCAGTCTCGCGCCGGTGCAAGCGCTCCGGTCGATCAAGGCTTCAAAGATGGGTGGCGCGCGGTGGCCGCCATCAGCCACTCCCAAGTCGCGTAATCGGGCCCGACGAATCTCTCTCGACCTGTTCAATCATCCGACGGCTCATGAGATCGCATCCGAAAAGCGACATCAGCGATCCAGCGGCGGAGGTTCTGATGGTCGATGGACCACGCAGTCCTCCTGGTTTTCCCCGCACCGACGGAGGCGTTGGCGGAGGCGAGCCAGCGCAGGTTCACGAAGAGTACCAGCCCGAGCCCCTCACTTCGCTGCAGAGGGAGGAGCTTCGCCGCCGGAAGATGGATGCGCTTCACACTCCTATCGTTGGAGAAACCCCCAAGGCCCGTGCCTTAGAAGATGCGTGTTTGGCCAACTTGGCTGAGCGCACTCGACTGGAAAATTTCCAGCGAGTGCTCGACGAACGAGCGCAACAACGGGTCCCGTCGTCCAGTCGACGCCAACTCTTTCCACAACCGACTCAGGTATACCGAACTCCCATTCAGAATCTAGCAGCTGCAGCCTGTATAGCAGAGTCCATTCAGCCTTCCCAGTCGGAGGCTGGCAGAGGCTTACTCCAGATTAGAGATTTGCTCTGGGCAGCAGGAGATCAAAATTCAGCTGTATCGCAGTCGCGGAACAGGATTCACAGCAGATCCGTCGCTGCGAATACAGTCCAGTCGGCACATAGCCCAAGATCGCCCCCGAGGCGTGAGGGACATGGAGGCCGGCGTGATCAGTATGAGGACCGATTCGATCGTGATGATCGACACCGAGTGCCCACTCCTCCCCTAAGGGGTGGGTCATATGCGCCTCCACAGCAAGATGATAGACGCCAGCACAGTGTTGGACGAAGGATTCCAGTCGACCCCAGGGAACCAGGCTTTGATGTGAGATCCATCATCGTTCAAGGTCTGGTCGACAGGAACAGAGCTAACCGAGAAGGCCATGACAGAAATGCGCCCATCAGCAGAAGAGTACACGTCTCAGGACCAGAGTGTTTTAGCAGAGCCATCAGAGCCGCGGTGATTACTCCCAACTTTAGGTTGGCGATCGAGTCGATAAGTTCATTTGGTGAGTCCAAGCCGGATACTGGCTTGAGGACTACCGAGTGGCTGTCGGATGGGCAGCGGCAACGATGAAGTGGCCATGAAACACCTGCCTCTTATGTTGGAGGGCTCGGCCAGAGCGTGGTTGAATCAGTTAGCACCCAACAGCATTTACACTTGGGAAGATCTTGCCCGAGTGTTTGTCAGGACATTTGAAGGAACTTGCAAGTGACCAGCAGGGTTGACAGAGTTGCAGTCGTGTGTGCAGAAGTCGAATGAAACTCTGAGGGATTACATCCAGAGATGGATCACTTTGCACCACACAGTAGAGAATGTATCTGATCATCAGGCAGTCTGTGCCTTCAAGGAAGGCGTTAAGAATAGAGAGTTGAGTTTGAAATTGGTCGGACCAGAGATATGACCACGAGTCGAATGATGGAGATTGCCACCAAATGCGCCAATGGTGAAGAAGAGCATCGGCTCAGGTGGCAAGTACAAATCAGCCGCTAATGAAACCGGGAAGGAACTCGGTCGGAAATGAAGCGAAAGTCGAGCCGGCTGCTCTCGGAGAAGCCTTGGCTGTGACTCGAGAAAGTTCAAGGGGAAACCCAAGGGGCCTTGGAACCCCAAGAAAGTGAAAGACCAAGATGGAAATGATGTGTTGGACTTGCCATGTCACATTCACACGAAGAAAGATGAAGAGGGTAAACTCATTTACCCAAAGCATACCACTCGATAGTGTCGGCTCTTGATTCAGCAGTTCCAGGGGAAGCAGCCCAAGGACAAGGAAAAGGAGTCGGACAAAGTTGAGGACAAGGAAGATAGTGACGGTGGATACCCTCAGGTCAATTCCACTCTGATGATTTTTGCTGACGTTGAAATCAAAAGTCGATTGAAAGTTATCAACCGAGAAGTGAATATAATCGCCCGTGACACCCGATTATCTGAAATGGTCGCAGACCGCCATCACGTTCGACCAGTCTGATCACCCGACACACATAGCCACCCCTGGGATGCAAGCGTTGGTGGTCGACCCAGTCGTTGAAGGCACTCGACTAACTAAGGTTTTGATGGATGGAGGCAGTGGCCTGAACATATTGTATGCAGAGACGTTGAAAGGGATGGGCATTCCGATGTCCAGACTCAGCACCAGCAACATGAGCTTCCATGGAGTCATTCCTGGAAAGAAGGCTGAGTCACTCGGCCAAATTGCTCTCGATGTGGTTTTTGGTGACTACAAGAATTTTCATAAGGAAAAATTGACCTTTGAGGTCGTGGATTTCCAGAGCGCTTATCACACTATCCTGGGGAGGCCGGCATATGCGCGTTTCATGGCTCGACCATGTTATGTGTACCTCAAACTGAAGATGCCAGGTCCCAAAGGTGTGATCACTGTCACTGGCAATCGGAAGAAGGTAGAAGAGTGCTTTCAGAAAGGCTCTAAGATCGCTGATGCTCAGATGGCAGTGGTAGAGCTGCAAGAGTACCAGAAAACTGCAGACCCGAGTGATTTTTTGCGAGCCAAGAAGCCCGCCATGGAGTCAGCATTTCAGTCGTCCGGGGAGACAAAACCGATTCATATTCACCCGACTGATCCCAATGTTGCTCTGACTCACATCTCAACAACACTCGACTCCGAATAGGAAGAAGCGCTCATCCAGTTCCTCCGTGAGAACTGGGACATCTTTGCATGGAAGCCTGCTGACATGCCGGGTGTTCCCAGGGGACTGGCTGAGCATCGTCTACGAGTCGACTCAAAAGTTAAACCTGTCAAAGAACATCTTCGACGGTCCGTCGTCCAGAAGAGAAAGGCCATTGGCGAGGAGGTGGCTCGGCTCTTAGCAGCAGAGTTTATCCAAGAGATTTACCACTCCGAGTGGCTCGCCAATGTTGTCATGGTCCCTAAGAAGGACAAGTCACTTTGCATGTGCATCAACTTCAAACATATCAATCGGGCCTGCCCGAAATATTATTTTCCTCTCCCCCGCATCGACCAAATAGTCGACTCGACTGTGGGATGTGAGCGGTTGTCTTTCTTAGACGCATATTCCGGGTACCATCAGATCCGTCTGTATGGACCCGATGAGATCAAAGCAGCTTTCATCACTCCATTCGGGTGCTTCTGTTATGTCACCATGCCATTCGGCCTCAAGAATGTCGGAGCCACGTTCATGAGGATGATTCAGAAGTGTTTACTCACTCAAATCAGTCAGAATGTGGAAGCATACATGGATGACATTATGGTCAAGTCACAGAATGGTTCCGACCTGTTGACTGACCTTGCTGAAACATTTGCCAATCTCAGGAGGTATGATATCAAGCTTAATCCATCAAAGTGCACATTCGGAGTTCCTGGCGGAAAGGTACTCGGTTTTCTCGTTTCTGAACGAGGAATCGACGCTAACCCACAAAAAGTTGGCACTATACTCCAAATGAAACGCCCTGTGTGTGTGCACGATGTCCAGAAGCTTACTGGATGCTTGGCCGCTTTAAGTCGATTCATCTCTCACCTCGGTGAAAAGGCATTGCCTCTTTACCGACTGATGAAGAAGTCAGACAAGTTCGAGTGGACTCTGAAGGCTGATGCAGCGCTTTGCGAGCTCAAAGCTCGCTCTCCACCCAGCCGGTGCTTGCTGCCCCAATCAGCAAGGAGCCGTTGCTGCTTTACATTGCAGCCACAGGACAAGTCGTCAGTAAAGTACTTACAGTGGAGCTGGAAGAGGAAGGAAAGGCCTTCAAAGTTCAGCGCCCAGTATATTATCTTTCTGAAGTATTAACCCTATCAAAGCAAAGATACCCTCATTATCAGAAGCTTGTGTATGGGATTTATATGACCGCGAATAAGGTTGCTCATTACTTCTCTGATCATTCCATTACAGTCGTCAGCGACGCCCCATTATCAGAGATTTTGCACAACAGAGATGCAACTGGTCGAGTGGCGAAATGGACGATTGAACTCCTTCCCCTTGATATCAAGTTTGAGGCAAAGAAAGCCATCACATCCCAAGCAGTAGCAGGTTTCATCGCCGAGTGGATCGAACAGCAGTTACCGACTCAAGTTCACTCGGAGCACCAGACCATGTTCTTTGACGGTTCCAAGATGCTAAATGGTTCCGGTGCTGGGGTAGTGTTGGTTTCCCCCAGAGGAGATAAGCTCAGATATGTGCTCCAGATTCACTTTGATTCTTCCAACAATGAAGCAGAATACGAAGCGTTGTTGTATGGGTTGCGTATGGCCATTTCACTCGGCGTCTGTCGCCTCCTGGTCTACAGCGACTCAGATTTAGTGGTTAATCAAGTGATGAAGGAGTGGGATGTCAGAAGTCCAGCCATGACTGGTTATTGCAATGCAGTGAGGAAGCAAGAGAAGAAGTTTGAGGGGTTAGAGCTTCATCATGTACCCCAACTGAAAAATCAAGCTGCTGACGATTTGGTGAAAATAGGGTCCAAGAGGGAAGCTATTCCCAGTGATGTGTTTTTGGAGCACATCCACACACCGTCAGTTCAAGAGGATCCTTTCACCAAGAAGCTCCACAGCCAAAAAGTGCCACCGATCCGATGGGTTGAGGTCCCAAATGTAGTCGACCTGGTCATGGAAGTCGTGGTCATCACTCCCGATCGGGCGGTGCCGCATTACATCGCGTATATCCTAAGGAAAGAGCTCCCGGAGAACGAAGAAGAGGCTCGACGGATCGTCCGCCGATCCAAGGCCTTTATCGTGATCAAGGGACAGTTATCTGAGAAAGCCCTAAGCGAGTCGGCGAAATGCATAACGCCGAAGAAGGTCGATAATTCTTGATGATATCCACTCGGGGACCTGTGGTCACCATGCGTCCTCTCGGACCATTGTGGCTAAAGCATACCGAGCGGGATTTTACTGGCCAAAAGCAAATGAAATGGCAAAGTAAATAGTCGACAAGTGTGAAGGATGTCAGTTCTACTCCAATAAGTCACACAAACCCGCCTCAGCCTTGAAGACCATTCCACTCATCTGGCCTTTCGCTATTTGGGGGTTGGATATGATTGGACCCTTGAGAACTGGCAGAAGCGGTTTCACTCATTTGCTAGTGGCAGTCGACAAGTTTACGAAGTGGATCGAAGCTAAACCTATCAAGAACCTCGATGCGTGCACTGCTATCAGTTTCATCAGAGAGTTGATATTCAGATATGGAGTTCCGCATAGCATCATCACTGAAAATCGGTCAAACTTCGATTCCGACAAGTTCAAAGCCTTTTGCGCCTCTCAGGGCACGCGAGTCGACTATGCTTCAGTTGCTCACCCCCAGTCGAATGGACAAGCGGAACGAGCAAATGGTCTAATTCTCAAAGGGCTGAAACCTCGGCTGATGCGTGATCTCAAGCATGCAGCAGGAGCGTGGGTCGACGAACTTCCGTTGGTTCTTTGGGGATTGAGGACCACTCCTAATCAGTCGACTGTGAGAACTCCATTCTTTCTGGTCTATGGAGCTGAAGCAGTTCTGCCAAGTGACCTGCTTCAAAATGCACCCCGAGTCGAACTCTACTCTGAAGATGAAGCGGAGCAAGCCCGGCAAGATGCAGTCGACCTCCTTGAAGAGGAGAGAGAGATGGCCCTGATACGCTCGACCATCTATCAGCAGGACTTCTGTCGATTTCATGCTAGAACCGTGAAGAGCCGAACCTTTCAAGAAGGAGACTTAGTCCTCCGAGTGGATCAACAGAAACCACACAAGCTCGCTCCAACTTGGGAAGGTCCCTTCATCGTCACCAGAGTTCTCCACAATGGAGCATATCATCTTTACAACGTCGATCACCAGATTGATGAGCCTCGAGCTTGGAATGCGGAGCTGCTCCGCCCCTTTTACACTTAAGTACTCACTCGGGTGAGATGTAATAAAAGTACTTCTGTAGTTTGTTTATCAAAGACAAGAATGCTATAATTTTCCCAGTGATTGTTATTACTTTTAGTTTACATAAGAAATTTCCCCCAGTGGGTGGCTTAGCCACGAACCCGTTTCACCTAAGTTTGTAAAAAAGATCCTTGCCGAGTGGAGAGCCAGCCTCCCACTCGGGGGCTTAGCTGCGAATCCGTTTCGCCTAAGTATCTAAAAATCCTACCGAGTGGTGAGCCAGCCTCCCACTCGGAGGCTTAGCTGCAGTCCAAGTACTCGCCTAAGTATCTAAAATCCTACCGAGTGGTGAGCCAGCCTCCTACTCGGGGGCTTAACTGCAGTCCAAGTACTCGCCTAAGTCTGAAAATCCTACCGATTGGTGAGCCAGCCTCCCACTCGGAGGCTTAGCTGCAGTCCAAGTACTCGCCTAAGTATCTAAAATCCTACCGAGTGGTGAGCCAGCCTCCCACTCGGAGGCTTAGCTGCAGTCCAAGTACTCGCCTAAGTATCTAAAATCCTACCGAGTGGTGAGCCAGCCTCCCACTCGGGGGCTTAGCTGCAGTCCAAGTACTCGCCTAAGTCTGAAAATCCTACCGAGTGGTGAGTCAGCCTCCCACTCGGAGGCTTAGCTGCAGTCCGAGTACCCGCCTAAGTATCTAAAATCCTACCGAGTGGAGAGCAACCCTCCCACTCGGGGGCTTAGCTGTAGTCCAGTACTCGCCTAAGTACAAAATCCATTCCAATCCGCAAGGACGACGAGGTGCAGGTCGACTGTTACCTTCTCCTTCGGAGCTACGCCACAAGTACAACGTGCGCTCCATCCCGATCCGCAAGGACGACGAGGTGCAGGTCGGCTGTTACCTTCTCCTTCGAAGCTGCGCCACAAGTACAACGTGCGCTCCATCCCGATCCGCAAGGACGACGAGGTGCAGGTCGACTGTTACCTTCTCCTTCGGAGCTGCGCCATAAGAACAATCTGAACTCCATCCCTGTCTGCAAGAACAACGAAGTGTAGGTCGACTGGATTTTCCACCTCAGAGCTGCATCTCAAACATTGAAGCATAATCCAAGTGAAGAACAAGGTTTACTCGAAGGCAAACAAAAGCATATTTCGACGATAAGTAAAGTTTGGATAACATCCTAAGGATGCAGAAGTACCCAGGCCTCAAGCCTGTTAAAGTTTATCGGATTACAGGATCACTCGGCATTCCGAGGCAAATTTAAGACGAATCATAGAAGTTTTTTACTCCTCAGGTGGAGGACTGGAAGGCGCGACGAACTGGTCCAGGTCGATCCCATCAACGATTCGGGTGGCAGCACCAATGAAAGTCTCCATGAAAGATCGAAAGTCGTACTTCTTGGTATTGGCAACTTTGATGGACGCCGGCCTTTCCTCTCTTGCCTCCTTGCAGTGAACGAGGACCAGGGACAGAGCGACATCAGCACCACATCTGGCAGAAGACTTCTTCCATTCCTGCACTCGACTTGGAACATCATTCAGTCGAGTCATAAAAGACTCGAGGTTATTTTGAAGTGTTTCGCCTGGCCAGAGTGTTGAGTCGATCCGCGACACCGCAACCTTCAGTCGAGCGAGGTAGTCCACCACAGCAGCAACACGAGACTCCAGTCGGAGCACATTCATGGCAGCTTCATCCTTCACGGGGGAGTTAATGGGGTCCAGACTTGTCTCCACTCGACTAGTCTCTTCCTCGAAGTTCTGACAGAATTCTGCAAACACAACTCGAGTTCAAGCTATTGGTTCTATGATGAGTCAGTGATAACATGTCAGTCGGATAAGAAGAATTACCTTCAAGCATGAGGAATAAATTCTTGGTGAGCCCTCCCAGATAAGCCTCTAAATCATTCCTCTTCCACGCCAGTTCGCCAGCCTTGTCGCTCAGAGCTATCTTGTCGTTCTTCAGTCGGCTAACCTCAGCAGCTTTCAGATTGGCATTCTCTTCTTCAAGTTTTCCAACTGAAGACAACTTTTCTTCCGCGAGCTTGGTTTTGTCCAAAGCCGTTTTCTGCGCCTCGGCAAGTTCATGATCCTTCTTCTTCAGAGCCTCCTCCATTTTGTCTGCAAAATGACAGTGAGGTCAGAATTAGGAAGTGACAAAAAAACAAAGACAGTCGTCAAGATCTCACCAGCCATACCTTTTGCTTCGTCTCTCGCCTTCTGCAAATTCTCCTGAGCAAGCTTCAAGTCAAGGTTGAGCTGGATCTGTTTGTTCTCCAATTCAGTGTATCGAGCCACAAGCTCGCAAGATTTCTCCAAAGAATCAGTCGACAGACATCAAAGATAGGTTACTTCCGAGTGACTAAGAAAAATCATTGCGTTTCTAAGACTACAGCCGAATCCAAATATTCGACAGTAGTCTCGGGGACTACACCTAGTGGGTGCACTTAGCGTGCCCCCACTAGTCTTACCGACTCGGTTCAATTAGTCGACCGAAAGAGAAAAAAAGGTTAAGATCCTAAACCATAGCTAACTGTCAGCAGTCAGCCTTGGTAAAAAAAAGAGGACAATTCTTCAGACAATAGTCGACTACCAGCAGTCGACCATAGTCTGGGGGACTACACCCAGTGGGTGCACTCAGCGTGCCCCCAACGGTTCCAAGATTCCATTCGACATGGTCCGACCAGACCGAGTGAAGAAGTTAGCAAAGAAATTCAAAGTGTAAAGATTATAGTCGACTGCCAGTAGTCCACCATAGTCTCGGGGACTACACCCAGTGGGTGCACTCAGCGTGCCCCCACCAGTTCAAGAATTCAATCGACACACCCAGTGGGTGTACAGATGCAAAGATCTTCGGAAAGAAGAGTTTTCAGGTAGCATATCCTAACAGAACAAGCAGCCACCAACTGACCTAGACGTTGCTCTGAAGAGCTGAGCTAGCATCATAGGCCGCCTGGCTGGCTTCCCGGACCACCTTCATTTGCTCCATCATGATCCCCGCCTGGCTTATAGCCTCCTTAGCAGCACCCACTTGGTCCTCCGGGACGTGGTGTGTGGCGAAAAGAGAAGGCGGATCAGCAGTCGACGATGAAGGCCGGACACTCGTCAGCGCGACAGCAAAAGACACGGAAGTCCGAGTGATGTTGCCACCCTTATGAACCAGCGTCTCAGGCACTGTACAACCTGAACAGTCTTGCCAGCAGGCGCCTTTTTGTTCTTCCTCTTGCTCAGTGGTGCCTCATCGTTGTCATCAGGGAGATCAATGACATGGGGGGGAACTACAGGAAAGATTCAAAGATAAAAACAGAAATCCAATCGACCAAAAGCGAAATTACAGCGATCATAACAAGGTCAGAGGTAGCAACATCTTCCATCTCCTGGTCTTCGTTCCTGACTAAGGTCTCGGAGCTGGCAGCGCTGCAGATAAAAACAAAAATCAGTTGATCAGTCAACAAGTCGACCAAAAGTATGTTCGCGCTGAACAAGAAAGCTCAAGTTCTGCTGTACCCGGAAATAGTGCGGATAGCCATCTTCATCTTGGGCAAAACCTTTGTCGGCTTTGATGGCGTCGCTCGGGGTTGCTTTGGCGCTTTTTCAGTCGGCGCCGGAGAGGTCGTCCGAGGACGTTTCGTTGACTGCCCGAAAGGCGCGATAGCCTTGCCGCGCTCGACCGCACGGTTGTGGGTGAGCTTGGACCGCCTTTCCATGCGAGGAGGGTCGACTTGTTCCTCCTCTTCCTCCTCCTCCTCTTCGTCGGAGCTGTCGTCATCTTCGTCCGCCCCACCGTCAGATTGCCATTCCTCCTGGCTTTCACCTCCGCTCCCTTCCTCCTCCTCAACTGGTTCTTGCGCCCCGTTGGGCATCAAGTACATCTCGAGCAGACACGAAGAAGACAAACAAGACGAAAGTCAATCGACCGATTTAAGCAAACAAGATGGAGTAAGCGAGTCGAGTCAATGATACGGGATTGAAACTTGTCCTGCGTGCAGATGATTGGTCGAGTGGAGGGATCCTCCTGGCTCCTCGGGGGTTATCTTTGTTCCCTGTGATGACGGTCATCCATCTCTCCAGTGTGGTATCCTCGACCTCCTCCGGGTGGACCAGAGTGGTGTCATCAGTGCCAGAATACATCCACATCGGATGGTCTCGTTATTGAAGTGGCTGGATGTGCCGTCGAAGAAAAACCTCCAGAAGATCCATACCAGTCACCCCTTCACGGATGAGCTGGACTACACGCTCGACCAAGACCTTGACCTGAGCCTTCTCCTCCGGGACCACCTTCAGAGAGGACGGCTTGCTCACTCGATCCATGGAGAAAGGAGGGAGTCCAGTCGACTGCCCTGGTGTCGGCTGGTCTTGGTAGTAGAACCAGGTCAACTGCCACCCTCGGACCGACTCAGGAAGGACCATGGCTGGAAAAGCACTCTTACCCCTCATTTGAACAACAAGACCACCACACATCTGAATCACTTGGGTTCTCTCGTCACTCGGATTGGCCTTTTTCACCGTCTGGGAGCGACAGGTGAAAATGTGTTTGAAGAGGCCCCAATGCGGCCGACAACCCAAAAAATTCTCACACAAGGACACGAAAGCGGCGAGGTACACGATGGAGTTGGGTGTGAAGTGGTGGAGTTGTGCCCCAAGGAAGTTCAGAAATCCTTGAAAGAAAGGGTGGGGCGGCAAAGAAAACCCGCGGTCAAAGTCAGTGGCTAAGAGGACGCACTCACCCTCCTGAGGGTGGGGCTGCCACTCCATCCCCGGAAGCCTCGCTGATCCGTGAGGGATCAGTCCTTCATTGGCCAGGTCGTCAAGATCTTTCTGGCAGATGGTCGAGCGAATCCAGTCGCCCTGGATCCAGCCCTGTGGCAAACCGCCCGCGACGAGGATCCGCCTGACCGTCGCCTCCCCCTTCGCCTTGCTGTCGCTCTTCTTCGCCTGCTCCAAAGCTGCCGTTTTTTCTTTCACCATCGCTCGCCTATGGAACGCACGCAGAGCAGCAGTTGGAGGTGGAGGCAGCGCGCGGATCAATCTGGGAAAGGAGGAGAAATGGGAATGCACTATTCAAAAACCTCCGTCCGGACCTTATATGAGGTTGCTTCGAGTGGTTGACCGGTAGGCCCAGCAATCCTGTCAAAGCTCGCAATGGGATCGCCCGCTGATACGTGGCTAAAAGGTGGCATGGATATCGAGGCGCCCTGCCTTATCCGATCCGTCCGACATCGGCTACCTCCGCTCCGCCGCTTCCCGAAATTCAAATCCCGCTAAATCCGCGCGCCGCAGAGCAAATCGTCAGACAAAAGATTTCCTCCGTCATGTTATTCAGAAATCGCCAAGTACGGAAAACGCATTCGACGGATACAAAGAATGGATCAAGGCGACTGAAAAAGAAGTTGATGCCGTCACTTAAGCCCATCGATCCAAAACAAGACAAAAATTGCAGCACAAGAATGAGTCGGGAGTATGTTCAACTCCTTCCCCACTCAAACCTCGATCCATTCGGGGGCTAATGATGAAGTCATATACCTAGGGTAGGGTCATGGACCTGTCCAAGATACCCTCCCCAAGACATCTCTATAAGAAACTACCTTTCAGTCGACCTGGAAGGGTTCCACTCGACCAACTGGAAGACACTCGACCATGAAGCCAACCACTCGACCGCCAGGAGATCTAAAGCCAGTCTGCACACAAACGGTCGGTCATTTAGTAGCTTTTATGGTCATCACAGCACTTTATGTGGGCGTTACCAGTAACCCCCTATCTTAATGTACCTTAATCCCTGCATAACTGAGGGCCGGAGGGGCTGGAGAACTCTATATAAGCCACCCCCCCTCCTCAGTGTAAAGGGTTCGCACCCCTGTAACTCACACGCACATAATACAGTCGACCGCCTCCGGGCTCCGAGACGTAGGGATGTTACTTCCTCCGAGAAGGGCCTGAACTCGTAAACATCTTGCGTATACAACTACTCCATAGCTAGGATCTAGCCTCTCCATACCTACCCCCTCCCCCCCCATTCTACCGTCAGGCTTAGAACCACGACAGCGTTGACCGTCGTGCTCTTCGGGCTGTTTCCCGTGGTCCGGCGCTGGTCCTTGCTGCGTCGCGGTTTCCCATTTCCATCCCTAACTTCGGATGTACTTGGTTCGCTGGTGCTGCATCTTGCCAACCAGCTATCCTCTCCTGCGTAGAAGCGGGTCATGAGGCTTGTTAGTGCGGCCATTGTTCTTGGCTTTTCTTGGCCGAGGTGTCTGGCGAGCCATTCGCCCTTAACGCTGTGTTTGAAAGCTGCTAAGGCTTCTCGCGTCCGGACATGCGACTATCTGGTTCTTTTTAGTAAGAAATCTGTTCCAGAGTTTCCGGCTGACTTCTCTGGGTTGTTGAGTTATATGACTTAAATCATCTCGATCCGGAGGTCGGACATAGGTCCTTGAAAATTTGCGAAAAGCATCCTCGAGCTCCGCCCAACTTCAATGGTGTTTTCGGAAGGCTTTTAAGCCAATGCCGGGCTGGCCCTTTGAGTTTGAGGGTAAGTATTTTTATGGCGGAGATCATCTCCTCTAGCTATGTATGTGGAGGATGTAATCCTCGATCAAGACTCCGTGGTGCATTGTTCCGTCAGATGCCTCTATGTTTACGGCTTGAATCCTGCTGAAATTCATGATCCAGCACCTCATTGGTGAAACATAGGGGTGTGCGGCACCCCCAATATCTAGGCGTTCGCGATGTTGGGTATTTGATGTGTTGCATTGCTTCTTTGGAGCTTGCTTTCTTGGCCCATAGATAGATCTGGCTGGGCCATCTTTTGATGCGAATCCTTGTGCGGATCGGCGTGCGGCTTGTGTCGGCGTCCCTTGCCGCCTGTGTTGGCCATGGGGTCGCTTTGTCCGACCGGTGGCTTCCTTATTTTTTGATTGCGGAGGTTCTAAGGCCTCATCATCAAATTCGCAGTAATTTTCGCTCGGATAGTTTCTTTGTGTGGCGCACCGTCGCCATATTTGTCTGCGGTGTTGAGTACTTTGCTCCATCTGATTCTGAGTGCATCTTCCGCTGTTTTGAGCTTCCGCTTCTGCTTTTTCAGGCTACACGCAATGGCGACGAGCCTTTTTTGGAGGTTCTTCTGCTCCAGCAACTTGTCCGGCGTGAGGTCGTCCGGACTGTTGTCTTCGCCGGGGACGCGTTGTTTATCCAAGTTGCCCTGTTCGGACGGTTGCTCGATTGTATGTTCGTCGTCCGCCGGTTCGCCCTGCTCTATGGCTGGGTCTGTATGGCTGCTTTCTCTATCGAGGTGGGGCTTGGACAGGCGCTTACGCCGCCGCTTTGATTGCTTTTCGAGGGAACGATCCCTCGTTGCGTCCCTTTGTTCCTCGTTGTCGTTTCCTTTAGTTGTATCCACCATGTATACATCATGAGATGGGGTGGTTGTCCAGTGGCCTATAGGCGCTGGTTCCTGTTCGTCTTCTACATCGTCGTCCATACCGTCGATGTCTTGGAGTTGAAGTCGAGCATGTCGGTTAAATCATCGGCATAGCTACGAAGGGTGGTGGGTGGGCTTTGAATTTCTTCGTCGTCCGCATCCCAAGCTTGCTGACCATAGTTCGGCCAGGGTTCTCCTGATAAAGAGAGAGACTTTAGTGAATTCAGAATGTCGCCGAAAGGAGAATGCTGAAAGATATCTGCGACGGTGAACTCCATGATCGGCGCCCAATCGGATTCAATTGGCAGGGGCGCGAAAGGATCGGAGTCCGGAGAGGAATCCGACACCTTGGAGTCACGAGCTTCGCAGAGGACAGGTATGGTGTTCGGCTCGATCGCCGTAGAGATTGCAGCCCCCGAGGCGGTGTCCAGCCACCCGTCCTCGACAGCGCAGCTGCCCGAGCTAAGGTCGGAGCGGACAATGGTGCGGTCTCCAGGACACTGTTCGGCGGCAGAGCTAGATCATGCCCATCGTGACAGTGCGGCGCGCTTGGCTGTGGCTCGAACCCGTCGAACATCAAGTCTCCGCGGACATCGGCCGTGTAGTTCAAACTTCCAAATCTGACCTCATGGCCACTGGCGTAGCTTTCGATCTGCTCCAGATGGCCAAGCGAATTGGCCCGTAGTGCAAGGCCGCCGAATATGAAGATCTGTCCGGGGAGCAAAGTCTCACCCTAGACCGCATCGTTGTTGATGATCGGAGGAGCCATCAGGCCTAAAGATGACGACACAGAGGAACTCTCAATGAAAGCACCAATGTCGGTGTCAAAACCGGCGGATCTCGGGTAGGGGATCCTGAACTGTGCGTCTAGGCGGATGGTAACAGGAGACAAGGGACACGATGTTTTTACCCAGGTTCGGGCCCTCTCGATGGAGGTAAAACCCTGCTCCTGCTTGATTAATACTGATGATATGGGTAATACAAGAGTAGATCTACCACGAGATTAGAGAGGCTAAACCCTAGAAGCTAGCCTATGGTATGATTGTTGTTCGCCCTACGGACTAAAACCCTCCATTTTATATAGACATCGGAGAGGGCTAGGGTTACCTGAGTCG